>OY821766.1:30670558-31270558 GCA_963682095.1 Potentilla sterilis
ATACACACTTCATACAACTATTAATAGAATTGTAAGTAAGCATTAAGAATAGTACAACCCAGAACTCTCTTATATCATTCTATCATTAAACTTAGCTTTGACTTTTCCATTCACACTAAGCAAGGAAAAGATTGGCCAGCTAAAGGACAAACTTGTACAGGAGAAACTAATCCCTTGGGTGGATATAATACTTATCAGCTATTAAACGATATCATTGATAGGACTGATCTAATGGCTTCTCCATTCATTAGTCTTGCATTTTATTTTTAATCTGTTTAAAATTAAAAAGTAAAAAGGTTCCAAGACATTTGTGTGTGTGGGAGTCTGTTTCACCTACGCATGCACAAGGCTTCTATTATATATATATATATATATATATATATATATATATAGACACATATATATATACAAAGTTCCTATCCAGAGCGAACCTTCGCTTTGAACTTACCGTGTGAAGTTCAGTTTTTGACACACTTTTTTGTCATATTTTAACATCTCCACCGTTCAGATGTTAGAACTATATGTGTAGATCGTCTATGCCAAATTTCATTCAATTTGGTGATCATTAAAGTATCGAAACTATATTAAATCAATGACAAACAGAATTTGTTCAACCTGAACTGTTCGTCAAAATTACCATAATGAAAGACCAAATGATTATCAAGTTTGATAAAATTTTGCAGAGACGATCTACACATTAGATTCTAACATCTGAACGGTGGAGATGTTAAAATATGACCAAAAAGTGTGTCAAAATCTGAACTTCACAAGGTAAGTTCAAAGCAACGGTTCGCTTTGGATAGGAACTATATATATATATATACACACACACACACAAAAATTATTGATCAGTCACCAAAGTAATAGAGTAGAGTGGACAAGAAGTCCACAAGCAACAAGGGAAAAACACCAAATACTAGACAGAACAACACATATTACTTTTAAGTGAAGCAGATAAGACTCCCAAGCAGAGGTGGAGCCACTTGGGAGCCTACTGGTTCCCGTGATCCAGTAGGTTTCAACATTTCTCTCGCTTGTCAAGTGACATGTGTTGGTTTGGCATAGTGGATGGTTGCCTTGTAGACTTCTCCCGGCTCTTAAGTTCGAATCTTGGTGGCAGCAGCATTTATTTATTCCTTAATTTTTATTTTCTTTTCTTTTCATGTGCCTTTTAAATAAGAGTTTTTGTTTGTTTTTTAGTTCAATATTCCTATTTCTTGATAGTTTTTATTAAAGATCTTATATAATCAAGCTAAGAAGGCTTTTAAATTGCTTTTTTTAAGTCTTTTTATATCCTTGACTTGCAATATAAAAATAAAATTTATTACCATTTGTAAGAAAAAATTGTGCCCCAATAAACTCAAATTCCTGGCTCCGCCACTGCACCCAAGGAAAGTGAGCCTCGACTATACTTGCCCTCCAGTCAATTTTAGTTAAAGAAGTCCTGTACTCTGTAAATTCAACTGAAGCAGAAGCCCATAAAGCTGCCAGGTAATCTCTAAGCCAAAGTTCCTTTAACACTACACCTCTTCAATCTTCAAGAAATCCTTCTATCTTTTTCCATGCACCCATATAACAACCAGAACAAAACAACCCCATAGAACTAAAAATCATCAAGTTAAGTGATGTAACTTTCGACCTGTTTCTACAACGAAATTGACTTTACAACTATTTTGTGCTCAAACTTGCTATCTGGAACTTTTTATTAATTCTTGAGTTGATAATATAAGTGCTATATAGGCAACTTAAAATCTATAGGGCCAAAGCAATCCTATTTTTCCAACTACCAAGTATTAATTCATGTCAGACAAAAAAAAAGTATAAATTCACGTGACAGGAAAAGAAACACTCAAAAACTTAACTAATCAATAAAAGGAAACATCACATCTATGTGCTAACCTAAACTGGTTGCTTGAATGTAACAACGTAGAAGTCAAAAAATCAATAATTTACTATGTTGCTTTTTGGAA
Source organism: Potentilla sterilis (assembly GCA_963682095.1). Taxonomy (NCBI): domain Eukaryota; kingdom Viridiplantae; phylum Streptophyta; class Magnoliopsida; order Rosales; family Rosaceae; genus Potentilla; species Potentilla sterilis. The sequence continues at coordinate 30,672,529 of OY821766.1, forward strand.
ATTCCAAGCACATAAGCTCTTAGTGTCTCTGTTTCCCAACAGAAGCAGTTGAAGAATGGTTAAATCTGAAAAAAGGACCACACTCACTGTATCCTAAAAATGTCTGTAGCCCATCAGTAGGTAGACACACCAATTTCTGACAATGGCTCGGTTTCCAGAAGGCTGTAAGATAGAAAATACGCAATTAATGGATGATCCTAAGATGCAAAGAATACCCAATTCTACTACATCCTTCTAGCTTGATGTATGAGATATTGAATGTGGTTAATCAACATTGTTATTTTTACGTTAATCATTCCATAAAGTTGAGACAAAACTACTAAACTATATGTGAATGGTTTAGTTTCATGAGAACGAGGGGGGGAAATTTTTGTTATTGAGTCATATGATACATGTGAATGGGTCCCTAAAGTTTTTGTTCAGTCAGATGATAAATGTGAACAAAGCTTCAGAGATAAACCTTAAACCAATAAAATTATCAGGCTGACATTACAAATTCTACAGAAAATGATGAACCGAAAGAGTCATATTCCATTGACTTATACAAGTTTACAAGTCATACGTAAAACTTAAAAACGAAAGAAACAAAAATTAAATAAAACAAATCAGATCGAATACTAACCATCACTAATACCATCTTCTGTTCCCAAGCCACTGGTCTTCTGAGTGACCCATACTTGTAATGGAGTGCGAGCTTCCTGAAAGATCAAAGTTCATGAGGCTCAAATATCTAAAATGAGAATATATCACATCTTTATGATAAAAAGCTAGCATAAGTTAGCATTTAAGTTGGCGCAAGTGTCTTTCAACCAACACATTCATAAGCAGGTGATTTTTGAGTGAAGTCAAATCCATCAAAGCAGATGAACAAAATATGGTTAAAACTATCCTACATTGGATGGACAAAATATAATCGACATCAAAGCAGAGTAAAAGTCTATCACAGATGACACAATATATGTCAAATCCATCAGAAAAAGTCAAGAAGACCAACCATTTCTGGAAAATCTTTAACTGATTCTCCACGGGAATGGGCATTCTCCAGTATAAGCCATTGCCCAGACATTGTACTTCGAACATAGTACATATAGCGAATGGTAGCACCCTTGTAAGATGGAGGTATAATGCTTGGCAGCAATGACCGCACCACGTCTACAGAATGTAGTGTAACTATTAGAATTCAAATTTGAAGTTCATTTCAAAGCTAAATTTCTTTCTAAGTACGCTACAAACTCCATGTACCAACCCCACCCTTGGAAATAAAAGACAAGCATGCAGCTGAATTGGGTCTGATAATAATCATAATATTATGATCAACTCATCAGGCTCATTATAACACTTTCTTCGACAACAATAAGCACAAAGAAAATCCGCCTCCGTACTGTAGCTCCCATTACCACCACCACTTTTCTTCCTTTTCTACTTTCCCTAAATATTATCCTCCGAAAATTCCGCAAGAAAAATACTACATTATTCTACTATAAACATTTGTTCACGATTGATCCTATCCTCATCAACATCCTAACACCTACAAATCAAAGCCACTCAATAACATCATCTCAACTTACGCATCGAAAATGCTTCAAAATCACAAATGCAACTCACATGATTTCGTGGCCCCCGGCGAAACGATTTGATTAGTAACAAGCGCCGGCGTCGATGCTTCCATGAACACATATTCACCTAAACGTCTCATGTCACAATAGAAAACAAACAAACACCGCAAATAAATTCCAATTCCAAAGCCACATTGAACTAAACCAATCCAAATCATGCATATCACATTTCAATTTCTCAGGCTTTACCTCTTCTCTGCTTGGATCCAGGCACAGGCTTCTGCGTCGCGAACCACTGCGAATCGAGCTTCTCAATCCCCTTAATCTCAAACCCTAGGCGCTCGATCAGAAGCGAATACGCCATGTCGTCGTCATTGTGGCTGCTAGGGTTGGAAATCTCGACGGTGATGACGATTTGATCGCCGGGGCGGTAGACTACGCGGTCGGTCTGGACCTTGAGAGTCGGCTGGAGCTCGGCGGCGGCAGTCTTGGAGGCGGCGGCGGAGCCGAGGCCGGAAAAAATGGCGGATAATCTGCGCGGCAACATTTCGGTTGAGTCTGATTGTTCTGGTTTGGATCTTGATGGAGAAGCGAGAGCGAGCTCAGAAGCTCATGGCTGGAAGAGGAGTGAGTGTATGTGGAGGTTAGAGTGCGGATCGCGGCGAACGACGGCGTTTCGGTAGCTCCATTTTGCTGTTAGTCATGTTCTTCTTCTTCTTCCTCGTGTTTTGCAGCGCACACGAGACAGTAGAGACTGTTATTGCATTCTCGGAATTTTGAGTTCGGTAGATGCGAGCCGTCTTATTTCATTTTTAACTTCTTCTTCTCTTTTTTTTTTTTTACATTTTTTATATTTAATTCATATTTTCTTACAAAAACAGTAAAAATAAAATATGAAACATTAAAAATATGAGTGTTGCTATTGGAACTTCCACATTTGCTCACTTGACCTCCCTTTATTTTCAATTATTGAATTACATTTGTATCCTCTTGCATAAAGACTATTGAGGACAATAAGTGTATAAAAAGAGTATTATATTTATTATCTATAGACTTTCTAATTCAATGATAATGTTATTTATTATTTTTCTTATCAAATTTATCTTCTAATTTCAGTAAGTGTTAAAACTAAATAAATATATAAATTATAAGATTGTTAATGTGACATAAAGTTACTATAATTATACATGTTTAAGCGCATATACAAAATATAAGGTCAAGAGTAAGTGTTGAAAATTAAGCGCGTATATTTTAATAAGTTTGCAACATGAAGAAAAAAAAAAGTCAATTGTTTTGATGTTCAATATATATATATATATATATATATATATATATATTGAATATTTTTATATATCTTATTAGACCTTAAATATATTTGCAACACACTAGTAACTATTGAAATAGTACAAGGGCATAGCTAGTGTGTGAAATATTTGTATATCATATATTTTTATTTATCTCATTAGGTCTTACACATGAAATAAAAAAAATTAAGAAATAGAGATCTAGTGATTGAATAGGAGATTGAATGAGTGAGTTATTGAAATATATGTAAATAACATATTTAAGGTTATTTCGGTAATTTGAATTGAGGTCTAGTGAGTAAATGCTTACTCACCTCCATTCAAAAGTATAATGGAGGTGTAGAAAGTATTGGAGGTCTAATGAGCAAATGTGGAGGTCCCAATAGCAACACTCTAAAAACATTTAAGTTAAAATTCAAAAAGAAAATGACTGAAACATGTTTCAATATATTGAGTATTGTTGTAGGAGAATCGGAATTGGTCTACTCATTTCATTGATAATCCTATTTATATAGAGTGAGTATTACAACGGTAATAGTAAATACATTAATGACAATAATGACTACGTAATTATCTCTCGTCAGTTACATTGACGAAGGCACATAATGTGTTTTTCCTTCAACACTCCCCATTGTGCCGAGTCAGAGATAAAATGGTGCATGTGGTGTTGCCTCATTAAAAACTTTGCCAAGTAACAAAAACTCAATGGGAGAAAATAAAACTTTGGTCGAAGGACAAAAAGAGCACAACGCACCTATTACATTTGAAAACAACATGTAAGTGCTAGACTCCCCCTGATGTCTGCACCTCCCCTTGATTTTTACATTAATCATGAGATTCTTCCTGATTCTTTCATTTGATCAAGAGAGCTTCAGTAACATTAGCGTAGTTATGCATTTTCACATGTTTTTCCAAATATGACTTTGAGCAATGATTTAGTAATTAAATCTTGCCACATCGTCCTCAGATCCAACTTGATTTACTTTGATCTTGAGGATAAGATTGTTCATGAACCGAACACATAGGTTCATATTGAACATCAGGTTCACTTGTGGTATGACATTCATATAACAAAACAGTCATAATTTCGTCTAGAGGATGGATGAACCAATAAGAGATTTGAAATTGGTCTGTAATAACAGATTTTCTTATTTAACCTTTAATGCGTTTTTCTTTACACATAGTTAGCTATGACGTGGATAGTTTCTTTATTATGTCACATTCTATGTAGAGATTGAATAAGCTCAAATCTTTCATATCTTTAAGTATTTGAAAGAAGTTGCGTGGGCGCAGAGCTACACATATCTTTACAAATTTTCATCAAATGAGAGGTCGATCGAGTCTTACATATTGTGTTTAAGTACAATCATTCGTGATTGCACTTGTATAGGAATTTCATTTCCCAACACTTCTTCATCATCTTCCATTAGATGATAAATGGATCTATTGTTAGAGTAAAAACTTCGACTGATCATGGAAGTATATGTAGGTCTCACTTTATTCTTTAGAGTACTTAAGCCGATTGATGGATGATCACATCATTACAGTCCTTGAGTTCCATTTCAAGACTGTGTATTCCCAATATCTTTTTCATTCTTAACTTAGGATTTACGATACATAGAGTCTCTTAGTTCATTTAGAGTTCATGTATATCCATAATGAAAACGCAAGGGCATAATTCATCATTCTCTTCCCAATCAAATAGCCACTTTAGTGAACGTTTCAATTTCTTTTGCAAACGTACTCATGTGATCTAGAGCCACTTGATTTGGGTGGATGAAGTCCGTTTAAGATCTTCATGTATATCTCTTAATTTAGATCCCCATAGAGATATATGTTTTGATCACTTTCGTAAGTTGCATGTCCAGTTTTTCGGAAACTACCAAACTGACAAGGTAGTGGAGTGCAATGACATCCATTACAAGAGATTGTCTCATCGTAGTCCATTATAAGATAATATCTCCTCGTAGTCGATTCCAGTGCGTTTTTGAGAGACATTGTGCCATAAGGTTTGTCTACATACTCATATACTCATTATGCATTATATTTGCGGTGTCGGCGGCACCTGTCTAAAGGGCCTATCTCTTTGTTTATACTTGATGGCTTCTTTCCATTTGGCCAATTTACTACGCTGACATTTTTCAACGAAGTATGGTTCGATCGTCCTCATGTACACTAGTGTAATGTGTTTATAGAGATCTTTATACTATCAAGGATTGGTTCTAACATTTGAGGCATCCCCCAATGATAACCACAATCCATAAATATTCTCATGAGACGGATTTGAGTATCACTGATTAATGGATCAAGTTGTGCCAAACTTGCTTTATTCCTTTAGACAAGTATTTATCTAACCTAAGGTGGCCTCCCCCTTTTCCTTGGAGAGCCACGGCCTGTGACACCATTTATGCCACTAATGGCGTTACCATGTCACTATCCATAGTGGTGGTGCAATGTCCAATTCCTCTTGGGTGGCACCATGTCCTCTTAATAGGACATAATCCTTGCAGGCATGTTTGCAGCAGGTTTATGTGATCTCGTCACTTTAATGTGTCTTACATCTACGCACTTTACTTTGTGTGGTTTTGGGGATCAAGATGAGACACAGTAGGGACAAACCACAATAATTCATGTCGTTCCACTTGAACATGCTTGTTCTTATCTCCCCTTAACGACGGGAAGACTGTCTCATCAAAGTGACACACCGTAAATCTAGCGGTAAGAAGATCGCCTGTCAAGATTTCGACATAACAGACTAGCTGGAAGTTCATATTCATCATAAATATGTATTCATCTCTAGTAACTCATCATTGTGCGTTGTGGCGGTGCAATTTTGGCACATTAAAATGTTTAACCGAACTAAAAGATTGTAGATCCATGTCAATTCAAAAGAGCTCAAGGATTACAAGTTCGTTTGAGATCCTTTAAAATTCTCACATATAGTCATTAGCTATGATGTAAATTGGTTCAATGATGATGGCCATAGATGAATAAGTAACGCTGCGTGCAAAATTGCATAACCCAAAACGGAAGTATTAGTATGCTTTTACCAATATCAAGACTATTACTGTAGTCGTTTTCCGTGAGACCAATTGAGTTTTTATATAGGAATATGATGTCCATTACAGATCTCATATAATAAGCTATAAAATAATCACACCTACGGAAATTAACCCGGCCTAGGTGCTTTGACTTTCTAGTATCAGCAACATAAATTTTTAATTGTGGATGGTGTCATGACATGTGACCAGCGTGTCGACACAACAACCAACACCATAAAATATCTAAGGTGTCCGCAAGTTGGTTGAATCAGTCCACTGAATCTTCTTTGGATTCAATATAAGAATATAATGAGAACACATGTGTCATTTACATATGATGGTGTCAATCATAATTTTACGAGTTGGCTTTGAATGATGTGCTTTTATTCATAAAATCACGATGGATGTTAGAAGGATAATATGATATAAGTGCATATACTTGTACATCAAATATATTATAATGTCACCTTAAGGGAGTGGTGGAATTTAGGGATTAAACACTTGTTTTCAACCCTACATGAATTGTGTCGAAACAATATTTGAGGATAAAATGTTCTTTAGTCGTCCTCAGTTTCGTGTGTAAACCATATTTTTCTGGTATTTGCTTCTATTCATCCAAAATATGGGCGTCCATAGTAATTTCTTTAATGTACGGATCACCGGATCAAAGCCAATCTATATCAGAATTTCATAAAATCATTTTCTTTGGCTTTAGGATCAATTAGTGGTTACATATAACCCACTAAGTTGACATATAAGCTTCTCTAACACTCATTTACATTCGCAGTCATTATAGGTAATGTAAAGGAGCTCAAATGAATTCTCATCTATGTCTTTTTACATGAACATCGTGGCATAAATTTCTTTAAAATGTTTAACAAATTGAATTCTCTCTTATCACATAAATTGTCAATTTGACATATGCTCAATATATATATATATATATATATATATATATATAGGGCTTCTCTGCTACGGAAGTCCGCACGGTGCGGATGTGGCGTTTCCGGCGACCGGTGAGGCGGCGACTGCGTATCCGGCCACTGGGCCTTGCTCGCCCCATCCCGACGACCCCGTCTGTGCCGGGCCGAGCTCCATCGTCGGCCGACAGCTGGCCGGAATCTGCAAAAATGCAGAAAAATGACAGCTTGTTTGTCATTTTTCTGCATTTTTGCAGATTCCGGCCAGCTGTCGGCCGGCGATGGAGCTCGGCCCGGCACAGACGGGGTCGTCGGGATGGGGCGAGCAAGGCCCAGTGGCCGGATACGCAGTCGCCGCCTCACCGGTCGCCGGAAACGCCACATCCGCACCGTGAACAGTGCGTGCGTGAGTGCGGACGTCCGCACCTGAGAACCAACCATCATATATATATATATATATATATATATATATATATAATATAAACGTAACTCAAGTTCCTTAGAGTAACTCGATGTGGATTGTAATAAAAAGTATTCTAATCCGAGTTAGGCATCTGCATTATGAATCTTAAAAGAACATATATTTAGATCCTTATCACTTTCATTATAGTACTACAATTCTTCAGTACTATTGTGCTATTTTTGTGATATATTAGTACTATTGTCCTTCAGTACTATTATTCTAGGGATATGGTGTTTTTCTTTGCACATAGTTCTTTGTGTCATGCCTATATTATGATATGTTGCTTTACTTTATGCAATATTTTGCAAAGTTAGATGCAGAAAATTGAATCATGTATATCATGAATAAAATTTGAATAATCTCAATTCCTTTAGAGAAAATTCAAAAATTAACGTGTCAACGATTACATTTAATCTTGTCCAATTTAGAGATAGAAACGTTAAGACAAAAAAGTCTAATTAGGCGTAATAGCCTTTATAAGGATATCTTGAAAATTTAAAAGTATATTAATCAAAGTCTATTTTGGATTGAGCCAGATCTTTTTTGCTCTTTTAATAGCTGCAATGATGAGATGTGTCATTGACATATTCTTCCCATATGGTATGTCTTTAGTTGTAAATTTATTTTCGATGTTCGTGTTGGATATTAAAGATACTTTTCCAAAATACGCGTACTCGTATTATTTTTTATACTTATTGCAAGTCGTGGCTAATTCTTTGCCAGTTTGTAATGTACGTATCAATATTTCATTGATTTACAACAATGGCAGAGTGTTTCACTACACATGACATATCCCTTATGTCATTTTTCAAATGGTAGATTGTCTTCACTTATTTTTGGATGATTATAGGAATCTTTACGTCCATGGTAATTGCCCTTTGTTTTAGGGTTGTTGCATTAATTTGCATAATTTATCCCGGAAAATTTCTTTTTCTCAGACTTTATATTGTCATTGCCTTTTGTTTTAGGGTTGTTACATTACTTTGCATAATTTGTTCCAGAAAGTTTCTTTACTATTTACATAAAGCAGTTTGCATAAATATACCATGCTCAAGCCTTAGTTGGCTCAGTAGGGGAATTTGGTACTCAAGTTCTTAAGAGTCCAATGTGTCAAAGTCAAACTGTGATGGTTAAACCATCTGTAAAATAGAGCAAGAAGAGAGTGTATTAGTTTCGCAGTCTAATTGACATTCAAGACAACTAAAATAAACCAAAATACATTATGGTAAATCTGATGCTTCGTGAAATTTTGTTATCACAATAAAATTTTAGTTTCATCATTTTCATTATATGTGAAGCTAATAAAATTCCATTATCGTTGCTTTTTACACAATTAATAAGATATCCATCTTGAAAAATTTTCAAGAAATAAAAATTAGACTTCAAGTCCGAAATTTGTGATGGTCATATTTTTCTTGCTTCATGAAAATATTTTTTCACAGTAGTAGGTTTGTCCATTTTTCTTTATATGACAATGTTCATGAAATTGCATTATCATGGCAATGCTCAAACTAAATAACATGTTAAATAAAATAATTATTTAACACTAATAAAATGCTCTAAATTTAACATTTAAATAAATAAATATTAATGCGATTTAAATAGAGCATTATATCATGGAATAATTTAATCGATATTTAACGAAAACAACAACTTTAATTGGATCATACTGTCAGTTTGCCAAATAAACTGCGTGTGAAGCGGTTGCTCGATCTCAATTCTATTTTGTTCGCAGTATCGTAAGTGAGACGTCACATATCAAAACAACAATATTCATATGATTAGTCACATTTAATCATTATATTTAATATAGTTTAGCATATAATAAATAAAACAAAATTTTATATTTTATCATTAAAATCGTAAATCAGTAAATATAATTCACTGTTTAGTAATTTCAAAAAATTACCTTTGAATTTACCGGTAAAAGGTAAATATCCTTTTTTTTCACGGGTCGGATCAGGCCCAAAGGATTCAGGTCAGATCCGGCCCAAAGGAGCCGGGTCGATTTTTTTTTTTTCATTCGCAGCGGAGGAGCGGAGCGGAGGGCTGCTCTGGGGCGGAAGGCGGCGCGAGGTCGATCCGATCCGGGATGAGGTTGAGGCCGATCAGGGGGGGGGGATCGATCGGAGGCCGGTTGGAGTGACGGGGAAAGCAGCGCGGCGTCGACTGGGCAGTGCAGACGCTGATCAAGGCGAGGCAGCCCGATCGGGTTCGAAGGAGCAGACGCGCAGCCGAGGGTTGGGGCTTGCCGGCTTCGGGGAAACGTGATCGGGAGGCGCTGGAGGCTGGAGGTGGTTGATCTAGAGGCTTACGTCGTCGGCCAAGGCTGCTGGCATCGGTTTGGTTGACGCCGAATTGAGGTCCAATCTTGATGGGTAGATCGGAGGAGAAGACGCCTATCTGGACTCGCCATGGGTGCCCAGAGCAATTTTCTGGGTGCCCGGAAATTTTCCAAGCTTTTGCCGACAAAACTGTCGCGGCAGAGTAAGGATAACCAAGGTATTCAAAATCGATAATATAGGCGATATTTCGCCGATATTTTCGTTTTTCCGTGGGATCGATATTTCGATTCAATTCTTTCAGTTTCTCGTCAAAATTTCCCGATATTTTCCGATATTTCCGATATTTCACCGATTTTTCCGATTTTCCGGCGAAATTTCCGATATTTTAGTACTTGGTTTGCTGGTTTGCTGATTCTATCACCATGTGTGCTGCACTGCTGCTAGTTTCATTTCTGTAAGCTAATTGCTACTCCAAATTTTGTGAACTTTAATTTAGTTGAAGCCAGCACAATCAGCTGAGGTCTTCAACCCATACTATAAGTCTATAACCCATTGTTTTCGTGTTGGTATACAAGCAAATACAAACATCATGGTTTGTTTTTGGTACCGAGTCGCCGACGCTTCCGAGTATCTGGTGATCACGGGTGCATGGGTTGATGACCTGAAGATCAGAAAGAAGGCATGGATCCTCCCCGGTCAGACCTGCACCATCATAGAGCTCTCTCCGGTCAACTACACCTTCAATGTCCAAGCCATGAGCGCCGAGAAGCTCCCATTTGTCCTTCCAGCCGTCTTCACTATCGGCCCCCGCGTCGACGACATGGAAGCCGTCGTGAAGTACGCTAAGCTCCTCTCAAACCACGAGAAGAACTCGAAACACGTCGAGGAGCTGGTCCAGGGAGTCATTGAGGGAGAAACTCGTGTGCTCGCGGCCTCGATGACGATGGAGGAGGTGTTCAAGGGTACCAAAGAGTTCAAGCAGGAGGTGTTTCAGAAGGTTCAGTTGGAGTTGGACCAGTTCGGGCTTTTCATATACAATGCAAATGTGAAACAGTTGGTGGACGTTCCTGGACACGAGTATTTCAGTTACTTGGGGCAGAAGACTCAAATGGAGGCGGCCAACCAGGCCAAGGTTGACGTGTCGGAGGCCAGGATGAAGGGGGAGGTTGGTGCCAAGTTGAGGGAGGGGCAAACCCTGCAGAACGCTGCGAAGATCGATGCAGAGACGAAGATCATATCGACTCAGAGGAAAGGAGAGGGGACGAAGGAAGAGATTAGGGTGAATACGGAGGTCAAGGTCTAGTCTGAGGGAGTTCTTTGAAACCTCTGCTATGTTGGACGAGATTCTTGATCATTTTTTCAGTTCCTCATCATGGACAGATGTGGATGTGAAGGAAAGATCATCTTTAGACGGTTACGAAAGTCCACCAACGAATGAAATGCTTCTCGGTTCACTTGCAGTAGGTGTAACCGAAGATGACAGCAATAACTCTGCTACAAATCTGAGCAACTCAAACCACAGCATGGACTGCCAATTCATGTGTTGCTCATGATTTTGATTCATATGCTATAGTTTCCGTCGTTTTTGTTAAAATTTCTAATGGATCGATATTTTATCGATATTTCCGTCGAAATATCCGTATTTTGAAACATCGATATTTCCTCGATATCCGATATTTTACTCCTTGAGGATAACAGAGGGGAGCCTTTTGTTGTTGGAGTGAATTTCTGGGGACTTTCCGACAAGCTGTTGCCGGCAGAAAATAATATTAGGGTTTTTTTTTTTTTTTTTTGGCTAAAAAAATCTCAGCGAATAAAGCTACGTGCTGATAACGTGTTGTAGGACAGAGAGTGAGTATTATAACGGTAATAGTAAATACATTAATGACAATAATGACTACGTAATTGTCTCTCGCCAGTTACATTGACGAAGGCACATAATGTGTTTTACCTTACACAAGTACTGCATTGGTTTAACTTTTAGAGCGGGGGAATTAGTAGTTCTAAGTCGTAACTATATCAAGTGATATAATCACTTAAAAGATTCACGCATCAAGAGATTAAAGACGACAGAGAGTGTCGAAAACGTGAAGTTTAACATATGAGCTCTCAGAAAACAATATTCAAAAACAAACGTTATGAATCCAAAAACAACAAAAAATAAATTCAACCAAAATCTCATATTTGAATATAAAAACAACTCGCATTTAGAATTTGACTCAACTAAAAACATACACTAATTTTCTGATTAATATCGACACAATACCACAAGTCAATTCTAATCTAACACGTGAACTCATTTTGTTTGATCAAAAACTTATTGTAATAATTTCACTAGATACTTAAAAGTGCTAACCCAAAGATTGAAATGTGCAAATATATGATCACAAGCATAGGCTCACAAGTCACAAAGAGACACTTACATGCATGATGAATCAAATGAGGCATTGAAGTGTCAAATGAAGCGGACTTTGTAAATAAATAATTAATCAAAAATACATATCTTTTTTTTCCTTTTTTGAAAGTGGATAGTAGCACATTATTTTTGGAGACCTTTATATGTGTGCAGCATAACGAGTTTTAAACTGAAGTAGAGATGGGTTGCATAACAGCTCCTCCGTCATGTGGTTCACTAAAACCCACCCAGCTTTCATGGGCATCTTCTTTTCCGAATCCTGCAATCTCCTTCAGTTGCACCACAAACCCTCCTAATCTCATTCAGTCACCCAACAAGGTAAGTTCCCATTGCTTCACTCTAACTTTCCTTCTCTTTATTTCAGTTTTTTGTGTCACGAATCCCAACAAATGTTCAGAAATATTGATGGCTCTTGATTCTGTTATGCTCTGTTCTGATTATGGGCTGCGTTTGAGTTTTCTATAGCAGGAAACTGTAGTTGTGACTTTTAGTTAACTATGGTATTGACATATTGCTGAAAGGGTCTGACCCAAATTGATGTTTATGTAGTATAGAGTGTTTATAGATTGGTTATAGGTATCTGTGAATATAATGGTCACGGCGGCGTGTTTGGATTCGTATAGCTGAGGTGTTTGATGAAATTTCTTTTGAACTGGCGTGTTAAGTTTGTTCTTTAGTAAAATGGGGTTGAAAGTGGGAGCTGTGAAGTTGTTGGACTTGGCTAGGTAGAAATTAGCAAGTGAAGATTCCTATGTAGGAGGTTTTTTATTTTTTGACTGGTGTCCAAATGTTTCACATTGTGCTCATTATGCTTACAAATATATTAGCTTTTCGAAACCCTGTTTGAGTTTGGTAGTTGATCGGAAGTTGTTGCTGTTTGGTTTATGAATCTCGGAGCACTGTTTGTTATAACATGCTTATTTGCTGCTGTATAGTAGAAACCTAGTAGACACTGTTGAAGTCAATTTTATGGAATTTATGTGATAGAAAGGAGGATTTTGAATTCCTTGTAGGATGGAATGCTTTAGTACTTTATGACAAACTGGTTAGATTTTATCACTCAAGTACATCCATAATCACCCCTGTCGCCCACAGTTGCAAACAGCTTTGTTGTGAGCATCATATTTTTACTTACTAAATGTTCCAATTTGTGCTCAATTGTGTACAAAAGTAGAAGTCTTTAGTTACATTGTAGTTGACTGTTACACAGGAAAAATCATGTTAATTCGTTGAATCAAATTTTCGCACCATAACATTGAACCTCAGAGAGAGACGGTCTCAAATTTCTCTTGCTTCTAAATGCAGCTTTCCTTTGTTCGTGCTGCATGGACCCGGAGATCTCGAGGTGAGGCTGCAAAAAGACCTAACAAGAAATCATGGGGTCAACGGTCAGATATGTTTCTAAGGCCGTTTTTACTGGATGTTTTCTTTTCAAAGCGATTTATCCATGCCAAAGTGATGCACCGGGGCACCAGCAAAGTAATATCTGCGGCAAGCACAAATGCTAAGGATTTGAGGTTTTCATTGCCATCGCTTACTGACGACAATGCTTGTCGAGTTATAGGAAACCTGATTGCAGAGAGGGCCAAGGATGCTGATGTATTTGCAATGTCTTTTGAGCCAAAAAAGAATGAGAAGATTGAGGGTAAGCTGGGACTTATCCTTGATACCATTAAAGAGAATGGTATCATCTTTGTTTAGGACCTGTCTACTAGTCTAAGCTCATATCTGTATTAATCTGTCACCATCTTTTATGTATATATATTAGTAGTGATTTTCTGAGATTAAAGAGCTCTAGATCATATTGTCTTCTCTTCCATTTCAGTTGGCTGACAGCCTTCAGTCCTTAACTAACGCTTGAGTGCAAAATAAGTTGAAAACAGTTCAATTTGCAGCTTTCTGCTTATATGGTTCCCCTGGTAGAAGAAATTATTTACATCAACAGATGCAAGAATTCAATACCAGAAAAATTATAAATTCTTGCCCTCAAAGAAAACAGCTCGAGAATTTTGCCTAAAAATTAGCCACAAACACTACTGCTTAATTACTACTTCTCTTACCTTCATAACTCAATCTGTTCATGCATTTTGTTACTGCATGCACTCACTTAAGAGAAAGTGCAGCAAACCGGAATTTATAAACGTTCATTGTTGATGAGGTTCTCTTTTGGTGGCTTTGAGTGTGGGCCCAGACCAGGAAAAGAAATGATTAAAGAAAAAGAAAATGAACAAAATCCTTCTGAACCCCAAAACTTCGGCACCAGGTCGTCCCCATTCGGGTCAACCGCCTCTCCAACAACTGCTTCTTCAACTCCGGCGGCAAGTAGTACTACCCAAGGTCCTTTCTCATTGTTTTCCAGTGCCTCACAAGCACAACTCCGCCTGCATTTGGTTAGTTTACTCATCCCGACATGTGCTTGAGAATTTAAATTATGTTAACTTATGTTCTGGAGGGCATTTAACTTGGAGTGCTTTTGTTTAGAGCAATTTGAATTCCTTCATGTTGAGGCTTGAATACGTATGTCCCTACACAATGCAAATTTAAAGCCGATTTTATAACCAACCTAAATTTTGTAGAAATGTATATGTGTCTAGCTCCTCAAGTATCTTTTGTTATGGGAAAAGCATGTTGCTAAATATGAATAGGTGAAACAGTCAGGGTGCCTGTGTGGCTGTGTGCATGACTGAATATAATTTCTAAGAACGCTCCTATATGGATGTATATTCTTCATGTCAACCATGATCAGTAAATCTTTTGCTTTAAGATTGAATACCTATTTTCATACTACTATGATAAGCATGAGCACTTAAGAGTATCAACGATAGAAAACTTGGTTCAACATAACTGGGCCAGAAGTTGTACAGAAAGTTATATAAAGACACTTTACAGTCTAAGTTATGATTTACGCTGAATTTTTATTATCATGGTAATGAATACAGGAATTTACCTTACTTTCTTCAAACTGTCACGACCCTTGAAACAAAAGATAGAATAGGGCAGATTCCTGGTATTAAGTTCCAAGTCTTAACATACAACCATTTTTTCAGAACAATTCTGCAGACTAAAGGATTTGCATAGAATCAAGATTAGGTAAAGTAATCACTGAAGAAAAATGGTTCCGTAGTTTAGTTCTAGAAACTAAAGGTTTTACTTTTACCTGAAATAATTATAAAATCTGAAATCTTGAATACCCCATTGTCAGTGACAGGAATATTCCATTGATCCAATTACATGATAGATTAGATGGGGAGGGGGTACGAATACATAAGATGGTATATGTAATTATGTATATAAGATCTAGATTAAATTTACTGATGTAGTTCATGTTGTTGGTAGCTGGTGTCAAATCATTATGCTGGGGGCCCTGTTGGAGCTCAGATAAAGCGGGTCACTGACCTACTTCTAGAGACAAGGCAGGCCTTTACTCCAGAGCTGTTGTATGAATTAAGTTATGTTGATGTGAATGCCAACAAAGCTGTATTTGACAGTCTAAGGAACAATGCCACAGTTCACTTTGACGGCAACCGCTTTTTTTACAAGCCAAAGCATGCTGATCTGCATCACAAAGATCAACTTGTGTCATTAATAAACAAATTCCCAGACGGCATACATGTCCTTGAGATCAAGGCCGGACTCGTATCCGACTGTGATGGAGGACTTGCAGGCTCTGAAAGCTGCGGGTGACATCTGGATACTTTCCAACAACGATTCACAAGAGATTGCTTATCCTAATGACCGCCCCAGGTTGCCTTCATGCAGCCTCGATCATTACCTTAAATTTCTCTTCAGGGAGATTCAACTCCCTCGTGATATGCTCGACATCGAGAGGCATCTTCGGAACAATGACATGAAGCCAGCCACGGATACTGCAAAGAGGAGTGCCGTGGCCCTTAGTCAAGGCATTCAAGCCAAATCTAACCCATTTAAGAAGAAGAAGAAGAAGAAGAATGAAACGATAACCAAGAGGTCCAAGCTCACCAATAGGCATCTTCCAGAGCTCTTTGCCTAGCTAAGTTTGCTTAAATGTCAAGTTGAAATTGATCCATTGACACTTAAATCAGACAATCACTTCTTTCACAAATTGTATTATACTGATTCTGCGTTTTGATTGTCAGGTCCAAGTAGGAGTAGCAGTTGATGGCTTTGAAGACAAGATTGTGGACTGGTATGAAATTTAGACCTTTTGTTGCATAATATATTTCAAGAAATTATTGTTTCATAATGTTTAGCTTTCATTTTTTTTTTTTTTCAACTTCCACTCATGGCATTTGGTTGTGACTGCAACACCGACATACTAGGCTAGGCAGTGAGTTACTACTTGGCCTGCTTCTGATATATTTAATCATACTAACGTTTAGATAGGTGGCTGAGCACACTCTGTTTAGAGCATTGGCTGAGCAATCTGCGTCAGTGATTGTTGATTTGCTTTTGGTGTTACTTTCTTTGTAGTTAATTTTTGTATAGGAACACTGAACTCTGGATTATCAAAATTTCAAAGCTAGGGTGGTGATTTTAAAGAGAAATCAAAAGTGCATGCCAATTTTGTTAAAGAATTAGAGAAAGTGTTTACATTTTTATTCGGTTGTGATAAATAGCATTAGGTTGATGAATAGTTAACATGGCATTTTACTCTATTCATGTGCACAAATATATACAGTTCTCAACATGCTTTGGTACGGTTCTTATATTAAGATTTTATTCTGATCTATAGTAAGCTCATTGCATCACTTTAAAGTGGTACATTTATCAGAAGTACATAGGGGCAAAGTCATTTGCACAAATTGATTGAACAGAGTTTGTATAAAAGTGGTACACAAATTGTTATAACTGAAATTAAGTAGCTTCAGTCGACAGTCCATCTATGCTTCCACAAGCTGTGATAAACTTAAATGAGACATCATTACATCAAGAATCTGCAAAGCTCAATTTGGCCAACAATTGGAAGAAATCATGAGGAAGACAAACAAATAGAGAATTTTGGGTTATAGTAGATGAATGGTTGAGGGGATTACACAGGAGACAGGACTCCATCCCATGTAGTAGCGTTAAGAGTCTTAAGAGAGTTTGATCAGTGGTTATTTGGTGTCAGGATAGTTCAAGTAGCACTCACTGAAACCTATCACCAATCTAGCCACCAACAAAACCACCCGAGGACAACAGAGGCTAATGACCAACAGACCACCCGACCACCTTCATGCCCAAGTTCACAGCAACACTTTCAAAAGGAAACTGGAAACTGGCAAATTCGCTCAAACAATGTAACCGCAAACTTACATACTTTTTCTTTGTGAGTGGGCACCTGAAACTTCTGCTTTTACGTTCACCTACATATGCGTGCATCCATCCATGCAACTTGAACAATACCAAAGTACTGAGATACACAATACCAACAAGTTCTGGACTACTCTGTGTGCGCGCGTGTGTTAAAATAAAACGTGTAGATCCAAAGGACTGAGCTAAGGTACACACTCAAAAGGGAGGATAATTCCCATAGTTATTAATAAGAGCATTCAAATTACAATACAGTGGTACACCTCCAATTGTATAGAATATATACTGACCATGTAAAAATGCAACCTTCAACCTTCTATAATATATAATTTGACCATGTGAAATGAAACCTTCAAAAGAATACAATATGTGTGTATGCAGCTACCAATAGCATGACCTGGAAGAAAGATATCATCAGTAAATTTAAAAGTATGTTGCTAAAATTGAATATGTAACAGTTAGGGTGCCTGTGTGCATGCCTAAATTTGATTTCTAAAAAACACTCCTATCAGTCCTATGGATATATGTGTAAATTCTTCATGGCAACCATGATCAGTAAATCCTTTGCTTTAAGATTGAAAAACTATTTTCATACTACTACAGTAAGCATGAGCACTTAAGATTTCAACAATAGAAAACTTGGTCCAATATAACTGCTCGAGCATCTCAGACCACAGAGTGATTGGAAACCAAGTTCAAAATTTGGCCTGAAGTGGTACATAAAGTTATACAGACACACCAAACAGCTTTAAGTTATGATTTACACTAGAATTCTTATTATCATAATAACTGAATAGAGGAGTATCTTAGTTTCATCCAAGTGTCATGACCCATGAAACAAAAGACAGAATAGCACAGATTCCTGGTATTGAGTTCCAAGTATCACACGAAGTTTTTAACCATTGTTGCATCAATTTTTTTCAGAACAATTCTACAAACTAAAGGATTTGCATAGAATCAAGACTAGGTAAAATAATCACAAAAGAAAAATGTTTCCGAGGTTTAGTTCTGCAAACTATAGGTTTTACCTCAATAATTATAAAACCTGAAGTCTTCAATACCCCATTGTTGTAGTTAATCAGCCTGCATATATAGAAAGAGAACTGTCAGTGACAGGAATATTCTATTGATCCAATTACATGATAGATTCCATGGGGAGGGGTAGAAATATATAAGATGGTATATGTACTTATGTATGTATGATCCAGATTAGATGTCCTCATGTAGTTCATGTTGTTGGTACCCTGGTTTCAAAAAACTTCCAGTGAACATGTCAAATCATTATGCTGGGACCTGATTGTAACACTATGGCATCTTCACTTCTACTTGTTTTCTCTTCCTATGTTAGGTTTTAGCTCACCCATAACACTCAAATATTCCTGGTTTCTTGGTAGAACGACCAAGATGCAAAGAACATGCTCCTACTTGCTGATCCTGTGTCAATCTAATTTGCATGTTTCAGACTATCCCTATTCCTTTGTAGCTAGCTACACTAATGATCGACATTACACCCACACAATGGTTCATCCACATTATCCAAACGTCACAATTTCTGTTAATTAAGCATTTGTCAGTATAAGCTACATCATTACAATGGTGCAATACAAAAAGGGTCCCCACATTCACATGCACCAAATCAATGTCCCCATTACTATCAAGTGAAGGTGCTTTCCATATATAGGCTACAATACAGCTCACTGCAATCCTGCAGCACTTGTTTTGTCTAAAACTGCTGAAAACCATTATTAAGAGAACACATATCCATTCAACAGTGTCTCCCTTATCTCACACCATTTTATCAAAGCTTAGATACCACCGCCATATTTACACCATACATATACAACACCACGCCATTGAGACATTAGACCCATATTCAACTGCGTCTATAAGTCCCATAGTAAGCGTATCCTAAGCATTTCCATCAAGAATAAGACTAAGCATTTCATCAAAGCATAGCTATGACCCATTACCTTCTCATTTTTTGGGGCAAAAATGGCTTTTACAGACTCATAAACCTCTTCAACAGGCCTGCCAGCATCAATCTGAGCGTAAAAACAACAGTCAATACAACAAACAGGCCAGAGCAGATAATAACCATTTCAGCCATCATTATTACCTACAATAAACATTGAATAATCTTATCATATGGGGAAAGCAACTCAATGCCAAACAATTACCTTCCGAACTTTCCCCTTGGAGGTATAGTATTCTATCACTGGGAGACTAGAATCTAGAAAAACCTTAAACCGCTTCCTTATTGTTTCTATGTTATCATCTTCTCTTCCCTTCAGAACATACAGAAACAACATTAATTTTGTAAATGGAAAACAATAATACCAATTATCAAAGCAGATATAAAAAAATAGTATCATAATTTTCCAACCTGGTTCCTACTCAAAAGGCGCCTCTCCATTTCTTCTTCAGAACAATCGAAAAACAGGACAAATGAAGGCTCAACTTTAGTCTGCATCACCAGTAACACAATTAATTTCTATCATTAAGGAAAAAGATAATTATGAAAAACTTTAAGTTATAAACATGAGATAAATTATGCAAAAGGCATACCACAGCCTCAAATGCAGAACGGTTTTCTTCATTACGAGGAAACCCATCGATAAGAAATTTGTCATTGCCACTCTCCAGCATTGCTTGCTGGAGAAGCTTGATTGTTACTTCTGAAGGAACAATTTTGCCTTCTTTTATCATGTTTGAAATCATGGTTCTGTCAACAGTTAAACAAGGTAAGAACAAGAGGATTCAATGGGGATCACAATATTATGCAGAATTATATATTTGTAAACTACTACAGATGAGAATCATGAGACATCTGGAACTAAATAGTTAAAGAAGTGCAAGGACTAATCTTATGATAAGTCCTTGTAATTCTAAAAGAATAGTAATAGTAGACTACAGTAGACTAATTGACTAATTGAGATGTATTATCATCCTCATACAAGAAAACATCCTGAACTTGACCCCTCTACCGCTAAAGAATAATGCTGAAGAACTATTGTAACATGATTTTTTCTGCGGAAAATAATGCAACATCTGAAATATATCCTATACTCAGATGTATATTGCCATAAAAGAATATTATTTTTTTAAAACCAAAAGGCTAACTAAATCAAATGGGAACCTGGTACATAATATAAAGCTAATCCATACCCATTTTCAGATCCAGACTTGATTTCTGTTCGTAGTAGATCACCAGCACTCAGATGTGTAAACCCAAAGTGCTGAACAATATTTGCGCATTGGGTACCCTTTCCACTGCCTGGGCCACCTGGTTGATCAGAAGAAACGGTTAAATAATGACTACAATAACTAATTAACGGAAAACGTATTAGAAAGATATACTTCATATTGTAGTCGGCTAAAGCATTGCAGTACCCTTAATAGGTCCATCATAAAAAAAAAACAAAAAAAAATTGCTGCTAAGATTATCTTGTTGCATAGATGGAACTAGCTATATGCCACCTTTGCCATTGAATTTGTTGAGAGCTAGGAATTCATTTTCTAGCATTACCCAAAAAGATTCATGTTGTGGATCAGACAAGAGGGATTAATCATTTAACAAATCTAATGACTGTTTTAAAACGGATTGATCAGGCCAGGGTAACATGCCATCAAGCTTAAATTACTCAAATATCTCTCTCAGGCATACTTAAAATCATACCTTCCCTTCAACAATTGAACAAAACAATATATGGAAATTGAAAGCAGAGCCATGAATAACCAGATGACATATAATTTTCCAGGTTGCAGAAATGGTATAACTCTTTGAAAATAAAGGATATGTAGAGTAAAACCAATTCAATTTAAGTTTGTTCTTACCCAAGACAAAAACAACAGTAGGATTCAGATCGTCTAAGCTTCGATTAGCCTCCTGCAAAAGGATTAAGTTTTCCATGTAAACATCAAAATCCAGGGTATGTATCAAATATAGCTTGGATTCTTGATTGATTGATTGGAAATCTGAAATGAATATGAAACCTCAGTAGAAGATAGAACAAATGCTTTAAGGTCTCAGTTAATTTAGCACTCCACAAGCCAAAGAATGCAGTATTAGCTTAACATGACCAAGTTTCCAAAAGAAATAGTGCTAACTGTAAAAACCTTTTACTACGCCAAAAAATAAAACCAAAATACCTTCTTGGCAGCGTCAACTGTTCCCATGGGCACCAACTAATTGTCTCTGATTATTCTGTCTGCAGAAATGAAAGTGTAATTGAAAAATTAGGTAGGTCCAAAAGAAATAATAAAAATCAATGGTTTTGCTTGGATTTTGCAAAGAGATTTGATAAGGCAAAAGGTTCTGAAATTTTAAGTAGATCCAAAAGAAAAGAAAAAAAAAAAATCAATGTTTAAGGTTGAATGTATGCAGGGCATATCTTTATGAAAAGTCAAACTAAAACAGTATACAGACAAACCACTAGAAGTCATAACATAGTTTGGACAGTAAAAAAAAACCTTATAAGTATCCAGGTGTTGGAATCAAGAAGTTCCAACGAGACACCCTACCTTGCACCTATCGACCTAGTATATTCCGAGAAACTTTACATACTGTGTGATATATACATGTGGACCTTTTATAATCAAAACCAATTTCAGCCATCATTATTAGTGATGCTTCATACGAAATCA
Organism: Potentilla sterilis; assembly: GCA_963682095.1. NCBI lineage: Eukaryota > Viridiplantae > Streptophyta > Magnoliopsida > Rosales > Rosaceae > Potentilla > Potentilla sterilis. Next base: position 30,694,429 of record OY821766.1, read on the forward strand.
CGCAACTGAATAGTATAGCAACAGATGTCAATGAAATGACTGACTAGTGCTCCCCAGAACTAATATCTCTTCTCCACACATTCTGTTCAAGGTATTTACTCAAACAATTCTCCACAGACTGAACATGCACCAATCATAATGGTCAATCCGACTCCACAAAAGATGGTATGCCAAAGCCAATAAAATTCAGTTTTGATCTAATTCTCAAACCAGCTAATTCCTCTTTCTTAAAAAATTCAATCGAATCTCAAGTTATAGTACTTTGTTTTCCAAAATATCAAACAGCAATGACTAAAAAGCTCAAGCGAATAATCCTCCAGATTCCAAACAGCAAAGAATCTATTAATCTAACACACAGATCCAGGTAGAAACTAAAACAGAATATCAATCTCTAAGTGAGGCTCCTAAAACAAATATCAAATAGCAATAATAATATTAAAAAAAAAAGACTCCTTGTCCGAATTCAACAGCGTAAAGAATCTCCCTCTCATTCCCTCAGCAACCAAAAACGACGCCGAATCGAATCAAATCGGATCAAACCTCCACACCGATAGATCAGATCCAATAAAAAAAACTAAAATGCGAGCTCGAAATGAAACGAATCACATCCAATCAAAACAAGTGAACACAAATCAGAGACGTAATCGCAGAGCATTAACAAATATGACGAATATATCATGAACCGTTACGAATCCTAATTCCACTGCATCGTAAAAACACATATCGATTCAAACAGAGACGGAAAGAAGCGTACCTTGTTCTGGAAAATGAGGAGGAGGAGGAGGATCTGAGCTTCTCTACGCGGTTGGGTGTTAAATAGAGAGGTGCGAGTTTTGAATGAGAGAGAGAGAGAGAAGGACCTCTCTTTAAGCGCCTTCGTCGGCCAAGGGTAGTTTTGGGATTTCACCACCACCACAATATATGCGAGTTTGCGTATTTGGTTCCAGTGTGATTCTGAAGCTGGGGAATCTTTGATTCTCAAGGAGTCAAGGGTGATTAAGGAGAGAGAGATTGATTACACAGCAATTTACTTTTTACTGTTTATGGTAAATATGTAATGCCACACTTTCACCAATTAATTACCGACTAGGTAGTAGTAGTCTTCGAGGCCTCTTGTGTGAGGGGTTTGAGGTTCATGCGTTCAACAGTTCTGTATCTCTGAGAAAGTTCTGTATCGAGTAAGACCAAGGTTTTAAATGTCGATGTCGGTAGAGATATCAGCCGGTTCGGAAAAAAAGATATTGGAGATATTTGAAAAGATATTTTGTTTTTATTTAAATATGAAATTTATTCATTTTACACATAAAATCTTAAATACATACAAATAATAGCTTCATTTAGTACCATAAAGAAACTCTAGGTGCTTCAAATTCCCCACGATGATCCACGAAAGTACAATAATATGACCAAGACATTTGACCCATATAGTATGAATTGTAGTGATTAATATGATAATCATATATCTCTTTGGAACTGCCGACGGTATCCCCTATAATGGGATAGTAAGAATGAATCCAACTATATGATTGATCATGTACTTCTCCATATTGGCCATATTCAAAAATATTATAATCAAATTGATTGTTTCCTTCATGCGATTCATTTGACGTCCCACTACGCTCTGTGCCTAAACTGATAGAATCAAAACTTAAGGCAACTGAAGCAACATCTGATGGGGTACTTTGATCATCAATTGCACATCTAATCTTGGTGCCATGTCGATTCTGCTTTTGCACATCATGACGAGCCTACATTTTGCATTCTTAGGACTTAGCTTCTTCTTACTAATTACTACATTCATTTAATATTCATTGTATGAGTTGCGTCCACTATCGATTATTGATCACGGTTATTGAACTCGATGTGATTACTAATTCGAGAACTCGAGGCGATTACTTTTCCGAGAACTCGAAGCGATTACTTTTCCGAGAACTCGAAGCGATTACTAATTATGAGTCCGTGAGATGATTACTTTTTCGAGAACTCGATGAGATTACTTATTCGAGCATTCGAGGCGATTACTTATTCGAGAACTCGAGGCGATTACTTATTCGAGCAATTGAGGTGATTATTTTTTTCTTAGTTTCTTACATATTCCTCGAGGAGAACACTCATCACCAATATTTATCAAAACTGTTTGTCACTTCTCTCATCCGGATATCCTTTGAGGGGAATCTGAAGTACTCATTTTTTTTTATATCCCTCGAGTTGATCACTGATTACTTATTCAATTACTCTTCTCATAAATATTCTTGAATCTCGAGAAGAAAAAAATTATTGGAAAATTTTACAGATATTTCGTTAAAATATCGGAGATATATAGCAAATATCTTAAATATCGGAGATATTTTAAGTTATCGGAGATATATCGTAGATACGGGAAAAAAGAATATATTTACCTCAAAAATATATCGGTCGGCAGAAAAAAGGATATATCAGGGGATATATCGGGGGATATTGTCACATCCCGAACCCAATTTAACTGAATTATGAGTATTGGAATTTCGTACGCTTTATTTTAATTGTCACGCGATGTCGGAAGTATTTTCGGAGGTTAAACTTGAAAAAAAATTTAAGTTTTAATGGGGGGAAAAGTCGACTTTGTGATCCTTCGTAAATTTGGAAAAGTTTCCTTCACGAAAGTTGTAGAGCGCGACGATACGAGTTCGTGGACGCGCGGCACGTATGACACGGACATCGTATGAGAAAGTTATGACCAGAGGAAGTTATTTACTGTTCATAAAATTTACTATATAAAGGGAAAAATTTCGGAAAATGGTAACTTTCCATTTCGGGTAGATTTTAAATTACTGTAGCAAAATTACTGTTCACCTTCTCTCCCCCCGATTCTGATTACTGTTCATATCGATTTTTACTCCGATCTCCGTCGTCCGGTCACGGCGTCACGCGTGCCACCCATCAACATGCTCAGCTCCCTCTCCTCTTTCGATCGAGCTATGGCGCAGCTCGAGGGAGCGACGGTGGACGGCGTGGCGAGGCGGGGAAGTATCGCCACCGTGGGAGGCAGCGCTGCAGGCGACGCCCGGAGGTGCGCCACCCACCGATCGGTAGGGTTTCTCATGGCGGTCCTCTCTGGTGTGGTGGCGACAGCCATTTCCGGCAGAGACGAGCGGATCGAGGCTGAGAAGAATCGACCCCGATTGGGTCGATCCGACCCGTTTCCAGCAACTTCGACCCGGCCCAGTACGCTTCGACCCGGCCCGGCCCAGACCCAGCTCTGACCAGTCAACGTTGACCAGACCGTTGACCAGTCAACGTTGACCGACGACCGGCGTTGACCGGTGACCGAATTTGACCCGATTCCGGAACTGCGGCGATTTGGTCCGACGCGATCCTCCAGCGGTCCGGCTCGATCTCGAATGAATATTTACCATTTCTGGTAAATTAAGGTAAGTAAACTTCCTTGCATTATTATTATTTATGAGTGTAAAAGTTAGTATAATTATCGTTTTATTTTGAGAATGATTTATATGGAAAAATTGGGTATTTAGCGAGTAGAATTTATTAACAAAATTAGCGATCAAAGAATTGATCGAACTTTGTTCCCAGTGGGTGGGTGTTGGCGGTTTGGGAGCAAAGTGATTTTCTTTTGTTTTGGGTTACTTAGGAGCTGTTTCGGAAGTTTCCGAGGGGAATTTCCGGGACGGGTCCTCTCAGATATATCGTAGAGATTTTAAACCTTGAGTAAGACAAAAATGTGCCTGTCTAGAATCTAGATCAGTGTTGTGATGAGTTTATGGAGATGAGTTATATATTAGTAATTAACTTTTCAAAGAAGGTAATTAAATTCCTCTAATAAAAAAAAGTAATAAAACAAACCATTGTTAAACCAGGTAATTAAATCAATTAGAGAAGGCTCGACTAGTAGAGTCAGTTCCGATCACTAGATTGGTGTCTCTGAGATTCAAGCCCGCACTCCATTGTTAGGACATGAATAAGTTAAAGTCGTGAAGAAAGGAATTTGTGTTAGTTCGAAATACTTTATATTTTACATACGCGAATGTCATATAAGTGATCTAACTCGAATCTAACCTTGTTTTATTTCTTCCAAGTTAATCTTATCAAGTGGGTCATCACTTGTAAACTCTATAAATACATTACGTATAATGAATTGACGCATTTCTATTAAAAAAGAAAAAACGTAAACAAACACACAAATGACTAAAGACACTCATGTATTACTACTTTACTAGTTTTAATTGTAATCAAATTATTAAAAATAAAAAATAAAAAATTCAAATAGCAACGATATCCTTCAAATAAGCTACTCGAATTTAGAGAATCATCCGTCATTGGCTTGGGAAGAATAATGAAAGATCACATGGGCAACATGATAAAGGAATATGTAATGTTTGGAAACCGCAAAACCCCTCTAACGTGTCAACAAGGAAACTAAGTTGCACGGTGCGTGGATCCATCATCATGTGCCTAAATAATCTTAAGATGTTGGTAATGTGCTTTGTTGCCAATTTTGAGACTTCACAATTTGCTTGTTTAATACTTTAATAGAAACAATAGGTATCTTAAATGGCGATGTAATATTCATATAAAAATAATACTAAATAAACCACATTTTGGTTTCTCAGTTAGAGCACACGTTATGTGTCAGCCTATATATAATGACATGATATGTCACCACTCAATCACAGTGTTTCATTAAATGACGTGATTGTGCCACATAAGCTGACACATGAAGTGAATTTTAGGTGAGATGTCAAAAGGTGGTTCACCTAGCATTGTTCTTCATATAAATGGGATTGATTTAGTGGAAATATGCTAAGCTGTGAGTAGAGCGAATATTGCAAAGATTTTTCTCCTAATACGAGGTCCTTGGTTCAAATTCTAACTTATGAAAAATATCCATAAGAGAGGGACCATACCTAAAATTGCTCCCATAGCTCAGCTCGCTTGTAATAAAAAGATATTCATGCAAAGGAAGACCGGAAAAATGCTTTCAATGAAAGGAATGGGAGTTCAATTCCCCAACCAAGCTCCGTTATCTGTGGGGTTTATTCTCATTTTGTTGCCGCACAATTGGTCCATAGTTGATAGTCCCATACATAGCTTTTGCTATGAGCCTATGACCAGGGGCGGATCTAGGATCAAAATCTTTCCGGGACTAATTATAACACACAAAATTTCAGCGACAAAACATAAGAAATATTTCTTAAATAACATAGCAAGTCTTTCTCGCAAAAGAATTTACATAACATGAGATACAATACAATAAGAGAAGAAGATAAATAAAAACTAATGAAGCTGTACTCTACGAGGACTCAAATCTTCAAAATCTTTAATCACCACATCATTATCAACCGCTTCAGCAAATTTCTTTTCAATGTGAAGCACCATACAATCATCAAGAAAACCATCCTCAATCCAGTTTGTAAGTTTGTTCTTGATTATGTTCATGGATGAAAAAGCTCTCTCAGTGGTTGCAGTAGAAACAGGTAGAGTCAACACTAAACAAATCAATCTATAGATCATAGGAAAAAACTCTGACTTTCTTGTTTGAACAAGTTTCATACACAAATCTGATATAGAACTAACTCCTGTAATGTTGCATCCTTAATTATATCTTTCTCATAAAACGCACACTCTAATTCTAGAGTAAGAAGTTCATCTTCCACAAAATCTTGAGGATAAAATCTCTTAGCAAGAAGAAGTACCTTTTCAGTTTTAAAAAGTCTGAACTTATCATGAGGATCCAAAGTTGAAGTGAGCATAAGAAGTTCACAAGATCTCTCATTGAACCTCTTATTTAGCTCATTCAACTAAAAGTCAAGTACAGCATTGAATACCTCTATGCGGAAATGGTGCTCATTGGTGATAAAATTCTTTTGTTGACTTGGACGACCCGTACCATCCATGTAACGAGCACTCATATCAGGCATATTGATACTATGTGTCTCACAAAAAGAAGTAAGGGCCACAACAAAATCATTTCAACCATCATCTCTCATCTCTTGAAGAAGTGATTTTGTATGTGCAACAACGTTCAACGCTTGTAAGATGTCAATAGTTTTTCTTTGTAAAGCTTGACAGAGAAGTTCTGTGACTTTCATGACTCTATACATCAAAATCAAGCAAAACACAAACTCAAAATCTCTCATAACTTTAAGAATACCACTAGCTTCTCCCTGAACAGGTAAGGTTGCAGTCTCGATTATATTATCTAGAGTAGTAAAAGTTGAACCAAATAATTCAATCATACTCTTGATAGAACGAAAATGAGAGCTCCAACGAGTAGTAGTAGGTCTTTGCAAGGTAGAAGTTTGGTTAGAACCCTTTCCTGTTTGAAAATGTAATACTCATGTCAAATTGAAGTCGGGACTAAATGGGAAGTAATGGTTCATTGGTACATTATAAAGTTCAGTATATATATATATATATATATATATATATATATATATATATATAATAAAAGAGTCATGTACTAATATATTTGAAGTTCAGTAGCATATATATTACAAAATCGAGTAGAGTTGGATTTCACTTAAAGATCAAGATCATGAGTTAGGACTCAGGACTCATGAAGATTGAAGAACTTTTTGATTAAGAGATGAAGTTTTTGCCCCGTAACTGGAGTATTGGTCTGCATCTGCCTATACATAACAATTTTTTTTTTTTTAATTAAGCATTGATGTACTTATTTTTTTAGGCCCAAAAATCTTGCAAGGGCTTAAGCCTAGGTAAGTCTTGGGCTAGCTCCGCCCCTGCCTATGACTCTTATTGGGTGAAAAGAAATTAAGCACTTTATTCTTAAATTTTCTAACCCTCATTTTGATCTCAGCCAGAGACCATCTGCTGCCAGTCATCATTCTCGCTCCCAGACCTTCATAAGGAAGGGTCGAACGAACATAGCATTGCTTTGCTTGGCTTGCTTGGTAATGGTGTTGGAAGCCATTATAGGTCCCCCTAACCTACGCGGCTACGTAAGATGTTGTGGAGATTTTTTGTTTTGAGTTAATTTCAGTTTACCTATTTGAACTTTGGTTGAATCATCACTTCAGTCCCTATACTTTTGATTTCATCTGCTACACCCCTGTACTTCCTAAATTAATCAACTGATACCAATTTTGTAAATTCCGTCCAAACGATCTATCAATACCAAAGGCTTTTTGGTACACTTTCCCTACATTGATGCACCGTTACCATATTACGATTATAAACAAGGCTAAACAAATCATATAATCAAGTTGTTGACAGTACATATAGTGCACCGCCAAGCACATCCGGCGACCTCGTGGACTGTGCAACCGGCATCGGGGGTCCTACTTCCGGCATCTAGCGAGTAGACCCGCACCCCGGCTACATCTCCATTATTCCACATCACCGGTGCTGCACTCGGAGGCAGTGCCACCGGGCGCCTGAAGTAGCTTCGTGAGTAGGGAAATGTGTAATAGTATAGTTAGCATCCCACATTGGAAACATGGTAGAGGTGGGAGCCTTCCTTCTCTATAAATAGGAGGCTTCCCCCTTAGTATTAAGGATCTTGGATCCAAGGCATTCCACCCTTGTAACCCGATGGCTTATTGGCCACGCCTACTGGATTCCAAGTGGACGTAGCCGTGCCCTCCGATGGCACGGTGAACCACTATACTTGCAGTGTTCGGTATAGCTTAAATATTGTCCTGTATCTACTAGACCCCAGGGTTTAGGCAGAAACAATTGGCGCCGTCTGTGGGAATACTTACAAAAGGCTGTGTTGCTCTGCCGGCGAGCTACTGCCCGGACAACAGGTCCCGAATGATCAGCAGCTGCCCAGCCCAGCAGCCCAAGGCAGCTGGTCTGCAAGGAGCATCTCCCGGCCCAAGGCCCAGTCCGGTGCGGTCAGCAATGGTCAACGCAGGCCAACACTTCCGGTGCGGTCAACCCCGGCCTTCTCGCCCGTCACCGCCATCTCCTCCGGCCCCCGTGCCTCCGGTGGTTTCCTCTCCGAGCTCCGGTGCGGCACCTCATCCCTCCAAGCCCAGCAAGCACTGCCGGCCAGCACCACCCAGCAGGCCCCTCCCGGTCAGCCCTGCATGATCCACGCGCGAAGGCTCCGGTGCGGTTGGGACTTGGGCGCCAATTGTTTCACCGGTCAGCTCAGCCCTCTCCCCGGTCGCCTGCTGCCATCCGGTGCGACCCATGCAGCTCAGCCAATCCGGGCGCGCGAGGCACCGTGCACGTTGGGCTCCGGTGCGGCTTCGGCTCCGTGCAGCAGGTCCGGCGCTTCAGCTCCTTCCCGGCTTCGTTCCCCGGTGCAGCAGCCCCGGTGCGGATCGTCGACCCGGTGAGGCACGTCTGGTCAGTTTTCGGCAGCCCTGGTGCGGATCGTCGACCCGGTGAGGCACGTCTGGACAGTTTTCGGCAGCTCCGGTGCGGCTCGTCGTCCCCGGTGCAGCACGTCTCCGGCGCATCAGCTTCCAGCAGGTCCGGTCCGGGCATGGGCCGCCGGACGCAAGGGCGAGATGGAGAGCCCCGGCCGAGGAGAGTCCGGCCGAGAGTCCCCGGGCGAGAGGATAGAGAGAGTCCCCGAGCGGAGGTGCCGGCCGAGGAGGTGCCGGCCGAGCGGTGGTGCCGGCCGAGAGAGTCCCCGGTCGAGAAGGCAGTCCGGCCGAAGCAGAAGAATTAGAAGCAGAAGAGAGAAAGCAGGAGCAGGAGAAGCAAAAGCAAAATTGGCGGGAAACCAGAAATTCAAACTGCATGGTCCACCGGTCAACTTCATCCCATGCAAAACGGGCCGGGCCGGGTTCCATTGCAGCAGTTTGGGCTGCAGCAGTCCTGTTCAGCATCTTGGGCAGGATTCCAGCAGATTGGGCTGCAGCAGTCTTCTATTGGCACCCAAGCATCTACTCTGGACACCCACTGCTCCAAGCAGCAAGATCAGGCTGCTCTCTACACCCGTAGACACTCACCGGGCAACTCGGGAATTATTCCCGCATGCTATTCCAACACCCGACGGCTTTCTCCAAAGCTAAGTATTCTAACCTATCTATTATTGCTCAACGCGTGCTTCACCTGTGCATAATCTGTTGGGAAATATTGATAATTAGACATGTGATAAAAGTGCTGCTCATCATTATGCATCGATTGATCATCTCAGCATAGCAATGCATCGCATATCAGTATGCATCATTGCACGCATGTCATTATGCGCTTATTAGTGCTGCTCATACCATTATGCATCGCATTACAATGCATAGCACTACGGTGCACGCATTTCAATGCATCGCATCAATGCATCGCATTACAATGCATAGCACTACGGTGCACGCATTCCAATGCATCGCATTACAATGCATAGCACTACGGTGCACGCATTCCAATGCATCGCATTATGCATCGCATTACAATGCATAGCACTACGGTGCACGCATTCCAATACATGTAGACCTCGTCTCGATATGGCATGTCGCCCGGTCGAGGTCCACCCAGTTACATCTCACTTGGGGGACTCGTTTCGATATGGCATGTCGCCCGTACGAGATCCGCCCATCGGTTACATCGCATCCAACCAGCTCGAGAGTACTTTCCGGAAACATAATCACCCGGACCCATGACTTTTTCACAGGGGGACTCGTTTCGATAGGCATGTCGCCCGTCGAGTCCGCCCGCCTCCATGGCAAACGCATGGGCTTTATAAACCGGGCGAGTTTACATCTAACACATGTACTCTTGTCCAGCAGGATAAAAACCCTGCGTCGCATTGAACCGCGATACTGTCCAGCAGGATAAAAACCCTGCATCGCACTGAACTGCGATACATTTGGGGATACTTGGCGAGACTCGTTATCTCAACGCCACCCCACCGGGCAGATTGTTTCTCTAACACAGAACAAGTCTCCCCGCAGGCTAACAAACCTGCACATTTACCTCAACGCTTATCCAACAAAAGCTGAGAAGAACTAGCAAGTGTTGAACCGGCGCTTCAACATAGCCGCAACACTCTCCGGGGTACCTGTTGGCTTATTCCACGTACCAACAGGCCTCCCCGCAGGCTAGTGTATTGCCATCATTATGCATCACATTACAATGCATCGCACTACGGTGCACGCATTCCAATGCATCGATTTACGGTAGATCCGTCCGACGGCTCAGCGCCCGGACGGTATCGCCAGCTCACCGATCCGTCCGACGGCTCAGCGCCCGGACGGAATCGCCAGCTCTCCGATCCGTCCGGTGCCGAAGCGCCCGGACCTGATCGCCAGCTCTCCGATCCGTCCGATGCCGAGGCGCCCGGACCTGATCGCCAGCTCTCCGATCCGTCCGACGGCTCAGTGCCCGGACGGTATCGCCAGCTCTCCGATCCGTCCGGTGGCTTGACGCCCGGACGGTATCGCCGAGCACACCGATCCGTCCGACGGCTCAGCGCCCGGACGGTATCGCCAGCTCTCCGATCCGTCCGGTGGCTTGACGCCCGGACGGTATCGCCAGCTCTCCGATCCGTCCGGTGTCTTGACGCCCGGACGGTATCGCCAGCTCACCGATCCGTCTGACGGCTCAGCGCCCGGACGGAATCGCCAGCTCTCCGATCCGTCCGGTGGCTTGACGCCCGGACGAGATCACCAGCTCACCGATCCGTCTGACGGCTTAGCGCCCGGACGGTATCGCCAGCTCTCCGATCCGTCCGACGGCTCAGCGCCCGGACGGTATCGCCAGCTCTCCGATCCGTTTGGTGACTTGACGCCCGGACGGTATCGCCAGCTCTCCGATCCGTCCGGTGTCTTGACGCCCGGACGGTATCGCCAGCTCACCGATCCGTCTGACGGCTCAGCGCCCGGACGGAATCGCCAGCTCTCCGATCCGTCCGGTGGCTTGACGCCCGGACGGGATCACCAGCTCACCGATCCGTCCGACGGCTTAGCGCCCGGACGGTATCGCCAGCTCTCCGATCCGTCCGGTGTCTTGACGCCCGGACGGTATCGCCAGCTCACCGATCCGTCCGACGGCTCAGCGCCCGGACGGAATCGCCAGCTCTCCGATCCGTCCGGTGGCTTGACGCCCGGACGGTATCGCCAGCTCTCCGATCCGTCCGGTGTCTTGACGCCCGGACGGTATCGCCAGCTCACCGATCCGTCTGACGGCTCAGCGCCCGGACGGAATCGCCAGCTCTCCGATCCGTCCGGTGGCTTGACGCCCGGACGGGATCACCAGCTCACCGATCCGTCCGACGGCTTAGCGCCCGGACGGTATCGCCAGCTCTCCGATCCGTCCGGTGTCTTGACGCCCGGACGGTATCGCCAGCTCACCGATCCGTCCGACGGCTCAGCGCCCGGACGGAATCGCCAGCTCTCCGATCCGTCCGGTGGCGAAGCTCCCGGACCTGATCGCCAGCTCTCCGATCCGTCCGGTGCCGAAGTGCCCAGACAGGATCGCCGTGCTCTCCGATCCGTCCGGCGGCGACTCGCCCGGACGGAATCGTCTCGCTCAGCCATACCAGTCCTATTCAGCAGCGGCTCCGCCAGCACTGCCCGATCAGGCTTCAGTGCGTCAGGACCGGTTAAACCCGGATCCTCCCTGGCCACCCACCACCTCATCACTCCCGGCACCCCAACACTCCCGGCCAAGTCACATCTCCAGCACGAACTTGGGGGACTCGACATTCGGACACCTCGAGAAGAGCCCAATCTTACTTAGGGACTTGGGGGACTGGAGGTAGTAGGTCGGTAGTAGGGGTGACTCGGTCACCGCCTACGCTTGGCGGCACATGATGATTAACTCCCCAAGTAAGATTGCACTCTTACTCGGGAACTTGGGGGACTTGTTGACAGTACATATAGTGCACCGCCAAGCACATCCGGCGACCTCGTGGACCGTGCAACCGGCATCGGGGGTCCTACTTCCGGCATCTAGCGAGTAGACCCGCACCCCGGCTACATCTCCATTATTCCACATCACCGGTGCTGCACTCGGAGGCAGTGCCACCGGGCGCCTGAAGTAGCTTCGTGAGTAGGGAAATGTGTAATAGTATAGTTAGCATCCCACATTGGAAACATGGTAGAGGTGGGAGCCTTCCTTCTCTATAAATAGGAGGCTTCCCCCTTAGTATTAAGGATCTTGGATCCAAGGCATTCCACCCTTGTAACCCGATGGCTTATTGGCCACGCCTACTGGATTCCAAGTGGACGTAGCCGTGCCCTCCGATGGCACGGTGAACCACTATACTTGCAGTGTTCGGTATAGCTTAAATATTGTCCTGTATCTACTAGACCCCAGGGTTTAGGCAGAAACACAAGTTGAACAATAGAAAATAAACAAAAACAAATCATATATGGTGATTTCTTTTTGTTTTACCATATATGATTTGTTTAGCCTTGTTTATAATCGTAATACGGTAACAGTGCATTAATGTAAGGAAATGGTACAAAAAAGCCTTTGGTATTGATAGATTATTTGGACGAAATTACAAAATTGCTATCAGTTGATTAATTTAGGGAAGTACAAGGGTGTAGCTGATGAAATCAAAAGTATAGGGACTGAAGTGATGATTGAGCCAAAGTTCAAGTAGATAAACTGAAATTAATGCTTTTGTTTTTCATTACTAAATCAACATCTAATTGTTTAAACTAAGCTAAATATGTGGAATTATTTTAAGACACCATTGTGATCGTTTCAGAACGTTGAGCACGAAAGAGTCGAATCACCCAATAAATTGAAGGTTTTGTTTATGACATTATTCTAAAGTTTTTTCAGTCGAAACTCTTAAGAAATATCACCAGTGATAAAGGATAGCATGAAATGTGCACTTAAAAAGTCATGGTTTTACCATAGAGGTAATAAAGTATTTACTGCCGCCTCTTAAGCAGAAACAAGGTTGAGAGCTGGGTTAAAATGATTGACTGAAATTTTGTTCCTGGTAGCTAATTGGTTCATCTCCGATCCTAACTCGTGGACATTTAATGCCAATAACCCATCAGATGGGCCCCATTAAACGTTGACCGATGACCAAAAAAAAAAGTCAGAAAAATCATACGATTTTTTAACCAAAAATGGAGGTAATATTCTGTATTTACTGCCCCTCAGGGCCCTTGTTTCCATTTTGGTCTCCTCTCCCCTTTATTCCCTTTGGCTTTTCCGAGTCAGTCTCAATTTCAGTACCAGTGTTTGAGTTCCAGATGCATCACAGTGATTGATCTCTTTCTTGGGTTGTTCTTATTCTTGAACTAGACGACATGTCGCACTTCAACTCTCCGATGAGGCTGTCTGGGTCTCTGACCAGGCAACTCAAGAACAGAGTCAGAATGGGCAGCAATCCCATGCTGTCGCAGTCCAGATCCTTCACCGCCATCGAGGGCCACCGCCCTGTCATCGTCCACAAGCGCAGCCTCGACATTCTTCACGACCCTTGGTTCAATAAAGTACAACCCTTCTCTTTCCTCACTTCGATTTCCTTGAATTTTGGAACTTTTTTTTTTAAAGTAGAATTCAACTTGTGATTGTTTGTGTGACAAGAAAAGAGTCCATTTTGATTTGTGGGTTTCTGTCAAAGTTTGTGGCCTTGTGTGTTTACTTGTGTTTTTTTGGTTTGTGTTTTTATCATGTTCTTGTTTTGAAATTTTGGTTTAGTTTGGTTGATTAATGAGGACTTAATGTTTGGATGAGTTGTAGGGGACATCGTTTTCCATGACAGAGCGCGATCGTCTTGATCTTCGGGGACTTCTTCCTCCAAATGTCATGACATCCGATCAGCAAATTGAACGCTTCAGTAAGTTTTGATACTTGTCTAGTACTATGGTTGCTTGAGCCTGCTTTGAACTCGATCTTTTCGACAATGTGATATGAACCTGTGTTAGATTTCGTGCTTTCAGTCAAAGTATGACACAGGTTGTGTAATGTAACGTGTGTACTGATTTCGCTGTTACTTGAAAGAAATTAGTGTGCCTATGCGTGTTTGTAGGTTGAATGTTTTGAGCATATTTTTCCTTACTTTGATATTAAATGGTATCTGGAATCCACTGATTCATTTTCCTCTATAGCGCAGTATTGGGAATAGTTTGAGATTGCTAATTTCTCTGATAATTCAAAACATAAAGCATAGGAGGGTTACTTTGATTTGTGTAATTTCCTAGAATTTGGTCGTTAGAGTTTTGACAATAACATCCAATTATTTATAGGATCAATGGTTGGCTTATTGACCCACTCCTGGCAGGATAAATTTTATACAGTTAGTTATTTACAGAATTGAACAAACAGATTCCGTGGCTACCCAGTTGCAAGAAGAGTTTATGCTACAGTACCTCTGTTTTTGGTTTTTGGAAGCTACTAGCTTTTCTACCATCATGTTATATGCTTCCAAGTCAAGAAGTTTAGCATCCATGTAGGAGTTCTATTATATGATTAGAGATATTTTAGCAATATACTGAATTGATTGCATTCTTACCTTCTAAGTGTGGTGATATATTATTCTCTGCTTCAGTCACATTTTAGAATGCTCCAGAACATTTTATCGTCATTTAAATGAACTGATTATTCCACCAGTAACTATTGAAATTTCTAAATTGACAGTGGCCGACCTGAAGAGACTTGAGCATAAAGCAAGAGATGGACCATCTGATCCAAATGCTCTGGCAATGTGGCGGATACTAAACAGGTTGCATGACAGAAATGAAACTATGTATTATAAAGTAAGTTTCAAACCCCTGTCTTTTTCAATATATGTTGAGGTTTGTAATCAAGATGAAATTTGTCTTCTCTAGATGATAGGTTGACATATATGCCACCGATGGAGATAATGTGTCTTGCCCTAAATCTCATGAGAAAACTTTTGATGATATCTGATTCTGCATCATATGATAGGAAAACTTCTCCATTTTACTAATACATACATGTGAAGATTTATGTACTTTTAAGTCAAAGTATATGAGCTTAGTTAGGGTGTAGGGTATTATATATCCTTCACAAGTGAACTATTTTCCGATTAAATGTTAAAAATAAAACTAGGGAAGAGAGGGAGAATCTGTTGCTCGAAAGTTGTGAGAACACATTTTCCTCGGTGCTATGTAGAACCGTAGAATAATAACTTCACCAAAATCTAGTCAACGGTGACCACTCCGCATGATTAAAACTTTCATTTGCACTATCAAGTCTGTTTCTTAAATAGAATCAGCCTGATCGATTTCTCCTTGTTCTGGCTTAGGGTGTCTAAAAGCATGTACATCTTTCTTTGCTTTCTATGCTGCATGGGTAGGTTGAAATGCTTCATTTTTTAATAGATCATATTTTATAATAATTGGTCATTGATTTTGGCAGGTTTTGATTGCCAAGATTGCTGAATATGCACCTATAGTGTACACTCCTACTGTTGGACTTGTCTGCCAGAATTACAGTGGTCTGTTTAGAAGGCCCAGGGGAATGTACTTTAGTGCGGAAGATCGTGGAGAAATGATGTCTATGGTCTATAACTGGCCTGCTGATCAGGTTTTTAATTTTCTTCAATTGCTCAATCAATTGTAGGATATTTTATGAGAACTATCATGCGACTACTTGACATATTGTTGGTTGATTGAATAGTGGTGCACTTTTCTTGTGACTTTTCTCTGTTCTTAATGCTATCTTCTCCATTTCCCGAATGAAGAAACATTTATTTGCCGATGAACTCTGAATCATCTGGTTGTGATTTCTGTGACACTCGAGCTTACTCAAGTATTGGCGATTTTAGTTTAGTTTACAGACTGCTAAATTTTTGTCTCCAAAATACACATTTGTCCATCTCATAGTAATTCCAGATATTCCATTATTAATGTTTCTTTTCCCATCTTCTCTTCGTTTGACTTGTGTATCAACAACTGACATATCAATATATTTGTTGGTGGCTTGGTTGGAAGTTCAGTGGACTCTTTTGTTTTCATTCTGTTGAAAACTTAATGTCACAATCACACTGTATTTCAGAGTGGGAGGTGTGCGTTTTTATGGTCATCTATAATAACCTTTTCAATGTAAATATATGTTTGAAATTAAGATGTTAAAATTTTTAAGATTTTTTGTTTTTGTTTTTTTGTTTTTTGTTTTTTTTTTTTAAATTTGTGGAAACAGTGGGTTTTATTTATTTATGTTTAATAATATATGCTGAAGGTTGAAATTAAATTAGGCAGGTTAACCTTGTTTACCTTCCTCACATTTTAATATCTCCTTAATTGTGGAATATGGAAAGTGAATACTATATGTGCATTTTCAATGTTGCTGTTTCAGTAAAGAGTGCAGCTTAATGTATTTGTATAAACATGGATTTGGTTTGCAGGTTGATATGATTGTTGTTACGGATGGGAGTAGAATATTGGGTCTCGGAGACCTTGGAGTCCAGGGAATTGGAATTTCAATTGGGAAGCTGGATATATATGTTGCTGCTGCCGGAATAAACCCTCAAAGAGTAATCTACTGCTCATTTCACATCCCTTTTTCTCATGGCTGAGTATTTAATTTTATTCGTGATGTGTTTTGTATTTCAACTTTGCATCAAAAGTATGCCACACAGTATTTTATTCCTTCCAGTAGGATTTGAAGCGATGCATTGCAATTTTCCATCAAATGCCCAAATTTTATCAAGGTGATCTTTGTATGTTGGACGTTTTTTGGTAAACCAATATGACAAACTTGCTTTAATATATGGGATCCTTCTAGTGTATAGTGCTCAAATTTTGGGTGGGACTGGTCCGTATTCTGCATTCACGGTGTGCTAACTTTTGAGATTTTTGAAGATAGCCATGCTGCATTTTAGGAAAGAAGATATGGGTGCCTCACTTCCTTTTAAAAGATGTGCAACATGAGGACATCCAGGGAGATCACGCCTCTTGGTGCTTCTTGTGGGCGTCCATCTCTTAAGCATTTTAAGGACATTCATATTCTTCTTAGATGGTCAAATGGTCTGTACTTCTTTGTATTTAGGAATCTGTCTTATAAAAGAAAAATGCAAGTGACTGTGGTGCTCTTGTAATAATAGAGAAGTCTTACATTTCTCAAAGTTCAAGTACAAAAGGATCGTAATTACTGGCAACTGTTTTACTGGTAGCTGTTGGGTTGTATGACAAGCAATCCCTTAAAATGACCCAAAAGAAGGGATTCCCTAGTGTGAGTGCTCTCATCTGTGGCTTTAGTTCTTTATTGGTTATGGGTGGTTCTGCATTGTTTGGTCATTATATTCATCATTTCATTGGGTGATCATTCATGTTTATTGTACCAAACATCATCTTCACCCCTAATGATCCATGCAATATAGGTACTACCTGTGATGATTGATGTTGGAACCGACAATGAAAAGCTGCTTAAAGACCCCATGTGTAAGTGTTTCCTCATTCAGTTGGACAAAAACTATAATGTACTAGCACCACAGTGTAAATATGGTGCTATAATAAAATAGATAGCTGAAGATATTATATTAACAGTTACATATTACACTTTTTTAAATATTTAGTCATCAGAAAACAATATAATAAGTTTCAAATAACAGCTATTATACAGAGGGTATGTAAACATGACAACAGATTAGGCACTGAACTTTTGTAAAGTAACTTATATTGCAGATTTTTGAGGAAAAGAAATCATTTTATCTTTTATGCCTTCATTAGTATTAAGCTCCTGCTTATATCTCAGTAATGTATCTATTGGCGTTTCACATCATTTGATGCCAGTTATATATGCAAGTTTGGTTGCTCTTATAAATTTTACCTGCATCTAATTATCTGTTATTTTTGGTTCCACCATGCATTGTAGAGTAATGAGTGAGACCACAGAATACTGATCATTAAAAAGAGGTGCTGTACAAGAAGGATATTGCTGCATTCCTATTAACCATGAACCAGTTACAGTTGTGGAAATGAGAGTAAACAAAATCTGGCCCAATATGCTAGAGTTTCCAGAATGATACTATTTGATTAGCATCCATTCATGTTGGAATTCCTATTCTGTTTATCTGATTGAACCTATCTGTACACCGTTTGTGGCGCTTAGATGTAGAAGTAAATAGAAAGACAAAAGATAATAAAAAATCTATGCGTGATAACTAGCTATGTCAAAAACATATATGTAATATTTGATGATTCAGTGCCTTTCTCTGTCTGTTTCCGAGTTCTATGTCCAATTTACATAATTTTTCCCTCATGTACTATGTTGAGTTGATCTGATCTGATCACCACAGCGCCATAACCATTATATTCTATGCTCTTAGATTTGGGATTGCAAAGACATCGTCTTGATGGTGATGAGTATCTTGCTGTTATCGATGAATTCATGGAAGCAGTTTTTACTCGTTGGCCACATGTAATTGTACAGGTAATCGATCTGTCATACATCTTTACTTGGTAACTAGAAGATGGAATACATCAGTTCCTTTTTTTACTATCTCCCCCTCCCCACTTTTCTTTTTGAAATACTTACATTACATTTTTGTCCAGTTTGAAGATTTTCAAAGCAAGTGGGCCTTTCAGTTGTTACAGCGTTACAGAAATACTTTTCGAATGTTTAATGATGATGTTCAGGTAATTGACTTTTCTTTTTTATTCATTGGGTAGCATCTGACTGTCTATATCAGAAGTTGATGTTGCCTCTGTACTATAGTCTATTGGATGGTCTTGCTGCTAAGTTTTTCCATCCATGAGGATACCCAGTTTTTAAATAAAGGACTTCCTATGGACATTTTATGCTGTACACTTGTTATTTTCGTCTCCTTGGGAATTTGTATTTGATTACCGGTCTTAGGTTTTGATTATTGGAAATAAAGTTGTTCTACTATTTTGGACTTTTGGTATAATGTCAAGTCAACTATACATACAGGGTACAGCAGGAGTTGCCATTGCTGGGCTTTTAGGAGCTGTGAGGGCACAAGGGAGGCAAATGATTGACTTCCCCAAACAAAAGATTGTTGTTGCAGGTGCTGGAAGGTTAGTACTTATCTTTAAACTGTTCACTTCTTAACGAAGGACGTGAACTCAGTAATGGTCTGAGGATGCTTTCATGCAGTGGTAAAAATTAAATGTAGTTTCGAAGTTAGACTTAAGTGACGGCTAAGGAGAAAGTATGGCTTAATTTTGTGACATGATGACACTTTATGGTCTTATTAAGGTTTTAAATGATGATTTACTATGTAATTGCTAGACTAAAGTACATGATGTCCATGAATAATGTCTTTGAAGTATTATTATGTACATGATAACACTTCATGGTCTTCTTAATGTATGCCACATCTGCTGTGAGGTTGCCGTCCTTCTATGGTTCTGTACTTCCATATTTTGTCCTGTTCATCTACTTATGAATGTCTCCCATTAGTTTATCTTTTCCTTCTTTAGACAAGAAAATGAACTATATTTTAGTCTACAGTATCTGAGTGAATTAATTGCTGATGAGAAGTGGTACCACAACTTGAAACAATAGTGTCCTTCACTTTAGTTTAGTCTGTCAGGATATTAAATCCTTTTTTTTTATTAAATTCAAGCTGAGATATGTCGAATTTTTTAGTGAGTATCTCATTTATAATTGCATCTAGGCATGCTTGTACTGCAAATAAGGGCTTTCTGTAGAAAGAACTAACTATCAAGCTTTAATTGCTTAATCTTTGTGCTGCTGCAGTGCAGGAATAGGCGTTCTGAATGCTGCACGGAAAACAATGGCAAGGATGTTAGGAAATAATGAACATGCATATGAGAGTGCAGGCAGACAATTTTGGGTGGTCGATGCCAATGTGAGTGCTCAAGCAATCCCCTAGAACTCGTGTACTTTCCACTCTTAAGTCAAATCTTCCCCTTAGGAAATAAAAAGTGTCAGATTTCTCTTCAGGATCTAATATGTCTAGTGACCATTTCTTTTCTTAGGGACCTCTTAGTTAGCTTTATATCAAATTCTATGTAGTGATTGAAGAATGCGGAACTGTAATCTTACTTTGGGATACGAGATACGTGACTATGGTAGACTTCAGAAAAACAATAGAAAAGACTAGAGAAGGATTCTTAGTTTGTCCCTGAGATTCTATCACTTGCATATTTTCAGTAAACTTTAATATAGGGATATGGAAATATAAAGTAATTCGACTTCCTTTTGTACCTTTATATAACTTAATGGTGGCCAGATGGGCTTTCTCTTTGTACATCTACTTTTCATACTCAAAATAGTGAATGTTAATACTGAAGGAATCTGTCACATTGCCCTTTTGAGATGCTTCAATACTAGCCAGCAGGATAGTTAAGCTGGCTGTTATGTCTGCAGGGTCTGATCACAGACGAACGTGAAAATATTGATCCTGATGCTCGTCCATTTGCAAGGAAATCCCAAGAAATTCACCGTCAAGGATTGAGGGAAGGTGCAAGTCTTGTGGAAGTGGTATGTAAATTTGCATAAGTAATTTCATCATCTTCTGCATACAAGATCGCATGTTCAATACTGTGGGACTTGCTAAAATAAAGTTATGAATTTACTAAAGTCATGTACAAGCACTTAACAGCTATATTGTCTTATTCCACATGTCACATTGGAGGGGGACCTGACCTTATCCAACCCGATTCCCCCCAGCCCCTTCCCTTGCTTCTTGGGTTTGTTCGCCACACTAATGATCATTTCATTGTAATTTTTCTAACCCAGGTTCAACAAATTAAGCCTGATGTGCTTCTTGGACTTTCTGCAGTCGGGGGACTGTTCTCGAAAGAGGTATATTTATAATGCATTCTCAAAGTCAATTGGTTTTGTCTGAGGCTCAGTAAAATTTACGTGGCACAATTCACAGTGTGTAAATATTGGTTAGGAGAAAATGAGTACATATCTTGTCCTTGCTCATGCATAACATTGCAGTTTGTAAGGTTTTTATAGTACACTAAAGTTATGAAGAGTAGTGTGCTTTTTATAGTATTCTCCATTTATACAGTCAGGTGCTTTATATGAGTAAAAGAGTAGTGTGCTTGAAACGTGATGAAGAATGGTTTTTGTTACAAAATTAATGAAGAATCCCCCCCTTCATTTCAGTACTCTGCTAGGCATATATGCCTCTTCTTAATAAATTGATGCCAAACAGATATTATTTTAGGTGTTAGACACCCTTAGAGGTTCAACTTCAACTAGACCAGCCATCTTTGCGATGTCAAATCCAACGAAAAATGGTAAGTGTCGTTATTATTTTTTTGGTTGGAAGCAAAAATTGGAATGGAATTTAGATGAGTTCATGATATTGACCTATGCTATTTTTCTTTGCTAGCTGAGTGCACTCCAGAAGAAGCATTCTCCATTGTGGGGGAGAATGTTGTTTTTGCAAGCGGAAGTCCATTCAATGACGTAGATCTCGGTATGTGTTGTGACAAATTTTTGGGTTTTTTTGACACAGATATAATGATTTGCACTATTAATGAGCATCTCAGTATGTAGATTGTATAACTTGTTATCATTGTGGTTGTGGCTCCTAACAACTATTGAACTTATAACTGGTAATGTGCTGATATGCATGGCCTAGTTGTTTCTTTATTAGTATCTGTTTTGGTTTCTAAATAATATTAAAAGAAGAAAAAAAATGAGCTGACCTCTTCTCTATTAGAGGATAAAAGAGCACAAAGTGTAATCATGAATACTTTTTGTGTGCTTTACCTCCTTTGCGAGCTTTACCAACCCATAGAGAAACAGAGAAAGACTTATTTTCTATTGACAAAAGAAGATTTCTCTTAGCTCTGTTGTTATTTAAAATTTTGAAATAGCATCGAGGGCGGATCAGGCCCATGGTTTGCTCCCATGTGGTCTGGGTTTCAAACTCCTCATGATACCTACCTAGCTATTTGCTAGAGTTCCCTGTCTTCTACAGATTTGTATGGTTTGTGGAGGACCCATCTTCCACCACTCGAAGAAAGAAGATAGACAGGTCTAATTTTTCAGAAATGCACTATTTGAACTATTTACTAACTAGATTTCTAATTTTTATAGGCAATGGCCATATTGGGCACTGTAACCAGGGTAACAACATGTACCTTTTCCCAGGGTTAGTCTTCTTCTTCACTTTCAATCTTTTATGGGATCCAAATGTTTGACTATCTAGTTTTTCTAATTTTACTTCTCTTCATGCAGTATTGGACTTGGTACTCTCTTATCTGGCTCCAGAGTTATTTCCGATGGCATGCTACAGGCAGCAGCAGAGTGGTATTTCTCATACTCTCTCATGAATACCATTTTACTGCATGATTAACTATTCGAGCTGAAGCTGAGAATGAATTTCAAACCTGTGCATTTAAGATATATTATTGAATTATATGTGATTTGAATTATCATCACCGAGTTTGTTAAACTCAAAATAATTATCTGGTTAACAGTGTGAATAACAATTGGAGAGGGCCAAGCTTCATCTCTTGAAATACAAAACCTCCTATTAACCAAATAAGTTATATGCATTATCGCAAACTTAAATAGTTGTAGCACCTATCTCTGTATAGGAAGTATAATTGGGCCATTTGAAAGGATAAGACCGTCATACAGCAATTGTATTTGGACCAGATGGTTTTTAAGGAAAATATGGTAACTGCATGTAATTGCAGAGAATGTCCGATTTTCAAGAGAGAAGGATACATTTACTTGCTTCTTATCATTAAATATATTGAGGAACAATTTTATCCCTATAATGTTGAATTCGAAGTGGGGAATCACTTATTATAAAAGTATGTCTTTTTCCTTCATTTATTATCATATGCAAATTTGAGTTTAATTATATTCAAGATAGACTATGCTTTAGGTTTTTCTGAGTTCTAACAGTCAAGTGTAAACTACAGCCTAGCGGCATATATGACAGATGAAGAGGTTCTCAAAGGGGTTATATACCCTTCAATATCTAGGTACAGATTTGATAGCCGTTTCTTGCATTCCATTCCTCTGCATATATCCTTTCTTGAAATGATAGGATTTATGGTTGAGGTACTGTTCATGCCATTCAACTGATCTGATTCATATTTGCAGCATACGAGATATAACAAAGGAGGTGGCTATTGCTGTAATAAAAGAAGCCATAGTTGAGGATCTAGCAGAAGGCTACCGTGAAATGGATGCCCGAGAGCTCCGCAAACTTAACCAGGTATATATGCTTGAGCATCATTGACCAAGTTACCCAACTTATCCGATACTCCTACACTGAATCTTATCATAGTCTCCTTGATGCCAGTCTAACATCTTCTGTTTAAACCAAAAAAAAAAAAAAATATGAAAGTTTGCTCATGCATATTATGGAATTTGGTACAAGGTTTGGTCTTGTGGGTTTTGCAATATCAGTCTAGTGTCAGGCCAGAGAAATGGCAGGTTTATGATTGATATACAAAATAAAAATAAAACACAAATTATTGTTAGTGCAGATAGAAGATAATAAAAGAAGAATTTTCACTATTATGCCCATTAAATACAGCTTAGCAAGTGAAAGGAGATTTTACATTCACAGTAAAGCCTGTGCACATTAATCTGAATAATAAATACTAAAGGAATACTTCTGAGACTTTCTAGAATGCGGGAAGTGAGGCGCCGAAAAGAATCTGAAAAATGGACTTATAATGCAAATAAGGAAAGTTTCAGAACACGAGTTATTGCTATATAGGATGCTAGTTTTCTATTATATTGGGTTACGAACAAAGTATGAGAAAAGCATATATTGGTAAGTAAAATCTATAGGTTAGACACGTATATGTTTGACTAGCTTTCATCCTGATGTATGTCTATGCTGTGATTTATTGGTCTCTATCCTTGTGGATATTCCCAATGGACGATTGTTATTTCTGGATTAGTACTCATTGATTTTACTGCGGATTGCAGGAAGAAATTGAAGAATATGTGCTGAATAACATGTGGAGTCCAGAATACCCCACACTAGTTTACCAAAAGCAATGATATATCCATCCTTGAGGAGAATATAATGATAGTTGCTGTATGTATTGATTCTTGGTCAGGTTACAGACGTTTTGTCATGTTTCTCTCCATTTGGAGCATGCAGCCTATGACTCTGTATATTGTCATTGCGTTTATATATCAAATATAAACATTCATAAATTTTTAGTGGATGCTTATAAACGTCACCACACTATTACTTTGTTGATAGTTTGGAATTACTGCATAAACTGTGGTGAGCTACTTTCTCATCCCGAGCTTGTGCGTTGTTGAAGTGATTCGTAAAGTTTAAAGCATTTTACTTTATGCTCACAAGTGACCTGCCTCATTGGGGCAGTCAGTTACAAGGAGTCACCATCACACCGGCTTCTTCAGTGGAGCGATTGTAACTTTCCCACTAGAAGAAGTAAATCTTTGATAGAACCCTATATCTAAAAGGGTAGAAGCATCTGGTCTTTACCATCAGCTTCACCTTCTTTTCAGGCTTCAACATTTTCATACACAAACAATCTGAATTGTTGTTTGAGACAGATATCTTGGTAACTTTAGATACCCCAACTCGTGAACATTCATTCATCAGTAAACCTGTTATAGGCAACTTCATTCCGAAAAGATGGTTGGTGTATATCATCCGAAAAGATGTTGGGATCATTTGCTAAGAAGTTTCTGAAAGTGACCAAAGCAAGAAATGCTATGATCATCACAATCAGCAATTGAACCAACCTCATGGTGATAGCACGCATGATAATTGTAAATGTTAGGAATACTAGTCAACACCTCTTGAAAAATTTGAATTTTTTTCTATTTTACAAGAAAAACACAATTTTTTTCTCCAACAACTCTTATAAACCGATCTCTATAATACAAAAGTTGGGAAAATAAAAGAGAATCTCTATATCTATAGAATTCTCAAAATTTGTATACTTTATTAACAAATCTCTAAATATTATTGCTTGTCTTTTAGAATTCACTCTTTCTTCTAAAAAAAAAAGTAAATAAATAAAAGTATTTAATTTTGTTTGACTCAAATCAATATATAATATTTTATATAAATTCATTAAATTATACATGAAAACATTAATTTTGTATGATAAAATAAAAAAACTGTTGGAGTTAAGCCCTTTTTATTTTAGAGATTTTGTAATTTCCTCCTCGATAATAGAAAATTTATACATGAGGTGTTATAGATGCTCTAATCAAGTGAAGAGCCTGCTCACTTTTTTGTTGTTGTCCTTTCTGAAAAGAGTGTTGTTATTTGAATATCTCAATTTACTCATTTTACCTCTCATGCTCTCTACACCTCACTTTAACTTTCAAATACTAGACCTCCTCTTAAATACCAAAAATAACCTTGAATATATTAGTCACTTAAATTACAATAAACTGCTTATTTTACCTATTATTCACTCATTAAACCTTTATTACTTGAATTTTTTGTTTCTTTCTTTTTTGCATGTAAACTTTGGTTCTTGATTATTTTTTCTCTATTTCTTTTTACAAGCGAACCTTCATTCTCTGTTCTTTTGGTTATCTAATCTATGTACCTTATGATAGTTATTTAATAGTTATTTAATTTTTTTAAAAATATTTTTAACACCATCTTATTTATTTATATATGAGTTCAACTTATGTAATATAAATTTATATATATTTATTTTATATCACAAGCTAGTTCTCAATTTTCTATTCTTCTGCATTGTGACATAAAATAATTATATATAAATATTACAAAAAAATTAACTACATTATCACAAGCTCGATAGAGTAAGAATGCTAAACATGTGATTTTTAACACTCGCATGAGAGTGATGATACTCAACCTCTGCACTTGATTTTGTAATTGTTGGTTGTTTCTTGGAGCACTAAGAAACCAAAACATTGTCTATGTAAATAAGATAGTCTAAAGTTAAGCGATAAGAGTCAGAACAACCGGCTCAATCAACATTGACATAAGCAGATAAGTGAACATAATTGCTAGAAAGATAAACGCGCGAGAAAACTAGTTAATTGAAGAGCCAAATTATTATTATTATTATTTATTTTTATAGAAGAAACGACGAGCCAAATTATGTAGGGCTGGGACCGAAACCGTTCGTCCCGTACCGAATCCCGACGGGCCGGGATGAATCGGTAAAAATTGTCGATACCGAACTGATACCGATACCGAATACATATAATCGGGATGGGTCGGTTTCATTAGATCCGATACCGAATGGTACCGCCCCGAACCGGAAGTATAAAAGGGATTAAAAGCCCATATGTTTTTTTTTTTCCAGTTTTAGGGTTTACACTTTACAGAGACAAATCTCTCTTGCCTCCAACTGAGTTCTGACTTTTCTCCCTATATCACTTCGCCTTCTCGCCTTTAATCGACGCAGTCTGCAAGTGGTGGCTCCCTGTCTGCCTCCATCACTTCTCCCTTCACCGATTCGTCTCTCGGAGTCTCTCCACCCAAGTTCTTCAATGGGAAAACTGAAAGTGAGTGTTTCATACTGGCTACTGCGTTTCATATTATGTCAATCAGTTAATGTTGGGGTTTATATTTAGTTCTGAACTTCTGATACTCTGTTTATTTGATCTGTGGCTTATGTGAGGAGCTTATGTGAATTTTGATCTGTGGCTTATGTGAATTTTGTCTCCTACTTCTGTAATTAATTTGTTGTTTATTTGTTCTTCTTGCATAATGAATTTAAACTCTATACACTGCTGTAATTAATTTATGACCTTTGTTCCCTGCTTTCCTTTTGTTTTTAAGATAAAAAAGGGTAAGAAGAGAGTCGAAGATGATGGAATCTCAGATACAACACCAAAGGCCACAATTAGTAGTCTGTTGTTGGGTTCTTCCCAATGTACGTCTCCCTCAGTCCCTGACACTAATGTGGTAGAAGATGATGAACTTATTGCTCGGGCTGCTAGGAAACGCAGCTCAATTTGGAAGCATTTTAAAGAGTATAAAGTTACTAAGATTGTTAAGGTGAACGGGAAAGAAGATATTATCATAGAAAAATAGAGGGCTAAGTGTATTTACTGTCCTAAGGGTAAACTAGGAGATTATGCATGTGATTCAACAGCAAATGGAAATTCTGGGATGCATAGGCACATCAACAGAACCTGTAAGTTTTATCCGGGTAGGAGAAGTGTGCACAAAAATCAGAAAGTGATTGCTGGAGATAAAAGTAAGGGTAATACGATGAAAATGGTGGCATTTAATGAAGATGAAGTGATGCATGCTTGTGTTGAAATGGTAGTAGTTGATGAGCTTCCTTTTAGCTTCGTTGAAAAGCAAAGGTTTAGGCGTTTTTGTTTTGTTGCAATACCTCAGTGGACAGTCCCTTGTAGAAGAACTTTAGTGACTAAGTTTTTGGCTTTGTATGATAAGACGAAGAGGAAGTTGAAGCATAATATCAACCGTCATAGGGTATGTCTAACTACAGACACTTGGACAAGTGTTCAAAATGTTAACTATATGGTGCTAACAGCCCACTTTGTTGATGACAAGTGGGAAATGCATAAGAGAGTAATCAATTTATGCCCTATATCTTCTCACAGTGGGACTTCAATTGGTGTTTTAATTGAGTCTTGTTTGCTGCAATGGGGGATTAGCAAGGTTTTGACCATCACTGTCGACAATGTTGCAGCAAATAAGTGTGCTATTGAGTATGTTAGGTCCAAACTGAACAGAAGAGAAAAATCAGAAGCAGTTTTAGGTGGTAAGTACATGCATGTTAGGTGCACAGCACATGTCACTAATTTGATTGCTGGAAGTGGATTGAAAAGGTTGAATAAATCAGTGTTGGCCATTAGAAATGCAGTGAAGTATGTGTGTTCTTCAGCAGCAAGGTTGAACAGTTTTAAGACTGCTGTAGCAAAAGAAGAGATCTCTTGTAAAGGCTTGTGCGTTATGGACGTTCCCACAGGGTGTAATTCAACATTTCTTATGTTGGAATCTGCTGATAAGTTCAAAGCAGCCTTTGCAAGAATGGAAGTGGAAGATGCTGGTTTTGCAGCCTATTTCAAGGAGCCTGATGAAGAGTTTGATGAAGATGGTAATCTGATTTCAACCACGGGTAGGAGGGGAAAAGTGGGGCCACCTGGTCAGGAAGATTGGGATAAGGCTGAAGTGTTTGTGCAATTTCATAGGGTATTTTATGAAGTTACCCTAAGAGTTAGTGCAAGTAACAAACCAACCATCCACGCTACATTTCATGATGTTTTGTCCATGGAAAAGGAGATTGAAAAGCTCTTTGTGCCTGATGAATTGCGGACACACTCGGAATCCGAGAAAGTTTTGATGGACATGGCCAAGTATATGCAAGAGAAGTTCCTCAAGTATTACGGGAGTTATAAAGACTTGAATCCATTGGTGTTTATGGGGCTAATCCTTGATCCTCGGTTTAAGTTACAACACATAACTCTCTTGTTCAATTGTGTAGAGTTAGGGCAGGAAGAGGTGGAGCGTAAAACGACCGAGTTACGTGGAGTTTTATTGTCATTGTATAATGAATATGCACCAAAGGATGTCCCTGCAAAAAAGAGGGTTGTGCAAGAGGTTGAAAGCTTAGCCGAATGCACCATAACAAGCACTAGTAGTAGAGGATATAATTCCTACATTAGTGATTGGAGAAATGTTGTTTCAAAAAAAGATGAGGCATCTGTTATAGCACATGAGATTGATAGGTACTTGTTGGACCCCCTTGAAGCCATAGATGAGAAAGAACCTGCCAAGTTCCTTATTTTGCTATGGTGGAGGATGAATGGTAACAAGTACCCTGTACTTGCAACAATCGCCAATGATATATTGGCTGTCCAAGTTTCAATTGTTGCATCCGAGTCGGCTTTTAGCACTGGAGGTAGAGTAGTTGATTCATTTAGGAGTTCATTGACTCCTAAAAGTGTTGAAGCATTAATTTGCTTACAAAGTTGGCTGAGGGGTAATGAAATAAGCTATGAAGATGAGGAACCATGCCCCAAAGAGTTTGACTTCATTGAGTGTTGTGAAAAAGGTAAAGATTATGAGATTTTAACTTTGTTTTTTTTGTTTATTATTTTATTTCCTAATTTTAACTTTGCAGGTTTCTGACCAACTTGTGTTTTCTACTTTTGAATGCAGAGCACGCTACCACAGCATCTTCAAGCAATTGTCCTCCTCCAGAACTAAAGGGAACAATTGAAATTGATGGTGAATCAGATGAAGAAGGGAGTGAAGGTGATGAAGACAGTGATGGTGAAGAAGTTGGCTCTGATCAGTCCAATGATTCAGCATCAAATTAATGGAGACAACTTTCATTGGTAATCTATTATTCCTTACCTTTTAAGTTCCATTTCGGCATTTCCTTTAATCAGACTTTCGTTTTCTCTTAATGTTGGACTTATTTCAATTTTCGGCTGTTTATTTGGTTGTGTGAATTGCTAAACTTGTGATGTTATTTTTAAACTGAATGTTGTATGAATTTGTGATGGTGATGGACATATGGTGATTATATTTATCTTTTATGTGAATTATGTTCATGATTTATCATAGTTAGTGTAGTGAATGATGTATATATGCAGGTCAGTAAGGTGCACACTGAAATGAGTGAAATCTGCCAGTTTGGTACTGAAAAAGTACCGAACGATACCGAAACCGAACGATATCGGTTCAGTTCGGTATTGAGGTTGAAAATGGCAGTACCAAACCGATACCGAAATATAAAATCGGTATGGTATCGGTATGAGCAGAATCCCAAACCGTCCTGTACCGGTCTGTTTCTGCCTAAACCCGGGGGCCTGGTAGATACAGATGAATCCAACTTGATCTCCTGCAATCCTGCTCACTAAGGGGAATACCGGGCGGGCCGGTCTTCTCCTCTTCGATGCCTAAGTTAGTATAGTTGGAATATATATAACCAAGGCACGTATGTAAGCGGGGAGAGAGATAAGTTACCTAATAAAGAGGGTAGTTGGGGCCCTTATATAGGTGGTTGGGGGTGAGGGCTGGCCTCACCCTTCGATGTGGGACTGGTTCCCTTCTGTTTGTACATTCTGGTGCCCTCTTTGGCAGGCTGGCGCCCCCGGCCCCAGGGTCCCTGGAGGCAGGATAGAGTGCTGGACCCCGAACCGGGTGCTGGTGATCCGGTCCCGGGCCTTGGGCAGGGCCCTGGTGCGCTTGCTGCGGGTTTGTGGGTCTGTTGTAGCCTCTCTGCGGCTACTGTCAACAAGTCCCCCAAGTTCCCGGTCAAGTGCAATCTTGAATGGGGACTTAAATCTGCTTGCTCTTGTCCCGCAGACCCGCAGGGTTACCAACCTACCGGTGCCCCGTCCCCCAAGTCTGCGTTAAAGATTGGGCGTGACCGAGGTGAGTACCTCGACCGGGCGTTCTGCCATATCGGTGCGAGGCGGAGTTCACGGGAGCTCGACCGGGCGTCCTGCCATATAGAGACGAGTCCCGGATGAACTTGCAGACTGGACCTCGACCGGGCGTTCTGCCATATCGGTGCGAGGCGGAGTTCACGGGAGCTCGACCGGGCGTCCTGCCATATAGAGACGAGTCCCGGATGAACTTGCAGACTGGACCTCGACCGGGCGTTCTGCCATATCGGTGTGAGGCGGAGTTCACGGGAGCTCGACCGGGCGTCCTGCCATATCGAGACGAGTCCCGGATGAACTTGCAGACTGGACCTCGACCGGGCGTTCTGCCATATCGGTGCGAGGTAGAGTTCACGGGAGCTCGACCGGGCGTCCTGCCATATCGAGACGAGTCCTGGATGAACTTGCAGACTGGACCTCGACCGGGTGTTCTGCCATATCGGTGCGAGGCGGAGTTCACGGGAGCTCGACCGGGCGTCCTGCCATATCGAGACGAGTCCCGGATGAACTTGCAGACTGGACCTCGACCGGGCGTTCTGCCATATCGGTGCGAGGCCCGGAGATGCTAGCCTGCGGGAGGGCCTGTTGGTGCGTGGACTAAGCCAACAGGTACCCCGGAGAGTGTTACGGCCGTACCGAGGCATCGGTTAACACTTGCTAGTTCTTCTCAGCTTTTGTTGGTTAAGCGTTGAGGTAATGTGCAGGTTTGTTAGCCTGCGGGGAGACTTGTTCTGTGTTAGAGAAACAATCTGCCCGGTGGAGTGGCGTTGAGATAACGAGTCTCGCCATGTATCCCCAAATGTATCACAGTTCAGTGTGATGCAGGGTTTTTATCCTGCTGGACAAGAGTACATGGGTTAGATGTAATCTCGCCCGGGTTTATAAAGCCCATGCATTTAGAAGCCTTGAGTTGTTGTTGGCTCGTTCCTGCCCGTAGGCGAAGGAAGGTGACAGCCGGTAGAATGCTTTGGAGTGGGTTAAATGTCACACGGCCGGTGGAATGCCATAGTGCTGGGCGGATCTCGACGGGGCGACATGCCATATCGAGACGAGTCCCCCAGTGATATGCAACGAAGATGGTGCTAGAAGGAGGGCTCATACCTGGATAGATGCTCTCGAAGCGGTTGAAAAAATCACAACCGGTGAGAGGTCTTCAAGATATACAATGAAGAAGTCATGCAGCCGGTTGAATGATCATAACCGTGAACTGCCATGGTGCCAGATTTGATTCGGAGTTGACTTTCTGGGGAAACGAGGGGAGTGGACGCCTCGTTGTTCGCTCCTATCTCCCTAACTGCCGCTTGTAAGTGGGACAGGTGGCGGACATGCGATGAAGGGGAGAGCCCATCAGTTATGATGGATGGGATCTCTTATCCATGCTGGGACACGTGTCGGCAGGGAGCGGTCTGAGATGGAGGGAATCCACGGCTGGGGTTGCCTTACTTTTCTTGTTGCCCTATTTATTTTCCCCTCTGCTCTCCTCCTGCCGCACTTTGCCTACCCTTTGCCCTCTGCTCTCCTCCTCCACCTTGCTGCAGATCTGAATTATTTTTGTGTTAGGGTTATGGCGTCTGGGAGATCTGCGTATTATGGCGGCGCAAGCCGCGGGCCCAGAAGGCATGAGCTGCTGGATGGTGATAGGGTGATTTTCTGTGATGAGCCAGTCAGAAGCATGGATGAAAGAGAGATTAAGGAGTTTCGGGCGAAGTGGGACATCGACTCTTCTGTTAAACTTCGAGGCCTGCGTCCCGGAGAACTGGCCTGTAACCCGAAGCCGGGCTGGGTTGCCGTTTTCGACGATCAGTTCCGACACGGACTATCGCTGCCGCTGACGGGATTTGTTCAGTACATGCTAAGCTCACTAAAGCTTTCCCCGGCCCAGCTTCCGAGCAACCAGTGGAGGCAGTTGCTTGGGCTTGGGTGCCTGTTTAGTCTGACCTATATGGACTGGCCCACGGTTAATGAATTTCGGGCGTTGTACAAGATCTCCTATTGCAGAAAGGCCCAGTGCAGCGGTTGTGTGAATTTTTCCGCGCGGGAATACGGTGCTGCCATCACGCATCTGTCGTCGTCGGTTTCAGATGTCTGGAGGAGGTCGGTGGTGCTGGCCGGTGGGAAGTGGCAGCATACTTGGAGGGGCTATCAGGTGCCCGGGGCTTATCAATCGATCGGGGACCAGTCGTTCCGGCTGGAGGACTTGGAGAAGCAACGGTTATACCGGTTGTTTGCTGGCTGGGACCATCTGAGCCGGAGCTCCTATAATTTCATCCGATGGAACGTGCTGGAGATATGCGGGATGGGGAGAAAACCTGGTAAGGTGTCTTGCACTTTGCTTTTGCATGGTTGCTTGTGTTCTGACCGCTCGACTTATCGGTTTGCAGCTAATGCCCCCCGGCTCGCGCTTAAAATTGAGGAGACTATCGAACCGGATGAAGAGCTTGTAGCCTCTAGATTGATGGAGACGGGGGAGACGGCCGCGAAGACCGTTATTGATACGGCTACCCAGAAACGCAGGGAGCATGATAGGCCGGTGCCGCTCGTGTTTCCGGACGCTCACTATGGAAGGCGACCGGGCGGTGAGAATAACTCCCTACTCTTTATTCGGGAAGGGCGGTCTGTGGGACTATCTGGTCCAGAACCCGTGGCGCGACCGATGGCGGTACGGACCTCGCGGGAGAGGGAAACGGCAGAAATGTTCGGGCGCCGCCGAAGCAGCCATGGTGAAGCTCCGACCAAGAGGGCAAGGGCGCTTGACGCTGGGGCGTCAAGTTCGGCTGGGCCAATCGAGCCGGCGGTGGCTCCGGCCGTGGAGGTGGGTGGTCGAAGGATTCAGGTGCCGGAAGCCAGTCGCAGTTCCGGTGGTGGAATTGGTAGGTTCGTGGTCGCTACCATCGAAACCTTGGGACTTGACCGGGAGGACCCTGGGACTGGACAATCGGGCGAGAGCAAGACGAAGCCCGTGGAACTAGCTGTTCGGGTAAGTGTTTTTGTGCTTCCTTTTCTCTTGGAGTGATACGAGCTAATGTTCCTTTGTTTACCTTTAGCAGCTGGTTCATAGCCTTTATGCCGCGGAGCCCAGAGGGGAGGCTGCTGCGGTTTTGGAGAGGTGGGTGGAGGAGCTGAGCGTGCGGGTGGACGTGGCGGAAGCCAAGCTTGCGGAGGAAAGAGAGGAGGTTGGTCGGTTGAGCACCGAGCTCGTGCGGGAGAAAGAACTAACCGGTCGGTTGCACCATGAACTCTCGCAGGAGAAGGAAGAGGCTGATCGGCAGGCTGCTGCTCGGGAAGGGAGGGTCGCGGAGCTGGAGACGAGGGTTTTGGAGCTGCAGACCCAGGCTGTTGCCCGGGAAGGGAGAATTGCGGAGCTGGAGGTGAAGGTTTTGGAGCTCCAGAGCCAGGTTATAGTAGTCGCTCAAGGAAGGGAGAAGCTCACGGAATCCTAGCTTGCTGAAGTGGCCGATAAGGCTGTCGACGACTTCCGGGAGTCAGTGGAGCTTGAGGAGATGCTGGATGAGGCCCGGGCGAAGGGTATTAGTGATGCCTATCTGGAGTGGAGGGAGAAAGGATGGCTTGATGCCGAGCGGATGGAGGCTGACATCTTGTAACTGCTGTAGTTTATTCTTTAATGCCGTAACTGCGTATTGCAATATTGATGCTAAATACACCGTTGTCGCTCTGTGACCGCTATTACTTAGGGTAGAACCGTAGGTGCTGGATATTCCACGGCCGGGTGGAATAGATGCCCTCGGTGTCTATAATGTGGAATGTTGCCGGTCCCACGGCCGCGGTGATCTGGTAGGGCCATTCCCATGTTGGTTCTAGGGCCAACGGTTTTTTCTGGACCTTCTTCATGACCCAGTCCCCGACTTGTAGCTTTCTCTCCCGGACCCTTCTGTCATAGTACCGGGCGATCCGCTGCTTGTAGGTTTGGTTGCGCATATGCGCCTGGTCGCGGCGCTCCTCAATGAGGTCCAGGTTGAGCAGTAGCCCCTTGGCGTTTGTTTCGGCGTCGTAATTCTCGACCCTGCCGCTGAGTATATCAGTCTCTACAGGGAGTACTGCCTCGCTCCCGAATGCCATGCAGAACGGGTTCTCTCCTGTTGCCTCTGCTGCTGTTGTCCGGATGGCCCATAGCACCGCGGGGAGTTCTTCGGCCCAACATCCCTTCTTGGCATCCAGCTTCTTTTTGAGAAGGGTCTTGATAATCTTGTTGACCGCTTCTACCTGGCCGTTGGTCTGTGGGTGTGCCACTGAGGCAAACAACATCCGGGTCCCCATCGAGGCTGTGTACTGGATAAGATCAGCATTATTGAATTGTGTCCCATTATCCGTGACAATAGTCTGCGGTACCCCGAACCTGCAGTAGATGTTCTTCCATAGGAACTTTTTAACCCGCTCCTCCGTGATCTTTATCATAGGTTCTGCCTCGACCCACTTAGTTTGATAGTCCACTGCTACGATGGCGTACTTGTATTGTCCCACAGCTGTTGGGAAAGGGACAATGATGTCTAATCCCCATTGTGCGAACGGCCATGGTGCCAACAGGATTGATAATGCGATTGCCGGGGCATGATGTACAGAGGCGTACATGTGGCACTTGTGGCAGCCGCCTGATATTTTTCTTGATACCGCCGCCATGTCTGGCCAGAAATACCCCGCTCGGAGCGACTTGTGGGATAATGACCTTGCGCCAGAGTGATTACCGCGTACTCCTTCGTGGATCTCTCGCATGATAGCCTCTCCTGCCTCTTTTGTCACACACCTCAGCTGGGGGAAGCTGTGCCATCTTCGGTACAACTGGCCATTGCGGAGACCGTACTGGGCGCACCGGAGGTGTAGCCTCCTGGCCTCTACCGCATCCTGGGGGCTGGTTTTGTCAGTCAAATACTTGACTATTGGATCCATCCAGCTTGGCGGCGCTTCTTCCACCGCAAATATCTCGGAGATAGTTTTGTTTATACTTGGCTGCTGGAGAGTTTCAATTTTTGCTCTCCGGTACTCTGGGGGGTAGTTTCCGGTTGCCAGTCTTGCGAGGGTGTCTGCATCCCTATTTGCCTCTCGGGGAATGTGCTGGATCGTGGCGCCCTGGAACGGTTCAATTAGGGTTTTGGCCAAAGCCTGGTAAGAGGACAGCTGGGGATCCTTGACCTCAAACACCCCGTTCATCTGGTTCACCACTAAGCTAGAGTCGCTGTATCTCCATGGACGAGATTCCTAACTCCTTGGCCAGTTGCAAACCGGCTATGAGGGCCTCATACTCGGCAGCGTTATTGGAGGTGCTAAAAAGGAACCGTAAGGCATACTCGTACGACTAGCCATCAGGCGAGGTTATCATGACACCGGCTCCGCTCCGCTTGGTCGTTACGGAGCCGTCCACGTAAAGTTTCCAGCCGGTGGGGAGGCCTGGTTCGGTCTTTATGGTTCGCACTGCCTCGGTGTCCTCGTACCGGGCGGGGTGCGCTTCTACCGCCATTGGGGTAAGCTCACATATGAAGTCCGCAGCTGCCTGTCCCTTGATGGCCGTTCGCGGGGCGTAAGTGATGTCGAACTCTCCCAGTTCAACTGCCCACCGCACGAGCCTACCACTGGTCTCTGGTTTTTGCAGGATCTGTCGCAGAGGGTGATTGGTATACAAGGTGATGGAATGAGCCTGGAAATAGTGTCGGAGCTTCCTGGCACTAACAATCAGGGCCAGAGTCAATCTCTCTATGTCGGGGTACCGGCCCTCGGCTCCAGTAAGTCCGCAGCTGCCTGTACGGCATCCTCTTATAACAATAGGTACCTCGGTCGATTGTGAATGATGTGTGCTCCTCATCATCCGGGTGCATCCTAATCTGATGGTTCCCGGCGTAAGCGTCCATGAAGCTGAGCAGCTTGAAGCCGGACGTGGAATCTATAAGCTGGTCAATCCGGGGA
Source organism: Potentilla sterilis (assembly GCA_963682095.1). Taxonomy (NCBI): domain Eukaryota; kingdom Viridiplantae; phylum Streptophyta; class Magnoliopsida; order Rosales; family Rosaceae; genus Potentilla; species Potentilla sterilis. The sequence continues at coordinate 30,730,510 of OY821766.1, forward strand.
AGCGGGAAGCTGTCCTTTGGACACGCCCGGTTCAGGTTAGTGAAATCCACGCACATACGCCACTGGCCGGTTCCCTTCTTCGGCACCATGACCACGTTGGCGAGCCAGCGAGGGTACTGGACTTCCCGGATGAAACCTATACCCCTCAATTTCTGTATCTCCTCTCTGATTGCCTCATACTTTGCCGGACTGAAGGACCTCCTCTTCTGCCTCACCGGGAGAACGTTGGGTAATAAATTTAGCTTATGGACGGCTATCTCTGGGGATATGCCTGGCATGTCCTCGTAGGACCATGCGAAGACCGAACTGTTGTCCCGGAGGAAGGCTATGAGCTCTTGCCTGACAACCGGATCGAGCTGCGTCCCTATAACGACATTTCGCTCCGGGTGGTCTACCGAAATGCAGATCGCTTCGGTTTCTTCCACGGCCGAAGGTGTCTCCAGCTTTTCGGTGAATCGCCTAACTCTTTTTGAATTGATGTCATCACGGGGGTCAATACTCAGATCCGGCACTGGCGCCTGCTGAGTGGTTGTGAAGACCTTGGTCCGCTTCCTCCCGTGGGTCAGGGCCTCTGTGTAATACTTACGGGCGATCCTCTGGTCCCCACGTATAGTAATAACTCCGGTTGGTGAGGGCATCTTCAGCATCAGCATATGGCCGGCTATAAACGTTTTGAGCCTCCATAACCTTGGCCGACCGATTATGCCATTGTACGATGATAGGCAGTCGACAATGATGAACTCCAAATGCTCCTTTTTCGTTCTGTCTCCCTCGCTGAAGATGATCGGTAGGTAATCCGATCCCAGAGGCTGGACAACCTCACTGGAGAAGCTTATAAGCGGCTCGTTATCCTGGGATAACTTGTTCCTTCCTCTCTGCAACCCTTTGTATGCGTCTCGGAACATTACGTTGACAGAGGCTCCGGTATCGATCATCATATGACTGGTTATCCAGTGGTCTATTTGGACTGTAATGAGGAAGGGGTCGTTGTGCGGTTGGATCAAATCCTCCGGCTCTTCCTCCTCGTAGAAAGTGACCGAGTTCCATCTTGTTTTAGCGGCTTGGCCGCTTCTTTCTCCGAAGGCGTACACCTCCTTCCCCCGGATCGATCTTAAGCATCGCTTCTTTGAGCTCCGGGTGAACCGATCTATACGGTCCCCGCCGTGTATCATGTTAATGCTCCCGTGTACCTCGATCCCCCCGGGAGTGCGGGTGCTTATAGTTCCTACCTGCCGAGCTCGCGGTCGGTCTTTGTTGGGGTCATTCGGGCGGGCCTGGTCGTTCACGACCGCTTTCTGGGGTTTCTGGTTACCAGTCCGAAGGGCTAGATCTTGGGGTTTTCCTACTGGCGCAATAGCTATGGCCCGCGGTGGTCGCTCTGCTGGCGTAGTTGCCTGGGGCTGTGCCGGGCGCACAAATGGCGGTCTTCTCCCTGGTCTGGAACCGTTGTCACCGCCTCGCCGGGGTTGCCACTCCTCCCGTACCTCTGCTTTCCTGGCGGCTGCAGGCGCACGGTTGCGATCTAGCCGCCCGGTCTTGCTTCCATGGGATGGCGGTAGGTCGTCCGATATTCGCTTGGGTGCCTTGTCCCCATATGTCTCGTGCTCTGCCTGAGCGTGCCTGACGGCCACGGTCATCAGCTCGTCGTACCCCAGCGGCTCCTGCACTAGTAAGTTGTACGAAAATTCCCCAGGTCTTAAACCCTGCTTGAAGGCCATCCCTGCGATCTGCTTGTCCAGGTTCCTGACCCCGGCCGTGGCGATTTGCCACCGGTTAACGAAGGCGCGTAGCGGCTCGTTGTCAGTCTGCATGCAGTCAAAAAGGATCGTTGATGTTTGGGTTGCCCTGGCTCTGAGGATGAACCGGCCGACAAACCTATCAGCCAACCGCTCGAAGGTTTCGACTGAGTTCATTGGTAGCTCGTAGAACCAATTCAACGCCTCCCCCGAGAGCGTCTCTTGGAATACGTTGCAGCACATGGCATCCGAGTAGCCCCTTGTCCCCGCTTGTGACTTAAAACTGTCCAGGTGCTGGTACGGGCAGCTCGTTCCTGAATATGTCAACTTCAGAGGCCTTTGGTTTCCAGGTCCTCCCGATTCCCTAATCCGGCGCGGGAAAGGTCCAATACGTTCGTTGAACCGCGCACCGCCCCGCGGTCGCCCTGCCATCCTCTCACTGGTCTCCATGCGGCTCTTTATGTCCGACACCGAGGCAGAGAGCGCCTCGAGTGTCCGTGCGGTAGAGCTTTCCTGCTCGCTTGACGCCTGGCCCTTGCGGTACGGGGGCTCGGCCGGGCCGGAGTTTTTCAGAGTTTCCGAAAAGAGTGGCGTGGTCACATGCACGGTCTTTCTTCTTCCCGTAGCCTGCCCTACCTCGAGATGCGGGAATTCGCTAGCCTTGCTTGCTGGCCGTGGTGCTACTGGAGGAGTGCCTTGCTGACCCTCTCGCTCCAAGGCCGCCAATAGGGCAATGTTCACCGCCTTCAATTCCCGGCATCGGGCCTCCGCTCTTAATCGATCTTGATCGCCCTCTTCTCGCAAGCGCTCGACCTCCGCCTTCATCTTTTTTATTTCTCCCGTACCATACCGGTCGGGGTTTTCTGACTCCTGGCGATCATGAGCCCTGTCTTGGATGGGAGAAAGGGCGAACCTCACACCGATCTCAGCCTTTATGTTACGGGCAGGGTCGGGGAACTGAATTCGCGCTTTCGAATTTCCGTCTCGGTCAGGGGAAAGGACGAACCTCGCACCGTCCGCAGCCCCTGTACCTTGGGCCCGGTCGGGGAACTGAATTTGCCCTTTCGATCCTTCCGTGTTGGCTTTTATCTTCCTTCCTTCCATAGCTTCCGGACTGCGGATGTAGCTACCTCTCCAAAGGATCAATAGGGTTCTACTCTCCGGTAGAGCAACACAACTTTTTGAACGCACTTCCCACAGACGGCGCCAATTGTTTTTGCCTAAACCCGGAGGCCTGGTAGATACAGATGAATCCAACTTGATCTCCTGCAATCCTGCTCACTAAGGGGAATACCGGGCGGGCCGGTCTTCTCCTCTCCGATGCCTAAGTTAGTATAGTTGGAATATATATAACCAAGGCACGTATGTAAGCGGGGAGAGAGATAAGTTACCTAATAAAGAGGGTAGTTAGGGCCCTTATATAGGTGGTTGGGGGTGAGGGCTGACCTCACACTTCGATGTGGGACTGGTTCCCTTCTGTTTGTACATTCTGGTGCCCTCTTTGGCAGGCTGGCGCCCCCGGCCCCAGGGTCCCTGGAGGCAGGATAGAGTGCTGGACCCCGAGGCCGGGTGCTGGTGATCCGGTCCCGGGCCTTGGGCCGGGCCTTGGTGCCCTTGCTGCGGGTCTGTGGGTCTGTTGTAGCCTCTCTGCGGCTACTTTCAACACGGTTCCAGCCCTAAAATTATGTGATGAATCGCTAGTTGTTACCCGTCGGCATGTAGCAAGCAAGTAGCATTGGTCACATTAAATGGATTAGTTACTTTGTCCAAAAAATAGAAACCCACAGTGAGCTGGCTTTCCACTGAGAAATTCCCCTAGCCCCCAAAACATCTCAAAAAGAATTCCAACAGTCGGAAAGAGACCGTCAGACGGCTGGGACCCAATTTTTCTATTATTATTATAATTCCACACCATTCAAATTTCAAAAATTTGAAACGCGTCCCACATCGGACCGTGGTCCGCACCCTTAACCGACACGGGTGACCCGACCCGGCCGAAACAAGTACAAAAATATTGACCCCTGTGTTTTGAATATTCTTGGAATTCAACAACAGCGTTTGTTCCGAGTCCAACTTCCTCCTCCTCTCTTTGTATTTCTTAACGGCGAAGTGAAACAGAAGCTAGGGTTTCGCTGAGGAAGATGACGACGATGGAGAGCTTGATCGGGCTGGTTAATCGTATACAGAGAGCGTGTACTGTGCTCGGTGACTACGGCGGTGGTGACAGTACTTTCTCTTCCCTTTGGGAAGCTCTCCCTTCTGTTGCCGTCGTCGGCGGCCAGGTCAACTTCTCCGTTTCTTCTTCAATTTTAGGGACTATAATAATACTTCCTACAATTCGAAATTCACTAGCCTTTTGCCAACAATTTTACTTCGCCGACCTGCTTTTTAATTTTATTTCTTATTTATTTATTTATTTATTTTTAACAGAGTTCTGGCAAGTCTTCGGTGCTGGAGAGCATTGTGGGGCGTGACTTTCTTCCTAGAGGATCAGGTGAATTTTTCAAGTTTTATTTTTGTTTTTTATTTTAGTTTGAACTAATTGTTTGAATTTTTGAATTTTGATTATTTTGGGGAATGATTTGCAGGGATTGTGACGAGGCGGCCGTTGGTGTTGCAGCTCCACAAGACTGATGAAGGAACACAGGAGTATGCCGAGTTTCTTCATCTCTCCAAGAGAAGATTTACTGATTTCGGTATGTAAATTACCCGGCCTTTCCTGTAATGTTTGTAGGTGAAATTGCGAATGGTTTTTTTGTGTGTTACATCTGGATTGCTGTGAGATTGATTATTGTAGAGGAGAAATGGGAGATGTTGGTTTTCGTCCGAAGTTTCTTTTATTATGGGAGTGTACACAGTGTCAGAGTCGGCTGTCGGCTGAGATTTCATTACTTCACGTGATTAGTATGAGAGCTAGTTGATTTCACATTACACGTGTTTTGAATTTTAGAAAGAACATTCGATTTCGGCTTTCTTTTATGAGCTTGTTTGCCAAATTTTTAATTTTTTTCGTTGTTAATAATAATGCTGTTGACATATCAAAACTTTCTGTCTTGAGTAGAGCTGCAAGGCCACATAATTTGTGTAGAGATAATGGTATTACTTCATGTAACATTATTTGTTGCAAGATAATGCAACGCGAAAGCTAATTTATTGTTGTCTTTCTCCAGCCGCGGTTCGGAAGGAAATTCAGGATGAAACTGATAGAGTAACAGGGAAGTCAAAAATGATATCTCCTGTTCCTATCCATCTCAGTATCTATTCCCCCAATGGTACGTTACTACCGCAGAACTCCTTTACATATATACATAACTTCCTTGATTCTCATATAAGGTCCTTGAGAACAATCAGTAATTGGTGGAATTGTAAAACTCTTGTAACGTTTCATTTTACACTTTTGTTTGTGTCTGTGTGTCCTGGTAAACTCTTTATCAAATATAAAGGAAAAACATGATCATTTCTCTAAGTTTTGGGGCAATAACAATTCCTCAGATATGTGTATGATATGTATTATTTTTCTTAGACTCATCAAAGGAAATTTTATTTGTATATTCTCTGATCAAAATTGCATTATTAAGTGATCTAGCTTTTCCCCGTTTATAACTTTTAGATATATATATATATATATATATATTTTTTTAAGATTAAAATTTGCATAATATTTCAGTTTCCAAATTTTTCTTTGTGCACTTTGGTGACATAAGTGAGGAATTGGTGAGTCAGCTTATGTTCTCTGTTGTTATCCATACACTTGACTCTTTATTTCCTATGTTTTGCAGTTGTCAACTTGACCCTAATTGATTTACCTGGTTTGACGAAAGTTGCTGTTGGTACGTGTTCATTAATTATAAATTTTTGCATGATGTGATTTTATTTATCAGTCATCAATAAGGCAGTTATTCTTTTCAGAGGGCCAGCCTGAAAGTATTGTTGAAGATATTGAAACCATGGTTCGATCCTATGTTGAGAAGGTAATAAATTATGAAAATCTTAAACCCACACAAACACATTCATACATGCAAATATATTGAGTTCACCTACTCTGAAAAAAAGAGAGAATAATCTTGAGTTCAGATGGACTGAAACATGCAATTCAAGTTGGTTAGTCAAATTATTTTGTTAGTATGCATTTTAATTTTTGCGGAGCAAATTTGTTACTTATTTCTAACTCTCACGTGTTATCATGCTAGCTGAATACCTTTCTTTTGCTTTCAGTATCTACTAGAGATTAGACAACTATAGCTTAAGCTGTTAGGGAATTGAACACTAAAGTCATCAGTTTCTGCACACTTTGAAGGGGAATTTATTGCAATTCTAATATCTTTATCAGGATAATTCTTCTATCATATTTTCATTTTATGTTCAAATCATTTTGGTGTAGAATGCCAATAGGGTTTTCTATTCTTGGTGGCATCTGTGTAAATTTTTTTTCATATTTCTTTTCACATGCTGAACACCAATTGTGTACTAATTGATGATTTTGTGCTTCTTGTAGCCTAATAGCATCATACTAGCAATATCTCCAGCCAACCAAGATATAGCTACATCTGATGCTATCAAACTCGCACGGGAAGTGGATCCAGCAGGTATACCCTGTTTACTTGTCAGATTAAACCATTTCCCTAGCTGCTGGTCTGTCCCACGGTGAACTTGTCTCATACACTGACATTTATAACTTGCACACAGGAGAACGAACGTTTGGGGTAATGACAAAGCTCGATTTGATGGACAAAGGAACTAACGCTTTGGATGTATGATCTCTCTCTCTCTCTCTCTCTCTCTCTCTCTCTGTACTATTCACAGCAGTAGCTTTTGCAATGCGCAAGCTACTGTTCAGTTGCATTATAAATCTGAAAATAGTTGGTTTAGCTAGTTGCGTCTACATTCCAAAGACAATAGCCTTCAATTTTATTGAAGGCATGTATTGGTTTAAATGGGTGCAAGTAGTACAACTCTTATCGTTTTGTTTACAATTTTACATGTCCCATGGTTGTTACATGCGTGCCTTCATCAATTATTGTTTGATGTAAAGCTTTGTTTTTCTTATGCAAAGAATAATAGTATTGTTAATCTCTTAATTGTTTAACCCAAAAGGTTATTGAAGGAAGATCTTATCGCCTGCAACATCCGTGGGTTGGAGTTGTGAACCGTTCCCAAGCAGATATTAATAAGAATACAGACATGATTGTTGCAAGGCGTAAGGAACGTGAGTACTTTGCTACTAGTCCTGACTATGGGCACTTAGCTAATCGAATGGGTTCAGAGTACCTTGCTAAACTTCTCTCACAGGTTTGAACACGAATATCTGTGTGGAAATTAAATGTATATTGCTCCTTCAAGTATAGTATCCATTTGATGAGTTGATCTTGTTTATAGCACTTGGAGACTGTAATTAGGGCTCGTATCCCAAGTATCACATCCTTGATCAATAAGAGCATTGATGAACTTGAATCCGAGATGGACCATCTTGGTAGGCCAATAGCTGTTGATGCTGGGGTGAGTTAACTACTCTATTCTGTAAATTTCATCATGTATTATCTTAAACAAGGTTAAGTTGCTAACCGTGACTTTGTATTGTAGGCTCAGTTGTACACTATCCTGGAACTTTGCCGTGCATTTGACCGAATATTTAAAGAGCATTTAGATGGAGGGTACGAATCGTTCATGAAACTGTCAAGTTTTGCTCATCACTGTACATAGAATTGAGTGTTTTCGGATGCATAACGTAGGGAGATCTACAATATCATTTTGCAGTTGAAGTTGCAATGGAGCCTATATTGTTAGTTTGATTAAATGATATGACTTTAGTATGGTCTTTGAAAACTCAACTATCAATCTCTTTAGTAATTGTGGCATATGCTTCTAATCATCTTAGATAGAAGATGATTCTAGATAATTGTGGCATGAGGCTTTCAATATCCAAGGTTTGACAATTTGGTCAGTACTGGGATTCTAGTCAGCAGAGCTAATCTTTATAGTTAATGTAGTTAATATGCATTGGGCTGTATCACATTCACTATATTATTATTATTATTTTTTCAATCAGAAAAGAGTGTTTGATAGAGGATCAACCTTGCATTACCCCTTGTTGGAATCGGTTTAATTCTTTTAACAAAACAAAAAAAATACACCCTTTCAATACTATTCTGTGACTATAACTCTCTGCTTGATTTTGTCTTCATAGGCGACCTGGAGGTGATAGGATTTATGGTGTCTTTGACAACCAGCTACCTGCGGCTTTGAGGAAGCTTCCATTTGATCGACATCTCTCTTTGCAGAATGTGAGGAAAGTGGTTTCAGAGGCTGATGGTTATCAGCCGCACTTGATTGCCCCAGAGCAAGGTTACCGCCGTCTTATTGAGGGATCACTGAATTACTTTAGAGGGCCAGCTGAGGCTTCTGTGGATGCTGTAAGTACTCATTTTTGGTAATCTCCAGTAGTAAATGATCTTCTCAAGTGTAATCAATTAGAACTTTAGATAAGTCTTTCTCTTTGACTGGCTGAATGTTCCTACTACTACAGGTCCACTTTGTCTTGAAAGAACTTGTGAGGAAGTCATTAGCAGAAACTCAGGTGAGCCATACTTGTCTGGTATTTTTGCTGCCTAACAAGCGATCTTTCAGTGATAAAGGTGTTAATATTTTTGATATTTTTGACTCGTAGGAGTTGAGACGGTTTCCGACTCTGACAGCTGAAATAGCTGCTGCTTGTAATGAAGCATTGGAAAGATTCCGTGATGAGAGTAAGAAATCAACTCTGCGCTTAGTGGACATGGAATCTTCATACTTGACTGTGGAGTTCTTTCGAAGACTTCCACAGGAAGTGGAGAAGCCAATAAACCCAGGAGGAAAACCAGGAAATCCAGCTGCAAATGCTGCTGCTGCTATGGACCGCTATTCAGAGGGTCACTTTCGGAGGATAGGATCAAACGTGTCCTCTTATGTGGGAATGGTGTCTGAGACACTGAGGAATACGATTCCCAAGGCTGTTGTTCACTGTCAAGTCAAGGAGGCAAAAACATCGTTGCTAAATCACTTTTATATTCAGATAGGAAAGAAAGAGGTACTCTCTCTCTCTCTCTCTCTATATATATATATATATATATATATATAATGTTTATCTGGTGCGGACGTCCGGACGGGTTTTCTGTCCGGATTTCAGCCGTTTCTCCACCATTCCAGCGCCGGCGACGCTGTTTCTTCTCCCCGGCGTGATCCCAGACCTCCCTCGACGGTGTTGGAATGAAAAAGAAGGCCGGAGAGATCGCAATCGGAGGTCTGTGCAGCAATCTCACTCAGAACTTCACAACCGATCATGGTGGACCTGCTTCTTCATTCCAACACCGTCGAGGGAGGTCTAGGATCACACCGGGGAGAAGAAACGGCATCGCCAGCGCTGGAATGGTGGAGAAACGGCTGAAATCCAGACGGAAAACCCGTCCGGACGTCTGCACCAAATAACCATTGTGTATATATATATATATACACACAGTCCGTTTCAGGTTTGGACCGTCCGGATTCGCCGCAAACGGCCGCCTTCGCAAGCCGACGACGGCACGGATAGTGCCGGCCACGATCCTCCCCTCTCAGCGCTCCTGTCTGTGTCGGCCGGAGCTCCAGCGCCGGAATCTGGAAAATGCAAGTTTCTGGGCTCGGAAATTCCTTAAATTTTCCAGATTCCAGCTGGTGCTGGAGCTCCGGCCGACACAAACAGGAGCGCCGGGAGGGGAGGAGTGAGGCCGGCACCATCCGCGCCGTCGTCAGCTTACGGAGGCGGCCGTTTGCGGCTATCCGGATAATCTCTGTATATATATACATATATGTCTCTCTCTTCTCTCAAAACATACCAGCACAAATTCTTGTATCCCCATTGGTTCAAGACTTATTAGATGGGGAACAAGATTACAACCTCTTAAAACTTTCCTTGGATGTTTTGTTGTTTACTGGCGTATTTCATATCAGCCAGGATTTTCATTTGTAGATTCGTAAAGCTTAATTTCAAGCTAGTTTTGACTGCTCTTTTAATATAAAGATGTTCTCTAGTATCCAACCATTCAATGGTTCAAGATTGTGAATTACTACTATTAATGTGCCTTCAAGCATAACTTGTCAGCTATATTCTTAAGACTTGATTATTTGAGCTGATTTAGGTTAATGGTTGCATTGGCTTGTGTTTCAGGCTAAACAGCTGGGTCAACTGCTTGACGAAGACCCGGCATTGATGGAGAGGAGGCTACAGTGTGCTAAAAGGCTTGAATTATACAAGTCAGCTAGGGATGAGGTCGATTCTGTATCATGGGTGCGCTGAGACTAGTTTCTGATTGTCATTATGGTTCTGTACGGAGGTTTTTCTTTTCATCTGTTTTTGTTGTTGATCCAAATTCTCATGCTTTGGGATGGGGTGGTGAATTTCCTTTAATTGTTTGATTATATTTGCTGTGTATTTATCTTTTGTAAATTGTAGAATATATGTAACGTACTCTTTTATAGTATTCGGGTTGATGTTGCATGTACTAGCTTCTTCCCTCTTTCGCCTTTTCTCTGTTATTTTTGCCAAATTTGCTTGTGCTTGCGACTGAAAGTTCAGCATTCGCAAATTTCATGGTCGCAATTGAAACCATACATAATAGACTTGGGATTGTATATTAACTATTTGTCGGAATATCAGAGTCAGCTTGGTTGCTCCATCCTTTAATGTTAATCTGTAATGGTTGAACCAACAAAAAGAGACCAATATTCATGTTTATGAGAGCAAACTTATATGAACGCAAGCAGGTGACGAAAATTATGAAACTCTACGAGGAGCTTATCCAACATTTGTTTTTTAAAAAAAGTGAGTAGAAATGTACAAGAAGACTGCGCGATAGTTATGGGTGTTAAGAGGGTAGAAAATACTTGGGAATGTCAGCGTGAGTCATGCATTAATACTAGAGATGTAATATATGGTGAATATACTGTAGTTAGTACTTACCAAATATATTAGATGATTATTGTAGTGCAAATAAAGTCACTTAAGGTAACTAAACCCTTTATGCGACAAAATGTTTTACATAATAACGAGTAATAAATTCAACCAACCTTGAATATTAGGGCTAGATATAAAACATTTATTTCGTGCAATGGGAACCTATCTTGCCTGGGGCTTTTGCTCAAAATCAATCAAAGAAATTGAAAATCAAATTGTTTGTGTATATAATGTCAGTCTTCAATTAAGAAATTTTCGAAATTATCATGAGAGAGCGAAAAAAATTTCTTTTGGGCTTCTGGTCTTCTCAAAATCAAGCAAAATGTAGTGATGTTAGAGTTGTACATGTGATGAAGTTGGGAGAAACTGTGTGAGAGAAGAACACTGCTTGACGGTGGTTTATTTGTTGTTTTATTTTTTTACCTATTGTAAAAAAAATTCTCTATAACAAACAATTAATCAACTAAGGTAATTGTAGGGAAATAGAGTTTGGCAGTTCATAAGGTTTCATAAGACAAATTGCCTTAATTAATACATATATGGTTGTGGAGATGAGCCTCCCGGTATAACTTGGTCCAGACCCGTTTCAAAAATGATGAATAAAAGAAACAACTACCTGTGACCAATACTTTCATTTGGTTTGGGTTTACAAATTAAGTTTTCTGATGAGATATATATTCAAAATAAAGTATTATGTAATAGTTGAGCTCAATTTCAGACTGGATTTCATTTTCATAGGTCAAGGTTCCATATCCGACGATGTAACCAGAAAATAATACAATGCATGTACAATCAGGATGCAAATTACAAAAGCAGAGGTCAAACCAGAAATTTACTGTGGATACGTCCTTATTGTTAACTTTGCTGTTTAACTGCTATCTTCTCCAACTCTTTCAGTGCTTCCCACAATTTTGGGTCACCAAAATCTTTAATAACAAAGGAAGCTCCAGCATCTAGCAGTAAACTTTCAGGGTTCCTTGTGCCTAAACCCACCACCGGCATTCCAGCTGCCACTCCAGCTTTTACTCCTGAGACAGAATCCTTCACAAGGAAATACGAAACAAAGAGTGTAAACATATAAGGTATATCATTAATTTTACATTATAAATTAGATGTGATGCAAAGCAGTCATAGAATGCAAACCTCAAAGACAAAAGCATGCTTATGTGAGACATTAAGTGCTTGGAGAGCTTTCAAGTAAGGGTCAGGAAATGGTTTTGCTCGTTCACATTCATTTGCAATAACAAGAACTTCAAAGAAACTCAAGAGGTCCAGTGCTGATACTAATAGCTCGCCATTTGGTCTTGGTGCATTTGTTACTGCAGCCCGTTTCAAGCCTTGATTTTCAATCCATTCTCGCAACTTATGTAAGCCCTTCATAGGTTCTAACTGTTCAGATGCCAATCTGCATATAACCACTCGATTAATCATGTCAAAATGGGTCTCTTTGGAAAAGAGAAGCTGAAATGGATTGAGCGTTTATTGTGCAAATAATAGATAGGGTCCTCATCCTAGTCCGTACCCCTATTATACTTAAGAAAAGAAAGAAGACGAACTTCAACTCTGAAGTTAACACATAAAAGAGAAGTAGAAGAACCAAAACCAACAAAAAGAAAACTTCTCTAATTGAGGAAGGTGGCAGAAGTCCTGCTCACAACAGAGGTACAACTTATCTCTACATAGTGCAAGGTATTATCTATCTTTACCTTCGGAACATGTCTTCCTTATCTTCAAAAAATTTTCTTGCTCTTTGGAGATCCCAATTGGGAAAGAGAACACCACAAAGCTCCTCATTATGCATCCCACTGATACTCTCAATAAAGAATTCCTCAGTGATAGGAACCCCATCATTAAAACCTACCTGCACACCAGTGTATCAGCTAACAAGATCGTAAATGTGTGAATATATGTCAGTGTGTGTGTACAAGAGAGATGATCTTACTTCTTGAAGCATTTCCCGGAAAGCATAATAATGGAGCGGATCTGAATCACACAATGTTCCATCTATATCAAATAGAATGGCTTCGAGAGGAGCTACGAATGCTAGAGAACATTTACTGCCACAACATAATGGGAGGTGATTCAGACCACCGTTAGAACAATAACAATTGAAAACATAAAGAAATGAAAAGATAATGCTTGTCAAGTGGCAGGGCCTGCTGGAGGAAAATAATAAACTGAGCAAATACATGTCGCAGATCAACGATTTTAAAATGCTGAATGAAGTATCTTGGAACATCATTGTTTTCTCCTGAAATATTGTAGCTACTTTGCACCATTCTGATTTACCAAATGTATTTGTGACCCCTTGGTGGCTATGAATGAAACAAAACCATTGTCTTTGCTTTCCTGAGTTTCTCTAGTTCACTAATTGGGCCTATCAATCTGTTATCAGAGCTCAGTTGATAGCATTTGACAAAAATGCAAGAACAACTATCTCTGACATGGATGAAAAATGCAAGAACAACTATTTCTGACATGCAAGAACAACTATCTCTGACAAGAACAACTATCTCTATCATAAAAGGTTTACAGTACAAATAAGGACACAGAAAACTTCCGCAGTTAGTGCTTATTCTCCTATATGATATTGCTGGTCTCCCTATGCCTGGATTGAAATGTAATAACCTCATGAGCTTATGTTATCAGAAGTTTTGGGACTCCAGCCCCAATTCACCCAACACAGAAGAATACAAACAAAAAGATCATTGCAGGTGGTACTTTGGTTTTTCATTCCACTCAAAGTTATCTCTAGTCCCAACCCTACTTAACTGCCTATGTTGATATCTCCAAGTGTTGAAGGAGTGTGTGTATCTGGATAATAAGATAATTAGATAGAAATCACATTGCTAATTGATCATTTTGCAAAATATTTTTGGTGTCAGGAGTGCATTCTTCTCCAATGCATCAGAAGGAGCACAATACTTTCAATGAAAGGGAGTGAACAATTTTGCTAAGATAAAATGCATACTAAGCTTCTTGAACTGTCCCTTATATTTTGCCCATGAAATTTACTGTACAGTACAGAACAGTTTCACAGTTGAGGTCTACATTTCTGCTGATATGAGTTCAATTTTTTTATCCGCTTTCTAACTTTTACGTATGACTTTGTAATGACCAACGTTTTAAATATGTTGAATACACGTCCATACAGAAATCCAATGATCCAAAGTATGAATTTTGACTTAAACATATTCAACTGTCTCTCTTGCTCTCCGGTTCTCCAAAACCATAAAGCAATGACCCAAACTACATGCTAGATATGGATTTAACAACAGACATTTGATGTAGGGATATAGCCACCCACCACATAAAATCTTTACTAGTGTAAACACATTGTCTAGGGAATATTCTTGTCAACAATGGCATTCTCAGACGATTTAGATACCTGGAAATTCAAACTAACTCATCCAATCATGCCAGTTACGAGTGCAGTGGTTCCTAAATATGAATTTTCTTCCTAAAATTGTATCATTTAATCATCAATCCATAGCACGAATCGAATTGCGTTTCATTTTTAGTGTTGGTGGGTACGAATCAAATTTCCATGAGGAATAAACAACAATCAGTTCTACAATACGATATCAAACAATTGTGAATGGACAAAGAATAAAAGACAGACAAATAGATACCTCTGAAGTGGTGGAGAGTCTGATGAAATGGACATCCTGGTAAGAAATGTAGAGCCTCGTTTAGTCTGCAAATGGATTTTGGGCAAGTGGTGGGAGAAGAGGTTGTTGTGATTGTGAAGAAGCTGAGGTAGAGCTACCATACTAGTAAAGCTTATGTCTTTGTTGTGTGCCTACCAAATTGAATGGTTCATTTGTGATTCTGGTCTGTCAGTTGTTAGTTAATAGAATATCTATGACTGGGTATATTCCTTGGTCACTAGTACTTGAAAGTGTTCACCTTTGCAATTGTACTTTATGTTTCCACACCGGGTCGGGTTTGGGTCGCTTTTTGAACTGAAAGACCAAAACCGGGTTAAAACTTAAAAAGCTCAACATCATATCCGAACCGATAGATAAACCTCTTTAGTGAATCTAGTCTCTCCTAAAACGACCAAAACAAATTCGTCAGAGGAAGAAGAAGAAGCTAAAGAGAGATGAGCAGGGCTTGCAGTCTCTTCCAACTATGGCACAGTCCTCCAGACACCAGATTATTACTCTCCATCTCCAAAGGTTTTCCCTCATTCCCTATCTCTATATACCCTTCTCTCTATTGTTCAGAATGAAAAAGCACCAGACTTTTTATCTGGGTTTTCCCTGAAAATGCTTTCTTCTTGATTTTTGCGGCCAAGTTTTGAATTTGGTGTTAGATATTGCTTATTTTTGGTGATTATCATAATGGGTTTATAGCTTAAAATGAGTTCTTGCACCAATTACAAATGCAGGGCAGTACTTGATACCGAGTGCCAGAAGTTATCCGGGTCTGTACTTCTGTAAAGGTTTACAGACATCTACATACGAAGTTGTCAAGGGGAGTTATGTACCCACCGCCCAGATTAAACGAGAAAGCAAAACCGAGGTGCTTTTTTCTTTTTGTTTGTAATATCGAATTTATTCCTTGCGCACATTCAATAGCAACAGAAATATAATGTGAAATGCAAGAAAATGTATTGAAATAGCTTTAAACCTTCTGAAGTTGAACTTGACAATTCCACGTGTTTGAAATTGTTGGATCTTCATGCTATTTATGTTGCTGCACTGTTATCATTTTCATTACTGTGAGACAAAAAATTGAAGAACCTTTAGCTTATCAACTCGTTTTTCTCCATTGGCATAATTTTGTTTTGCATTGCATGCGTTTTGCAAATATGCTAAGATTTCTTGATACCATACTATTGGAAGAAAAAATGTTGATATCGTGTCTACATTTTCTTAATCTAGGAAAAATCTCCAGAAAAACTTGAAGGTGTTGGTGCATTTCAAAGGTTACCAATGGTAATGCCATCCGTTGACATTCTGTATTCAGCACTAAGGAAGGCTAAGAAAATTGCACCAACAAAAGGTATTCGGAACTGGCATTTGCTTTATATTGATGGTGACTGGACTACATCAGATTACTTGATTAATTTTGCTTTTGTTTCAGGCATTTCCAATATTGCAAAGAGAGAAAGAAATAGAGGTGCAAAGCAACTTGATGCATTGATGAAAGTTTGTTCTTAACTTTTCTTTTCAGATTTTTGGACATACAACTTATTTCTGTTTTACTGTTCTCAAATGGAACGACTTTTCATAATTGACAGTGAGCCTTCTGTTTATGTTTTCAGGAAATAGCAGTTCCGTTGAGGACTTATTCTGAGAACTTTCCCAATAAAAAGTATCTTCACCCTTATGAGCGATCTCTTATTGAATTAACTCTTGGGGATGGAAATTATGAACAGGTATCTATGAAAATCATGGGCTCCATTTGTGTAAATCAGGAATCTTATAAACCTAAGATAAACAAAAATCATTCAAAGTGCTTAGAATGTCACGTTTTTAATTTCTGTTTCTCAAATTAGTTTTTCTGATTGTTTCTGCATCTTGAGTGACATGTATAATTCACTATTTCGTTTCATTAGCTATTGCACAAAGGTTTAATCTTTTACACCTTTTTCAGTTGCCCCTACTTGACTGTTTATGATATGATATGACAGGTGTTGGGAAAGGTTGATGCTCTGAGGAAGAAGGTTGTGTTTGTTGGCAAGGAACATGCATCTCTTTGTGCTAAGGTATGCTATATCGGTTGTTAAGTACCTATGATACATTTCAGGTATGGAAATTGTGACCTTCATTTTTCTTCCTTTTATATTGTCCAGTCATTGTTGCACATTATGTAATTAGCTTATCTCGTTCTTTCTTGATTTTAAAAGACACCTGCTAGGGTATATCTTTATGTTGGGTGGTGAATTGGTCCTCAAACTTTTTTAAATTTTTTTTTTTATAATTTATATATATATATATATATATATATATTTTAAATTGATCTCATATGGTTGGGGGGAAGTAATTTTCAGGTCACTGGTCATTGTTTCCTTCTGTACAAGTTCTGCATTCACCATAAACTCTTATATTGTCGTACTTAAGTGTGGTCATTGTTCAGGTTTTTGCTCTTCTTAAATAGTCTAGAATGTAAAACATTTTACTAGCATTTGCGTCTCAACATCCCTATATAATAATTATATTTTATCCCAGTATTAAGATCTAAGATGAAGAGTTTCCAACAAAAAAAAAAAAGATTTAAGATGAAGAGGGATCGTATACTTCATTACTTCCTCATATTTCATTAAATATTAATTAATCATTTAGATAGCTCCTCTGTGTCCCTTCATACTCCCCCCTCTCCATCCCCCTCCTCTCTCTCTCTCTCTCACTTTTACGAGCTCTTCAATAATAATTTTGCAGTCAACGTCAAAGAAGGAAGCAGAGACAAGACTGAGTGAGGTAATCTCTTATTTCTACCCCCTGCTCTCTCTATCATGTGGATAATTTTACTATGTTACTATTTTTTCCAGGGTTTAAAGAAAGTCGAAGAGACATATATTCGTCAAGGAAAATATGTTGATGATTTGTTACACATAGCCAAGGTACTTTGTATTTGAAATACAGGTTCTATCAAGGTTTCTTTTATAGTTAATTTTGCTAATCTAAATTATATCAGCATGCAAGTGTGTTTTGTTGTTTAACACATGCACATGCTCATACCTTAACTGTGACTCTTATGATGCATATATCATATGTGTTGCATTTCTGTGAAACTGTGTGGTTTTATGCACTTTTTTCGTGGAATGTCATCCTTTCTAACCAGTTATATATGCAGACACTGCGAGCAATGCCAGTAGTTGATCTGGAAACACCAACACTTTGTCTTGTTGGAGCTCCTAATGTTGGAAAATCATCTTTGGTCCGTATACTCTCCACAGGGAAGCCTGAGGTATGTACATTTTCAAATGAAAACTACGATATGCATTTCTGCCGAATTATAAAGTTAAATAGAGGTGTTGATGAGCCGAGTAGAATGTATGGTGGAGTTTATTTCATTACAATGTAGTCCTTCAAGGAGTTTTGAAATGTCCTGAATTTTGGTGTTCTTAAAAAAAGCATTATTTTTTATCTGAGACAAATAACTTGGCATATTGATGAATACAGAGAAATGGAAGATTAGAGAGAAAAGCATTTATATTAAAAAGGTGGATTAAAATTGCCCAAAAAATAAGTAACACAAGGCACACCAAAAATTTCAGATAATAAAAGGTTTTGGTGGATTTTCTTTATAGTCTGGTCTGTTTAGTTTAGCACTATAATCGTATAATTCGATAAAAGTGCCAAAGGTGGAATGGCAGAAAAGAGACAGAATTTTATATTAAAAAGGTGGATTAAAATTGCCCAAAAAATAAGTAACACAAGGCACACCAAAAATTTCAGATAATAAAAGGTTTTGGTGGATTTTCTTTATAGTCTGGTCTGTTTAGTTTAGCACTATAATCGTATAATTCGATAAAAGTGCCAAAGGTGGAATGGCAAAAAAGAGACAGAATGCCAAAATAAAATGTCTTCCTGCATAAAGGTTTCATGTTGATCAGCTGTAAGGATTTAAGCTGGCTGCTCATTTGTATCAGCATAGTTTCTCTGGGCGAGCTTCAGCACATGATGTTGAAAGTTTTTTTCCTCGTTGATGATACACATGGACAACGATTGAAGAAAGGGGGATTGACAAAGTTCTTGGCATTGCTTTATAACGGAGACTAGTTTTCTTACAGGGCGGATAAGCAGTGTAATATATATCAAAGGCAGAATGTGTTTAGTGTACAATAGGGGGTTTCATAGTGGGTAAAGCATGCTATTGCATTTTCTTTAGGTTGAGTTGCAGGATATATTCTATTTTTCATGTTACTCGGCACTCAGTATGGTTTTGCTGAGTCTTGCGGGTAGCAGTGTATTCATACTAAAGAGAGTAGCTAGAGTTTGTTACAAGCTGCTCCTGTACTCATCTCGCGGTACTTGTGTTTGGAACTTTGAATTGGCCATTTTAAATGGGTTCAGCATCTTTTATTTATGGAAGTTTATGATCTACTTTGTCATAGTATGAAGATTGCTTTTCATTATTCCAACTGAAATTTGGTTATACTCAATATAGGTCTGCAACTACCCTTTCACAACAAGAGGAATACTAATGGGTCATATCATTTTAAACCATGAGACTTTTCAGGTCAGTTACTCTCCAATTTTTGCAGTATAAATCTTGGATCTTATATGTTAGATTTGGTTATATCTTGAACCTTCTGCAGGTGACTGATACTCCGGGCCTGCTGAAGAGATGCGATGGTAAGTCTCTAAAGTTGTTTGTTTTCTGTATTGTATAGAGTGGCTATATTTAACTTGTGCTCAGCAATCCAATATGCAGAATATCATATATTATGTTGCAAAAGTTGAGCTGATTTCATTTTATCTGAAGCTGAACTTTTGAGTGGAGCTCATTTAGCACGGCCTCACTTCTGTTTTTCTATCTGTGGATATTTGAAAAACACATTATTTAGCTTTACTATTATTTACCTTTGAACCTATATTCCTTTCAGGTAATGAAACAAACAATCTAAAAAAAACATTATATCAGTCTTGCTCTATCAATTTGTAATTGCATCTTCTCTACGTTTCAGAGGACAGAAATAATTTGGAAAAGCTGACACTTGCTGTCCTCTCTCATCTGCCAACTGCAGTACTGTATGTCCATGATCTTTCTGGAGAATGTGGAACCTCACCTTCTGATCAGGTATTGTGTGGTTATATATACTGTTGAATCCAATACAAGATCTGTAACATGATTTCAGAACGTGTTGATTATATGGATTGGTCATTTACAGCTTAATCCATTATGTTACATTATTTGGTACACTTTATTGTTGCTGTTGGTTTGTAAGTTTTATGGCTTATGTTTGGATGCTTATCTTTTTACTTTGAGAAGTTTAGGGAACTACAATATACAACTTTTTATTCTCCAGAATGATTTCAAAATAATTCATTATATTATATGCCTCTCATCAACTTTAGTGAATGGCTTTGATATTCATGACCATCCTAGCTGTAGTGCCTTTTTCCATTTCTCCTTAGACATGAAATATTACAATTATCGCTGTCAACTGAAAAAATAAACCGTTCTTGTCAGATATCTCTTTCTGGGTGATCTCTGTAGAAAATGCTCCAGTTTTTCTGCTCTTTGTTATTCCTCTTCAATATGTTAACTTCACGTTTGTTGTGACGGTCATGCAGTTTGTCATATACAATGAAATAAAGGAGAAATTTGGTGGCCATCTGTGGCTTGATGTTGTGTCGAAATGTGATTTGTTGCAAGAGTCTCCAGTGATGTTTGCTACTGATGATGGTGATGGTAATGATCTTAACCTGGAAAGGTACCTGAAATTGGGTCCTGAGGGAGCTCTTCATGTGTCAGTGAAAAATGAAGTAGGGCTTCCAGAGGTAATCTGTATAATCATGATTTTACTCTCTGTCCATTGTAGTCGGTGCCTTTTATACAAGGGGTATCACCTACGATGTCTTCCATCAGTGTTGAACCTATTTGTTAAACTCAGTTTGTGGTTCCTTCATATGTTACTCTACTAGGCAATTATGAAAATTCAGAACCCTTGAGCGGCACCTTGCAGACCTCAAATGCTGAATCCCTTGTTCCCTGTCTTCAACAAACTTGTTGATTACTGTTTTAGTTTCATATTAAAGCTTAATGTTCCTGTAATTTGAATTTTATTGATTAAAATTGTTTGCACTGCAGTTGAAAAGAAGAGTGCATGAACTGCTGAATACCCAAATGACCAGGATCCAAAGTCAGGAAACCAACCAAGAAACTCCTCAAGTTCCTTCATGAGAGATCATTTTCTAAGTTCAGTGGTTGGTGGATGAAAGTAATGATCATTTTCCAAATTTCTTCATTCCCAAGGATGAGAAGCCGCTTGTGAACGCTAAGCTGTGTTTTGTGAGAAGCTGAAAAATCTGGAGTGTGCAAGTGCGTGCTTATAATAGACTGCTGAGTTTTCATGACGCTCTCCTTGCAGCTCGACATCAGGCAGTGATTGGAATCCGCATTTTCTCATCAACTTCATACATGCTAGTAACAAACTCCTTGTGGTCGTGAAGAAACTCATTGCCCTTGTTGAGCCTCTGGATGTGCTGAAATAGTACAACAGTGCATCACTTTTTATCCTTATTTGTATGAGATGATTATGGTGACATTTGAAGACTGTGATACAGAAATACATAGGAAATACCGATACTTAGTTGGGATATTGATGTACGTCATCAGCCTTCGTGATATATGTACAGCTTCTTCCTCTGAAGATATAAAATATTTAACACTGTGTCAAACCTGAATCCTTCAAGCTTATTAAAAATAAATCAAATTTTAAAAATAATCTACTCATATAGACCTACGAACTAAAAGATCTAAAAATTTGCCAAATCTCATATAAGCTTATATGTATTTATTTCTCATTAAATATTAACATTATATAATCCTTTCCGCCCAAATATGAATTTATTTTATTTTTTTAATAGAAAATTTCTATTTTATTTGTTCGATCATCATCTATAATTCGTTATTTAATTCCTGCCACTCTGCAACCTAGACTTCTTCTAGGTTTGATTCAGGTCGTGCACTTTGTGCTCGCAGCCGTTGATTAGCCTTCGAATTCATACCCTTTCTCATCTTGCATTCCTCAACCATGTCCTCCCTTGAGGCAGTAACCAAAAGTTTTGCTCAATCCCTTGCGATTGCTAGCAAGGAGGTCTTCGACATCTCACAGCTGGAGGATGACGATGAAGAACCACATGGTAGCGAGCTTGCGAAGCCTCTAGCGCATAAACAGTACTGAACTCAAGATTTGCGCTCTCACTTCAAGCGACTATGGAGGTTGGAAGACTCCTTCCAAGTTCAAGCCATAACAAAAGAGCGTTTCCTTTTCGCTTTTAATCTCCGAAAAGATGCTGAGAAGGTCATGATAGGAGGTCCCTAGTATTATGCATGGTCGCGCATCGCTGAAATTTCAGGAGTATGATGCATGGCGTAACTGATCGATGTGCATTCAGTACCGATGACTGATCTCTATTTTTGGGTGTATCTCTCAAACATACCCCCAAAATATGAACCTCATTGCCCTTGTCGAGCCTCTAGCTAGGAGAAATTGAGTTCAGCTATTCAAATATTCTGTCAGACAAAGTGTGCATTTGGGGGGCTTTTTAGCTCTCCTGCTTATAAGCCCAGTCTCAAAAAGTGTTTGGTAAAACTCAGCTCACCCAACTTTTCAAAAAAGCTATGGCTTTTTTCCCTTAAAAGCAGAAGTAGGGGAACCCCAGCTTCCGGAAGCCAGCTTCTGCTTCTCCACTGTAGCGGGAACATTGTACCTAAATGAAATTTTCAAAATACCAGGCTTGCCCTTGCCCTCACTCTCTGACCTGCACTTCTTTTGGTTCTTCTTCTTCTTCTTCACCCCCAAACCTCCTCTCCTCCGTCAACTCCCTAACCTTCTCCCCCACCGCCCCTCACTCCTTCGCCGCTGCCGCCCACTCCACCTCCTTCACCCTCCACAACTCCCTCTCCCACTTCTCCCCCTCCTCCACCTCCTCCCTCAACGACGTCATCTCCTTCGCCTCCTTCCGCTCCGACAGCCTCCTCCTCGCAGCCGCCGACCTCTTCGGCCTCATCCAGGTTTTCGATGTCAAGACCCGCGCCCCTTCCGCCGCCTCTGCTCCCACACTCGCCTCGTCCGCTTCCGCTTCATCAAGGCTGGTGGCATTGGATTTTCATTGTGGCATTGGATGGATACTTGAAGGTTTTTGGGTTGGGCTGGACGGGGTTCGGATTGGCGGCGTCTTCGGGTTGCAGAGACAATGCTGCTGGGATTGCCGGTTTTGGGGCGGCGGCGATCAACGACGTTGGAAGGGTGTCCAGAGCAAATTGACTATTAACATTCTCTGCCGACAAAGTTTCGTCGGCAGATTGCTTGGCCTTTCTTTTACCGGCGAGGAGGTTGTCGGGAAAAAGAGTTTCTGGGGAAGGCCTTCTCTGCCGACAAAAATGTTGCCGGCAAAGAATTTCTGGTATTTTTTTTTTCGACGTTAAAGAGATATAGCCGACAAAAAATGAATGCTAACTACTTAATTCTCTCTCGTCAGTTACATCGACGAATGCACATAATGTGTTGTCGGCAGAATAATTTCTAGGGTTTTTTTTTATTCTTTTGATTGAAACCTCAGAATTTATGAATTTTTCATGACTATTAGACGAATGATAGATCCACGTACTAAGATTGAAACCTCAGCGAGATCCCCGCCTCAGTCAGTACTACCGGATGGCTAGTTCAATGCATATATTAACAGCCATAAAATTTCAAATTAATCGGTATTGCCAATCAATTAAAATTAAAATTTCTTTCATGTCTAAATTGGTCATTTACATACAAAAAGCACAAGCCAGCTTTCAGTTTACCAAACACTTTACCAATGTCTTTTCCACTAAAAGCTCTAAAAAAAAGCCAGTTTACCAAACACTTAGCCAATTTGCTTTTCAGCCGCTTATTTTAAAAAAATAAGCAGAAACCAGCTTTTCTGAGAAGCCCAGCCGCACCAAACATACCCAAACGCTTTTTCCCATTCTTTTATGGCAGTGCAGAAGCCTATACATATATTGTATAATTATTTTTTATGAAATTCTCTATTTAATTCCTTTAAAACAAAAACAAATTTCCCTAGCACGAGATCCCCTGCCACATATATTGTATAATTAATAACTTGAGAACAACGCCTTCAGCATCAAAACCCAACTTCTGGCTGCGCAATTTGATTGATTGATTCTATTGAATGAATCCACCATATTTGGCGTGAAGTAAACTTTGTGACAGATTCGATTGCTAATATTGGTCATATACTACGTACTTCAGCTGCTGGCTGGCAATAATGGTCTACCACTTCAAGCATTTCCTGCTTTGCATTTTGATCTTTTGAATTTAGCTAGGTTGTTACTGTTTTCCCATAGAACAAATAGAAGTTGCAAATAACAAGATTATTTAGCTCCACCAATACCATCAGTGTATGTGTATTTTCCAGACCAAGTACGTGAAAAGCCACCTTTTGGTGCTTTTTTTATATTTGGTAAATTCTCAAGAAATCAAATGAAGAAAATGCAGCCTTCAATTCAAGTAACTGGACATATCTTACGTATGTATCACCCTCGATGCCTTACAAATCTTTTATCTCAAAACATGAATCTGGATAATAGGATGTCAACGATTTTATTTTTTAAAATTTCAGTATCCCAACGATTTGGTTAATTTGTGGAATAACTTATTTATGTTAATTAACAAAATTAATCTGATAATTTTACGGACTGTTTCTTTCCATATGAATATATGCATGGAACAGTGTAGGTCAATTAAGCCACGATTATTTAAGAAAGAAGTAACTGTAAATCCAATGGCTAATTGATGTTGTAATCACATTTAAACCCTAAACATAATCCCAAAATTTTATCCTCTGATCAAAATCAAGAAACCATGATTTGCTTTCCTTATTATTACAAGGATTCAATACATGCAATATTGCAACTGTGAACAACTAAGAACTTTTTTCCTATAAATCACAGATCTATTGTGCAAAGGCATATCATATCGATCAAAGAAGCCATGGCAGGAACTAGTGAGAAATGGACTAGGGAAGAAAACAAGGCTTTCGAGGTTGCCCTAGCGGAAAACTGGAACTGCATTGAGAAAGGGGAATGGGAGAAGATTGCTTCATCTATTCCGGGGAAATCCATTGATCAGATAAAAGCACAATATCGGCAGCTGTTGGACGACGTAGCGGCGATCGAGGCCGGGCAAGTGCCGTTTCCTAGTCACGCAGATGAAGATTATATGATCAAGGATGTGAGAATTGATTGTGGTAGTAAGCCAAAAAAGGTGGAAAGGAAAGCCAAGTCAGTGAAGAAACGTAATTGATTCATTCATATATATATGTATAACATGGTTGTGGTACAATTTATTTGTCTTCATGTTGCAATTTCTAGATTTAATTCGCAATTTTTGTTCTCCATTGCAAGATATATAGTTTCGGTTCATGTCATCTTTCTCTTATAGTCGATGGTGATGGTGTTTCTTTACAAAAAATCATGACAAGGGCATCTAAACCTACGTACACCGATCATAGATTTTATTTTGAGAGTATTTGTTATGTACAAGTTAAATCTAAACCCCCTAAGCCGGTTAAGAACTCGTACTATATAATCTTCGAAGTAGCAATAACAAGACTACAAAACACTAGCTGAATATTATCCTTGAAATAGAATAGCATCTAGAACGTCAAAATATTCACATTCTACTCAAGAGAGCTAGAATATATATTTGATCGAGTTTATATATAGACGCAGAAAGGTACACGGCTACACACAAGATCGTCTATGCTAAGCTCAAAGAAGCAACAGGCCACTCTAAATTGCAATCAGCCTCGTTCTGAAAGATGGGACGTACGTACAATAGTCGAACTTTCCGACGGGACACATAAAAACTGCGAACAGTTGGCAATGCAATGATCTTGGCCAAGCAAGATCGATCTTGAGCCAGCATATTCTTAATTTGTGAATCTCATTACTAGTTTTGAAAATATCAAACAGAAAATGTATAAGCAACAGTTACACTTAGAAATTTCATATACCTAAAGGGAAAAAATATAATTCTTGCTTTCTTATCAGCTATAATTCAGCCTTGTGAGCTGTTCACGAGCAGCATTACGAGCTAAACACATTCTGGATTTCAAGTTAGATTCGAGTTCCTTTTGAGCTCAAACTTGGCTCGTTTCTTTTATAAGCATAGGCCAAATGAGTTGAACAAGAGTACGTCTAGCTGAACATGTACGTACGTATTGTGTCAATTTACAGCTCTTATTATAACTCGATGACCTTGGAATTTCAATGCCAGACCATTTCATGCACCATAGCTTAATTAGACTCCCGAAGCAACTAAGAGCAGCATTTGCTTATTTACCTATAGCATATAACAGCTACTAAAAATTGAGTTGCGCACTAGTACTTATTCCAAATAACCATAATATACCAACAACAAGAAGAACATCTAAACAACGATCCAATTATCAAATATATAGGCTTGTTAATGGTTGGGACCTTGACCAGCAAGCAAACTTTACACAGGAATTTGATCAACTGAGGAACTTAATTGTTTTCCTTAATTTGTTTAAGGTCATAAACCCAGGTAAAATGATTCTTTATAAAGTAAGAAGTCCTTGAATTGCGTCATTGATTGGTGAGTTATTAATTCTCAATGAGAATCGTTCTTCTTATCTGGGAAAAAGAAATTCCAAACAAACATCTTTGCGGACCGTAGTTAATTGAATGGTTGTTTCGTCATCAAGACAAATTAGACCATATCAAAGTTGAAAATCGATCATTCGTCTTGTAATGTTACTAAATAGATAATGTTAAGAAGATGCTTTCTGCTGCTAATTTTCTGATCGTCTTGGACTAGTTCAAATAATTCTCTCAATCTAAATTATTTTCACCAGCAAAAACTAGCCGTAATATCAAATGTTTATACACTCATTGTCAACTGCGGATTTATTAATTAAGGGACAATTATAATAAAAAAGTATGATCATTCTTCAAAATAAAATTGTTAATTAAGGCCACGGCTTAAACCTAGTGGTTTGATTTTGGAATATATCATGAGGTTTAGTGATTAATCCCTAAGTAATAAATAAACATAGCGCTAGAATATAACGTCCTCCGTTTCCATTGACTTGGATCATTCTATATATTCAGAATTTAGTTCACCCCCAAATCTATATATGAGAGGAAGTAACTTGTTGATCGAGTCCAGGAACAATTCAGAGTTAAAGTGATCGAGCGGGAATAATGCCGCCTTAGACAAGCTGCGCTGCGCTCTATATCTTAAAAATTCGATTGCTTTTGTCATAAGTCATATAACCCATGTCAATATATATCAAGACTTGTACATTCAAGTGATTCAACTAAGCCACTCTCTCTAGCTACTAGGGTTTCTTTGGGTTAAGAGTTAGTCTTAGCACTTCTATCTCTATCTTCTTCACAAATTTGAAGGTCAGAGATGCAGGCTCACTTTGATAAGAGTTGATGCAGCACCGCGGTGGAGCTATTGTTAATAAAAAGGTTTTACTGAATGACGCAGCGCCGCAGCTATTGTTAATACTGAATGACGCAGCGGCGCAGCTGACGGCGCTTATTGGAGTTAGTTGCAGAGCTTCATGTGTTTAAGTTCAGGCTGGATTTTGTGACTGAGAGAAAACTATTGTATCTAGTTACTATACACTCCGCTGGAAGCTAAGAAGTTACCAACTTGAAACTCTTGCAAAATCATGAATCGAAGACACACCCTAATACTTAAGGAAGCCGTGAAGCAAATTAGTATTGGGTTAGTTGACCTAATGTAAACTAATATCAGTTTTGGACGATTGTTGATTTGTTAATATATAAAGCTTTGACATTATACACATTTTTTTTTTCAATAGTTCAATCAAAACTATTATCCTTCTTATAATTTATAAAACCATTCTCACCATGCGGGTCTGTTGGGAAGGTGGATGCATGGATATTGGATACTATATATACAATTCAAGGGTCATGACATTTAACATTTCTCCGAATAAAACCAATTTTTTTTAGGCTAATTTTTATAATTTTGTAGAAATTTGACTGTCAAACTCATGAAGCCAGAAACAGATGCCTGCACCCATCAAATTAATCGACATATTAAGTAATATTGGTTTCAATGACCTAATTTTAATACATAAGATATATAGTTGCTACGTACTCCGGCCGGCCAGTTTTCTGAAAATGGCTGAGGTAATTAGTAGCTGGTCAATTTATGGGTGGATTTGTTAGATTATTAAGCTAGCTAGATTAATTGGCTAGCTTATGTACGTCTTGTATAGCAGACCGACTATAACATTGGAAGTTCTTTACTAGTTGCGTAATCATTGCTGATTTGTTTAAGTTAGATTCATTAGACCAGTTCAATAAGATAATCAGTTTCTTAAAACTAATTTTGATCAAGCACACTTCTACAACCCCTTCTATAATATGCATATAGAATTCTAGGTAACCCACGATTAATTAATTTGATTACCAATACTTGACAGTTGTTTAAGTTGTGAGTGTCAATACTTAATTAATTAAATGGAAGAAGCCATAGTTTGATATCAAATGCTTCACCAAATTTCGAAATGTCTAAAACATTCTTTAAAATAAAAATTTAACAATTCTAATGAAATTTTATAAACTAAAAAGCACAAAGCACAGAGTAAATAAAATTAAGGAAGTGGATGAGAATAGAAAACTATCACGGTCATTTTTTGTTAAAATTAAAGAGGCAAATTTCCTTACTGATGCGCTTGCTTCTTTCATATATATGTTTCCTCCCAAAGTCGAAAAGATGGACCGGGATCTATTCCCCACCTAGCGGACATCACATTAATTGTTATCTCATTAACATGTCTAGAAATATCAATGTTTTCAAAAGGCGCGCCAAAAATGCCAGCCAATTTCGCCTCAAGGCTCCATTTGAAAAGCTTTTCACCCAAAAAGTGAGCTAAAAACGTCTAAAGGCGCGCTATATAGCGCGAAAGGTGCGCTGAGGTGTGTTGAGGTGTCGCCTTTCGTGTATTTTTTTTTCCCTCTCCATCATAGTCAAAACAACATAATTTAGACTTTTTATCACCTTATATAGGGTATAAGGAAAAAAAAAAAAAAAAGGTTTTCTAATTTTCTTAAGACGTCGCGAAGTGAGTAGGATCAGTACTCCATGTTGGGATTTCTTGATTTGAGTCTTTTTCTTATCATTTTGATGCTTGAGATAAATTTCATACCGATGTGGAGGTAGATTCAATGACTCTTAATTAGTGAGGAAGAGGGAAGAAATTGAAATGAGAAAATTGCAATTTATGTATTTGTTAATTTAAAATGTATAAATTAATATATTTTGATTACTTGTTTGAATTAAAAACTATTTTTATCTAGATTTTATTTCTTTATTTTATTATAATTTAAAATTCTATAAAGCACGAAAGGCTTCGCCTAGCTCGATGCTTGAAGGCTTTCAAGTTTTGAGGTTTCGACAAAACCCCTCGCCTCGCGCCTTCGCTCTTTTAAACATTGAGAAATATTAGAAAATATGTCACACTAATGTATATATTCTTCTAATTACGAGTATAAAAAAAAATTAAAAAAAAAAAAAACAACAACAACAATATACATTTGAGAGGAATATGATTTGAGTCAATTTTTGCTCATTTAGTCATTAACATTGGAATAATATATACTAGAACTTCACGCATATATCATATATGGACTAGAAACTTTGGTCGTAAGAAAATTTTTGGATATATAATTCCGGGAAAGTCATTTTCTTTCGTCACACATATAATGTAAATTTTAATGTTGAATCATTCACTACTCTAACCGATTAGGGTTTAAGTTGAATCCCTTGTCATTGTCAAATCAAAATCGTTTCAATTCAAAATTTTATTGACAGTTGCCAGAATCTAGAATATATGTAACTGAAACTTTCAAAGACGAGTATAGTGATCATTAACAAAACAGAAAAAAATCTAGCCTATTGATTTACAGACAGATCGACCATCCTGCATTTAAATAGGCCTTCTTTTTTTTCCTAATGGGTAGGTGCCCTTCTTTAAGCTGAACATAAAGCATATATATATATCTACAAAGCTTTGTGGATTATTAGCTGCCACACGACTGCGACTAAGTCCAAGCACAGATATTGCATTGAGGAGGCAAAATGCAACATGCTCGAAAAAGTTGCAGTGCCTTTAGGGTTTTCTGAAAGGTGGGTTTGGTGCTACACCATTTGCCAGACAAACCCTAGATCTTCTTTGCTTAGAAAACAATCCCTTTCGGCAATGATCTTAAATCCACGTTTACCATCCCCGCGTTGTTAGTAGACAAGATCGATCAATTTATATTTGCCCATTCATGTGTTTCGATGCGTTTTTATAGCTACGTTAAAATGTCATCAAAATTGTTAAATTAGGTGTGTGTGTGTGTTTTTTTTTAATGATTGTATGTACAAGAAAGTTAGTTTCTACTGCTAACTAGATTTTACTAGTTAACCAATGCTCTAAAACTCGTTAGGTGCTAGGTGGGTTGTGGAGACTATTCTTAAATATGTGACGCGCAAAATTGACAAGTCGTGAAGTACTGATGAGGCTATGATCTGATTATCTGATATAATGACAGAGTGACATCTTCATTCACCACGCCATATTTGTATTCTCGCTACAGGCGTTGAAATACCATGGTAAAAGTCCGTCGCTTAAGAAGTTCTAAAGCGACAGACAACAAAACTGTCGCATTAATCAATATGTATGTTGCTTAAGAACGTTCTTAAGCGACGGTAGTAAGGCGACAAGTTAATGTGTCACTTAGGAGTCTCGTAAGCGACAACACTGTAACCCCAAATTATGTTCGTCGCTTGAAATTCTCTAATGCGACGGATATGTGGCAATATTTAAATGCGTCGCTTAAGAAAAGATCTTAAGCGACGAATTTTATCAAAGTATGTCGCTTAAATTTTTTAAGTTCTAATTTAAAGTCTCGTCTTAAACAGAACACAAAACTGGAAGAAAAAAGTTGGAAAGTGTTGTGGTGCTGTCGAAAACTGGAAAATCGGCAGATTTGATTAATTTCGGGGTCAATTAGCTTGGGTCTTCTCTTCCAATTACTTTGCAGGTTAATATAATCTCTCTTATTCATTGTAATCTCCATATTTGGGTTTGATTGTTTGAATTTTGTGTTTGATATCTTGAGTTGGATTTGGTTTATAATGTAGTTTGTATTGTTTTTAATGTTGGATTTATATATATATATGATGGAGTTAGTGTTTATTTTGGGCTTTTTCACCATATTTGTGTTAGATTGGTTGGATTTAGGGTTTGAATTTTCTATATAATGTATTTTGTGTTATTTTTAGTGTTGGCTCTTGAATATATGAATGATTTAGTCTTGTTTATTGTTTTCTTTTTTTCACCATATTTGTAATAGATAGGTTGAATTTAGTATTTATATTCTTGCACTACAAAAACAAAGGGATTTACCGACGAAAAAAAAAAAAACGGCCGACGAAACTGTTTTTTCGTCGGCTATATCGAAGAAAAGCCGACGAATATTTTTTTCGTCGGGCAAAAAAAAATTTCGTCGGCTATTCCAATAGAATGGCCGACGAATTTTTTTTCCGTCGGTAAAAATTAAAAATCGTCGGCTATTCTTCGAGAATGGCCGACGATTTAAAGTTGTCGTCGGCTATACTCTGAATAGAATAGCCGACGAAAAATTTTGTGGCAAATCGTCGGCTATTCTACAAGAATGGCCGACGATTTAAAGTTTTCGTCGGCTATACTCTGAAAATGAGTATGGCCGACGAAGTTGGTAATTTCGTCGGCTATAAGTCTTTATATTTTCAGATCTGGGCAGAAGCTGCTCATTTAAAAAAAAACGGGAAAAAGAGTGAGAAATCTGTGGGTATTGTTGAAATCCGTCCTCTCTTACATTGTGGAGCTATATATAGGTACGTATATGTGTATATATGTTGATTTTGAGTTTTAGTTGAGTTGATTTTGAGTTTTAGTGATTTTGATATAGTAAGTGATTTTTTGTTTTGTTGTTGTTTTAGTGTTAGAATGTATGTATATATGTTGATTTTGAGTTGTAGTTGAGTTAATTTTCAGTTAGAGTTTAATTATGTGTTTTAATTTGATGTTATTTTAATTAGTGTTAAAATATATATAAATATGTTAATTAATGGTTGTTGATAGTGTAATGAACTTAAATAATGGTTGTTAATTAATGGTATATATATATATGAGTTGATGTTGATAATAATATATATTGTAATATATATGTGTTAATTAATTTATTATTAATTAAAGTTATACATATATATTATTATCAGGCTATATATGGATCGAGATAAGAGTTGGATTTCGCTTCCAAGGCATGACCGACGATACACTACAGGAGTTGTGGATTTTATGCAGTTCGTCGAGGAAAATGCAAAGGGGAATTACCATTATTGCCCGTGCAAGAAATGTAAGTGTCGCAGTGATATGTGTCGATTTCCGATTAGGACAGTATGGGAGCACCTAAAGAGTAATGGGTTTTGGCCGAAGTACACACGTTGGAT
This sequence comes from Potentilla sterilis, assembly GCA_963682095.1. Classification (NCBI taxonomy): domain Eukaryota; kingdom Viridiplantae; phylum Streptophyta; class Magnoliopsida; order Rosales; family Rosaceae; genus Potentilla; species Potentilla sterilis. Next base: position 30,762,437 of record OY821766.1, read on the forward strand.
ATATCACGGTGAGCCATCATTAGATGGATCGCATGATCATGGGCAGTATTTTGAGGCGGGCAGTAGTAGTACATCCAACGATCCAACAATGGCATTCGTCAACGACGTGTTTCCTTTTGAAAGCGGTGTACATGGGGAACAATATATGCAGGACCCGGTGCAGCCGTTCCCACAAGTTGTCAACACTGCTGCCTTTGATAAGTACAACAAACTGATTGCATTGCAACAGACCCCTGTGTGTTCAAGTTCTGAGAAGACAGTTCTTGAAAGTGTGATGGAGGTAATGAGGATTAAAGTCGAGACAAAATCGACTATCAGGCAAGTAGATGAATATCTACAGTACACTTCTTCGTTGTTGGAGGAGGGTCATCGTAATCCTACCAATCACCGTCAGGTCCGAAGTATCCTCAAAGATCTAGGGCTTTCCTACATTAAGATCCATGCATGCGCATTTGACTGCGTTCTCTTCTGGGGTGAAGATGCAGAAGGGAATGACCTTGCTAGCCTTGACGCATGTCCGATATGTCAGTCTGACCGATATAAGTTGACGGGAGCAGGCAATAGGAAACCTGTGAAAGTACTTCGGTATTTTCCGTTGAGAGATAGGCTTGAGCGGTTGTACATGTCAGAAACCACCGCAAAAGCTATGAGGTGGCACGGTGAGCGGGACGCGGGAGACGCAGATATCATGACACACATCTCTGACGGAGCGGCTTGGAAGCATATAAACAATGAGTTTCCTCATTTTGGGTCAGATGTCAGAAACGTCAGGCTCGGGCTCTCAACCGACGGGTTCAACCCTTTCGGCACCATGAGTCTTTCATACAGTATATGGCCGGTGGTTTTGGTACCTTACAACCTTCCTCCGTGGATGTGCATGAAGAAGGAATATAATATGTTGACGTTGTTGATTCCGGGGCCTGGTTACCCAGGGAAATGTCTCGATGTGTATATGAGACCATTGATTGAAGAGCTTAAGGTATTGTGGGACGTTGGTCATCCCACTTTTGACAAGTACAAGCAGGAGACGTTCCAGATGCATGCCATGGTTATTGGTACCATCAGTGATTTTCCTGCTTATGGGATGTTGTCGGGCAGCGTTGTTAGGGGATACAAGGCTTGTCCAGAGTGCCTCAGCGATTATGGGAGCACCCCTCATTGCAACAAGATATGCCGAATGGGTCATCGTGTGTTCCTTCCGGCGGATCACCACTGGCGTTACGAGTCCGCCGCATTTGATGGAACCGAAGAACACGGCCGTGCTCCCAGAAGATGGACAGGAAGAGAAATTTTAGCAAGACTTAATCAGTACGATTTTGGGCCCCTCAGCAATCATCCCGATATTGTAGCGGAAATACCTGAAAGGCCTGAGGAGTACAAATTCTGGACACATAGGAGCATATTGTGGGAACTCCCGTACTGGTGTGAGTTGCTGATCCGTCACTTCCTAGACGTTATGCACATAGAAAAAAATGTTTCTGAAAGTGTGGTGGGCACAACGCTGAACTTGGAGGGGAAGACGAAAGACGGTCCTAAGGCTCGCACTGATCTGCAAAACATGAATATCAGAAAACCACTATGGTTGAAACAAGGGAAGAGAAAAATGCCTCAAGCTCCTTACACCGTCAAGCCTGAGCATAAATCAGAAATTTTGCATTGGATAAGTGCGGCCAAGTATCCTTCAGGCTTTGCTGGAAATATAGCCAAGTGTGTCAACAGACAATGCAACAATCTGTACGGGTTGAAAAGTCATGACAATCATATCCTGCTACAACGTCTCTTCCCTGTTTTCATTCGACCGTTCCTTCCCCGTCACGTTGTGCAGCCGTTAGTAGCGTTGGCAAGATTTTTCCAGAAGGTATGCACACGGGAAGTGAGAAAATCTGACCTCCGGGAAATGCAACAAGACATCGTTCATATCATGTGTAAATTTGAGATGATATTTCCTCCAAATTTTTTCGACATCATGCCTCACCTCATGATCCATCTTCCTCGGCAGTTGTTGCTTACCGGTCCTGTGCACTTCACTTGGATGTATCCGATGGAAAGGTACGTATTTTACACCTTATGTTAATTTCCTCATCAATATATGTGATATAGTGTTAATGTATTATCATAACACTTTAAAAACTTGATTTATAGGCAACTTGGACAATACGGTGGTTTTGTCCAAAACAGATCCGCACCTGAAGGATGTATAGCTGAAGCATATATTGCGCACGAGTGCGTTACCTACATGAAGCTGTATTTCGGAGCGTTACAGGAAAGCATACCGGAAGATGTACCTTCACAGTTCAATCTTTCCATACTCTCTGACGATGTTGTACTCGGTGGAAACATGCCAGTTTCCTATAAGTTGAAAGATTATGAGGTAGCCATTGCACATTGGTGGGTACTAATCAACTGTCCAGAAGTTCAGTTTTGGAAGGACAAACATCTACGCTGTGAAGGAGTAGCAAGTGATCGCGATTACCACAACCAGACATTCGCAGAGTATTTCGGCCGCTGGGTACGTACCTTTAACACTATTTTATACGTGTTCATATATTATTGTGTATATTTATTCATATTTATAGTTGATTCTGATGGTTGCAGATGGACCTTATTGCAAATGATAATCACCCAAATTGGTCGCACGAACTCAGACTTTTAGCGAGGAGGCCGGTCTATTCAAAAGTTTATGCGACGTGCAAGGTGAATGGTGTGTTATTTCGATGTGAAGACAGAGACCTCAGACTGAAAACACAAAATTCAGGGGTTATGGCACATGGTGGGGATGGTGGAGTTGACTATTACGGTGTTCTCCATTCGGTTGTGGAACTGCATTACGGGGAAGGCATGAAAGTGCACCTTTTCAAGTGTAGATGGTTTGACACACGGCCGCAGAGCATGAAAACCGATCAATACGGCGTAAGTTCTGTGAACACTAGTACATCATGGTATGAGGACGACCCGTTCGTTTTAGCCACATGGGTGAAACAAGTGTTTTATCTTGATGATCTCGCCAAGGGTGACCCGTGGAAAGTAGTCAACACTATCCACCATCGCAACATTTACCGGGCGTCTACACTTGGAGTGGCCGAAGAGAACGAGGAAGGGGGCACCGCGTATCAAGAGCCCAACTCAAACGGTATTCCTGACTCCTCTTTTATTCGTCTAGACACGCCGGTGCGAATTCGACGTGAAGAGCCACTGCTTGTTGATGTTGATCCAATTGAAGAAACTAACGAGGACTCTAGTGGTGAGGAAAGACATAGATTACCCCTATCGAGCAATTCAGAAACCGAAGAAGACTCATCCGATGATTCCGATTACAATCCGACGGATTAAGTAATTTAAATGATGTAATCCTTTCATTTGTAATCAACTCATTTCTAATGACCGGGCGTGGGGATGAGCCTCCCAGCTAGGCTGGGTTCCAAACCCCTTAAACAAAAATTTGAAATATGTTGACTGTTGGGTTTCTGATTTTTTATGTTCAATTTTGGTTATATGTGAACAGGACATCGGAATAGGAGAGGTGTAAAACCACTGATTTTTTTGGTTTTTTTTTTTAGAGAATGGCCGACGAAAAATGCATTATTTCGTCGGCTAAACAGAGAATGTCCGACGAAAAATGCATTATTTCGTCGGCCATAATTTATTAAAAAAAAAATATTTTACGAACAATGGCCGACGAAAACTAACTATTTCGTCGGCCATAAGTTATTTAAAAATAATTATTTACGAACAATGCCCGACGAAAACTAACTATTTCGTCGGCCATAAGTTATATAAAAATAATTATTTACGAACAATGCCCGACGAAAACTAACTATTTCGTCGGCCATAAGTTATTTAAAAATAATTATTTACGAACAATGGCCGACGAAAAATAACTATTTCGTCGGCCATAAGTTTTTAACAGAAAACGACAAAACAATAGCCGACGAATACTAGGTTTGATTTCGTCGGCTATGATTAAAAAAAAAACAAAAAAAGAGCTGTTTCCATTTTCTATCACTATCGACAAACCATTGCTTCATCGTTCAAATGCAAATGTGTCGTGAAATAAGACATGACCAAAATATTGAAATACGGCTACGGTTGAAAAATGGGAAGATTCCGACAAAATCTGTGTGCCGAATGTTGCGGTTAGCTGTTTTTTACTTCCGTTTTCCTATGGGTAGCCTGACGGTCGGTAAATATTTTGAGGAAAATTTTTATACGATTGGTTGCGTCTCATCGATCTGAAACTATTCTCTGTTGAACGTCAGGCCAAAAAACGTCATTTAGACGGGCCAATTTCCATTTCTAAGCATTTGAAGGGTTGACTCACCCGGTTGACCGTCCCGATCGAGCCTTTAACGTTGTCAGATGTAGTTGGATTTTTTTTCATACATGTATTTAATTTTAACGGTGATATCTGACGGTTGGAATAGATTTTCCAAACTTTTAGATTCAAAATCGGAACATATGCACTAATGTTCCTTAACTTGTTTACTAAGTGTTTAATTAAATGTATAGTTTCAAATACCTACTATACGTAGACCCTTCAAATGCAAATGTGTCGTGAAATAAGACATGACCGAAATATTGAAATACGGCTACGGTTGAAAAATGGGAAGATTCCGACAAAATCTTCGTCCCGAATGTTGCGGTTTGCTGTTTTTCACTCCCGTTTTCCTATGGGTAGCCTGACGGTCGGTAAATATTTTGGGGGAAAATTTTATACGATTAGATGCGTCGCATCGATCTGAAACTATTCTCTGTTGAAGGTCAGGCAAAAAAACGTAATTTAGACGGGCCAATTTCCGTTTTAAAGCGTTTAGAGGTTTGACTTTGCGGTTTGACCGTCCCGATCGAGCCTTCAACTTTGTCAGATGTAGTTGGATTTTTTTTCATACATGTATTTAACCTTAACGGTGATATCTGACGGTTGGAATAGATTTTCCAAACTTTGAGATTCAAAATCGGAATATATGCACTAATGTTCCTTAACTTGTTTACTAAGTGTTTAAGTGAATGTATAGTTTCAAATACCTACTATACGTAGACCCTTCAAATGCAAATGTGTCGTGAAATAAGACATGACCGAAATATTGAAATACGGCTACGGTTGAAAAATGGGAAGATTCCGACAAAATCTGTGTCCCGAATGTTGCGGTTTGCTGTTTTTCACTCCCGTTTTCCTATGGGTAGCCTGACGGTCGGTAAATATTTTGGGGGAAACTTTTATATGATTAGATGCGTCGCATCGATCTGAAACTATTCTCTGTTGAAGGTCAGGCCAAAAAACGTCATTTAGACGGCCCAATTTCCGTTTTACAGCGTTTAGAAGTTTGACTTTGTAGTTTGACCAAAAGTATAGCCGACGAAGTTATATTTCGTCGGCTAAAGTCTGGTGATCCGCGCCTTCCCATTATCCACCGTTGGATGGGGGAGATCGGACGGATTCTGAGGGACGAAGACTATAGCCGACGAATTATGTAATTTCGTCGGCTATGCCATAGCATGGCCGACGAAAATTATTTCGTCGGCTATGACATAGTATGCCCGACGAAATGACTGTATTCGTCGGCTATACTATACCATGGCCGACGAAATTGCTTTATTTCGTCGGCTATACTATATCATGGCCGACGAAATAAAGCGATTTCGTCGGCTATACTATCGGGTATAAGTAAAATGCAGCCGAACCCTAGCCTCCATTTGCCCGATTTTCCCTATCCTCCTCGAATCCGGCCCTCCTTCATCCGTCGATCCTCCTCCCTATTCCGGCAGCCCGGCGCCTCCTCCTCCTCCTCCTTGGTTCGGCAGCCCGGCGACTCCTCCTCCTCCTCCTTGGTTCGATCCGCCGCCCCTCCTCCTCCTCCTCCTCCCTGTTCCGGCAGCCCCGGCCGACCCTCCTCCTCCTCCTCTCTGTTCCGGCCGCCTCCCCCTCCTCCTCCTCCCCGATTCGGTACCGGCCGGCCCCCTTTTTTTTTTTTTTTTTGTTATTTAATTATTAATAAATTAAATTATGGTTAATAAATTATATATAATTGTTAATTTAGATATAATTGTTAATTTAGGTATAATTTATTTATTTATATGTTAATTTGTATATAATTTATGTATTTATGTTAATTTATGTATTTATGTTAATTTAGGTATAATTTATGTATTTATATGTTAATTTGTGTATAATTTATGTATTTATGTTAATTTATGTATTTATGTTAATTTAGGTATAATTTATGTTTTTATATTAATTTAGATATAATTTATGTATTTATGTTAATTTAGTTATAATTTATGTATTTATGTTAATTTAGGTAGAATTTATGTATTTATGTTAATTTAGGTATAATTTATGTATTTATGTTAATTTAGTTATAATTTAGGTTTTTATGTTAATGTATGTAGTTTTTAGGTTTTTATGTTAATTTAGGTAATTTTTGTAAAATTTATTTTAATTGTATATAATTTAGGTGTAATTGTATAATTTATATGTATAAATTGGTTATTATATAAATCGGTAAATATTAAAATATGTTAGTATTATTGGGTATTATATTAATTAGAATTTGTTATTTAATATAATATAATTTAATATTAATTAATGTATTAATGCGTCTGGCTTTAGATGGCCGATGCATTTAGGCAGTTGTTCGGAGGTCGGCGTTCTAGATCTAGAGGTTCTGGAAATGCCGCCGGTTCTGGAAATGCCGCGGGTTCCCCAGACTCCGAGAGGACGGCTAGCCAGCCTGAGAGGACCACCAGCCAGCCGCGGAGGAGTGTGGATGCAGCCCAGCCGCGGCGGAGTGTGAGTGCTCGGCACCAGACCCTTCTCCAGGCGGGGCGGCCGTCGAGCACTTCACTTCCGAATGTCGGTCCCTCTGTGGCGCCGAGGTTTAGTCGGCAGCTGTTTCACGAGGAGATAGCTGCCGACGTTCCTCAGGTTCGTATGCCTGAGGTTCATCGGGAGCCGATGCCGATGCCGAGTCCGACTCAGTCTGCTGGTGACTCGACTGAGGGGCCTACTCTCCCAAACCAGCTCTTCCTCCCATACAACATTCCTGCGATACCCGAGGTCGACTATCAGGGTCGGCCCCAGTGGCCTGATATGCCTCAGTTCGTGAGTGCTGCGGAGGCATACCAGCAGCAGCCATGGGAGAGCCCTGACCTCCTGATTTCGGCGAGGAGAAAAGGAAAGTCGACGGCAACCGAATCATCGGGTTCAGGTAACATTTGATTTTATTAATTAAATATTTTATTAAAATTAACGCACTAATATTTAATTTTATTAACCAATCGTCGTTTATGTGATATGGACAGGCGCTAGCAGTTCAACCCAGAGGAATACCAGAGGTGTCATCAGTTTTGAGACGCTCAGGAGAACGGTTGAACGGAGCGGGAGGATCCAGATTGACGAAGCTCCTGATCAGGAGGTTGGGGCGAAAAAGAAACGCGACTACTCGGGTTGCGTGGGTGCACTCATTAGGGACAGAGTCCCTATGTTGTGGGCTCGGTGGGCTGATGTGCCCGAAGAAATCAAGATGGAGTTGAACAACGCCGCGTCGGTGAGTAAATAAAAAAATTTAATTTAGTTATCGTAATATTTAAAAATTTTCGGTATTTTTATAATTATAAAACTAATAAAATATTATCTTTCAGACATACTTTGTGGTTGCGGAACACAAGCGGGGTTGGGCGGACTCCCAACAGAGCTCGAGGTACGTTGGGAATGTCTTATTTGATAATTAGAAATATTTTATGATATTAATAATATTTCTAATGCACTTTTGTTTTCTTCGTAGGTTCAAAGAGTGGAAGAACGAGCTCCGTTCCCACTATAATGAGTACGGCAACCGTGGTCGTATGGGTACTCCCAGAGAGTTCATGTTCAGGGAGTACGAGTGGCGTTGGTTGAGGACCGTAGTCTTCGACAACCCGGCTATGATGGTAAATATTAAACTTCATTATAAATGTTTATTTTATTAAAATTTTAATTATTAGTTTAAATATTTTATAATTATTTCAGTTATATTTTTTGATGAATTTTTCTAATATTTTATTATTTGTTTGAAGGAACGGTCTCGGATAAACTCGGAGAACCGCCGCCGTAACACAATCCTCCATCACGGCGGTTCAAGGCCGTTTGCACAATATCAGGAGGAGGCGCTAAGAGATCATCCTGATTGCAACCCCTACGTGGAGACGTTCAAGATCGCTTATCCACAAGCGACAGACGATCTCGTAAGTCGTTCATTATGATTTTAAAATTTAAATTATTAATTTTACTTAACTATCCATTTGTTAGAATATTAATTTTTTTTCCCCGTCCAATTAGGAGCGGGTGACCCAGGCCGAACAAGAGGTGCTCCAGCAAATAGTTCGGGAGACACAACCGGACATCTCAGAGGCAGATTTGGAGGAAGCCGTGCGCCAGGTCGACCGCACCAATATCCAAACGGCGGCGAGGATGTTCAACGCAGCCTTCCCACACCAGTCCAACGAGTACTACTGCCGGGGTTTAGGAGGTTCTGGACAAGGGCTCCTGAAGACCACTAAGGGAGGTCAAAAGAAGGGAGGCGGCCAGACCCAACATATGAGGGGGGAAGTGCAGCGATTGGCCGCAGAATTGGCGACCTCGTCCCAGACAGTAGAGGAGCTGCGCCGCAGACAATATCAGTCCCAGCAGTATCAGTTGGATATGGTCCGTTGGAATGCTGAGTGCGCCAGAATTCGGCAATACAACAACGACGGCCAGCAACAGTGGATTTATGAGATGTTCGCGGCACAACAAGAAGGCCGTCCACCCCCGCTCCCGTTTCAGCAGTTAGTGGAGCCTCCAATGCCTCAACCTCCCGAGTTCGGTCAGCAGGATGATGCGCCTGATGCTGTAGATGATATCCTAGACTTTAGTAGTTTAGGGGATAATTAGGATTATATTTTATGTATATTGGAACGAATTTAATAAAAATGGTGTTTAGACGTGTTTCTTGTTGGTGCAAATGCATGAATTGTTTTTGTGATTTGCAGCTTGCTTGGAATGGTAATTTAGAAAATAATTTAATTTTTTTTTTTCCAAATGCAAGAATAGCCGACGATTTTTGCATTATTTCGTCGGCTATAACAAGTATAGCCGACGAATTTTACCAATTTTCGTCGGCTATAACTTGTATAGCCGACGAAAAGTGCCTTATTTCGTCGGCTATAACTAATTAATACCTATAAAATAGTAATATATTTCGAGGAAATAGCCGACGAAATTTTATTAAATCGTCGGCTATAGTTAAAATACCATAGCCGACGAACTTTTATTAAATCGTCGGCTATAGTTAAAACACCATAGCCGACGAAATTTTATTAAATCGTCGGCTATAGTTCAAACAGCATAGCCGACGAAATTTTATTAAATCGTCGGCTATAGTTAAAACATCATAGCCGACGAAATTTTGGTAAATCGTCGGCTATAGTTAAAACACCATAGCCGACGAAATTTTAGTAAATCGTCGGCCATACTTAATGGATTTCGTCGGCCATACTCAAAAATACCCGACGAAAGTCGTCGGCTATTTTACCGACCTTTGCCCGACGAATTTTTTGACTCGTCGGCCATACTTAACTATAGCCGACGAAATTTTTTTTTTCGTCGGCCATTGGTATTACCGACGGCGTATTACCGACGACTTATGGCCGACGAAATTTTCGTCGGCAGAGGGTATAGCCGACGAAAAAAAAAAAAGGCCGACGAAAATTTTTTCGTCGGCTATTCGTCCGTATCTGGTAGTGTTGGTTTGAATTTTGTATATGATGAATTTTGTGTTATTTTTAGTGTTGATTTGTGTTTGATTAATGAATTGATGTTGAATTTATTAATGATTTTTGTGTAAATGTGAAAACTATTAGTGTTTTCATGTTTTTTATTAATTGATACATTTCTGTTTATTATTCGGATGAGCATGTGAGAGTGATTCAACTCTTGCATTTACCGGTTTGTTTTTAGCTTAGCATTCCCGTTCGAGAATCAAACACAACATTTGATTCTCGAATTGTCCCTTTTTTGGACAGTTTGAGAGAACATGACTTTGTCGAGCGTACTTGCACTTCCTACGGTTACGTTTTTGGTTTTGGGTATTAATTTTGACATGATTTCTCTATATTGTACCTTGAGTGCACACTAGGTTGTTAGATATTTGTGCACTTGAAGAACTGTAGGGAGATGCTGCCGAAATTTTTCCAAACCGAAAGCGTAACCCATGTCAAGGGGGCAAGAGGCTTGATAAAGAAAATGTTCTCTTGAATGGGATATGACCCTAACTGGAGGGATAAGGCGAAGAATATGTGTAATGTTTAAGCAATTCCTTAAGCGACGGATAAGGACCAAAATAAGTGGCTTAAGGAACTACTTAAGCGACAGATTTATATATGATCGTCGTTTAAGATATACCTTACGCGATGGATATTTAACAAAATTAGTTGTTTAAGATATAACTTAAGCGACCGATAATGACAAAACTTAGTCGCTTAAGTGAAAATTTAACAAGAAATTTGTGAATATATGTTAGTCGCTCCAGTTTGAAGCAATGATGTTTGTTCGTCGTTCAATTGTAATCGTCTTAGGCGATGAATTTGAATTTCCGTCACGTAAGGTAGAAGTATTGCGACGGATTTTTGATAGAGCGTCGCGTAAGACTGGAACGACTAGAGTTAAGCGACGGCACTTACGCGACGCTTTGTCCGACTGAAGCGATGTAATTTTGTTCTTAGGCGACTATTATTTTTCGTTGCTTCATGTCTTCCTGAAGGTAAGTTGTTTTGGCTCTTCCTACAATTCTGTTAAGTTTCCTAATTTGACTAGGAATACTTATTTACTCATTAATTTACTCTGTATTTCTCTATATTGATAACCATATATTGGGAAACAAGATATGTTTATCTTCTAAAACAGATTCTGCTATATCTCTGACGAGATTGACTCCTGCATTCTTGGATCTGATGTGCATCACATATTGAGGGGGAGACTTCCTCTATATATACGAAGACTAGTAAAAGAAGAAAACAGATTTTTGATTCTATTTTTATCTATTTGTGCAGCATAGTTCTGCAGCTATAAGTTCTTGATCTGTACTTGTGTATTCGATCAGTTTTTAACAAACTTTATCATTGATAGTTAGATGCTTTGATAGACTGATACAAGTTAAATATCAAGTCAGCAGTTGTATGCTTACAAAGAGATTGTGTAAAATATCTCGACTTGTGATCTTGTATTCTCATTCTTCATAGTGAATTCGTGTAGACTACGTAATCGGTCTCGCAGTGTTTTTTAATCTCGTTGAGATTTTCACTGTTGTTAACAAATCCTTGTTCTTCACTTCCTTATACTTTGCTGTTTTACTATATCTCTTCATTTTAGTACTTTCACTTCCATGGCGTAGTGATTCCAGTGACTGGTCCATTCTACAATGAATAGCTCTAGTTGTGGCTCTATATTGGTTACAGCACCAAAATAGCAACTCTTTTGTAAAGGTTAATGATGAAATTCTATTCCTTTCTTGCACTTGAACCATAAGCTTCACGACATTCTCAAAAAAAAAAAACTTAAATAAATAAATAAAACCATAAGCTTAATGAAGATGAATCTTAGAGTATCGTTAAACTCAAGGTGTACGTACATAAAGTTGCATTGTTTCGATAGGAAACATACACGATCGTGACGAAATAATTCAAAACCATGTATATATGCACGAACAACATTTCCTTTTATGACGAGCCATTAGGTAAGAACTCAATCGACCAATTGCTAGTGATATTACTACACAAGCAAAAGACTCCTCTATGTTTTTTGCTAGGACAGGGACAGCTAAAGTCTTTGTTACGTGAAATATATAGAAGGTTCTCGTCATCTTTTTCTTTTTCTGATTTGATGGCATGGATACGATGATCTCATATTCCGGATACCATTTACGTGATATTAGAAAGTGAAATCAAAGAAGGTTCTGCAGGTGGTGGAAAATTGGAAATGAAATAAAAGCTCGAGCAACTCAGAGGGACATAGTGGGTGGTGGTATTTACTACGAGGCAAAGACTTTGAATGATCAAAACCCAGCCGACTGTAGATGATCAGCAAGGCAGGCGTGTGATCCCACAATCCCATTGACAATATGGAACTAGAAAATAAGAATCTACATGCAATTAAGTTCGAGTTCCCAGCCAAGAGAGACCAAGACATTTGATTTTGGTTAGTCTAGGCAGTAAGTGCGTTGGGTGGCCAAAGCAAACACCACAAACAAACCAAAACAAAATGAAATTGCCTACAAATCAAGGCATGTAAGCTTCAAAGTCTAAGTCCCTAGCTAGCTAACTTGTGTATTTTGAGACTCCACACTTTAATTTTCTTTTAGGTTAAATGAAAGTTTCAGACACGTGAAGGAAAATACGTAAAAAAAAAAGAAGGCAAAAAGTGGTAATAATGAAAATTTAGAAGAAGAAAACCTTAATCAATCATATCATGTGTAGTCTTAACCTTCAAATAAAGGAAGTTTAGGTAGAATAATTCAGATGAAGCTAGTGGGACTAAAAAGGGTTTTACTCTTCCTCTGATTCCAAGCTCGACTAGAATTTAAATGATTAGTGGCATCTCTTCTTTAATTTCCTATTGCTTTTGTAAAAGAAGAAATGTGACACAATGTCAATATTTTGATCTCTTAGGTAGTGTGTAATATTTTTCATTTTTAAAAAAATGAAAACAGAGTGAAAACATACTCGTTAAGATATTTTAAAAAGTAGAACATAAAAAATAAAAAAAAATCGACTTTGACAAAACAAAAGTGAAAACACCAATTTGACGTTTTTATTTTTTATTTTCTTGTTTTTATTTTTAAAACTAATTTTTAAATTAAAATTCATTTTCATAATTGTTACCAAACGGGCCTCAGTTTTTTTACTCAACCGTGCTCCATTAGAATTGTATTTATATTTAACGGTAGAAAATAACGAGCTAATTAATTGTTTTAGTTTATAGTCATGAGTTTAAATCCAATAAAAATTGAGAACAACTGAGAAAAAATAATCAATTAACTTGGTGAATATGACTGTCTCTTTGTCTTTTCTGATAAACAATGTAGAGATGTTCATAAATTTTAGACGTAAAGTTTTAGCTCTACGGTTAACCAAATCTAATAAATATAATTGGTAAAATAATTATTAGATAAAATCTTCGATACCTAAGTATCCAATGAAATCACCAACAATGAGCTCTAATTTTAATTAAGTTAAATCAAGTAAATGAGAATTTGATAATACTCGCATGCATATTGGTTCATATTTAAGTGTTTTTTGTTTATGTATTGAGATTGATTTCATAGACCGAGAATCATAACAGAATTTCGATCATACGTATAATATTGGATTAACACTTTCTAGAAATTAGTAACATATAATTCCCATTGACAATGATGAAAACCATCATCAATTTGAATATTTGAAATGCTTCCAAAAAAACCCATATGTTTGGCTTTTGAAGTTTACACCATCCAAAAAATTAAACTAAACTAAAACACAGAAATTCCTAAGCATTGGTATTCTCTTAACCACGCGCTTATTTTAGTGGTTGATTAACATCGATCTCCTCCAATGTGGTATTGGTAAAGGTTACACAGTAAACCTCAAGTAGAAGATAAGAAAAAGACACAACACATTAGATACAATAACAAGTCAAAGGTTGATAAGCTCTTGTTCACCCAATGATTAAAATTAAGAGCATGGTTTACCTAAACCCAAAACCAACAGTTTTAACAAAAACAAGTTAAAATCTAAAATTTTAAAACCGACTACCGATTATGTAGATTTGTTTTCAAATAAGTAAAATACATTTCTGACAATTAATTAATTACCTGAATAGCAGCTGTTTTACCCAAACTTTCTAAATCAACGTGGGTAATTTAAGTAAAGCTATTACAAAGATACATGAACATAAAATGACCCTTAATGCAGCACATGTTCTTCTTCTTCCTCCTCCTCCTCCTCATCTTCTCTATGTTCTAACTTTGACCTCTCTCTCTCTCTCTCTCAAATTTAATACCCATTGCACACCTCACCCACACTCACACACAAATTCCCAACCCACATAAAAGCCCTCACCCACCCCCCTCTTTCTTTCCTCAAATCCAAAACCCAAGAGCAACCAGAAGAAGAAGACAAACCCTCTCTACTCTCAACCCAAGACCGAAGCTTGAAGCTTGAACAAGAAGAACAAGGAAGATCTGCTTCTATTTCTACAGAGGAATTGCCCTGAAATTACATAAAAGCCCTGAAATTCTGTGAAGGCTTTGCGCATTTGGTTTTTGGTGAAACTTCAAATGTATTGATGAGGTGCAAGAAGCACGCCGCCGACCTCACTAGCGCCGTCGGCGTCTGCGCCTCTTGTCTCCGTGAACGCCTCACCGTCATCATAGAGGCCCAGACCAGAGCCCAGGCCCAATCACAAATCCAGGCTCAGCTCTCCCGCAACCACGGCGTCGCTCCCGAAGAACAAGTCAAGTCCGACCCGAACCCCAACCCCAACCAGAACCCGAACCCGCCGCCGCTCATCTTCCCCCGCTCCGTCTCCCCCTACGTCTCCCGCCGTAAATCCGACGACTCTGCCTGGCCCCACCACCACACCCGCTCCGACCACGACCACAGCCACGGCCACCAACGCCACCACATCCGATTCTACAATACGCCACAGGTGGGGCCCACCTACGACGGCGCCGCCGTCACAATCGGAGGCTCGTGCAAGAAGAGCAAGGCGAGATTCTCGCTCCTGACGAGTCTCTTCCGGTCCAGATCCGACAAGTTCTATACGGATCCCAGGGCTCCGTCGCGGGACTCGATCGCGGAGTCGTCGCCGTCGTGGTTCTCAGCGATCTTCGCCGGAAAAGGCGGGAAGAAACCGAAGCAATGCTTCACGGAGGCGGCCTCGGTCCGCGTGAGATCTCGCCACAGAAGAGCGCGTGGAATGTCGCCGGATTTCTCGCACGACGGCGGCGATGAAGACTGCGATCCGTCTGGTTCCGGCAGCGGAGCCTCGTCGACGCCGGACTGGAAGAGGACACCGGTGCAGGCGACGCCGTCGCGGCGGACGCGTTCGGGTCCGGTGAAGAACGTGTCGGGTCTGACGTTCTGTCTGAGCCCACTGGTTCGGGCCAGCCCGAACCCGTACTGGAACCAGATGGGCGCGCCGGAGAGTGGTTTCACCGGCGAGATCAGGGTGGCAACGAAGCCGCACTTGTCCTCTGCGGCGTCGTTTAGTATGAACCGGTCGAGGAAGCTGGCCGATTTCGGAAGAGTCACTTCCAACCGTTGATCTTGCTGACCGTTTGCTTCGTTGACATCGCAGATGCCATTTGCTCTTTTTTACCTTGGAAAAGTACAGTTTTACCCCCCTCTGCTCTTCTTTTTACTTGGAAAACATTAAACAAAAAAAAGAAGAATGGGTGGAATGTTCCACCCCCTTCTGTACACTAATCGATGTTTGTTTACCACAGGACACATTTTTGTTGTTGTATAATTTGGGAATCTTATAATTTTTAATACAGTGAGTACTTCGTTTCATCAATTCCCTCTTATTATTATTATTATTATTTTTTAATCGAAATCAAAATTTCCGTAGCTTTGAAATTCCAAAATAGGTTTGAATCTAGTGTTTCCGTTCTTATTACACAATTTTGAGCGCATTTCTTATAAAATTTAAACACTAATAACATGATTTTCGATTAGAAATACAGATAGGGTGTGTTAATATCAACCCCCCCTTTTATTTTTATGAAATTTCTTTATCTCTTGAATGGAGATCTCTCGATGTACCACCTACCTATGCATTTGGTAAACTAGACTCTATACGCAAGTAAACTACTACCTTAAGCTAGACTACCTTATCTATTTTTGTATCGAGTAAAACTTTATGGAAAGTGAAAATCGGAACCTAATTAAAGAACCTTGAGGGGGATCACGGTGATGCTCTCTCTCTCTCTCTCTCTCTCTGCACCCCAGTGTGTGTGTGAGTGAGTGAGTGAGTGAGTGGGGCCCGGTGATTCGAAATATTGGTGATTAGTGGCTGATGGTGGGTCCACGGAAGCACTTAACGGTGGGAAATCCTGGCCATTAAAGTGTCACTATTGGCGGGACCCACGGCGCATCCACGCGTTTGCTGGTGCGTGTGATAAATTTTTTAATAAATGAACGTGGGTCTGGATGCTTATGATTCTGACCTCATTTTTTTAAAATTAAAGTGGGGCCACTTGGTGGCCGGGTGGGCCCTCAATTGGGAATGGAGGGAGCTTCTTGTTCCATCTTCACCTGACCAATATCTTACTTTACTAACGGTCATGGAAGAAGAAGAAGAAGAATCTTCGTCGGAATAAAAGGTTAAATGAATAAAAGACTAGCTTTGGTGAGTTGTCCAATTACATTCAGTTTCGGCAAGATGTTGGTTCAATCTTTCTCTCGCGAGTCGAGATATTTTTCCACTTCTCAGTTTTTAGTTACATAAAGAGATGTTAATATGATTTAGGTTTTTTAATTTCATGTTTGAATTAAAAATGGATTTTTGAAGTTATTTGATATTTGATTCAATCATTTTACTGATATAGCGGTTGTCTGTTAAATGACTCGTCATAAGTGAAAAGATCGTAACAAACTGCCAGTTTACAACAAAGTTTCTTTATTGCTTGGTAAATAAATGTAGAATCGCTCCAGCGTCAATTGATCGGAGAAGCTCTTAAGTACGATACTAGTTCACGACTCCAGTATACACGACATGGTAATTAGACTTCATCCATTTTAGTAAGCCAAATGACATTGTTATTTTTCTAGGTTGCACCAATTATTATCATCATCTCGAATCCGGGACATATTTTAATTTTTCATTTATTTAGTTGAAAGTTAATTCTTCTAGTCATTCCAATTTTGTATTGTTAACTCATTATAAAGTTTATAATTTTGTTCCTGTTCTTAGACCGAAATGTTGGAAAGTATTAGGTTCCACTGCATTATATGACGACAAATATTCTGAGGACCGAGGTGCATGCTTCTATTTTACAGCTCCATTTATATAAAATCCCAGCTTCACTAATACAAAAATCACTGCAGTTATATTAATTCAAAACTAAGTAAACATCGTATGTTTTGAATGTTACAAATGCTTTCATGGAAAATTGGATTGAGTACGGTCAGTGTCCTTTTTGTTTGAGAGAAAAATAAAGTCTTCAGTCCTCTTTTTATGTCCGTTGGGTGGCGTTATCCTTTGATTTGTAGTCTCCATTGCTTCGGGGACCTACGAGCAATCAAAACTCGTTCCCCTTCAAAATTTCATAAGAAGTTTAGAATAAATCTGAAAGTTGTAACACTATAAAAAAAAATTGGACAAATGCCAGAAAAGAAATGTGGTTTTTGTCTATGTGGCTATTACAAAATAAGCCACAAAAAACAAACAAATGTGAGATTTTCATTATATAATAATACAAAAACTCATATTTGTTTACTTTTGGTGACTTCTTTTACAATGGCCACATGGGCAAATGCGACATTTCTTTTGTGATACTAGCTTCAATATGAATAATAATTTTGTTATTATGATGAAATCGAAAAACAATTTAAAAGTTAAAACAATACCATTTTAGGAAATGGTAAGGATTGGTAGACTCATTTGCGTCATTATTGCAACACACCCGAGAAACTAAAGACAAAGACTACAACTTATATCCTTTACGATGTAATCACGTTTACGTGAAAATGTGTACTGGTAATATAACTACTGTAACATGATAGATTATTTCATTATTTATTTGAAATATAAAGATGAAATGAAATGTGAAAGTTTTTCTTTCCTTCACTTGGTAAATGAAATAATCAGCTCCAACCTCCTTCAATTTATGATATCTAGCTCTGCATATAAAAACGTACAACTATAGTTTTCAATGCATATGCTAAAACTTAAAATTCATCCATGTGGTAGCTAGACTTACTTTTCCATGTGCCATAAAAATTACAATGAATTATACAAATTTGATATCTTCATGCACTTTAATTACAAATCATTAACACACATCTGATATCCTTGATAGCTATCTTCCTTTGCTTCATGTCTTTATGTTCATCACAAATTTGAAGTTATCAATTTTCTTTTCTTTTCTTCTAATTTGATTTATCAGTATTTATTTATTTATAATAATATCCTTCTAATATTAAAAATTATTTTAACATAATATATGGTATATATGGTTTTGTCTCTTTTCACGGTTCTTTTGGTTAATAAAACGGGTTTCTTTAATAATAGTATATATATATGGGCTAATTATAAAAAAGGGCATTTGAATGCTCAAAATTATAAAAAAGGCCTTAACTTTAAAGGTCTTATAAAAAAGGACACTATTAAACTTCTGCCATCAACATATCAATAAATTACAAATGTGCCACCCAGCCATTTAACACCACCTCTCTCTCTCTCTATATAATAAAAACTCCAATCTCTCTCTCCCCTCTCTCTCACTATCTCAGCCATGAACCGCCGTGCACTAACCATCCACCGGTCCTCACCCGCCGCCACCGTCACCGTCATCAGGAGGCCCCAGCCAATCCCCTGGACCCACGAAGAAATCGTCCACCGGTCGTCACCCACCGTCACCGCCACCGTCAAGCACCACCGGTGCCTCAACTTCGGGTCGGGTTGGCCTCGAGCAGGGCCATGAAAGAGTACCCGAGGTATTGAAGGAGCGTGAAGCTGAGGCTAGTCACAAGCCTTTATATCTCTCTCGTCTCTTTTTCTGTTTGATGTACTTTGGAACCTTAGCTTGCTCCTCCGGCGAGGTCTCTGGTTTCCGATAACCTTTTTCCCTGTAAGGTTCTTTGGCTGCGCCCCAAAATGTTAGGCGCGCTTGTTTTCTGATCCAAGACCTGGTTCCACAGGAGGAAAAAGACTCGGCGACTCTGATTCGTTGATTTGGATTCAAAGGCTTTACTGTTGTATTTAGTCCGATCCAAGACCTGGTCCCATCACCATCACCGCGGAGTCCATCGGAGATTAGAAATTGAGTGAGAGAGAGAGAGAGAGCTTGTGGCTCTGAAATTGAAGCTGAACTGAAATTGAAAGATGAAAAAAAAAAATTTGGCGGTGAAGTTAAAAATGGTAAACTAAGGGTAAGCGGTTCACGTTGAAAGCATGAAGGTGGTGGTGGAGAAGAGACTTGGCCTCAGGCTCACTCTGAAAATTGATAGTTAATAAGATAGTTATTAACATAGTTACACAGAATAGTTTACTCAAATGATAGTTACTAAGATAGTAACTAAGGTAGTTATTCAGACAGTTACTAAGATATAATAGTTACAAAATTGATAGTTACTAAAATAGTTACACTGAATAGTTTACTCAGATGATAGTTACTAAGATAGTTTCACAAAATAGTTTACTCAAATGATAGTTACACAGATAGTTAGTAGAATAGTTACACATATAGTTACAAAATTGATAGTTACTACTCAAATGATAGTTACTAAGATAGTTATACAGATAGTTACAAATTGATAGTTACTACTTAAATGATAGTTACTAAGGTAGTAATACAGATAGTTATAAATTGATAGTTACTAAGATAGTTACTAAGGTGGTTACACATAATAATTTACTCAGATGATAGTTACTAAGATAATTACTGACGCAGTGAAGGGTGGTAGGTTTACAAGCGTTAAACCTAATTGGTAACAAAGGTTCTCAAGCGAAGAACCCTAAAGGTAAATTCTGGAATCCAACAGAGAATAAGAGAAAACTCTTGTTTGATTGAAAAATAATAAGATAAACCGTCTACACCCGTTTAAGGATGTTTAAATACTACTAAACCAAACCTAGGGCAACTAACAACAAAACCCTAAAGCCCAAGGAAATAAACAAACCAAATCCAAAACGAATTAGAAAACATAAATTCTGAAAACATATTAAACTGCTGTTTTGAGGCCTTAAACGAACTCGAAAGCCCGAAAAAGCCCACACGTCGTGGCAAAGCTACGAGTTTGATTCCTGGCGTCGTTCCCTTTCCGGAAAGGTATTACAATCGAAAATCAGACACCGAAAACCCAATCTGCAACTTCCAGAACCGCCATATAATAGTTACAAAATTGACAGTTACTAAGATAGTTACTAACATAGTTACACAGAATAGTTACAAAATTGATAGTTACTAACATAGTTACACATATAGTTACAAACTATCTAACTATCTATCATTAATTATCTAAGTAACTATCATCCTAGTAACTATTTTACTGACGATCTAAGTAACTATCATCTTAGTAACTATCTTACGAACTATCTAACTAACTATCATCTTACTAACTATCTTACTAACAATCGGAGTAACTATCCCTTTAACTATCGGAGTAACTATCGAAATAACTAGTTACTATCAAAGTAACTATCTTACTAACTATCGGAGTAACTATCATCTTAGTAACTGTCTTACTAACTATCTAAGTAACTATCATCCTACTAACTATCTATATAATTACTAACTATCTATATAGCTACTAACTATCTAAGTAACTAACTATCTAAGTAAATATCATCTTAGTAACTATCTTACTAACAATCGAAGTAACTATCCCTTTAACTATATGAGTAACTATCAAAGTAACTATCGGAGTAACTATCGAAATAACTATCTTACCAATTATCTAAGTAACTATCATTTTAGTAACTATCTTACTAACTATCTTACCAATTATCTAAGTAACTATCATTTTCGTAACTATGTTACTAACTATCTTACCAATTATCTAAGTAACTATCATTTTAGTAACTATCTTACTAACTATTATAATAACTATTATCTTAGTAACTATCTTACTAACTATCAAACTAACTATCTTACTAACTATCTTACTAACTATCTCAATAACTATATTACTAACTATCTTAATAACTATCTAAGTAACTATCATTTGAGTAATTATCTTACTAACTATGTTACTAACTATCTCGGTAACTATCGGAGTAACTATCAAAGTAACTATCGGAGTAACTATCCCAGTATTCCAGTAACTATCAGAGTAACTATCGAAATAACTAGTTACTATCGGAGTAACTATCTTACTAACTATCTTACTAATTATCTAAGTAACTATCATTTTAGTAACTATCTTACTAACCATCTAAGTAACTATGATCTTACTAGCTATCTATATAGTTACTAACTATCTAAGTAATTATCATCTTAGTAACTATCAACTTACTAACTATCTAAGTAACTATCATCTTAGTAATTATCTTACTAACTAACATTTTAATGAGTAACTATCTTACTAACTATCTAACTAAACAATCAACATAGCTAAACAATCAACATAGCTATACAATCAACATAGCGGGTGATCGTTTCTTCTCTAAAACGAGTCCCAACTTAGCGGGTGCAATGCTAGAGATACAGTCTACTGTGCTAAACAATCAAATAGCACACAGAGTATTGATTAGTAACCTGGTACTCAAAAACAGTCAGAGAATGAGTTTTATGCTCCCAGATGAACCAGCTTATAAGGAAATGATAATGTAAAACCAAGGCCACAAGGAATGATGAGTTTTATGCTCCTAAAGTAACTGATTCAGTCTTGTTTAGTGGGATTGCATAAAGGACCAATCAATCATGTACCCAACTGTATTAGTAACTACAAACTCAATTAAGCACAGAAATACCATTAGTCATGAGCATGGAAGAACTGAAGTCATTGACACCATATTGACATAACAAAGTCATACTGTTAATGCCAACAAGATAGCATAAAGCAGTAGTAATTCAACATGATCATCGGAATCGGAATCTGTCACCGTTGACGTCGAATTTCTTGAAGACCTGCTCGTCGGCGTCGGACTCATAGCTTGAGCTCGTCGTCATCTGAATCGCGGTTGCCTCACAGAAACGAAGACTAAGAGTCAGTCTCGGATCCCTCCTGGCAGAATTGTCGGCGTCAGATCTACAACTCATAACTCGATCTCGGCGTCGATGGCCGTGGTCGTCGGATCTACGACTCAAAACTCGATCTCGGATCTCGAATCGCGATCGTCGTCGTCGTCTTCGTTCTCCGACGAGCTCGTCGTGCTGTAGCGATCGTGATCGCCCCACTGTATGTTGTTGAGGTTGATTCCGATGTGGTTCTTTCGGGGTTGTTGAACTCGGGGTTGCGACCGGTGTCGAACTCGACAGCGAGGAGCAGCAGCGCGACGGCGAGGAGCAGCAGCGCGACGGCGAGGAGCATGGCGTTGGTGAAGAGGTGGAGCTGGTGAGGACGAAGCAGAGAGAAAGAGAGAGTTTTGAACTTTTGACAAAGAGAGAGTTTTGATTAAGAGAGAAATAGTATTATGATCATTAAGAAAAAAAAAAACAAAAAAAGGGTATTATGGTCACAAATAAAACTAAAAACAGCCCTTTTTTATAATTTAGTAAAATTAAATGGAGTTTGTTATGATAAACATATTAAAGGCATGTCCTTTTTTATGAAGTGAAAAACAAGGGGCTTTTTTTCTAATTTACAAAGCTAGATGGTCCCTTTCTCTAAAATACACTATATATATATATATATATATATATATATATATATATATATATATCTTGATCAAAACAATATAACCTGAATTTGAAAAATCTTACGCTAGCTCCTCTTTATCAACTCAAAATTCTTGTGCTTCAATTCACTTGTTTTCCCTCTTCTGTATCTCTAATTAAGCTCAAGATGAATAAAGTAGAGCCTACATATTTATGGCACACCCACCATTCGCTGTAATATATGGTACTTGATGAAAGCTATATATATTTTTATGAAAATGAAAAGTCAGTCTCAATAAATAAGCTCATGATTCATATATACCGAGAGCACCTCACCCCCATAAATAGGTTTGTTAGAATTGGGACCCTGAGAAGTTTATGAACAAAGAAATGCAATTCAATTCCCACATATTAATTATACATATACGAGTTCTGGCACGCAGCTTTGCAGTTGCCATTTCCTACAAAAAGGAGGAGTTGGAACGTAAATTCCAAATGATCGAGTCCATTTTGATAATCTGATCGGAGTAAATAGCTAGTGACTGCTGAAGCGCATATTTTATAATATATGTACGTGTCGAGGAGTTAGAGATGAGAATTTCAAAACCGTACTATAATTTATCTCCATCCATAATTCCATACCAATATACAAATTTTAGACATTCTTCTATCTTAACAGATTGATATTACATGCATCTAATGAAGATTTGGAAGTATTGGAATGAAGGGTACTCGAGGACCCTGATACTGGAATTTGTCTCTACAAAATTGCCAAGGAGATTCATTATAGGAAGACAATACAGGTTAATTAAGGAGTGAACCGAAAGGGATATATAGGTACTTAGCTTAGCCAGTATGTTTTAAATGAGAGATAGAGCAAAAGAGAAACAAAGTACTGGGAAATGAGAACATATATATATATATATATATATATGAAGCGCCTAATACGTACGTTTCCTTGGCAAGTTTTAATTTCTTTCTTGCGTTTCGTACTGACGTAGGAGTTTGATCATTATGATGTGGAGTTTTAGCCTCCCCCAGCATATTAACGTTAGCTATATAACTTAATCAGAAGCTTTAAGATAAACATGATAAAAAAAATAAAAATAAAAACTAAACATATATTTAGAGAGGCGAATTTTATAGCATATACAATAACATACTTAGGGTCGACATTGTTCGCCTAATGACTATACTTAGTTGAATAGGATCCCTAATGAGACTACTCCTAGCCTGCACTTGTATTTGATATTGTAAAGCAGCACTCGATCGGGTAGCCCTAGAGATTCCTTTATTTAAATATTTTACTTAAATAAATTTTCAAAACCTATAAGGTAAACGCAGCATTTGAACAACATTTATCTAAAACTCATTGGCATCACCTTGAATTCCTTTATCAAGTTTAGTCAAACAATCAAGGGAATAATTAATGAGATTAGAGATGAGAGCAATGACAAAGAAACTTGAAGTACGTAGTAGAATAAACTATGCCTTTACATGTATTTTTTCCTCGCTCCCTGCTTCTACCTAGTATCATGACCATTGTTTTCACGTTTCTCTTGTTCCTTCTAATTATTTTAGAAATGACTTTGGATTTTAGTTTTAGTTTTTTGTTTTGCTTTAATGGGGGGCAACCTACTAGCTATATATGGACTTGTCAAAACTAATGAACATCTCATAGGGCTCGTGCATGCAATGCCCTTCACATTTTGCTTGTGTACACTACTTGTTACCATTAAACATCATTTTCGAAAAACAATTTCACATTCTACGACTTTCAAAAACCCTTATGAACACGAAATTAATTAAAGTGTACCAATTACAATCACCATTCTTCTCTTAGATTTTTATTAGTCAACTATTATATATGATGCTATTGATCTAACGTCATATGCATTATACTATAGGCTATAGCGCGCGTTAGACTAGTCATATGGATTGTAACGTACATCTCTTAAGATAACGGCTAATTAGGAAGCAGTCGACAAAGTTAATTTGCACACGTATCTCTATCAGACAATCACGGCCAACTTCCCTCCATCACTCGAAGTACATAGAGATTATTACGCAACCTACATGAACACCGATATTATCTCAAACTTAATTAACTATCACAGACATGCAATTTGTATATACCTTAATTAGCTAATAAAATTAGTCGAGTTGAGTCAAATTAAATGGAAAGACAATACTTAACTATTCTAATTAAAAAATTTAATTGTCATACATCTCATATGATTTTTTGTTCGATTACATGAATTTATAAACTTATCATTTCTAGTGCTTTAAGAGTTGGTAAAATCATTTAATTATTTGAGATAATTAAGATTCTGGCCTGGGATGTTCATCATCGGCGGCCTACACTCCCTACAGTGGTGGTCTGGTATGGTTCACTTTCCCAGATAAGAAGGCATTAAGTTTCTTCTTCTTCTTCTTTTTTTTTTTTTTGGTTTCTTAATTAGCTAATTATTTTTGTCATTAATTTTAATAATTGTATATGATTGGATAAGGTACCTTGGACCTAATTTGGTAAAGTCAATAGTCATTGTATCATATATAATCAACTAATTGAGCAAGTAGACAAACAAGGGTAATGATCGAGTTGACCATGAAATTAATTGTTGACAGTAGCCGCAGAGAGGCTACAGCAGGCCCACAGACCCGCAGCAAGCGCACCAGGGCCCGGCCCAAGGGTCGGGGCCGGATCACCAGCACCCGGCCTCGGGGCCTAGCACTCTATCCTGCCTCCAGGAACCCAGGGGCCGGGGGCGCCAGCCTGCCTAAGAGGGCACCAGAAGGTATAAACAGAAGGGAACCAGTCCCACATCGAAGAGTAAGGCCAGCCCTTACCCCCAACCACCTATATATGGGCCCCAACTACCCTATTTATAAGGTAACTTGTCTCTCTCCCTGCTTACATACGTGCCTTGGTTATATATATTCCAACTATACTAACTTAGGCATCGGAGAGGTGAAGGCCGGCCCGCTCGGTATTCCCCTTAGTAAGCAGGATTGCAGGAGATCGAGTTAGATTCATCAAGTATCTACTAGACCCCCGGGTTTAGGCAGAAACAATTGGCGCCGTCTGTGGGAAGCGTTACGAAAGGCCGTGTAAGCAACGCCGTTGGGAAAGAGATCGGAGATGAGTCAAGAGAAAGAGACCACCGAGGGGGGACGCCTTGCAGTAGTGCAGACGCTCACCTCCACCCCAGCCGTCACGCGGGAGCCGCGCGGCGACCGGGGCAACGGTCAGGATGGAGAGAGCTGTGGGGGACCATCCGGCGTACCGGATCCCCACCGCGACAGCTCACGAGATAAAGGCCCGGCAGAGGAGGAAGACAGTCCAGAGCGACGGGGCTTCGCCTTGACGTTCTCAGATGATTCAAGCGATCGATCTGAGAGCCCGGACCGGGACCCCACGTGCAGCCCCGGCCATAGTAGTATGGCGGGAGAACTACGGGCGATGGCCGCAGAGGTCAGTCGTCTGAAAGAGGAGAGCGACATGGACAGAGCAAAGTCCAACGCTCGGTACGAAGAAATGGAGGCGGTGAATACTGCCCTCGTGGCCGCCCTGGAAAGGGGACAGCAGCGCAGTGACGCCATGGCCCAGGCACGGGCGACACTCCCGCCGATCCCACCTCAACACGCCGATGGAGGGCAGTCTTCGGGCGGTCGGCCCGGTGACCCCGTACGGCAGAAGTCGCCATCAGGCGCAGGCCCGCCGAAGAGCGCAGCGACCTCCCGCCAACCCGACGCTTCGTCAGTGGATGAAGCTGAGACTCCGACCGCACGAGCGCTGCAGATGCTGGCCAACACCGTGTCGGACTTAAAGGCCCAAATGGAGGCCAACGAGAGAAGAGCCGCGCGGCCGATGGAGGGCGCCCGGTTTAATGAGCGCATGGGTCCCTTTTCGCACCGGGTCATGGAATCGGGAAGATCTGGCAACCAGAAGTCGCTCAAGCTCACCTACTCAGGGTCCGGCTGCCCGTACCAGCATCTGGATAGCTTCCGGTCCCAAACCTGCTCCAAGGGCTACTCCGATGCAGTCTGCTGCAACATTTTTCAGGAGACTTTGTCCAGAGAAGCACTCAGCTGGTTCTACGAGCTTCCGACAAACTCGATCGAGGCATTCGAGCAGTTAGCCGACCGGTTCGTAGGTCGCTTCATTCTCCGAGTCGAGGGGGCCCGGACGTCGACCATCCTCTTCAATTGCAGGCAAGCCCCCGGAGAGGAGCTGAGAACCTTTGTCAACCACTGGCAGACGGCTACAGCCGGAGTTCGGAACCTGGACAAGAGCATCGCCGAGATGGCGTTTAAACAAGGGCTCCGAGCGGGCAAATTTTCCTACGCTGTCCTGGTAGAACTCCCGCAGGGGTACGACGAGTTGATGGCTATGGCCATCCGGCATGCTCAGGCCGATCATGAGACCTACGGGCACCACCTGCAGAAGAGGAAGCGGGATGAGCAGCAGGAAGACCATCCCCGGGAAGAGAACCCCCCGCCCGCCCAGGAAGCCAAGCCCAGTCAGCGGACCGATAACCGCACCGCTCGGCCCAGCCGGAACGCCAACAGCAGAAACTGGCCACAGCGGCAGCAGAGGTCCTATTCTGATAAGCCCCAGAACGAGCATAAGCTGGCGCCGTTCCGCCAAGAGCGCCCCCTAGCAATCATGCCAGCACCACCACCGGTCAATCAAGAAGTCTTCACCGCTCTCACCACTTCCTACGAGGATATCCTACTTGAGAACGGGAGCGCCATTCCCCCACCGCCCCAGAGAAGGTTCCCCAAGGGGAAACTTACAACGGCGCAGACGGGCAAGTACTGCTCTTACCATGATGAGGCTACTCATCGAACGAACCAGTGCTACGCTCTCAAGTCAGCGGTGCAGGTTTTGATTGATAACGGCCAGCTCCAGCGGTACGTGGGGAAAAGAGGAACAGACCCCGACCGGGAACGTGACCAGTCTTGGTAAAACCCGCTAGTCCGAGCGGTTAGTTTGGCATAGTTCGCGGTTCAACCGTTGTAAAAAAACAAATATATATGCAAACTACTTTTGAGAAAATTTCACCGGCTCTGCCAGTTCCAGTATATTCATATTCAACCAAGTATACAAGCAGTAACCGATCCGGAAAGATTACAAGGAAAAGGGCAAGAAAATCCTAAGGAGCTACGACTCCGCCTTCGGCAGGCAATCCGCCAGCCTCTCCTGCGGTACCCTCGACGTCGACGTCAGTTCCGGTGTTAACTCCGACTCGGGCAGACTCGGCACCGTTGGTAAAAGAATCTAAGTCCGAGCGAATCGCTTCACCCGGCTGCTCCTCCACCGCCTCCTGATGGATGTCCGACTGCTCATGGATATCTCCTTCAACAGCAGTTGACATTAGGGAAGTGTCTAACCATCCCTTCCCCACCCATTCCGTGTACGCATCCGAGATGCCCTCTTCCCTGGCCTTCACCAGAAACTCCAGGAACTGATCGCTCTCGCGGTATTTGAGAACGACCCGCTCGTAGAGTTCCGGGTCATCTTCCCCGGCCGGAGCAGCAGAGGCGGCGTATAGAGCAGCAGCTCCCACTTGAAGCTCGTCCACCTTGGCCTCCAGGTCGGCCTCTCCTTCTCCAGGATCCGGTTCTGCTCCTCCAGCTTCCTGGCCCTCTCCTCCGATCTGGCCTTCTCCCGGTCCGAGCGAGACTTCTCCACCTCTAGGCGCTGTCGGATCTCAGATAGAGCAGATATCTGTCTCTGCAGCTCCGACAGCTCCTCGCTCGCGTCCGGTTCGTACAGACTGTACAGCAACTGCGCAACACCAAAGAGTTAGTCAAGCAGCAAAAGAAACAGGCTACAGGCAGTACAGTGGTACCGTGCGGTATTTACCCGAAGGACGGATTCCTTGCATTTTGGACGATTTCCGCCCGCTAGGGCTCCAGCAACCCCGGGTCTATCCAGACCAAGGCCGGCCAAGTCCGCCGCCACTTGCCGGGCGATTGCACCATCCGGGATTCCCCTCGGTGCCTCCGCAGGCGCTGGACTACTCTGCCCAGCAGCAGCAGCAGCCTTCTCCCCAGCAGCGTTGCTTTGCGCACCGCTGGTTATCCTAAACCGTTTGGCCAGGTTCTCCCGTGCCGACCCACCGGTAAGCGTCACCAGTGCGGCAGAAGGAACGTCCCCGCCCTTCCGTTTCTCTCCCCGGCCTTCCGAAGAAGAAGATCGTGCGCTTGCCGGGGCGACGCGGGCCACGTGCGGCACAGCCACCGGCCGGTTGGGGACCCTGTTCATCCCACCAGGAATCCTCACTGCCCCCCCGTTGCTCTTGCCCTTTCCAGGCGCCAGGAGGCCTGCGACATGATGGGTCTTCACCCGCTTCAGGACATAGGCGTCCTCATCGACGTCCATAGCCCTCGGCTCCGCATGAGTCGTAAGTCGGCCGGACCCGTCGTCCACCGACGTCCGAGAGACGATCTCGGCCTTCTCTTTCAGCTGGTTGAGGAGATCTTCCCCGTCCATGGAGAGAGTGGTTTCGGGCTTGATAATCGCTCGGGAAGACGCACCTGTAAGGAAAGCAAACAGTTAGTATTTTGCAAAAGCTTAGCACAAAGTATCACCGCTCAAGGGCTCCCTACGCACCGGGACCCCGCCCAAGCTGGCAGTATTCCAGCACTTCTCGTCTGATGAAGTTGTAAGAGCTCCGTTCCAGATCGTCCCAACATCCGGTTATGGTCGAGATCCTCTCACGCTCCAGGTCGGATAGTTCGTACGACTGGTCGCCAATGGGTTGGAAGGCGCCAGGAACACAGTACATTCTATTCCTCGCCTGCCACTTACCGCCCACCATCACCACCTTCTTCCTCCAGCTGTTGTCTACCCATGAAGGCATATTGGTGACGATCAGTGGAGGCTTCCGGGTATTGAAGGACAGGCAACCATGGGACCCCTGCTTCCTGGAGTACGACAGCCTGTACAGGGCCCGGAACTCGTTTACCGTGGGTATATTCATCCCGGAGAACTCGTACAAGCAGCCAAGGCTCAGTAGTCGTCTCCACTGCAGCCCAGGAAGCTGCGCGGGCGACACTTGCAGCGCACTGAGCATGTACTGCACGTAATGTGGCAGCGGAAACGAGAGTCCATGCCGGAACTGATCCTGATGCGCGGCAACCTAACCTGCTTCCGGGTTGCAGGCTGACTCTCCAGGATTCAAGGGCCGTAGCAGAACGTTATCCGGGATATCCCACGCTTCCCGCAACGCTTCAATCTCTTCAGGGGTCATGCTCTCCTCCGGTTCATCACACACCACAGCATGCTTCCCACTGCCAATGGTATAGCTCGCAACCGGAGCATCTGCAAGGCGCACCCCGTGCGGTATTTCAGTCTCCGAGGATTCAGCCCCGGAAGACGAAGGCGAGGACGGAGTCGAAACCCTGCTCCCGGAGCAGTCAGCGGCTTCGGTCTCCGAGGATTCCGAACTGAGCCAGTTATCCAGCCTCTCCGCATCATCCACGAGGGGACCCCTGGCAGCCGATTCGGAAGCCCGGTCAGAACCTGAAGACGACATCTTAACCTAGGGGAAGAACACAAAACCCTAGCGCTCGTCAGCAACAGGCTACAACAACACCTTCTACGGCCTCTCCCCAAGTTCGCCGCAAAGAAGTTCCGTCAGCGGCAGAGATCCCTCTCCCCCCCCCCCCCCCCCCGCCACAAAACAACAAAGCCAAAAACAAGAACAACACCGGGGCAAAGAAATCAAAAAAACTTACCAATTAGTATGCTCAACCAAGGACAATCGGCCCTGGGAAAGTAGCGCGCAATGGTAGGGAGCGTTCAAGAAAACAGATCTCGTGGGGCAAGAAGGGCTCAGAGTGGTCACCGGATTCCTCTCTTTCTCTTAGTTCTCCAAAGCAAGAAGCAACAACAGAAAGAAGAGCAGAGGAGGCCTTTTTATAGAGGGGACCAATGCCCTAGGCAATCGAAATCCCTCCAAAACAAGAAATCAGAGCAACTCAAACGCCTGCGAATCCAGACCCTTCATCTCAAGACCGCCCCGCGCCGGCACGTGTCCCAGCATTGGTAACCTCCCCATGCCATCATAACTGACTGGACTGATGGACTTCCTCCTTAAATGCATGTCAGCCACTTGTCCCACACGCTGGAGACAGGAAGGTAGGAGCGGGAATCAAGGAGTCAGGCCCTCCCACTTCCCCAGATTCCACGCTTGCACAATAATCTTCGCTGTATATCTCGAAGACCTCTCTCGCGGTTATGATCATCCAACCGCTTGGAGAGCACCCATCCGGGTATGAAGCCTCGTCTTGATATGGCTTGACCCCCGGTCGAGGACCGCCCGGCACCATGGCAGTTCGCGGTTATGATCATTCAACCGGCTGCATGGCTTCTTCGCTGTATATCTCGAAGACCTCTCTCGCGGTTATGATCATCCAACCGCTTGGAGAGCACCCATCCGGGTATGAAACCTCGTCTCGATATGGCAGAACGCCCGGTCGAGTTCCGCCCACCGGTTACGACGCATCCAACCGGCTCGAGAGCATATTCCGGGAATAGGATCCACCCGGCTCCATGGCATTTCACTGGGGGACTCGTTTCGATATGGCAGGACGCCCGGTCGAGTTCCGCCCAGTACCATGGCTGACCCCGGTCATGAGAACATTCGACCGGCTTGGGCTTTATACACCCAGGTGAGTTTACATCTAACCCATGTACGCTTGTCCAGCAGGATAAAAACCCTGCATCGCACTAGCTGCGGCAAAAGGGGGCTGCACGGCGAGCTTTGTCACCTCAACGCCACCCCCCTACCAGGAACATAACGCACCTGGCCCCATGGCAGTTCACCGGGGGAACTCGTCTCGAAATGGCATAATGTCCGGGCACCGGTCGAGTTCCGCCCAGTACCATGGCTGACACCGGTTGAGAATATTCGACCGGCGGGCTTATACACCCGGGCGAGTTTGCATCTAACCCATGCACGCTTGTCCAGCAGGATAAAAACCCTGCATCGCATTGAAAGGCGATCAAACATGGGGCTGCACGGCGAGCTTTGTCACCTCAATGCCACCCCCTTACCTCAACGCTTATTCAACACAAGCTGAGAAGAACTAGCAAGTGTTCGCCGGTGCTTCAAACAGCCCGCAACACCAGGGTAATCTCCCTACAGCCTAGCAATGGGAAGCTCGTCTCGATATGGCAGATCGCCCGGTAGAGGCTCAGTGAATCCCGTTTTGGCAGATCGCCCGGTAGAGGCTCAGTGAATCCCGTTTCGGCAGATCGCCCGGTAGCGGCTCAGTGAACTCCGCTCCGCTTCGATTCGGCAGATCACCCAGTTGAAGCCCAGTGAAGCTCCACTTCGTACCGATAGGGCAGAGTGCCCGGCCGAAATTCCGTGCACATTCCTTGCATGGCGGATTTCAACGCCTCATTATCATTCCATGCACACATCTATTGCATGACATCATAACATCATGGCATCATCTCATACACTCACTGAGTTCCACCCGGCTCCATGCTCATAACACCGCAACACTTACGCATGTTACTGCTTATATTTCAAAGTGTGCTTATAAACTATTGTTTCCCATCGGTAACAGGTACTCACCTCGGTCACGCCCAATCTTTAACGCGGACTTGGGGGACTGGGCACCGGTAAGTTGGTAGTCCTGCGGGTCTGCGGGACAAGAGCAAGACAGATTTAAGTCCCCATTCAAGATTGCACTTGACCGGGAACTTGGGGGACTTGTTGACAGTAGCCGCAGAGAGGCTACAGCAGGCCCACAGACCCGCAGCAAGCGCACCAGGGCCCGGCCCAAGGGTCGGGGCCGGATCACCAGCACCCGGCCTCGGGACCTAGCACTCTATCCTGCCTCCAGGAACCCAGGGGCCGGGGGCGCCAGCCTGCCTAAGAGGGCACCAGAAGGTATAAACAGAAGGGAACCAGTCCCACATCGAAGAGTAAGGCCAGCCCTTACCCCCAACCACCTATATATGGGCCCCAACTACCCTATTTATAAGGTAACTTGTCTCTCTCCCTGTTTACATACGTGCCTTGGTTATATATATTCCAACTATACTAACTTAGGCATCGGAGAGGTGAAGGCCGGCCCGCCCGGTATTCCCCTTAGTAAGCAGGATTGCAGGAGATCGAGTTGGATTCATCAAGTATCTACTAGACCCCCGGGTTTAGGCAGAAACATTAATAATTAAGCAGTGTTTTATACAAATAAATCAAACATATATTGCCAAATGGTTAGTACCATTGTACGATTTATTGTTGCAGATATCTACACACACAAAAATATAAGTATATATGGTTAGGTTTATGCATGCATCATCTATATATCTCACTTATATATTAGGCAGGTGTATGTGTTATTTTGAATATTTTTTTCGTTAATCTAATCCAGCTACAATATATATTTATGTTTTGGCTAGCAGCTGATCATGGATATAGTGATTTTGTTTAGCAGAAACACAAAAGGAAGATGATTAAAATAAAAATTAAATACCTAGCCCCGACTTCAGGTCTAGTTTAGTGGAATTTACCTTTTTTTTTTTCTTAAATAAATAAACAATTCAAATATTATAGCTAGTCTTTTGAGAGTGATACTTACTCATGCACAACTTAATTAACACTTACGAATGTGAGACTATATATATTAACGAATCAAATGGTACTGGGTGCCCCCTTATTTCTTGCTAGATATTTCATAATTTATGTTTTTGTCAATTATTTTTAATTTTTGATTTTAGTTTTTTTTTTTTAAAGATAATTCAAGGGTTTCACACTTAGTCTTTTTTATGACTCGAACCCAGGACCCAATAATCTATTCCCTAGGTAATGAGGCTATTTTACAACTCAACTATCTTATTTCGTCATTTTTGTCAATTATTTGAAATGGTAGACGGTAGAGATAAAGATCACTCTCATGCACCTTGTTTTTTTTTTTTTTTTTTGGGTACAGTACATATCTGCCACGCTTCATTGAATTCTTTTCTCTCAATTTTCAACCACATATAACGTTTTATCATTGACTTATTTTGCTTCCAAAATAATTACGCTATTAGATTTAAGATAGTTTTTTCACGACTCATGATCATTTTCCCACTAGCATAAAAGACTCCAATCGATCCACATCAAGTGGAAAATTGGGATACAAGTAAGATTTTTTGCTTTAATTCATATAGCTAGGGCCTCAATCCCACTTACACAGTTGCAAAAACCTTAATGTTGCTGGAATTACCAACTTTCCTAGGTCCCTTGTGTTTCCAAGTATACATACATAGGGTACCAGATCTTCAACTCCTAATATACATCATTGCATGAGACCTCTTCATAGGGCCAAACAATCCAGAACGATTTTATCATAAGGGTTTACCGACGTATATATCCCTCCTTCATCGATCAGTTTTATTGGACACTATAGTCATAATAATCAAAGATAAGGAAAATGAAATGTTCTGATTAAAAGTTTACTATATTGTAACGTTTTATTCTTGATGCTGTGATTACAGCGGAATATTGTGACGTTTAAACTGTTTTTTTTTTTTTCTAATAAATTCTTGACAACTGATTAAAATAAAAAAAGTTTACTATATTAATTGTCTACTAAATTTCCAAAGAGCACACATTTGTAGGTCTTCATATAACAATAAGACAAATCGCATAGATAGCAGAAGATAAACAAACCAGAATCAGACCGGAGCTGATTTAGTATTCCGACTAACTTGAACTTTAGGTTTAGAAGTACTGCAGCTGCACTGTTTATGCTATACAACATCAAGTGTGCTGCAGAAGAAATAAATTTAATAGGATAGAATAAAAATCTGCATAGGAAATTATAACTGTTGAAAACCAAATAATCACATCAGAGACTTACTCTCCCGGTCTCCCCTTACCAAAAGTTTTCCATTTCTCCAATTGAACTCCTAGCCTCCATTCTCCGCCACTACTGAAGCACCAGCTACAAAACAGTTGTATATATATAATTTTATTCCAAAACCAAATAGAATGTTCTTTTGAAAACATTTTGGATCAAATGATGCATGAGGTGAAGCCAGTAACATATTTCCACATTGAGACCCTTGCTGGTCTGCCTGAGTCATCTTCGATACGAATAGGAATAAACAGAGAAGTATAGCATGCATTATTAGATTTATACATCAATATTGCAGTGTACTACTCAGAATGATGAAGCTCAAAACCACAATGAGACTTGATTGTGTCGATAAATGATGGCCTGTATGTATCATATAAGAATCTAGCAGAAAACAACATCATGCGCTACCAACCAGGAAGCATACAAACAGAAAATGAAACAACTAGACAGAGTTTTCTTCTACAGTTCCAAGCTTTTTGACAGATCAACTAAATGTCAGATAAGCTAATAGAGCAGATATATATTGCTTTCACCATGATCAACATTGACATGGATCATGACCATTTTCCACCTGTATATCCAATATAACATGCAGGCTGCCCCAATCCCACATCAAGTGGAAAATTGATCTGCATATAAGTAGCTTGGCTATGTTCCTATTTCCTAAGCATATATCTAGTCCCCCAATTCCACTAACACAGTAGCAAACAAGTAGACCTGAACATATTTATACTAACTTGCCCACTTTGCAGGGCCTTTGTGTCTACGATAGGAGAGGCCAATAGAAAAACAGATCAATTTCCTTAGAAGTCCTAACACGAATGATTCGCACCTATTAGAGTTCATACAATCTAGATCAATCTATATGCGCTACAACATTACTTTTATAATTGACATCGAAATGCATGTGCTAAGAGCTCAAGGCCATAGATATTTTCATGATGCACTTGACTTATAGTAATTTAAAAAAATTACTAATTGTTTACGAAATCTCCAAACAGCAAACAGTTATGATAAAACAATATAATCACAGAGATAAGCAGCAGATGATTGAGAAATCGTTTCAGATTAGACAAGTATGCTATTAGTTTGAAAACAGTATATCATCTGTACTATTTGAAGTTAGAAAGTAGAAATAAAAAATACTAAATCAACTGCAATTTCCCAAAACAAAGGCTATTTTACACCAAGTGTGTTGCAAATGCAGTAATATTAGTAGGACCCTGAACCACACATGTAACAAACAATGATAGTACTTCACAGCTTTTGTTAGTTTATCATTGATCTAACTCATCTTCACAACTTTTTTGAGTAACAGCAAAGACAGTACTAATTATATTCAGGGTTAGAGAAGAAATCTCAAAAATTAACTCCACAGTCATCACATAGAAAGTCTTCCCTAGCCCAAAGTTTCCATTTTCTCCATTCAAAGTCCTCGATCGTTCCCCACGCTAAAGCATAAGTTGCCCTTTGAAATTCAAAATCCACAGAGATAGTTCCTCTTCCGTGGCCAACTGGAATCAAAGCTGCATAAGGAACAGAGAAGGGAGGGTAAACTTTAGAAGCTGCAAGGGTATGCATGAAGCCATGCATCCCATATATACTTTCGCACTGTGACTCCTGATGTTCTATTAGTGTTGTTCACATGAATGAAATGGACAATGACAGGTCATTGAAATAAAATCAATATATGCAGTGAGCTTATGATAATCAATAACTATCAGAAAATCATATAGAGATGATGCAGCATGCTAGTAGAGGCAGATAGGTACAAGAGTCCAACAGAATACAACACTGGAGATGCGATTTGATTTTCGTAACGAACTAAAGTGATGTTTTGTTTCATTGCACATTGTAATGTTGGCCAACGTTACAATATACAATAAAAACAAAACATCATGGGTGAAAATTACTATGTTGGCTGTCTAGGCATTATCATAGATTCATAGTTTGTCAGTATTAGGTAACTGTAATTGTACACATCACCAAGGAATTTTACGCCAAGGCTATGAGTAAGACGGTAGAGACCTAAAAATTGATCTCCTTGAAGTGTTCGTACATGGATGGACATTCCTAAGACCTTCAGCAAATTTTTCTTTCATCAAGTTACTTACATAAGATTCCTCTCTATGAGAATGAGTTAATTCTTTTTGAACAAGAACAGCATCCACAACAATATGTGCAGCACTGTTCAGACTCTTCTGTGTGTGAAACAAGTGAAGCAAGATGTTGCAGAAGAGTGGGATGAGACCATGCCATTGCCTGGAGACATCATCGATGGCTTTTATAATTGCGAGAGTGATATTCATGGTGGTGAGCTTTTTGTGCCCACAAAAGCCAAGTCTGAGCTTAGTTCACAGCTTGCTAAGATAAACAGCCAACATATAGAGGTCATATGGGTCAAGGTAAGAAGGGGTGATACCACTCTCAAGCTCCGGGCGCGTGTTGTGGTGGAGAGGCACTCCATGCTTCAAAGAAAGTATAGCATCAGAGCAGCCACAGATGACAGACATGTTGCAGTCATAGGGGACTTGACCTCGGATGAATGCACTGAACTGCAAGGTACGTTTTGTTAGCGACGTCATTTCGAATATAAGCACAATCTATATCAGCATAAGATTTGTATTTCTGATATGGATGCTATAAATTATTTTGCAGAAATGAGCAGGACCTTAGTAAATGTGGAAAATAGAGGGTATAACAAAAGGGGAGTAAAATATGATTGGAAGATGAAAGTGAGTAAGTACTTGCCTGACCAACGTTGCACGGTTGTTAGCTCTATTCTGTTCATGCCAATGCAGGGTGAGCACTGCACTGAGGCCACAACAGCAAGGTGCATGGCTTGGTTTTCTGCAGCAGTTTCTTCAGGAGCTCCTCTTGTTTTTGTTAATATTCAGACCGAACAGACTGTGACTTCGGTACAATTAATTTCCCCTTTAACTCTTGTTTGGTCGCGCTGCAATTCTTTCTCTTGTAGTCAATACTGGTTTTGAAGTAACTTCTTTTTTTCTCTTGAAGGAGAAAACTAATGTAACAGGGAAGGAAATGAGCTGGAGTAGACCACAACAAAACCATGCAACGACGGTCCAAATAGTCCAGGGCATAAGACTCTGGTTTATGCCTGGAGTTTCAGAAGTGTCACTTGATATGATACCCCAAAAAGGCGAAGTCCGATTTGGATTGGACATCAAACGGACTGAAGAGGTTAAATTGCCTATTTTTCAAGTCATATTAGTCTCTCTAAGGCATTCTATTCTATCGAATACATTACATGTTACAAAGATATGTTTTCATCATGTGCATTATTTGCCAAACTCCTGCAGGGATTGATATGCATCTACGCAGTTGCAAAGGAATCACCAGCAGACCGAGCAGGGCTTAGCAAGCTTCATGAGGAAGCATATGCAAGTGGCTACCTCCTTGTGATGTCCAGATTAGAGGGCAAGAGCCTAATGCCTTCTCATGCCGACATTTCGGGGCTCATTCACTGTTGCGATCACACAGAAATTAAGGACACTCTAGTCTCGGCGATAGACCAGATGGAGAGCATTCAACTTCATGTTATGGCCTGGTCTAACCAACGTCCTACTACTCCCAATACCACACCAGTTGGTTCCACAATGCTACGCCCAAGACCAATGTGATCATACAAGACTACTGTGATCAGTGTAATGTAACATCACGTTTGAGTAATGTGGCCTACTCTAATACAATGCAGACATCAAAACATCCTACCCAAAATTCATTCGCGCTAATTGAACGATGCAAATTATGCTTCAAGGAATCATATAAATTCTCATATTATACACATCTAGGTCACCAGATGTAACATCTTTGAGTAGATTTATCACCAGCGCAAGGGCGACCATGAGCTGGCAAAGATTGTCCCTAACTTTTTTGTACATTGTAATCGTTGACGATCATTTCTTTGGTGGATCAAATAACTGAGCAATAATTACTTATTAGAGACAAGTAGTTAAAAAATATGTGTACATATCTTTTTCTTTTTTAGACAAATTTATGGTATCCGTTATCATTTGGTCTAGTTTTATATATAGTCTCTAGCGACGCTGCCGCTAAAAAATCATTTGAAAGATATCAATCTCTCTCTCTCTCTCTCTCTCTCTCTCTCTCTCTCTCTCTCTCTCTCTCTCTCTCTCTCTCTCTCTCTCTCTCTCTCTCTCTCTCTCTCTCTCTCTTGGAGAGCTTCATCGGCAGCACAAACAAGGGTTTCTTGGTGGTGGCTGCGAATCATCTACCAAGGCCACTCCTTTCTCTTGGTCAAATCCTGGTGTCAGCGACTTGGCTTGCTGGTACTCAAATCTGTTGGAAAAAGTAATAGAATGGAAATAACAACTCAAACCACAAGAAGATAAATATGGAAAGATAAAAGAGTAGAGAAAAGATAACACCATATATAACGTGGTTCGGCGATGAGCCTATGTCCACGGGGCAATAACAACAAGAACTTCCACTATGATGGGGTACAAGAGATACACAACTTCAAGAACATAACTTGAAGGAAACTCTCTCTCTCACTTGTTTTGCTTCATACAACTACACACTCAATTTGGAGTAGACACTCTTTACTCTCAAGTTGGATGAAGATGTTTCTCTTAGATGAGATATACAAGAATGAGCAAATGACGTTCTTTTATAGGCTAAAGGATAACCCTCTACAAACCGCATTTATGCCCACTCTTCATGAACCTTCCATAACCTTCTTGGTATATGAACTATCACTTGCCTCTTCATAAACTATCAATAACCTTCTTGGTATATGAACAATCATTTGGGTTCTAGACAAATCTTTCATTTTCCACAAATTACCAATTATTATTATTTTATTTATTTGGGCTTGGTCCGGATATCTAACAATCTCCCCCTCTAGACCAACTACGGCTATACGAGGCGAGACTTCTACTTGAAGTCCATCCCAGCGGACTTGCTGCAATCCTTGTGCCACCACTTTAGTCAACATATTTGAAGTGTTCTTGTTGGTGTGAATTTTCTTCAACTGAAAAAATTTATTTGACATAACATCTCGTATCCAATGATAACGAAGATCAATGTGTTTAGTGCGAGGGTGATAAACTGAATTTTTACTCAAGTATATAGCACTCTGACTATCACAATGTACTACATACCTGTCTTGCTTAACACTCAACTCGTGAACGAATCTTTGCAGCCATATCATTTACTTGCCTGCTTCATTTGCCGCTATGTATACTCAGACTCTATGGTGGACAGAGCAACACATTTCTATAAATTGGACTGCCATGACACAACTCCCCCACAAAATGTAAATAAGTATCTAGAAGTGGACTTTCTAGTATCAAGGTCTCCTGCCAAATCTGCATTTGTGAAACATTCCAAACTGGACCTGATCCACCAAAACTCAAACACAGCTTTGATGTGCCCCTCAAATATTTGAGTATCCACTTGACAGCTTCCCAATGCACTCTGCCATGATTAGATAGATATCTACTAACAACACCAACTGAATGTGCAATATCTGGGTGAGTACATACCATTGCATACATAAGACTACCAACAACTAATGAATAAGGAATACCTGCCATCTTGTCCTTGTCCTTCTCCTCTTGTGTAGTTGGATATAACAATCTACTTAACTTGAAATGATTACTTAGAGGTGAGCTTACCGACTTAGCTTTTTTCATGTTGAATCTTTCAAGCACCTGTTCAACATACCTCTCCTGTGACAGCCACAATTTCTTTGCTTTCCTATCACGAGTAATCTTCATACCCAAAATTTGTTTAGCTGGCCTTAAATCCTTCATATCAAATGAGTTTGATA
Organism: Potentilla sterilis; assembly: GCA_963682095.1. Classification (NCBI taxonomy): domain Eukaryota; kingdom Viridiplantae; phylum Streptophyta; class Magnoliopsida; order Rosales; family Rosaceae; genus Potentilla; species Potentilla sterilis. Next base: position 30,802,667 of record OY821766.1, read on the forward strand.
AATCTGCTTTCAACTTGTAAATCATAGAAACATCTTGGCCAACTATCATCATATCATCAACATAGAGTAGTAAAATTATAAAGTTACCTCTAGAAAACTTTTGGATGTACACACGGATCTGCATCAGTTCTCTTGTACCCATGGCTCACCATGAATGAGTCAAATTTTTTATACCATTGCCTTAGTGCTTGCTTAAGCCCATATAAACTTTTCTTCAACATACAAACTATGTGCTCCTTTCCCTCAACCTTGAAACCTCCATGTATATTTCTTCCTTCAAAACACCATGAAGGAAAGCTGTCTTCACATCTAACTGCTACAACTCAAGATCCATGCTTGCTGTCATGCCCATAATAACTCTAATAGAAGCTATCTTGACAACTGGTGAGAATATCTCGTCAAAGTCTACTCCTTCCTTCTGCCCAAAGCCTTTGACAACCAAACGGGCCTTGAAGTATGTTAATTGTTCATTCTCGTCCCTCTTCAAGTTGAACACCTATTTATTTTTAAGTGTTTTTTCTGCCTTTGGGAAGCTCCACCAACTCATAGGTGCCATTCTTCAATAATGACTCCATTTCAGACTGCATCGCCATCATCCACTTATTACTGTCTGCATGAGTCTTCGCCTCGTCAAAACATTCAGGCTCTCCATCACTAGTCAACAATATATGTATGCAATATGGATCATCTCCATCACTGGTTAGCAAAATATATTGTGAAGAAGGATATTTACTATTTGGCTTTGACACTCTGTTGGATCTTCGAACCGGCACTTGGGCATTGTCTAGCTGCTTTTCCTGATTAGGATCATGATCTTCTTGATCATCAACTTTATTTTCTACTTCTTCAGCTTTAGGTGTATCAGGGATATCTTCATTTACCACATCTTGAGGTCTCTCATTTGGTTCTTCTTAGAGGGGTGACGAATCATAGGTGAGGCAGTCTGCATTTTCTATAGTATTCTTGTCAAAATCCGCAACGGTTTGATCTTCATGGAACACCACATCTCTGCTTCTAATTAATTTCTTAGTCTTTGAATTCCACAACCGGTAGCCCATCTCATCATTGCCATATCTAAGAAAGATGCATGAGATAACTTTGTCATATAGCTTTGATCTTTTCTCTTTTAGTACATGTGCGAATGCTTTGCATCCAAACACTCTCAAGTAAGAATATGATGCGCTTTTACCGGTCCATACACTCTCTGGAGTCTCTAAGCCCAAGGGTACACTTGGTGTTCGGTTGATAAGGTAACATGCAGTTGTTACTACTTCACCCTAAAACTCCTTGGCCAGGTTAGCTGTCTTCAACATGCTTCTTACTTTATCCAAAATGGTACGGTTCATTCTCTCTGCTACACCATTATGTTGTGGAGTGCCATGAATTGTCCTTATGTGTCTGATGCCATGCTTTGAACAATAATGTTTGAACTCATTTGAAGTGTACTCGCCACCATTATCAATGCAGATATATTTGAGGGTTTTTCCTGTCTCCCTCTCCTCCATGGCATGAAACTGCTTAAAGGTTTGGAACACTTGGTCTTTTAATTTCAATAAATAAACCCAAACCTTCCGTGAAGCATCATCAATAGAAGAAACATAATAATTATTATGACCATGTGATTCAACTTCCATTGGGCCACATACATCTGAATGTTCGAGGTTTAATACATTTTCTTTCTTTGTGAATGTGCTTGAGAAGCTAACTTTATGTTGCTTACCAAATAAACAATAATCACAAGAGTCAAAAGAGGTACCTTTGGCAAAGGGAGTAAGAGACCTCTTTGCCAGGACTTGCAATCCCTTCTCACTCATGTGGCCTAGTCGCTTGTGCCATAGACTTGGAGAAGAATCGTCTATAACATTCAACTCCCCTTTGAAAATCTTGCCATATGTCTTATAGAAAGTACAATTCATCTTCCCTTTTGCAACCACTAACGACTCTTTGGTAAGCCTCCACTTTTGATCACCTCCACAATAGTGAAACCCTTGTCTATCAAGCACGGCAGTTGACATTAGATTGAGATGTAGACCAAGAACATGTCTAACGTCTTGCAATATAAGCTTGTAGCCCACATCTGTCTCAAAACAAATATTTCTAATTCTTGCAATCTTGGAGTAACCTTCATTTCACATCTTCACAATCTCATATTCACCATCTTTGTACGTAGTGAAGTACTCCTTGTGTGGAGTGGCATGGAAAGAGGCTCCAGAATCAACAACTCATGTAACACTGAGAGAATCATCGACGTGACATCATTCACCTTCAAGACAAAGGAGTTCATACACATCACACACGGTAGCGACAATATTTCTTGTGTCATCATTCGGTTGATGAGTATTGGCATCACGGATTTCCCTTGGTTCATTCTTCAACTTGTTGCAATTCTTCTTCATGTGGCCAAAGATACCACAATGATAGCACTTTCCATTGAATCTTGTTCTGGATCGGCTCACATTCCTTCCATGGTCTTTGAGTCTTTTACTTTTGCTCCTTCCTCTATTCTCCGCGACAAAAACTTGGCTATTGTCGGTGCTTGAAGAACTTTTTCTTATTTCTTCATTCATCATGTTAGTTTAAACATTATCCAAGGTTAATTCACCATCAGGAGCAAAGTTACTTAGAGTCACAACAAATGTCTCCCAATTATCCTGCAACGACCCCAATAGCAGCAATGCTTGCAACTCATCATTAATTTTCATCTCCATGGTCGCCAACTGGTTTAGAATACTCTAAAAGTTGTTGAAGTGCTTCGTCACCCTCACACCACCATGATACTTCATATTAACAAGCTCTTTGATGAGAAAAGCTTTCTTTGCAGCGGTCTTCTTCTCGAATAGGGACTCCAACTTCGTCCATGACTCATGAGCATCAGTTTCATTTGCGACATGGTGGAATACGCTATCATCCACCCATTCTCGAATATGACTGATTGTTTTACGGTTCATCTTCTTCCAATTAGCCTCTGATGTCTCTGTCGGCTTAGCTCCGGGTCCTGCTACTAGTTCATACAAGTCTTTGCAATATAGAATATCCTTCATTCTTGGCTTCCACGTGAGTCAATTTGAGTGGTTGAGTCGCACTATAGTGCTCCTTGATCATTCCATTCTAACCCCACGCCCACGAACAAGGCTCTGATACCACTGTTGGGAAAAATTATAGAATGGAAATAACAACTCAAACCACAAGAAGATAAATATGCAAAAATAAAAGAGTAGAGAAAAGAGAACACCAGAGATAACGTGGTTCGGCGATGTGCCTACGTCCACGGGATAGCAACAACAAGAACTTTCACTATGATGAGATACAAGAGATACACAACTTGAAGGAAACTCTCTCTCTCTCTCTCTCACTCATTTGTTTTGCTTCCTACAACTACACACTCAACTTGGAGTGGACACTCTTCACTCTCAAATTGGATGAAGATATTTCTCTTGGATGAGATATACAAGAATGAGCAAATGACCTTCTTTTATAGGCTAAAGAAGAATCATCTAGAAACTGCATTTATGCTCACTCTTCATGAACCTTCCATAATCTTCTTGGTATATGAACCATCACTTGCCTTTTCATAAACTTTCACTAACCTTCTTGGTATATGAATCATCATTTGGGTTCTAGACAAATCTTTCATTTTCCACAAATTACCAATTATTATTATTTTATTTATTTGGGCTTGGTCTGGATATCTAATAAATACTTGTCGGCTTTAGCCTTCTTTAGTTGACTGTTTTGGTCTTTGCTCGTGTCATTGGCTTGGATTTTTTGTATTGGGATTCAGATCTTGTCGTCAACAGTGCTCTTGGAGAAAATTCATATCTAGTGTTGGATTTGAAACCAAATTTATTTTTAGTGAAGGGTAACGAAGCCATGATTCATAGGAACGATATTCCAGATCGTCATGGGTTTCAGATCTTTGATGGGAATGGTGATGACCTACCTGTGAAGACCATGTTTTTGAATTCATTTGTCTTCATGGGATATGTGGTAAGGTGTGGTGGTGCCAATTGTGGTAGCAGCGGCTCCTCTGAGGGCGGTGACTTCTAAAGGGTTGTTGATCAGTCTGCTAGGGTTTTTGAGAGTTTGGACTTAAGGGCTGGCTTCAAAAAGTCTGCAGAACCTGGATGTATTTTTAATTGTTAAATTTATGGGTGCAGGTAGATTCTAAATTGTCATAGGGAATATTTCTTATTGTCGACCCTCATGAATTTTTTATTCCTTGTACTGTTTACTAAGTAATATGAATTAACTACTTGATTCAAAATTATGTAGTCTCAATTTTGTAAGTAAGAGGTTATGCATTAAATTCTTGAAAGACTAGTACGTTATAGCATTTGAGTTTCTTAATTATCCAAAAAGAACAGAAAAAATGGCATGAAATGAATGTCCACATTTCTTCTATTAAACTTTTTAATTAAGTACAACAAAAAAAAAAAAACTTAGCTCTTACTTAATGAAATTATATGGTTTCATATATACCAATGAGGATTTTATGATTAGAAGTCGAGAACCCTTATTTTTCCAAATACGTATGTCTTAAAGTCATTGGCTTTGATGACTACATAATTTTAAAGTAGTTGCATTAAATTTCTTATGTTGATATCTTAGAATTTCAAATAACTTGAGAATTAGACTACTTAGCTGATAATAACGAAGATTTGAATATTTGAAGTCAAGAACATAATTTTAAACCTGCTGCATTAAGATTCTTACGTTTGATATCCTTCAATTTCAAATAACGCGGGAATTAGACTACTTAGCTGATAATATCAAATATTTGAACATAACTTTAAATCCGTTGTATTAATTTTTTTACATTAGATATCCTTTAATTTCAACTAACGTGGTAGTTAGACGATTAGCTGATAATAACAAACATTTGAGGATTGAAAGTCAAAACCTTATTTTTCCAATTATATATGATTTAAAGTCGTTAGTTTTGATGAATACGTAAGTATAAAGCCGTTGCATTAAATTCTTACATGCGATACCCTTAACTTCAACTAACGTGGCAATTAGACTACTTAATTAGCTAATAATATCGAATATTTGAAGATTTGAAGTCGAGAACATAACTTTAAATCCGTTGCATTAATTTTTTTTACATTAGATATCCTTTAATTTCAACTAACGTGGCAGTTAGACGATTTAGCTAATAATAACGAACATTTGAGGATTTAAAGTCAAAAACCCTTATTTTCCAATTATATATGATTTAAAGTCGTTGGTTTTGATGATGAATACGTAAGTATAAAGCCGTTGCATTAAAATTCTTACATGAGATACCCTTAACTTCAACTAACGTGGATTAGACTACTTAATTAGCTGATAATATCGAACATTTGAAGATTTGAAGTCGAGAACATAACTTTAAATCCGTTGCATTAATTATTTTTTACATTAGATATATATCTTTTAATTTCAACTAACGTGGCAGTTAGACGATTTAGCTGATAATAACGAACATTTGAGGATTAAAAATCGAAAACCCTTATTTTTTCAATTATATATGATTTAAAGTCGTTGGTTTTGATGAATACGTAAGTATAAAGCCGTTGCATTAAAATTATTACATTAGATACCCTAAACTTCAATTAACGTGGCAATTAGACAACTTAGCTGAAAATATCGAATGACTGTGTGCTCAATATGAATTACCACATTTGGTTAATATCCTAAAATTTTAAGCATTCATGAGGCCACCAAACATTTTCTTTATCTGCATAATTCATTTCACAATGGCTGTTAGGGAAACAAAATGTACAAGGAAAACAAAAAACAGATTTTTTTGACTTCCAAATTTGACACTCGCTGGACTATATTCAAAAGCTGAGGGGAATAATTGCTTGCTTATGCAACCATAGCTGATGATTAAGTCCTCGTTAGTCTTTCTAGTCAAGTCCACCTCAGTTTTCAAATGAGCAATTAACCACCAACTCATGTCCTAATTCATCACTATTATATGCATGCACCTCATCTCCTTCGTCCTCTATTTTATCCCCCCTTCTCCAATTTTCTCAGTCACAGTCCTCCATTGAAAACACTTGTCTGGTTCAGTCTCTCTCTTTCTCTCGGGCACTAAATCCCAATTTTGGTGCTTGGGAACCAAGCCTAGCCATCAACTTTCTTAATCATGGCAGATGATCCATGGGGTGTTGTGCCTGAACAAGATGATCAAGAAGTCCTTGACTTCTTGAAATTCATAGATTTTACTGATACCGAAGAATATCCCTTTGATGTCTCTATGTGGGATTTTGGCAACAATGCTAATATGTCCAATAATGGAGGAGGAGGAGGGAGTCCAACTATTTCACTAGCGGATCATCCCTCACAGATTTTTGAGGCAAGAGAAAATACTATGTCACTGTCGGATCTTCCCTCACAAATATCCGAATCAGGAGACAATAGTATTTTTCTACCGGATCTTCCCTCTCAGATCTTCGAATCTGGAGGTAATACTGTTGTTTCACTAACAGATATTCCCTCGCAGTTTCCTGAATCAGGAGACAATAGTAATTCATTACCGGATCTTCCCCCGGAGATCTTCGAATCTGGAGGCAGTATAGCTTCACTGCCGGATTTTCCCTCGCAGTTTTCTGAGTCACGAGCGTGCGCCAGCTCATTCGGGGCTCATGCTTCACATTTGTATGGGGCAGGAGGGAGCGCTTCAAGCTTACTAGACCATCATCCCTCACATATTTTACGAGAAGTAGGAGAATCAAGCTTCAATCCACTAGCGGAGAATTTTGGAAAAAGGAGTACAGTAGAGGATCAGGCCTCCCAGATCTTCCTAGCTGCAAATGAACCCTCACAGTTTTTTGGATCACCAGGGAGTTATATTTCAGTAGCCGATATTCCCTCGCAGTTGTATGGAGCAGCTGGAGGGAAAGCACTCCATTCACTAGACGATCATCGTTCGCATAATTTGATGGCAGATGCGGAATCGAGCCCTAATCCACTAGCGGAGATTTTTGGAGAAAGAAAGAGTGCAATTTTAGGTGATCACCCCTCGCAGATTTTGTTACAACTGAATCATTCCTCTCAGTTTTTGGGGTCACTAGGGCCTAATATTTCACTTGCGGATCATCCATTACAGTTGCATGGAGCTGGAGGGAAAATTGCAAATTCACTAAACGATCATCCCTTGCCTATTTTCAGAGCTGGAGGAGAATCGAGCCCTAATCCACTAGCGGAGATTTTTGGAGATCAACCCTCGCAGATTTGGCGACAACATAATCATTCCTCACATTTTTCAGGGTCATTAGGGCCTCATATTTCAGTATCAAATCATCCATCAAAGTTGCATGGAGTTGGAGGGAGTTTAAGAATTTCACTAAACGATCACCCCTTGCCTATTTTTAGAGCTGGAGGAGAATCGAGCTCTAATCCACTAGCGGAGGTTTTCAGACAAAGAATGGGTACACTTTTACTAGAGGATCATCCTTCACTAGACGATCATGATCCCCCACATATATTCAAAGCAGGAGGGGAATTGAGTTTGGGTGGGAATCTGTATCATAATGCCGATGGTTTCAGGAACAATAATACGTCGCAGCCACTTCCAATGATTCGGCTTCAACAACGATCAATCCCCTTTATTTGCAACGGTTGCCAGGTTTTCAAGAAACTCGTCCACTGCAATTGTAAGTTTCTCTCAATCATTCAGTGCCCCTATTGAATCGATTTAAATATGCATGTCGACTTGTTAATTGTAATATTTGTTTTACTAATTTCACGTACATTTTGGGTCGATAGACAACTATTTCATCACACTCGATATTCACAAAAAACTGGGAGTCATCTGTCATGCAATTGAAGAACGTCGCGTCAATATATACCATATGTATGGAGCTTCTAGCGACCCTATCTATAAGAGATTCGAGTGAGTAGTTCATTTTTATTGCATGGATTAAGGTATGTACGTTCATTTAGTGTTCGATCTTGACCATCTTATTAACAAGTTTTTTCATGTCATTTTCACCTACAGTTTTCACTCTAAAAGCCTAGACGAAGTGAAGCACTTTCTAACTCGATACTGCGAGGAGCTGAAGGCTGATGGCTATGTTAGGCAACTTGTTCGTGTGCAGTCGTCTCAGGGTTCCGGTGTTGCAGTGGAAGAAGATGAGTGGGAAGACGTTCTGAGCTATCATGAAGAATTCATTCCCAAGGAGGACTTTGATTCAGACGACTACGATCCAACAATTTCAGATGATATGGAGCACCAACATGCTGATAAGGCGTCCTGGAAACGGAAAGGGAAAGGGAAAAGGAAATATCGACTTGCTAAGCGTAGAGTTACTCTGGAACAGGTTTGGTTTTGTTAACTTAACAGTGCGTATGTGTATATATATACACACATGAACTTGTTTATGTAACATGATATATATTTTGGAATTGTTCACAGAGGAACACAGCAGCGAGAATTAAGCTGGAGGATCTTCGTGTTTACTTTCATCTCACTGCTGAAGAAGCTTGTGAGCAATTGGGGCTTCCCTTTCCATATTTCAAAAGGCTCTGCCGCAAGTTTGGAGTAGGCAGATGGCCTGGTAAAAAGGTCCGTCTTCCCTAGCTAGCTAGCTCCATATCAATTTCCAGTTATTAATTTCCCCTTATCTATATATGATGTTGTATGCGATTCTTATCTACTATTTGCGTTTTTGAATCATATTTCGCAGATCAAAGCCATTTCAAAGGAGATTCAGAATATCCGACCTCTGTTGTTCTCGAATAATAGGAGGACCAGAGGTTACACAGCTGCCATAATAGAGAGTATGAAGAAGGAGATGGCCAAACTTTTGCATTATGGTCGTTGATTTATTCAGATTGAAAGGTTGTTGCTTAAACATGGAACTGATCACCTAATATTAGAGATATTTTCTTTTCTTTTCCTTTTTCTGAAACTTGGAGATGTTATTTTGTTTTTGTCAAAAACTGAAGTGTGTTTGATTTTTTGTTATTTATAAATGCTGTTACCATTCTATCGTCTAGGCATCGTCTCTCATTTATCTCCATGAAAAAGGCGTACATACATATAGTAGTTGATCATGAAGAACATTTCATGATCAATATATGCAACGCTCCTCGATCATTCGTATGGACTTAGGTGCAAAACCATGAAGCTCCAACTTTATATCTAGTTGGTAAAATTATGTTGGACTTGCTCAAGCCTGAGAATTAGGTGCAGTGAAGTTTGATTAACTTTAAGTTAGAAAAACCATATATATTGATCATCAATTGAAAGAAACAATGAAGCTAGGTGATGTAAATAATAACCAATGCAGTATGGTTAGCACTTGAAACATCTATGAGACTATGATCCAATTTTTTTTTTTAAAAAAAGAATTCCTTTTTAAATCATTCTTATCTAGTTAGGCCACATAAAATCACCTTTTACGAATTAGAGACAACTGAGATCTAACGTGATAAATTTTAGTTTCATAAGTACCAATTAAGAAGTCAAAAATCTTTTATTTTCGATGTGATTGTATATAAGAAGATAAAGTATGAGTATAATGTAAAGACATTGCACTTTAATGTGTACGTACGTCGTTGCATGTAAGTTTTACATAAAATATTCTTGAATTTTAACTAACAAACTACTTAACGACTTGGCTGATAACTACAAATAATATGTCCTAGAATAAAATCTAAAGCATTGACGAGGCCACCAACCATTTTCTTTTTCCATGTATTTCCTTTCACAATGGCTAGTTAGGCAGTTTGGGAAAGAAAATGTACAAGGACAAGACAAATCAAATTTTCACTGCCATATTTATCACCCGTTGGTTACAGATTTTTAAATCTAGGGAAGTAACGCCCCCTGATTATCTAGACTAATATGTTTATAGTGCAGCCCATATATAGCAAATGATCATTTCTTCATATTTTTCCTCTTGAAATTTATGGTAAAGTCTAAGCAGATTGCAAGTTTGCGACCACTATTGTTCTCACTTGGTTCATATAGCACCCAAAATTGAAGGCTGGTGAAGGAGTCATATGCACCAGAGTTCATATAGATATTGGAGATGTTATTTGTAATGAACTAATGCTTGATCGATAGCAAATTTATATGTTGTGTGAGAGTATGCACTTTCATCAAACTTTACCATGAAAGTGCGACAATCTCTAGCCATAATTTCTTTTTACGATTCTGCAATTGATTACACCCGCCTCTGCTCTTCTAGCCATAAGTGATACCCTAACAATTCCATAATTGGGGTTAATGAACCTTCATAGTCTTACTTCTCCATTGCAATCGGAGTTAAAGAACGACGCATAGGAATCCGACTCGTAGGCTCGAGGTGGGGAGGAAGAGGAACCCATTAGATTGTTTATAGGTTGCAGCTGCAGTAATAGAGTTGATAATGCTGCTCAACAAATTACCAATTTACTACAGTTAAATTGATCAGTTGGAAAAAAAGGATAACAGACTTTCATTCTGAGAGTACTGTTCCAACCCAGATGTACGAAAGGAAAGAGGTCAACAAGAATCCAACGTCTCTAAAATACTTACTCAAGATTAAACGAATGAGCCTGCTAGTTGAGGTTTGTGTGTGATAACTGTGATTAGATTAGGTTTAGTAAAGAGAGGTCTTGTCGAAAAGCTAGCTATTGCGATTGCAAATGATGTGACTTTGACATTCGAAATGCTAGATCTGTAATGATATGCAATGATTTAATATCTGATCAGGTAAATCTAGCACCGTCCAGTGTTCATTCAGATTATAGGGCTTTATGAGCTGCTATACTCTTGCAGACTCAGCAATAGAGTCATATAGACACACAAGACCCTCTGCATCTTCATTTACTTTCTACCATACCTGAAAGTGGCAAGGTACAACAACTGCACAACTCTGAGCCCATGAGACCTCTATTACATTGCTGACTGACTCTTTCATTAACAATGGTGCAACAAACCAGATTTTCGTAATTTTCAGCAGCACATTGTCATGACATATGCTAAAATGTAAAAATGGTACCAAATAAAGCTAAATACAGCATCTGTAAACATTAATCATATAAAAGAAAATATAATTATTATGTGTATTCCTATCAAATAGGTAAAAAGAGGACTCACGCAATGTGTGGTTCACTAACATCAGCCACTGCTCTTCTTGCCTTGGCATCATCAAGGTAGTTTTGGTATATATAGGAAGCAGAACCCCAGAGAGCCATTAGCATAGCAATTATCTTCACGCCATTCATCTTGTCCTGGAAAGCTATCACAGCAGCTATAGGAGTAACAGCCAAAGATAAAGTACTAATTACGTTTGAGAATAGGGAAGAGGCCACGAAAATTAAACCCACCACACCAACCCCACAAACTTGCCAGGAAACAGCCGCCCACACCAAAGTCATCACATAAGAGACTCTTCCCTTACCAAAACTCTCCATTTCTCCATGTATAGTCTTCCATTCCCCACTTGCAAAAAGACCCACAAGTGAAGCACAAGTTGCAACAAGTGCTGTAAAAATTTGCATTTGCAAAACCACAGAGAAAGTTTCCTTTTTCAGAACCTTCTGGAAAGTAAGTTGCATGAGGGAAAGTAGAAGGGAGTAAACTGCAGAAGCAGCAAGGGTATATATAAAGCCAATGATACGTTTCTTCGTTGATATCCCTGCAGGTCCATCAGAGTCATCATTCACACCAATAAGAGCCGTGGACAATGACAGGATAATCACTGAATTGAAAATCAATGCGCTGAACTTCTGAGAATTGATGAAGTACGAGAAGACTGCATTGAAAGCTAATTGAGTTGAACAAATGATGGAGTATGTAGAGACAGATAGGTACAGGAGTCCAGCTGAATACAACCAGTTGTCACCAGCAATGACCAGTCCAAGAATGAAGTAAATCAAGGCAAGAACTAGAAGGGAAGGTGGAGTTGAAGAAGTTGATTGCTCTTCTTTCTGCGAAGGAAGAAAATAAAGTGGGATAATGAGAACCGGGAAAGCTGTGGTTTGCACAAGAGTAGCCATCCACTTACTAGAACCACCCTGGGCATAATAAAATCTTCCAAGTAACACAGCAGCAGCCTGCCCCACAAGGAGGAAGAGTATGTTGACTACGAGCAAAAACCACCATTGCCAGTGGCCAAGTTTAATCAATAGTGTTGGGTCCATAACAGTTTCAAGTTTGGATGGGATGGCAGCAATGGCTTCATGGCTATCTGTATACACACATCACATGCAAACAAATAAGTTTCCTTCTGGGTTCATAAATGATAAAAAAAAAGAACTCTGGCTAAAGATTTGAAGTTAGGGAGAATCATGTAGGTTGTAAAAGACACAACACATACAAGAACTTATGCCTGAATTTGAAAAGAATAGGCTTGAAATATTAAGTATCCTTTAATTATCTTTGCAAGAATACTGCAACAGTATAAATGATTAACATTTATCCTAAATGTCTTTCTGGCATGGCAATTGCATATCATAGACACAAGCTTATCTTGAGTCCGCCAAAATAATTCACATACAGCAACACTGAAACTAGAAAGGTATTTTGATGTGGTCATAACTTTTGTTCCGTTGCACACGTACACCAGAAACACAAACACAAAAAGAAATTCATGCACGGAGCCTTAAAGCCTTTGATACCTGAAGTTGCTTTGATGCATACACACCTCTTTTGCAGTACTAATCAATCAAACAGTTATAAAAGGTTCACAGCCTATACATCAATCAAACCAACAACATACCTAACGAACACAGCAAATCCAAATCAAAAACTATGATGTGGAAACTTTCTGCCACAAATTCATGCAAAAAATATCGAACCTTAAACTATTAAATTCAAACTCCACCAGAAACTAACTCATACAAAACTTCATACTACACAGAAACTCTGAGCTTTCAAAGTTTCAAACTTTGAAACTGAAGTCAGTGATTGATTAAGAGCTAAAATAATTTGCATATACATTTTCTTCCTATGCAAACAAGTTCTCAGCAACCAAAGAGAGTCCTTAACATGCTGATTAGTCTAACAAAAACCCAGTAACATAACGAACAAAAGAAACAAAACCCAGAGAGAGAAACCTGGCATTTTTGTTCAACGTTGGGGTGAGACTGAAAGACTCAAAGTGGGTATAGCGCAGTATTTATAGCAACCAAGAATATCTATCTCTAAGTGGGTATTTACTGTTAAACACAAACTCCCCACGATTGTTCGTTCTGTAACAGCTTATCTTACTGTCTCTTGTGTTCTTGAGAAGAATCAGAAAACCTCCGTACCTATCAACGAGTGAGATTCGTCCGCGTGGAGATCCATGAGAAATTGTCGGAGGGGAAGAGAAGCGAGGACCCTGATTGATTGGAGAGGGACAACTCTGATTGGTGGGGTTTCTGGAGAATCCAGGTTTTAAAAGGCAAGTTCCGTTTCTGTCGGGATTTCCATCAAAAGTCTCTATCTAAAATCTGGATGGGTGAATGATAAATTCATTACGTTTTCTTGACGAGTTTGAAAGGCGCTTAGTCACTTACCATACGCACATACCAAAATTAATACTAAATCTAGTTTTTCCTCTCTTGTTTCCAAAAATAGTGTGACAAAATTTAAAATACTAAATTTATTTAATTCTTTATTTAGAGAGATGATTTGCACTCCTCACTTTTACAATCCACCGTCTACTTTCCATATGACATACACAGTTCATCACAGCCACTTATGTATGATAAAGCAAATGATCACAATGCCAACTTTCAACAATCATCATTACACAAGAATTAAATCAAACTTATCCAGCTCACTATGGAGTGCAATAGCAGATTCAGGAATAAGTGCCACAGTAATTGAGAAGGTTAAGGGAAAAGCTGAGTTACCATATTGACTCATTCATATATCATTGCGCGTCCTATAAAAAGTAAAAACCAGTTGTCTCAGACTCTCAGGTATTCCAGTTGTAATGAATCAACGAATCAAATTCAAATCCCTTTACTTCTGGTACAATAATCTCTCATTTACTGCTACTGCCAAAGTGGACAATTATGCATTGTAAAATTCCAATCAATATTAAAGACAGAAAATTAGTACTCAAATTGCCGGAAAAGGGAAAACTAGCATTTATCAGACACTGGGGACATAAATTACAACAATATAATGATGTGTCTTCTATTACTTTCAACTTAAGGTCTATAAGTCTCCGGTATTCTAGACACGGCAAATATCGTTTAAGAATCAAACAAGCAAAAAACTCCTCCAAAGCTACAAAAAGGCGGAACTCAGAACTGGGACGGCAACTAAGCTTTACAAAGAGCAGGATCAGCGAAGCACATAAGAATGGGGCGAAAAAGTTGAGATTGAAACCCATGTAATTCAAGGATCAACACGAGCAGCCTCCTGACTGTCCCTGTGACTGTGATGCATTTGGATTGGAGGACTTGAGGTTAACATCAACCATATCCTCTTGCTTTGTAGAAGATAGCGTCTCCATTCCAGGTAGGGCTGCCGCAATCTTCCGAAAGAGTGCCTGGAATGATATTAAAAAGTTAAAAGCAAAACATTACCAAACAATGATAATAAAAGGCTAACAATTCAAATGAGCCAAAATAGTTTTCTTTTCTTTTATAATGATGATGTAGTGTTTCATTTACTTAGATCAAAGCGTATTCAAATTCTAGTTTACGCTTAGCAACCACTAGAAGAATATTCACAATAAGTCATAGTTTAAACTAATTCTGACATGGGACAAAAAATACATCTGAGTTTTCTCATCAATTCCAGACGATCAAATAGTGACAAGTGAAAGCATATCTGGAATAAAGACCCAAACAATGATACTAAGAAACCTGTTCCTTTCACCAAGAGTAGTATTGTAATTTGCTACAGGCGCCACCCAACATATTCACATGCACTAAGGCCTTACATTACCATGATGTTAGTAACTAAAGATACATGTAGCTTACCTTGATATTGAACCCAGCCTTTGCACTGGTTTCGATGAACATAACATTCATGTCACGAGCTTTAGCTTCTCCTTCCTCTATAGAAACTTGCCTGTCATTTATCAACAACATGCCCCAATTATGAGTTCAGATGTGGCAAGATAAATCAGATGCAAATGCTAGCCTAGTTGACAATGAGATATAATATGAGGGTGTATACCCATCTAAAATACCAAAACTTTAACCACCATACATGTTTAATGATTGTGCTCTCGCACAGCTTCATCAAAACCATATTGTTTATTCAGATAGGTGTGGCAAGCATATGCATTTAACACTACGGAAAAAGTTACAATAGATCAGAGCATAAGCCTAGAGTTTCTTTGACTGAGATAGCTGAACTAATATGACCATAAAAAAAAAATGACAGAGCAAACACACCTGTATCAGCATCATCAGAAAAGTTCCCATTCTCCAATATATACATACTATTAATGCAATAAATTTCAAAAGTTTTATTTAGGAGGCTTAACTTTCGATCTATTTGAAAGATTGATGCACTAGCTTTAGGAAAAAGAGCATAAATTAGACTAAATAACCCTTTTGATAGCTTTAATAGCCTATATATTACTTGAACACATCTCACTCACATAACATACCACTAGGTCACTGTTAATGGTGCAAACACTAGTCATCGTCTATAAATAAAGACAACAATGTTCATTGCATTATATAACAACTCACTTATTTTAACAAGAGAGTGAATCGTGTTCCAAAACCCACCTTCAAACAACAGCTTAATGCATCAACATTTGACAATCACATAAGCAAAATTTACCAAGCTATGCAACTGAAAAGTGAAAGTAAAGTAGAAAACCAGAAGTCGAATTTCTTTTAACTTAGGACAAAGGACAAAACAAATCATTACCTTTTATCTACAAGATCTGTTTTGTTTCCAACAAGTACAATGATAACATCACTTCCCCGCTCAGTGCGAACCTCTTCGATCCACTTGGAAGTGTTTAGGAATGACTGCCGGCCTATACCATAAGAATGAACCAACAATAATTGGTAAAATCCATCAAACATTGAATATAATCCATTGATTTATTCGAAATGATATAAAGTTCAAGATCATCCGGTTACTGTTGACAATATGTACTGAAAGAAAAACAAGTTCATCAGGGATTGGGACTCTAAACAAGAACTTCTCTAAATGCCATTGAGAAGAAAATGAGACTTGGAAAGCAACATCTAGGCTACAAACTAATTAGTGACAGAGAGATCATACTTGCAACATCATATACAATGACAGCCACAGAGGAATCGCGGATATAACTTGGAATCAGACTCCTGAATCTTTCCTGCCCAGCAGTATCCCTGTTTAAGATTTCAAATTTTTATGTTTCAATCAAGATGTATAACATGTCAATCTTGTCACATGGATAACTGAAGTAAGAACTAAGAAGACATGCTAATCCCCAAGAAACTACAGATTGATGACATCCAAGTAACAACAAAACAAATTCATGTGATTGATGCAGCATCAATGGCAAGCTGTGATAAGACTATTGCTTCATGAGATTGAAGCCGAACTCAGAACCTTGAAAGAAGACAGAAATCTATTATCAAGGTATTATTGTAAAGCGTCAAAGTATAAATGTTCTTCACTGTGATTAGTATTTTGTTACTATCTGCTTGTTACTATTCAAAGTCAAAGATAATACAATAACTATCTTTGTGGGCTCTTGCAGCCCACAAAATTTTCTTGGATTAGATTAGCTCAACAAATTTTTCTTTGGTTATCTTCAATATTATTTATAAAGTGTCTATCTCAACAGTTCCAGCATCAAGAATCCCCAATCTATACTTCTCCTTTGTTCTGCTCAGTAAAACTCCATCCAAACTTAAATTACCAATCAATGAAAACCTTAATTTGACCAAGGGAATAAACTATTTACAGTGAACACTTAAATCATATGTTGAGAAAAGAAATCTGCATTTGCTTCGTTTGCTTAAAATGGGACTTTCATTTATGAGAGTACTTGACAACTAGTGATTTGTAAAAGACGATATTCTGTATATAAGCAACCTAGAAATCCGGTCATTAAGTCCACAAATTCAGATTCACATCAGAGAATGACAATGCCATCGAAGCTTAAGTAACAAGAACCCTAACTTGTATAACTAGAAAAGTGTGAGATATGCCATCAACTGAACACAAAATTTAAAACTCCATATGGTATAACTAGTAATTACACAAAAAAGGATGATGACTGACCAGAGCTGCAATCGAACAGTCCGATCTTCAAGGTACATTGTCTTTGACAGAAAATCAATGCCGATGGTAGCCTGATTGTCACATATAAATATATAATTACAAAATGAAAACTTCTACTATTAACTTTACAGTATAGGCTAAGTGTGGGGAAAGACAAGTGTAGAGTGCAGCAATATGAACCAAAACAAAAAGGTAGCTTAAACAAGTCTATGTATATTTTTAAAGGACACCCTTATAGCAATTCTCAGAATTAGATGACCGGCATGCTTTGAATGCAAGCCATCGGGCATATATAAAAAAGTTCTAATTTTAAGGACCTTATCAGAGAATAAGAGAGTAAAGATATACATCCTAGGTCCTTACCCCATCACTTCTGCATGAGATAATATAATTCATTTATATATATTTACTCCCAAGGTCTATAAATAAGAAGTTTCTTTCCAAAAAAAATTCACACTCTCACCTATTAGCTTAGACATGGATCCTTCTTCAAGGATCCACTAATTTAGGGAACGCGACCCTCTCACTCTCTCCAACCCCATTTTAAATTATATTATATCCCAGTTTCACCCATTTAGGGGAGAGTAGGTCATCCGGAGACCATGCTTGCCAGACACTCCATGAATGTTTTGGCTTAATGTTTTTCTCTACTGTCTAATGCCTTCTAACGAGTGTTGCTCGTCACTCGAGAACACTGCACTTTCTTCTCAAACTAAATATTCTGCCCTACATCACTTGTTTACCGTAAAGAAGTCTCATTTCCTACTAAACATCAACAAATTCTCCAGACAGATGACACATCAGTGTCTAAAACACATTCCGAGAGTCGAAAACAGTACAACTGACAGTGCTCCTCCACTATTAAACACCAATTCAATTTCAAAACAGCACAAGACTTCTGGTTCTTCCTAAATTTTGGATCATATCATGTATTCAAGTATCGAAACGAACTCAAATTTCACAAGCAATTACAAAACAGCAGCGAGTGAATTAGCGAGAACTGAGTAAAGTTGAAAGAGGAGAGAAAGCTGAATTACCTGATAGGTGTTGTCGAACTTATCGTACATAAAGCGAGTGATGATGCTGGTTTTGCCGACGGACTGATCGCCGAGGAAGACGAGCTTGTACTTGGCGAGAGCGGAGACGGGAGCCATGGATCTAGGTGTTGGATCGGGTCAAGATCTCGCCGGGGATTAAATCGGACAGATCGAGATCTCGGAGCCTAAATTCTCTTTGTTTTCTCCTCGCTGATTTCGGTTTTGGGCGCCTATTTATATTGTCACGATCATTTGACGGAGACGGAGACCGCGTGAAATTGGTTTGAAGAACCTGCTGTCGTTGTCATGGTCAAAATTGTTTCTACTTTTTACTCTCGATCTCTAGTCGCCCACCTTTTTTTTTATCAAGTAAACAATTAAAATTTACAACTAATCTTTACTGAGTCGAACTCTTATCCTCCTTATTAAAAATAAAAAAATATGTCACTAGACCAAATAATAATTGGTCATAATTATTGATTACTAATCTATTAAAACATTTGGAATTAATGAACTAGAAAATGAGTTTAAGAGTCATAGTATTACATAATATTTGTTTTCATACTTAAAAGTAGAAATGAAAAGCGCTACTGAAGTTCCTACGATCATTTATTTAGGGTGGATAATGGATTCCTCTTCCTCATACTCATAAAGGAATTCAACATAAACTATATCTTATAATCTACTACACTCATCAGTGTCCTCATATTATCAGTGACCATTCTCGCCACAGTTAACACACATCTAAACTATCTTTTACATCACAAATAATACATTTTTCACTATAATTGTTGTTTGGCAGTCCTTTAAACTCACACACTTGTACTAGAGACAATGTAGAGCTAACTGATTGGCTTCATAATACAAAGTTAACAATTACTGATTGGCTTCATAATACAAACTTAATAATTAAGTTTTGCAGTCACATATTGCCAATTCAAATCTCACTAAAATCTTCATCACTGTTCATTTTTTCATTCCTTAGTTATGAGTAAATTACTTACTTTTACATAATTACTAATAACTATAATTTGGTGCTAATATTTACTAATAGCAAACCATAATTTTTTTATACCATGCACTCTAAAAATTAACAGTATCAGAAATCAGTACATCCAAACATGAAACATAACTACCCCAAAAAACGTCAAAAATCACAATAATGTCATCCTATATATATAGGGGCAGAGGGCGGAGAGAAGCGCGAGGTCGGACCGAGCCGCGACGACAGATCAAGGCACGAGGCTCGAGGTGTGAGGCGCGAGGCTCGAGGTGTGAGGCGCGAGGAGGACTGAGCAGCAAAGGCAGATTGAGGCGCGAGGGCGGAGCCGGGGGGACCAAGCCGCGACTGTAGATCGAGGAGGCGGGGGGACCGAGCCGGCGCGACGACAGACTCCTCTCTGTCTCTGTTTCTGTCTCTCTTTGTCTCTATGTATGTCTCTCTCTCTGTCTCTCTCAGTTTGTGTGTGGATTTGATTTTGTGTGTTGGAGTTTTTGCTTTGTGTGTTGGTTATGGTTGAGATCTAATTCGAGGCTCAGTGGTATTGAAGCGCGGGGGATGACGGCGGAGCTTCTGAGGCTCAGTGGTATTGAAGCGCGGCGGAGGATGGCGGAGCTTCTGAGACTCAGTGGTATTGAAGCGCGGTGAAGGACGACAGAGCTTATGAGGCTCAGTTGTATTGAAGCGTGGTGGATGACGGATTGAGGACGGCGGAGCTTATGAGGTTCAGTGGTATTAGGTTGATATTTGAGTTTCAGTAGCATTAGAGATACATAGTTTGGATTTTTTTTTTACCTCAACGAGGGTAATTTTGTAATTTATGAGTTAACAGATTCTGTTAATTTTATATAGAAACTTGCTAATGGTAATTTTGAAAACTAATTTTACTATTGGTAAATATAAATACTAAATTGTAGTTATTGGTATAAAAGCCAATTACTTTTGAACTAGATCAAATTAATGGATAAACCGAATCTCATGTGTGAGAAACACCCGTTCAGAAGGTTTTGACAAAAATTAATTCATAGTGAGGACGGCGTGGTTCGAACCTTGAACCTTGAACCATGGACCTTGAGCATGCTTCATTTCTCATCACAACCCAAATTAGAAGAAAGAAAAACCAAAACCCCTCTTGTACCTCCGCATTGCTTTCTTCTGCGTTTTCTTCTTCTCCTGGTTTCTCTTCGTTCCCAAATTTGCACAGCTACACACCCAACAGGTCACCACCGTACTTCCCAATGCTCAGGTGCCCTACTTCTTCACTCATCTCATATTGTTTTTTCGTCTTTTGAGTTCAGCTTCTGGGCTCCATGATCAGCTTTATGTTAACTAAAATTCTTATAGCTTTAAGCTTCAAGCAGAGAACTAATAACCATTTAAAAATGTACACCGATGTAAATTCTCTAATTGTGAATTCTCATGTTTGATTATCATCTTCAAATTTAATTTCTTTGCGTGAACTGGGTAGTTATCTCAGTGGGTTTTGGATATATGTAAATTAATTTGGGTAATGTCAAAGGGAATCGGATTATCATAAGGCAATAGTATTGGAAATGCGTATTAAGAAATTTCCTAAACCCCTAAACCCTATACCTTTAGTCGAAAGAGCAGATCTTTTTAAATAATGGTTTAGAGAGTTACCATCTTTTGGCAGAGTAAAATGTACAACTGTTTTAGTTTATGGAGCTATAATGTGTGGCTGCAGAAGATATCATCATACCAACCCATGTTTTATTGTTTGCCATTGCTGCTTATTCGGTTGATTTTGTTGGATATATGTCTGGTTACCATAACCGTAAGAGAAACAAGACTAAATAACTCATAGTTTTGTTGTTGGACATCCTATTTTCATCTTTAGTTTTTTGGTTTAGTGAATTGTGCTTTTATCCACCTTACTGGCCTTGGCAAATTGCGGACTCATTTTCAGGAAAATGGACAGGGTAATTTGAAGAGTCTTGAGT
Organism: Potentilla sterilis; assembly: GCA_963682095.1. NCBI lineage: Eukaryota > Viridiplantae > Streptophyta > Magnoliopsida > Rosales > Rosaceae > Potentilla > Potentilla sterilis. The sequence goes on from OY821766.1 coordinate 30,823,829, forward strand.
AAGTAATGTGATCATAAAGCTATTTTAAGTATTCTCTTAGGTTTTAGTTTTACTTTGTGTTGGTAATTTATAGTTTTGTCTACGGCCTCCATCAATGCCAGGATTGTGAAGCATCTTCGGCACGTCAATCGATGTTTGGTGAGATGTGGGCTGCCAGTGCTATCGCCTCCGCTCACTGAGGGTCTTCAACATCAGCATCTCCCACTCTTTCAACAGGTCTGTGTCTCCTTTAATGATGCCCTTGGATTGCTACTTTTTTCATGTTCATTCTCCGTCGGCTCCCGGGAGAAGAAAATGAGTTGAAGTTCATGCTTCTAAACATACCACTGCTGGTGTTATTTCATATTTTATTTCTCATGTTCCATTTTGTTTTTTGGGGTTCATTTCTTCTTTATTGGAATGCAGTCATTGACAATTTATCAGAGATGTCTAGTTTCAACAAGTAGCAGGGCTTCTGCAAATCAAGGAGAATCAAAATCAAAAACCTCAGAAAATGCTAATTCTGATGAAGGGAGCAAGTCTGGGGAATCACATGAAAGCGGTGATGCTGGAAAATCTGTTCGTGGAGGGGTAATTGGAACAATTTCATTTGACATTTTCTTTCATTTAGTCGATAGAAAATGTAATTGAATTCATCGACTTTGACGATGCCTTTTGTAGCCTGTTTCGTGGTTGAGTTTCTTGTTGCTCGTTGTAACTGGGGCAGGAGTCATCCTCTACTATGACAAGGAAAAGAGACAGCATCTTCAAGGTAAACTAGTATGGTGAGTTGGGATATATGTGACTTTTGAATGTGGGACTTCATAACTTCAGTCAGCGGCTTTATTGCAAGTTTTTCAAATGTCCTCAGGTTCTAATTGATAAATGATGTGTCATGTTTTGCGAATCATCAGGTTTAACGTCTTATATTGAAAGTAACTCTCTAGATTTTCTTTCCCCAAAGTAGCTTCGTAATAGTTTAACAACCTACTGCCAATATTGACTATGTAGTTAGAACAATAGCTTCCTGCTCTATTAATGAACTCTTCTCACTCTCTGTTGCGGCTGCCATCACCTTGGACTCAGAAGATGCTCCTTGTCTATGTAAAAACTTAAATACTCAGTTAAAAGCTGTTCAAGACTACTCAAGTGACTTGCAGCCTTTAGGTCACATGCAGCTTAAGTGCGAAATTTTGTTAAATACAGTGATATAACTACTTTTAAGACCACATTAGTCACATATTACATGACAAAGCACAATTGTCACCTGTTATGACTTATGACCTGCTCTATAGATTTGTGTCTTTTTTTATCTGAGTATTATCAATTTTTGTTGTTGCTCTAGTATCTCATGAATTAGTAACAATCTATGGTAATTAGCGCACTGCGCTTCTATTTTTGCCTCATAGACTTCCCCTAGGTTATGTTATTCCTTATGGTATCCTGATGCAAATTAATTTTGGGATTATACTAATATGCATTAATCTTGTGGCAGACATATTTAATGCATCCAAGGAGGTAAAGCAAGGGCCATCTGCGGGAATAGCTGCCATTGGAGGTCCATTCAAACTTATCAACCACGATGGGAAGCCTGTAACTGAAAAAGACTTTCTGGGGAAGTGGACATTGATATACTTTGGTTTCACTCACTGCCCTGATATCTGCCCAGATGAGTTACAGAAACTAGCTGCTGCAGTTGATAAAATAAGTGAGTTGTATGTTTGAACTTCCTTTTTAAGTTGTTAATTTTATTTTCTCAACACAGAAATTATGATTTCATCTGATAGCTTGTATGATCTTTCATAATCTTAATGTATTATGTAGCATTCAATGCCTGCGCAATTGATTGTCTCTTGTTGCAGAGAAAAATGCAGGGATTGAGATAGTTCCCGTGTTCATATCTGTAGACCCTGAAAGAGATACTGTTGAGCAAGTCCGTGAATATGTCAAAGGTAAGGATCGGTAATTCAATAAACTGCTTTTAAGATATCATAAATTCTTGAAACAAATTCACTCAGTTGTTTCTTTATTGTCTCAGAGTTTCATCCAAGGTTGATTGGGTTAACTGGTACCTCGGACGAGATACGCAGTGTGGCCCGTGCCTATCGTGTATATTATATGAAGACTACTGAGGAAGATTCAGATTATCTTGTTGATCATTCCATAGTCATGTATGTATCAACCTTTTGTAGATTATCTACAACACTCTAATGATTCTTCCTTTCTTATCCATAAAACAGCCAAGTCACATGGTCATGTTCTACATTGAGTGTATAACTGTTTCTTAATTAATATCCATGCTATTTGACTTGAACAGTTCAGAGAATGAACAAACTGTAAAGTATTGAACGGTACACTAATTGGTGTTGCTTGTCAAAATGAATATGCTACACATTTGATTGTTGTCTTCTAATTTTCTCGCATAGTTGGTGAAAGTTTGATTCATACTGTATTGTAAAAATATATCTTTACGCTCTATATATTATGAGATAATTGTTCGTTCTTGTGCAGGTACTTGATGAGCCCTAGTATGGACTTTGTTAAATTTTTTGGGAAGAACAATGATGTTGATTCGCTTGCTGATGGCATTACCAAAGAGATAAAGCAGTACAAGAAATAGAGGCAGAGGCATACTTTCTCATCCTTCCCAACTAATGACATTTGTACGCTAATCTTTTGAGTACAGTTGGTCATTCCTTTATTTCCTTTTCTTGATATTTCTGATTCTGGTTATATTTTAGAACAGTTTAAGGATAAGTAGCCGGGACAGAAATGAAAGGATCAACACGATTTTGGCTTCGGCAAGGTTTGCTGGTTAAGCTTATTGGCATTGATAAAAATATCATTCTGGACAGAAAGTAAACGAAACTTTATCATGTTTTGGATTTGTTTTTGGATATATAAGTTTTGGATTTCTGCTCTATGAGTCTGAGTGGCACTATAACGTGCCATTAATTATAAAGTTTGTTTTCTTTACCACAATGGGACATGTTATTTGGAGTTGGGCAAGTGCGATACGCAATGTCTTCTGTGGAAGTCAGCGAAATGAGGAATCGCTAGGGAAACCTTTCTGGTTTCTGCAGACCAGAACCATGCCAGAAAAGGCAAGGCGGGTTTCGGCAGGGTTCCACCTAAAATGAGGTATAATTAGGCGACCTGTCACCCACAGCTTCCCACCCAAACTTTCGAACGTATGATGCAAATATTCAATTCTCTTCCTCTGATGATTAACTTTACAGGAGGTGGCGAGTGGCGACAAGCATGAGGTTGCTGGAGGAGGGTGGTATATAAGTGGGAAGAAGGTGTGAGCTAAGAGGAGGGAAAAAAAAACTAAAAGGAACATAACAAAAGACGACCATAAAATCGATTAGCTATTCTCTTCCAAAATCTGAACAAATTGAAAGAAACATCAAAAGCAACATAAATCTCGAGCATTCAACCAGATTCAAAAGCTCCATGCTCTTAAGCTCTTTGGAGAGCAACAGTAGGCAGCAGAATCAACACCGTGAACATAGCAACTGCGGCGAATGCAGAAACTAATAACAGAAATATCTGATTCTGTTAAATGTTCTAGAAGTATCAGGACAAGTGTCATCAATTCCTGCTCTTGCCAGTTGTAATACAGCTCTTGGCCAGTTGTCAGAGTTTGTTAGAATCGATTAGTTCATATATTGCTGTAATCTCATTTCATTCTGTAATGATTCGAATGATCAATTCATTTTAGTAAAGATCTTCTTCTCTCTTTTAATCTTTCTCCTCTCTCTCTCTCTCTCTCTCTCTCAAAAGCTACTGTAAATTTCTTTGCTCAATGTCATAGCTATCATGGCATCAGAGCATTCATAGATCCAGAACCTTGTAATTCATGCTTCTGTACTCCTTTGATTTTCTTGATTAAAACTTCAGGTCGAAGCAGAGATCGGAGAATCTTCTGGCTGTGATTGGTGATTGTTCTTCTTCAAAGCTCAAAGTTTTACTCCGCGTTCTCTGATCTTATCCAGGTTTCTCTGCTCCTTTCGTTGTTGATTGATGAATGATATTTGTGTTGATATGAGCCTCTTTTTCCTGAAATCAAGTGCTAGTGAAGCAGTTTTGGTAGCTATATTAAGTAGAAAATTGAGAGTTAAAACATGAGAAAAGGTGTTCTCTGATCAAAAGTGAGGAGTTAATGAGTGATTTGAGTTGTGCTAAATCTTGAGCAAAATCTTGGATCTTTAAGCAAGATTGAGAAGTTTATGAGTGTTTTGAGCAGTGCTAGAGTAAGTTCTGAGCAAAATCTTGTATCTCGAGCAAAATTGAGGAGTAAATGAGCAATCTGAGCTGTGTTAGAGCAAAATCTTAACCGGAAATCTGTAGTTGTATTTTTTTATTCATCTGTTGATAGTTGTGCTAAATTTTGAGCAAAATCTTGGATCTTTAAGCAAAATTGAGAAGTTTATGAGTGTTTTGAGCAGTGCTAGAGTAAGTTCTGAGCAGAATCTTGTATCTCGAGCAAAATTGAGGAGTAAATGAGCAATCTGAGCTGTGTTAGAGCAAAATCTTGACCAGAAATCTATAGTTGTATTTCTGATTCATCTGTTGAAGTCTTGTGGGATTTCTTTTTCTGAAGTAGTTAAAAATTTGTGAAAGTCTGCAGTTTCAGTTCTTTCAATGGCTCCTCAAGCAATCAATTCCTCTATTGTTCCTGCTCTTACTCACTCAGATGTTCACTCCCTTCTGACTGTGATTACTATGCGTCTTGGTGAGAGAAATTTTATCAAGTGGAGTTTTCAGTTTCAAGCTACTCTAGCTGGAAATGGTCTTTTTGGACACTGTTGACAGTAGCCGCAGAGAGGCTACAGCAGGCCCACAGACCCGCAGCAAGCGCACCAGGGCCCGGCCCAAGGGTCGTGACAGGATCACCAGCACCCGGCCTCGGGGCCTAGCACTCTATCCTGCCTCCAGGGACCCAGGGGCCGGGGGCGCCAGCCTACCTAAGAGGGCACCAGAAGGTATAAACAGAAGGGAACCAGTCCCACATCGAAGAGTAACGCCAGCCCTTACCCCCAACCACCTATATATGGGCCCCAACTACCCTCTTTATTAGGTAACTCATCTCTCTCCCTGCTTACATACATGCCTTGGTTATATATATTCCAACTATACTAACTTAGGCATCGGAGAGGAGAAGACCGGCCCGCCCGGTATTCCCCTTAGTGAGCAGGATTGCAGGAGATCGAGTTGGATTCATCAAGTATCTACTAGACCCCCGGGTTTAGGCAGAAACAATTGGAGCCGTCTGTGGGAAACTTGAGCGAAAAGCCGTGTAAGCAACACCGTTGAGAAAGAACTCGGAGATGAATCAAGAGAAAGGTACCGCCGAGGAGGGACGCCTTGCAGTAGTGCAGATGCTCACCTCCACCCCAGCCGTCACGCGGGAGCCGCGCGGCGACCAGGGCAACGGTCAGGATGGAGAGAGCTATGGGGGACCTGTCACCCACAGCTTCCCACCCAAACTTTCGAACATATGATGCAAATATTCAATTCTCTTCCTCTGATGATTAACTTTACAGGAGGTGGCGAGTGGCGACAAGCATGAGGTTGCTGGAGGAGGGTGGTATATAAGTGGGAAGAAGGTGTGAGCTAAGAGGAGGGAAAAAAAAAACTAAAAGGAACATAAAAAAAGACGACCATAAAATCGATTAGCTATTCTCTTCCAAAATCTGAACAAATTGAAAGAAACATCAAAAGCAACATAAATCTCGAGCATTCAACCAGATTCAAAAGCTCCATGCTCTTAAGCTCTTTGGAGAGCAACAGTAGGCAGCAGAATCAACACCGTGAACATAGCAACTGCGGCGAATGCAGAAACTAATAACAGAAATATCTGATTCTGTTAAATGTTCTAGAAGTATCAGGACAAGTGTCATCAATTCCTGCTCTTGCCAGTTGTAATACAGCTCTTGGCCAGTTGTCAGAGTTTGTTAGAATCGATTAGTTCATATATTGCTGTAATCTCATTTCATTCTGTAATGATTCGAATGATCAATTCATTTTAGTAAAGATCTTCTTCTCTCTTTTAATCTTTCTCCTCTCTCTCTCTCTCTCTCTCAAAAGCTACTGTAAATTTCTTTGCTCAATGTCATAGCTATCATGGCATCAGAGCATTCATAGATCCAGAACCTTGTAATTCATGCTTCTGTACTCCTTTGATTTTCTTGATTAAAACTTCAGGTCGAAGCAGAGATCGGAGAATCTTCTGGCTGTGATTGGTGATTGTTCTTCTTCAAAGCTCAAAGTTTTACTCCGCGTTCTCTGATCTTATCCAGGTTTCTCTGCTCCTTTCGTTGTTGATTGATGAATGATATTTGTGTTGATATGAGCCTCTTTTTCCTGAAATCAAGTGCTAGTGAAGCAGTTTTGGTAGCTATATTAAGTAGAAAATTGAGAGTTAAAACATGAGAAAAGGTGTTCTCTGATCAAAAGTGAGGAGTTAATGAGTGATTTGAGTTGTGCTAAATCTTGAGCAAAATCTTGGATCTTTAAGCAAGATTGAGAAGTTTATGAGTGTTTTGAGCAGTGCTAGAGTAAGTTCTGAGCAAAATCTTGTATCTCGAGCAAAATTGAGGAGTAAATGAGCAATCTGAGCTGTGTTAGAGCAAAATCTTAACCGGAAATCTGTAGTTGTATTTTTTTATTCATCTGTTGATAGTTGTGCTAAATTTTGAGCAAAATCTTGGATCTTTAAGCAAAATTGAGAAGTTTATGAGTGTTTTGAGCAGTGCTAGAGTAAGTTCTGAGCAGAATCTTGTATCTCGAGCAAAATTGAGGAGTAAATGAGCAATCTGAGCTGTGTTAGAGCAAAATCTTGACCAGAAATCTATAGTTGTATTTCTGATTCATCTGTTGAAGTCTTGTGGGATTTCTTTTTCTGAAGTAGTTAAAAATTTGTGAAAGTCTGCAGTTTCAGTTCTTTCAATGGCTCCTCAAGCAATCAATTCCTCTATTGTTCCTGCTCTTACTCACTCAGATGTTCACTCCCTTCTGACTGTGATTACTATGCGTCTTGGTGAGAGAAATTTTATCAAGTGGAGTTTTCAGTTTCAAGCTACTCTAGCTGGAAATGGTCTTTTTGGACACTGTTGACAGTAGCCGCAGAGAGGCTACAGCAGGCCCACAGACCCGCAGCAAGCGCACCAGGGCCCGGCCCAAGGGTCGTGACAGGATCACCAGCACCCGGCCTCGGGGCCTAGCACTCTATCCTGCCTCCAGGGACCCAGGGGCCGGGGGCACCAGCCTGCCTAAGAGGGCACCAGAAGGTATAAACAGAAGGGAACCAGTCCCACATCGAAGAGTAACGCCAGCCCTTACCCCCAACCACCTATATATGGGCCCCAACTACCCTCTTTATTAGGTAACTCATCTCTCTCCCTGCTTACATACATGCCTTGGTTATATATATTCCAACTATACTAACTTAGGCATCGGAGAGGAGAAGACCGGCCCGCCCGGTATTCCCCTTAGTGAGCAGGATTGCAGGAGATCGAGTTGGATTCATCAAGTATCTACTAGACCCCCGGGTTTAGGCAGAAACAATTGGCGCCGTCTGTGGGAAACTTGAGCGAAAAGCCGTGTAAGCAACACCGTTGAGAAAGAACTCGGAGATGAGTCAAGAGAAAGGTACCGCCGAGGAGGGACGCCTTGCAGTAGTGCAGATGCTCACCTCCACCCCAGCCGTCACGCGGGAGCCGCGCGGCGACCAGGGCAACGGTCAGGATGGAGAGAGCTATGGGGGACCGTCCGGCGTGCCGGAGCCCCACCGCGACAGCTCGCGAGGTAAAGGTCCGGCAGAGGAGGAAGACAGTCCAGAGAGACGGGGCTTCGCCTTAACGTTCTCAGATGATTCAAGCGATCGATCTGAGAGCCCGGACCGGGACCCTACGTATAGCCCCGGCCATAGCAGTATGGCGGGAGAGCTACGGATAATGGCCGCAGAGGTCAGTCGTCTAAGAGAAGAGAGCGACAGGGACAGAGCCAAGTCCAACGCTCGGTACGAAGAGATGGAGGCGGTGAATACTGCCCTCGTGGCCGCCCTGGAAAGGGGACAGCAGCGCAGTGATGCCATGACCGAGGCACAGGCGACACTCCCGCCGGTCCCACCTCAACACACCGAAGCAGGGCACTCTTCGGGCGGACGACCCGGTGACCCCGTACGGCAGAAGTCGCCAGCAGGCGCAGGCCCGCCGAAGAGCCCGACAACCTCCCGCCAGCCCGGCGCTTCATCAGTGGATGAAGCTGAGACTCCGACCGCGCGAGCGCTGCAGATGCTGGAAAACCCTCTTTTCATTTTCCGATTCGATCCGATCCATGCAAGCGAAGCCATTGATAAGATACTGAAAGTCGTGAATATTTTTGGAATTGAGATCACCGTTCACGTTTTTTCTTTTTCTTATCAATGAATATGGAGGCCAACGAGAGAAGAGCCGCGCGGCCGATGGAGGGCGCCCGGTTTAATGAGCGCATGGGTCCCTTTTCGCACCGGGTCATGGAGTCAGGAAAATCTGGCAACCAGAAGTCCCTCAAGCTCACCTACTCAGGATCCGGTTGCCCGTACCAGCATCTGGACAGCTTCCGGTCCCAAACCTGCGCCAAGGGCTACTCCGATGCAGTCTGCTGCAACATTTTTCAGGAGACTTTGTCTGGAGAAGTACTCAGCTGGTTCTACGAGCTCCCGGCAAACTCGATCGAGGCGTTTGAGCAGTTAGCTGACCGGTTCGTAGGCCGCTTCATTCTCCGAGTCGAGGGAGCCCGGACGTCGACTATCCTCTTCAATTGCAGACAAGCCCCCGGAGAGGAGCTGAGAACCTTTGTCAACCGCTGGCAGACGGCTACGGCCGGAGTTTGAAACCTGGACAAGGGCATCGCCGAGATGGCGTTTAAACAAGGGCTCCGAGCGGGCAAGTTTTCCTACACCGTCCGGGTAGAACTCCCGCAAGGGTACGACGAGTTGATGGCTATGGCCATCCGGCATGCTCAGGCCGATCATGAGACCTACGGGCATCACCTACAGAAGAGGAAGCGGGATGAGCAACAGGATGACCATCCCCGGGAAGAGAACCCCCCGCCCACCCAGGAAGCCAAGCCCAATCAGCGGACCGATAACCGCACCGCTCGGCCCAGCCGGAACGCCAACAGCAGAAACTGGCCACAGGGGCAGTAGAGGTCCTATTCTGATAAGCCCCAGAACGAGCACAAGCCGGCGCCGTTCCGCCAAGAGCGCCCCTAGCAATCATCCCAGCACCACCACCGGCCAATCAAGAAGTCTTTACCGCTCTCACCACTTCCTATGAGGATATCCTACTTGAGAACGGGAGCGTCATTCCCCCACCGCCCCAGAGAAGGTTCCCCAAGGGGAAACTTACAACGGCGCAGACGGGCAAGTACTGCTCTTACCATGATGAGGCTACTCATCGAACGAACTAGTGCTGCGCTCTCAAGACAGCGGTGCAGGTTTTGATTGATAGCGGCCAGTTCCAGCGGTACGTGGGGAAAAGAAGAACAGACCCCGACCAGGAACGTGACCAGTCCTGGTAAAACCCGCTAGCACCGAGCGGTTAGTTTGACATAGTTCGCGGTTCAACCGTTGTAAAAACAAATATATATGCAAACTACTTTTGAGAAAATTTCACCGGCTCTGCCAGTTCCAGTATATTCATATTCAAGCAAGTATACAAGCAGTAACCGATCCGGAAAGATTACAAGGAAAAGGGCAAGAAAATCCTAAGGAGCTACGATTCCGCCTTCAGCAGGCAATTCGCCAGCCTCTCCTGCGGTACCCTAGCCGTCGACATCAGTTCCGGTGTTGACTCCGGCTAGGGCAGACTCGGCACCGTTGGTAGAAGAATCCAAGTCCGAGCGAATCGCTTCACCCGGCTGCTCCTCCACCGCCTCCTGATGGATGTCCGACTGCTCATGGATATCTCCTTCAGCAGCAGTCGACATCAGGGAAGTGTCTAACCATCCCTTCCCCGCCCATTCCGTGTACGCATCCGAGATGCCCTCTTCCCTGGCCTTCACCAGAAACTCCAGGAACTGATCGCTCTCGCGGTATTTGAGAACGACCCGCTCGTAGAGTTCTGGGTCATCCTCCCCTGCCGGAGCAGCAGAGGCGGCGCGCAGAGCAGCAGCTCCCACTTGGAGCTCGTCCACCTTGGCCTCCAGGTCGGCCCTCTCCCTCTCCAGGCTCCGGTTCTGCTCCTCCAGCTTCTTGGCCCTCTCCTCCGATCTGGCCTTCTCCCGGTCCGAGCGAGACTTCTCCACCTCCAGGCGCTGCCGGATCTCCGATAGAGCAGTTATCTGTCTCTGCAGCTCCGACAGCTCCTCGCTCGCGTCCGGTTTGTACAGACTGTACAGCAACTGCGCAACACCAAAGAGTTAGTCAAGCAGCAAAAGAAACAAGCCACATGCAGTATAGTGGTGCCATGCAGTACTCACCCGAAGGACGGATTCCTTGCATTTTGGACGATTTCCGCCCGCCAGGGCTCCAGCAACCCCGGGTCTGTCCAGGCCTAGGCTGGCCAAGTCCGCCGCCACTTGCCGGACGAGTGCACTATCCGGGTTTCCCCTCGGTGCCTCCGCAGGCGCTGGACTACTCTGCCGAGCAGCAGCAGCAGCCTTCTCCCCAGCAGCGTTGGTCTGCGCACCGCTGGTTATTCTGAACCGTTTGGCCAGGTTCTCCCGTGCCGACCCACCGGTAAGAGTCACCAGTGCGGCGGAAGGAACGTCCCCGCCCTTTCGTTTCTCTCCCCGGCCTTCCGGAGAAGAAGATCGTGCGCTTTCCGGGGCAACGCGAGCTACGTGCGGCACAGACACCGGCCGGTTGGGGATCCTGTTCATCCCACCGGGAATCCTCACTGCCCCCCCCCCCCCCCCGGTACTCTTGCCCTTTCCAGGCGCTAGGAGGCCTGCAGCATGATGGGTCTTCACCCGCTTCAGGACATAGGCGTCGTCATCGACGTCCATGGCCCTCGGCTTCGCATGGGTCGTAAGCCGGCCGGACACGTCGTCCACTGACGTCCGCGAGACAATCTCGGCCTTCTCCTTCATCTTGTTGAGGAGGTCTTCCCCGTCCATAGAGAGAGTGGTTTCGGGCTTGATAGTCGCCCGGGAAGATGCACCTGCAAGGAAAGCAAACGGTTAGTATTTTGCAAAAGACTAGCACAAAGTATCACCGCTCAAGGGCTTCCTACGCACCGGGACCCCGCCCAAGCTGGCAGTATTCCAGCACTTCGCGTCGGATGAAGTTGTAAGAACTCCGTTCCAGATCGTCCCAACATCCGGTTATGGTCGAGATCCTCTCACGCTCCAGATCGGATAGCTCGTACGACTGGTCACCAATGGGTTGGAAGGCGCCAGGAACCCAGTACTCTCTACTCCTCGCCTGCCACTTCCCGCCCACCATCACCACCTTCTTCCTCCAGCTGTTGTCTACCCATGAAGGCATATTGGTGACGATCGGTGGAGGTTTTCGGGTATTGAAGGACAGGCAACCATGGGACCCCTGCTTCCTGGAGTACGACAACCTGTACAAGGCCCGGAACTCGTTTACCGTGGGTATATTCATCCCAGAAAACTCGTACAAGCACCCAAGGCTCAGTAGTCGTCTCCACTGGAGCCCAGGAAGCTGTGCGGGCGACACTTGCAGTGCACTCAGCATATACTGCACGAAATTTGGCAGCGGGAGCGAGAGTCCATGCCGGAACTGATCTTGATGCGCGGCAACCCAACCTTCTTCTGGGTTGCAGGCTGACTCTCCAGGATTCAAGGGCCGTAGCAGAACTCTATCCGGGATACCCCACGTTTCCCGGAACGCTGCAATCTCTCCAGGGGTCATGCTCTCCTCCGGTTCATCACACACCACAGCGTGCTTCCCTCTGCCGATGGTGTAGCTCACGGCCGGAGCGCCTGCAAGGCGCACCCCGTGCGGTATTTCAGTCTCTGAGGATTCAGCCCCGGAAGACGAAGACGAGGACGGAGTCGAAACCCTGGTCCCGGAGCAGTCAGCGACTTCGGTCTCTGGAGATTCCGAACTGAGCCAGTTATCCAGCCTCTCCGCATCATCCACGAGGGGACCCCTGGCAGCCGATTCGGAAGCCCGGTCGGAACCTGAAGATGACATCTTAACCTAGGGGAAGAACACAAAACCCTAGCGCTTGTCAGCAACAGGGTACAACAACGCCTTCTACGGCCTCTCCCCAAGTCCGCCGCAAAGCAGTTCCGTCAGCGGCAGAGATCCCTCCCCCCCGCCGCAAAACAACAAAGCCAAAAACAAGAACAACACCGGGGCAAAGAAATCAAACAAACTTACCAATTAGTATGCTCAACCGAGGACAATCGGCCCTGGGAAAGCAGCGCGCAATGGTAGGGAGCGTTCAAGAAACGGATCTCGTGGGGCAAGAAAGGCTCAGAGTGCTCGCCGGATTCCTCTCTTTCTCTTAGTTTCTCCAAAGCAAGAAGCAACAACAGAAAGAAGAGCAGAAGAGGCCTTTTTATAGAGGGGACCAGTGCCCTAGGCAATCGAAATCCCTCCAAAACAAGTAATCAGAGCAACTCAAACGCCTGCGAATCCAGGCCCTTCATCTCAAGACCGCCCCCCGCTGGCACGTGTCCCAGCATTGGAAAACTGCCCATGTCATCATAACTGACGGGACTGATGGACTTCCTCCTTAAATGCATGTCAGCCACTTGTCCCACACGCTGGCGACAGGAAGGTAGGAGCGGGAACCAAGGAGTCAGGCCCTCCCACTTCCCCAGATTCCACGCTTGCACGACAATCTTCGCTGCATATCTCGAAGACCTCTCTCGCGGTTATGATCATCCAACCGCTTGGAGAGCACCCATCCGGGTATGAAGCCTCGTCTCGATACGGCAGGACGCCCGGTCGAGGACCGCCCGGCACCATGACAGTTCGCGGTTATGATCATTCAACCGGCTGTATGGCTTCTTCACTGCATATCTCGAAGACCTCTCTCGCGGTTATGATCATCCAACCGCTTGGAGAGCACCCATCCGGGTATGAAGCTTCGTCTCGATACGGCAGGACGCCCGGTCGAGGACCGCCCGGCACCATGGCAGTTCGCGGTTATGATCATTCAACCGGCTGCATGGCTTCTCCATGGCACATCACCAGAGGACTCGTCTCGATATGGCATAATGTCCGGACAAGGGTCGAGATCCACCCGGTCCGTAGCAGTTCGCGGTTAGGTATCATTCAGCCGTTTGCACGCCATCCTACTGGAGACCTCGTCTCGATATGGCATGTCGCCCGGTCGAGGTCCATCCAGTCGCATCTCACTGGGCGGACTCGTCTCGATATGGCAGAACGCCCGGTCAAGATCCGCCCATCGGTTACGATGCATCCAACCGGCTCGAGAGAATATTCCGGGAATAGGATCCACCCGGTACCATGGCATTTCACTGGGGGACTCGTCTCGATATGACATAATGTCCGGACAAGGGTCGAGTTCCACCCAGTACCATGGCTGACCCCGGTCATGAGAACATTCGACCGGCTTGGGCTTCATACACCCGGGTGAGTTTACATCTAACCCATGTACGCTTGTCCAGCAGGATAAAAACTCTGCATCGCACCAGCTGCGGCAAAAGGGGGCTGCACGGCGAGCTTTGTCACCTTAACGCCACCCCCCTACCGGGAACATAATGCACCTGGCCCCATGGCATCTCACTGGGCGGACTCGTTTCGATATGGCAGGACGCCCCGTAGAGTTCCGCCCAGCACCATGGCTGACACCGGTCGAGAATATTCGACCGGCGGGCTTATAACCCCGGGTGAGTTTGCATCTAACCCATGCACGCTTGTCCAGCAGGATAAAAACCCTGCATCGCATTGAAAGGCGATCAAACATGGGGCTACACGGCGAGCTTTGTCACCTCAATGTCACCCCTTTACCTCAACGCTTATTCAACACAAGCTGAGAAGAACTAGCAAGTGTTCACCGGTGCTTCAAACAGCCCGCAACACCGGGGTAATCTCCCTGCAGCCTAGCAATGGGAAACTCGTCTCGATATGGCCGGACGCCCGGTCGAGTTCCCATACTCCTGGCCACGTCTCGATATGGTATGTCGCCCGGTCGAGGTCCAGTACTGAAGTTCACCAGGGACCCGTCTCGATATGGCAGAACGCCCAGTCGAGGTCCCATGAACTTCACCCCGTCCGTTTCGGCAGGTCGCCCGGTAGAGGCTCAGTGAATTCTGTTTCGGCAGATCGCCCGGTAGAGGCTCAGTGAATTCCGTTTCGGCAGATCGCCCGGTAGAGGCTCAGTGAACTCCGCTCCGCTTCGATTCGGCAGATCGCCCAGTTGAGGCCCAGTGAAGCTCCGCTTCGTACCGAGAGGGCAGAGTGCCCGGCCCAAATTCCGTGCATATCTCTTGCATGGCGGATCTCAACGCCTCATTATCATCCCATGCACAAAATCTCTTGCATGGCGGATTTCAACGCCTCATTATCATCCCATGCACAAAATCTCCTGCATGGCGGATTTCAACGCCTCATTATCATTCCATGCACACATCTATTGCATGGCATCATAGCATCATGGCATCATCCCATACACTCACCGGGTTCCACCCGACTCCATGCTCATAACACCACAACACTTGAGCATATTACTGCTTATATTGCAAATGTGCTTATAAACTATTGCTTCCCATCGGTAACAGGTACTCACCTCGGTCACGCCCAATCTTTAACGCGAACTTGGGGGACTGGGCACCGGTAGGTTGGTAGCCCTGCGGGTCTACGGGACAAGAGCAAGACAGATTTAAGTCCCCATTCAAGATTGCACTTGACCGGAAACTTGGGGGACTTGTTGACAGTAGCCGCAGAGAGGCTACAGCAGGCCCATAGACCCGCAGCAAGTGCACCAGGGCCCGGCCCAAGGGTCAGGACTGGATCACCAACACCCGGTCTCGGGGCCTAGCACTCTATCCTGCCTCCAGGGACCCAGGGGCCGGGGGCGCCAGCCTGCCTAAGAGGGCACCAGAAGGTATAAACAGAAGGGAACCAGTCCCACATCGAAGAGTAAGGCCAGCCCTTACCCCCAACCACCTATATATGGGCCCCAACTACCCTCTTTATTAGGTAACTCATCTCTCTCCCTGCTTACATACATGCCTTGGTTATATATATTCCAACTATACTAACTTAGGCATCGGAGAGGAGAAGACCGGCCCGCCCGGTATTCCCCTTAGTGAGCAGGATTGCAAGAGATCGAGTTGGATTCATCAAGTATCTACTAGACCCCCGGGTTTAGGCAGAAACAGACACTATGATGGCAGTCAGTCTGTTCCTCCCCGTTATTCCCTTTCTCCTGAAGGAGAAGTTACTAGTGAAGAGACTGCTGCTTATAAAGCTTGGAAACAGACTGATATGGCTTTAATGAGTCTTCTTATGGCAACCTTGGATGAAGACATTGTTGATGTTATCATTGGATGTAAGACTTCCAGACAAGCTTGGTTGGCTCTTCAAGAACGTTTTTCTGCTGTTTCAAGAGTAAATATCATGCAACTCAAAACAGAATTACAAACTATAAGGAAGGGAGCAGAATCAATTGAGAAATATCTTCAAAGAGTCAAAAATGCTAAAGACCAGCTTATGTCTATTGGAGTGGTAATTCCTGATGAAGACATAATCATTCTGATATTGAATGGATTACCTGAGGAATATTCTACAGTAAGAACATTTGTAGAAGGAAGAGAAAATCCTATTACTCTAAGAGACTTGAGGTCTCAACTCCTTGCTGTAGAAAGGCGCATTGAAGGAAGTTTTTCTATGATATCAAGCATGACTGCTTTGGTGGCTCAAGGAAATGGATTTAAGAACAATGAAAGAGATGACAGTACTAGAGGTTGGAAATGAAAAGAGGGAAAACGTAGTGGATCTAATTCTGAATATCAAGTTTGTGGAAAGAGAGGACATACTGTGGATACATGCTTTCGTGTCCATAAGTGTCAGATATGTGGAAAACATGGTCATCTGACAAACACTTGTTATCAGAATCTAGAATATAAAAATCATCAGTCTACTCAAGGTCAATCCAGTCAAGCTTCAAATGGTCCTTCTCCTGAATGTCAAATCTGTTCAAAGAAAGGCCATACTGCAGCAAATTGCTTCTATAGATATGATGTTCCTGCTGATCATCCCTCTCTATCTACACCTACATGTCAGATATGTGGCTTGAAGGGTCATGTTGCTCTAAATTGTTCTCATAGGACAAACTTTGCTTATCAAGGTTCTGAGCCTCCTTCTTCTCTCACAGCTTTATCTGCTCAAGCTTCTGGAATCTATCCATACTCTCAAGGAAGTTGTTTAGTCTCATCTGGAGGAAACAATTTCCCTGGAGGCTTTCATCCAAGCAGTGGTGCATCTTCTTCTGGTTCGGTTCCTAATCATAACAATAATGACGTGTGGATTGGAGATTCTGGTGCTACACATCACATGACTGCTGATCTCAGGAACTTGTCCATTGCTCAACCATATGCTTCTGACAATAAGATCACCATTGGTAATGGGACAGGTCTGAATATAGCACATATTGGCTCAAGTTTAATTAAGCCAGCAGATCATGTTCTTAGGTTGGATAATGTGCTACATGTTCCTAATATAGCTATGAACCTGTTATCCTTTACAAAACTGTGTAAAGACAACTGTTGTTTCATAACCCTTGATGAGAATGATATTGCTGTGCAGGACAAGGTATCCAAGGCAGTTCTCTATCAAGGAAAGAGTAGTAATGAAGGACTCTTCTTGTTCAAGTCTCCTCCTGTCTCATTAGTTTCTCAGCTATCTCACAGTGCTTTTGTCAGCTTATCTTCTCTATATCCTGTTTGGCATCAACGTTTAGGTCATCCTTCTCATCCAATCATGTCAAAAATGTTATCATATTCAAAAATAGAAATTCCTAAAGATGTTTCTAGTCATATATGTTCTTTCTGTCTAGAAGGCAAAATGCATAGACTGCCTTTTAATGAATCTGTATCCAAAACAACTGTCTTTTTTGAAAAGATTCACTCTGATGTATGGGGACCAGCTCCTTGTCTCTCCATTGAAGGACATAGATTCTATGTTACTTTCATAGATGATTGTACCAGGTTCATGTGGATTTTTCCTCTTATCAATAAATCTTATGTTTTTCCCCAGTTTGTTAAGTTCTGTGCTTTTGTGGAGACTCAATTTGACTCTAAAGTTAAAATTTTGCAAACTGATGGAGGAGGGGAATATAATGGAAAAGCTTTTGACAATTTTCTATTTTCTAAAGGAATTGTGCATCATATATCATGTCCATATACTCCTCAGCAAAATGGAGTTGCTGAGAGGAAAAACAGACATATTGTTGAAACAGCCATTTCTCTTATGTCCACAGCTTCCATTCCAAAACAATTCTGGTTTCACAGCATTGCTCATGTTTGCTTTCTTATCAATAGAATGCCTTGTAGATCATTGAACATGATCTCTCCTTATGAGCTTCTGTTTCATAAAGTTCCTGATCTCAGTCAGCTAAAGGTGTTTGGCTCTGGTTGTTATCCATATATCAGACCCTACAATCATGATAAATTTGATCTAAGGACTACTCAGTGTGTCTTCTTAGGTTTTGCCTTGGGTTACAAAGGTGTCTTCTGTTATAGTATCTCTCACAACAAGCTGTGGATGTCAAGACATGTAGTCCATGATGAAACAATCTTTCCATTCAGTTCTAATCATCAGGTTGCCTTCTCTCCTTTGGATCCTGTCTCTTTCTTTCCTTCTTCTGTTCCACTAACTACTCTTCCTCAAAGGATATCTGGCCCAAGAAATTTTGGTTCAAGACAATTTGCAGACT
Source organism: Potentilla sterilis (assembly GCA_963682095.1). Lineage (NCBI taxonomy): Eukaryota > Viridiplantae > Streptophyta > Magnoliopsida > Rosales > Rosaceae > Potentilla > Potentilla sterilis. Next base: position 30,841,681 of record OY821766.1, read on the forward strand.
TCGAAGGTGGAATTAGTGAGCATAACTCTAGTTCAAATTCTGCAAATCCAGATGGAGATGTTAGTAACAGTGACAGTCCAGAGTTAAGTAAGGAAAATCCTAATGATAATACTACTACTAGCAGGGCTCATATTATTGATAATTACACTTCTATGCACACTGCTAATGTTGTAGAAAATAATGAGCAAGATCTGTTTACTAATACTATGCAGGCTATCAATCCTCAGGATACAGATACTGGTGATACAATGTCTAATGTTCAACATGCAGCTATTGATAACCAGATTCACAATGATGTTCATGGTGGCCTTAATTTGAATCAGTCTAATGCATTGCAGTATGGAGGTAACATTGATCTAGATAATCTACCCCAAGAGTTGGCTTTCATTGAAGATCAAAATTATAATAATCATTCCATGATAACCAGAGCAAAGAATGGAATCATTAAGCAGAAAACATTTGAAGTTTTTTATTGTTTTTCTGCTATTTCTCAGCAGAATCTTTACAGTGAATATCCATTCTTTAGTGGCTTTACTACTGTATGTGATATTAGTGATATTGTGGAGCCAAAATCTTTTAGAGCTGCTTCAGGAAGAAAAGAATGGGATCAAGCCATGCAGGAGGAAATAGAGGCTTTGCAAAAACAAGGTACTTGGACTCTTGTTCCTTCTCCTATAGACAGAAACATTGTTGGCAATAAATGGATCTATAAAATAAAGAAAAACCCTGATGGTTCTGTATCTCGATACAAAGCAAGATTAGTTGCTCAAGGGTTCAGTCAAGCTAAAGGTCTAGATTATGAAGAGACCTTTAGTCCTGTAGTTAGACATAGTACAGTTAGAGTTGTATTAGCCCTTGCTGCTATGAACAATTGGGAATTGAGACAACTTGATGTTAAAAATGCCTTTTTACATGGTGATCTAAAGGAAGAAGTGTACATGTCACAACCAAGAGGATTTGTTGATTCTGAACATCCTGATTATGTTTATTTGTTGAGAAAGTCTTTATATGGATTAAAGCAAGCTCCCAGAGCTTGGAATGAAAAATTTACCAATTTCCTGCCAAGTTTGGGATTTACTTTTTCTCATTCTGATCCAAGTCTATTTGTTAGACACACCACTGCTGGAATTGTTGTTTTACTTCTGTATGTTGATGATATAGTCATTACTGGATCAGATTCTGCAGGAATTCATGAAGTTATTTCTCATGGTTTTTGATATGAAAGATCTTGGTGCCCTATCTTACTTTCTTGGATTAGAAGTAACAAGACTTCAAAAGGGCATATTTTTAACTCAGACAAAGTATGCTACTAATCTCCTTGTGAGGTCAGGAATGGAAACAATCAATTCATGCAGTTCTCCTTGTCTTCCTCATTATCAAATGACAAAAGATCAAGGGATTCCTCTTACAGATCCTACTGCGTATAGGAGCATTGTTGGGGCACTGCAGTACTTAACCTTTACAAGACCAGATATTGCATATTCTGTTAACACTGTGTGTCAATTCATGACCAATCCCACTGATGTGCATTTTTCTGCTGTTAAGAGAATTTTGCGTTATCTTAAAGGCACTTTACAACATGGATTGTTCTATAGTTCTGCTGGGGCTTTGCCTAATAAAGTCTGCATTAAGGCTTACTGTGATGCAGATTGGGCAGGTGAAGTGATACAGAGACGTTCTACTACTGGTTTTGTGGTATATCTTGGAATGTGTCCTGTATCTTGGCAATCTAAGAAACAAGGGTCTGTTTCTCGTAGCTCAACTGAGTCTGAATACAGAAGTCTAGCCAACACTGCTGCTGAAGTTAGCTGGTTGAGACATCTTCTGTGTGATTTACGAATCCAAATTCCTCAGGCTCCCCTTCTCAAGTGTGATAATTTGTCTGCCGTGACTCTTGCTTCAAATTCTGTTTTTCATTCCAAGATTAAACATTTGGATAATGACTTTCACTTTGTTCGCGAGAGAGTGCAGCATAATGATCTCTGCCTAGAGTATGTATCCACAACAGAACAGACTGCTGATATTTTGACCAAAGGATTGGCTTCTCCCATTTTTCGTACTTATTGTGTCAATCTCAGGTTGGTTACCCTACCTGAGCTTGAGGGAGGGTGATAACAGAAATATCTGATTCTGTTAAATGTTCTAGAAGTATCAGGACAAGTGTCATCAATTCCTGCTCTTGCCAGTTGTAATACAGCTCTTGGCCAGTTGTCAGAGTTTGTTAGAATCGATTAGTTCATATATTGCTGTAATCTCATTTCATTCTGTAATGATTCGAATGATCAATTCATTTTAGTAAAGATCTTCTTCTCTCTTTTAATCTTTCTCCTCTCTCTCTCTCTCTCTCTCTCTCTCAAAAGCTACTGTAAATTTCTTTGCTCAATGTCATAGCTATCAGAAACCACCGCGCCGCTGGCTTGCTGGCAGAAATCAGTCAACTGTTGGCAGATAGCGAGCCAATTTGCATCCGAGCTCCCATTGTGAGCCAAATAAGCTATGGGCCTATGGCGGCGGCAGCAGAGGTGTTCAGAGTATGCGCCACCTACAACAAATGAACAGTTTCCCATATGTTCATATACGAGACCGAAGTGTATGTATGTACGTGGAAATACAATTATATGTAGCATGTAAGTATTGAAAATGCTGATATGTATCAATAACAGGTAAGAAGTAGAGCTCGCTTAAGCAAGAGAAGCCTCGGAGCGACTAACTGGGGAGGGACAATGGTGACTATACATGGAGAAGGGGACAGAGAGCAAGTTATCGATATGACATATGAATCATGTAGTAATTGTAGTTAAGAGGCAACATGCACGTACGTGAAAGTGGGCATATCATCATAACCAGCTTAAAACTGGAAGAACTGTGTGAAGAACGGAAGAGTCTGCTCGCTGGACGCCATGGTCACGGCAGCGCCTAGCCTTAGAATGAAGTCGAGCACGGCAACACCCTTCTTCCATCCGGCTCCCTTATTATGATCGTGGTGCTTGGGATCAGCAGCGAGTACCCTCTTGACATGATATGCCTCATCTTTGGCAGCAGCCTTCCTTCTTGATGATGATGACCGATCTGCACGAGTGCCGATCATTGGGGCTGAATCACTTCTATGTGCATCTTTGCAAAGGAAAAAGATCGAAACTTCAGTAAATATCACTTGATTAAGCTTCTATATGTACGACCACAAAATGAATCCTCATGTGGTAAAATAAGTATGTAAAGTCATACATTAACACATTGTAAAATTTCCGAAATCATGAAAATTTAAGCCAATGCTAGATGGAAGATTAAGATAGTTTGACCATAGGAAGCTAAATATAGAGGCCTAATGATTTCTAGTCATAACACAGGTTGATGCATTCAACCTAGCATCCCAATTTCATATATAGATTGCATATTTTTCTCTTAAGAAAGAAGTTTCATTACTTCATTCAAAACAAATTTTATTTACATTAGTTGTATTCCAAAAATGAAAATATCCACTGGATTTCAATATCAGAAAATGGACTCTCATTGCCTATAAAACGCAACCTAAACCATTAGCCTTTGAAATGTACATCACCCATATTAAACCCTTTTCAATTCTCATGGACTTTCTTTTGAGGAAAGCTTTCTACTACAGTTTTTTCCCAACAAAAGCCGAAGAGTTGAATCCAGAACTGACCGGAAAATCCAACAAGAAATTATTTTCTTCTGTGGTGGAAATCAGACCATTTTACCTACAACTGCCTCTAAAAGACCCAAATTATCCATGGCAAATCGAAAATGTCGTAACATCCTTTGAGATTGAGAAGGGTGTAGTTTTTGTTTCAGCAAATGACACATTGAATCATATCTTCCAGTATTGGCCTTTGGACATAACTAACTTCATAGTGGCAGGTAATGTATTACCTGTTGATGTATTGGATGCCACTAATACCAGAAAATCGAGGATGATGATGTACAAAGGTGATGGAATTTACTTTCGAAGAGTGATTAACGATGATTCCTTTGTTTTGGGGTGCAAGGATATAATCACTACTGGAAATAAGGACTGAGGCGACGAAGATTGGAAAGGGAAAATCAAATTTCGTCGCCTCAACACATTGAGGCGACCAATATTGGATTGGTCGCTTCAGAAAACGAGAGCGACGATTTTTGATGAATAGTCGTCGCTCACATCTTACTGAAGCGATGAATTTTGAATGTTGTCGCCTCCCAATAATGTTTTGTAAACTGTAGCGACGAAAATAGTTTCTTCGTCGCCAACTCAGAGGATGAGTGCGGGCCACTACTACCCGCACTCATCCTACGATTCAGAGGTTGAACAGTTGAGGGCAGAAGTAGCAGCCGCCAATGAACGTGTCAGAATCAACGAAGAGCGTAGAAGAATCGAACAAGAAGAAAACAGAATCGAAAAAGAAGAGATGCTGCAACGTATGGCACGGATGGAGGCTGTCCTCGGCCTGTCGACCAACCCGAATGCCGCCGCCGCTGCCGCCGCCGCCAGATCCTCATGTGCTGAAGGTATAGGGGCAACGGACGACGATTTAGAGTAGTTTGTGTATGTATAGAACGATTTACATATGTATTCGGAACATTTCGACGACATTGTAGCTTTGAATTAAGTCAATGTATGTATAGTGTTTGTGTTATGTTGGATTTGTGCTTGGAATGAAATGTTGGTTGGACATTGTGATTTGAATGCACGATGAATGCAATGCAGGACAACAGAATGCCAGAATGCTGTGATTCTGGCTCTGTAACAAACTTTGAAGCGACGAACATTGCTCATTGTTAGTCGCTTAGATTTTGTTGATGCGACCAATATTATGCAAAATACGTCGCTCCCTTCATATTGAAAATGAAAAAAAGAGGGAAATTCTGTTATTCTATCTCTATAACAAATATTTAAGTGACGAATATTGCTCATAGGTCGTCGCTTGGATCAACATGAGGCGACCACTTTTGAACCAAATGTCGTCCCATCAAATTGGAAACGACGCTGCAAACTTTGTCGCCTCAAATGTGAGGAGATGATCTAAACTTTGTCGCCTCAAGTGGGCAGCGACGAGGTAAACTTCGTCTCCTCGAACTGTTAGTGACAAGTCAAAGTTTGTCGCCTCGCCTTTGAGGAGACGAGGCAAAATTGGTCGCTTGTATGTGGCGACAAATTAAAAAGTCGTCGCTTGAGATATCCAAGCGACGACTTTTTAGCAAAATTGGTCGCCTCGAAGTCGAAACGACGAAAACGAAGCGACGACTCGAAGCGACGACAAGTTTGTCTCTTCGGTGTCGAGGCGGGCGGAGGCGACGACAAAAAGTCGTCGCCTCGATCATGTTCTGCAGTGGTGAATGACAGACCTATTTGTCCTTTGAAGCTCGGTTTCCTGCTGTTTTAGATTAGGGAGCTCGATGGCCAACAATAGAAATCCATGTAATTAGGGGTTGGAAATCCCCGATTCCCCCGCTGCTTTGGCTGTTGAGGATTTTTCTGTTGAGGGAATCCCTGATTTCGACTTCCTTCTCCTTGTCATTGGAAAGCGGCAAATTGAGGGTCTTTACCCACGGCTGGATTTCGGATAGAAGATCTATGATGATGCTTAAAAGGAGTTGTTTTAGGCCGGGTATCCACGAGGGTCTTTTCAAGTTGCTTTAAAACCCCGATTGAAGAACCCGTATTTTTGATGGCAGGTAGTTTGCTTAAAAGTGAGTGGGCCACAGGTGTGGCACATGAACGGTATCCCTTCGATTCTCTTGACATTCGAAATCAAGGATTCCCCCGCCTCCGGTCGAGCTACTTTGTTTCCTATCCTTTTAGTCGAGTCGATTAACATCTCCTTGACATTCGAGTTATTTCATCCGTTGAGTCGCTTCTTTTCCTGTCCCTTTGAGTGGCTATTGGCAGCCTACGGTAGGTGATTGGTAAGCGTTCTGACTAGCGTTTCGCACTAAGCTCTTTGATCTGTTAGTAAACCCCCTGCCGGAAGAAAGTGACTCGACTCTTAAGGAGAGGGCGGAAATAGGGCAAACAGGAGCTTCCTAATAGTTATAGCAGTGGGTACAAATATTATGGTCAAGATGGGATCATTAAAGTAGTTAAAGGTGCGCTTGTGGTAATGAAAGCGTAAAGGATAGCTCCAAATCTGTACATGCTTGAAGGAGAAACACAACAAGAAGGAGAAGCGTCTATTGTGTCGGGAAGTTCTTTAGAAGAATCAACGATGATGTGGCACCGTAAACTTGGCCACATGTCGGAACGAGGTTTGAAGATTCTCACTGAACAAAAGCTTCTTCCAGGGCTCAAAAAGGTATCATTACCCTTTTGCGAGCATTGTGTTACTAGTAAGCAGCACAGATTAAAGTTCAACAGAAATAATGCTAGAAGCAAAGCTATCTTAGAACTGATTCATTCCGATGTTTGGGAAGCACCAGTTCTATCCCTAGGAGGTGCAAAATACTTTGTGTCTTTCATTGATTATTACTCAAGGAGATGTTGGGTGTATCCAATCAAGAGGAAGGCGGACGTATTCTCAGTTTTCAAAATATTCAAAGCGCGTGTGGAGCGAAAATAAGATCAAGTGTTTGAGGACGGAGGAGAATATACCAGTAATGAATTTGATACCTTCTGTAAACAAGAAGGTATCAAGAGGCAGTTCACAGTGGCATACACTCCACAACAAAATGGAGTTGCAGAGCGGATGAACAGAACCTTGTTAGAACGGACAAGAGCGATGTTGAGGACTGCGGGGATGGCCAAGTCATTTTGGGCAGAAGCAGTGAAGACCGCCTATTATGTGATCAATCGGCCACCATCAACCGCAATTGATCTGAAGACGCCAATGGAGATGTGGACTGGTAAGCCAGCTGATTATTCTCGCTTACATACATTTGGAAGTCCTGTATATGTCGCCCAAGAAACATCAAAACTGGATTCAAAATCCAGAAAATGCAGTTTCTTAGGGTATGCTGATGGAGTTAAGGGGTATCGCCTGTGGGATCCCACTACCCACAAGGTTATAATCAGCAGAGATGTAATATTTATAGAAGACAATGTACAAGGAAAGGAAAATGATAGCACTTCAAAAGAGAAGCCGGAGACTGTTATAGTTCAAGTTGAAGATAAAGAAGAACAAGAAGTTCCAGATTCTTCTGAAGCAACACCAGAGCACGAAGAACAAGAACAAGTTGAGTTTGCAACTCCACGAGTTCGACAATCTACTCGGGAGAGAAGAGAACCAGCTTGGCACTCACAATACATTATGGAGGGAAATGTTGCATACTGTCTTCTAACAGAGGATGGAGAGCCATCAACTTTCCATGAGGCTACAAAAAGCCAAGAAGCTTCTTTGTGGATGGCAGCAATGCAAGAAGAAATTGAAGCTCTCCATAAAAACAAGACGTGGGATCTTGTTCCACTACCACAAGGAAGGAAATCCATTGGCAATAAATGGGTCTACAAGATCAAACGAGATGGCAATGACCAAGTGGAGCGGTATCGTGCTAGATTGGTGGTGAAAGGATTTGCTCAGAAAGAAGGTATTGACTTCAACGAGATATTCTCTCCTGTTGTTCGACTCACAACAGTTCGAGTAGTCCTGGCGATGTGTGCTACATTTGACTTGTGCTTAGAACAGTTGGATGTGAAAATTGCATTTCTTCATGGAGAACTTGAAGAAGAGATTTACATGCTCCAACCAGATGGATTTGAAGAAAAAGAAAAAGAGAACTTGGTTTGCAGGTTGAACAAATCTCTATACGGTCTCAAACAGGCGCCGAGATGTTGGTATAAGAGATTTGATTCCTTCATCATGAGCCTTCGATACAACAGACTCTGTTCAGATCCTTGTGCTTACTACAAGAGATTTGGTGATGGTGATTTCATTATATTGCTGTTGTATGTTGACGAGTAGCAGGCCCCAACAAAGATCGTATTAAAGACTTGAAGGCACAGTTGGCTAGGGAGTTCGAAATGAAGGACTTGGGACCAGCAAACAAGATTCTAGGGATGCAAATTCACCGAGACATAAATAATAGGAAGCTTTGGTTTTCTCAGAAGAACTACTTGAAGAAAATCTTGTGTAGCTTCAACATGCAAGATTGTAAGCCAATCTCTACCCCTCTTCCTATTAATTTCAAGTTATCCTCAAGTATTAGTCCTAGCAACGAAGCAGAGAGGATGGAAATGTCTCGAGTACCGTATGCATCAGCAGTGGGTAGCTTAATGTTCGCTATGGTATGCACAAGACATTGCACAAGCAGTGGGACTAAGTAAGAGTAGTGGCATTCTCATCAAAAGGATAAGTAAGTTCGCAATCCAGTGATAAAGTGAAAAAAGGTGCTTTTATCTGCCCTGGTGAGGATATGCATATAATATTATAGGTAATATAGTGCATCAAGATTATAGGTTACAGGCCAGTCCTAATCTATAGGATTGATTCTGGCTTCTCTAGGACTACTAACTAGACTATGCTAAAAACGTTGGAAGGAAATCTGTGCGAAGGCTTTCTGTGGGTAAGGCAAAGATCATCAAAGCTAGGGCAAGGGCAAAGGTAGATGTAATATTGCGATATGTGTCTTACCGTGGTAATTCATTTATTTTTCTAGTGGGTCTAACTAGATTTTATGTCTAAGGAAGAGGAGAATCGCCCTAAAGAGCATGCCTAGTCCTTCTCGAATCCTGTGAGTTCTGTTACATCCTCTGTTCCTGCTTTTATCAAACCAGTGACTTTCGTTCCTGCAAGCCAGTGCGAGTTCTCACCGAATCCATACATTTTGAGGTCCCTGTCAGCTAATGGGACTAGAGTTTAGGAATATCATGGGTTGCGGAATTCTTTCTGGATCTAATTCCGGATGAAATTACTCTACTAGGGGCTTTAGCTAATAGATATATATCTTTTATGCCCGCGAGGAAGAGATCCTGTTTGAGTGGGAGCTTTATTGGGACTTCTATTACATCTCGCCCAGTGGCAGTTTTAACGGTAGAGGGCTCCATATATATATATATATTTTTTTTTTTCGGGTAGATAAGATTCCGATAAGATATCCTGGGGGGGTGAATTTCTTGTTGTCTCTGCGGAATTTCTCTCTCTATAGGACCGGTGCCAGTTGGCGTGATAAGATAAGCGCTTTATAAGACCTCTAAGCCTGAGAGTTCTGTTCCATTTCGTAAGCGAGTGTGAAGTACTTCCATTCGACCCTCCTCCAATTGCGGACTCCTTGTCAGAAGAGTTATCAAGCGCAAGGGAAAAGACTAGCAAGCCAATTACAGTCTTAAGGGATGGGAAAGAAGGCAAGCTAGCAATCTTGTGAGAAAGCGAAATCCAAGACATGAAAGCAGAATCACAACTTCTTAGCCTCATTGGATGCCACAACCCATGCTTCAATCTGGTCAAGGCATTGGCATTGTTAACCAAAGACTGAACCGAACCGAGCTCTGTTGCGTCAAACTGACGCTATGTCTTTATTGATTATTGATGGAAGCTCTGAGTTCATAGAGGGCAGCTGCGGTTCCTGGTTGAGTGAAGGTCTTTATCTGTCTAAAACAAATAGAAGAACCGAGTGATCGGAAAAGCGGGCCTTGTTTGGTTCTCTGGAGTTCCAGAGTTGGTCAGAATCTTATTCTTGTGCATTGTTGGATGTATCCTGAGGTGAAGTGGCCTGTCTATCTCTCATTTTTCATCCACACCCTTAGCTACCCTCCTCTATAAAGGCATCACCTCTTAATTGTCAACTTCTTCAGGCAATTCCCCATTGCTTCCTTTGTCACAAGTTCGACAGAATCATCAGTAACTTGGACATGAAATTCTTCCCCCGGTTCGTAGACTCTTTTAGAGTGCCCCTATTCTTCCTTTGTTCATCTTGAGAGCTTCCTGTTACTCATCTATAGGGAGAGTAGGTGCTATGTGACTTGGATATGCCGAGTCATCAAGCACTTGAATTACCTGACATGACAGGTTTTCAATGCCTGGGATGTCCATTAACTCAGGTGGCATAAACTCCTTGACAGTTATTAGAAACTTAGACACGAAATCCATATACTCACTAGGCGAGTCTGAGTTCCTTTGCTCTTTCTTTTGTCTTTGCCTCCGTAGACGAGCATCACATTTGGAGTCTTTGTATCATCGCAGAAGGAGTGGAATATAATAGCCATTATTCCGCGAATCGGGATATAGGGGGACTAATGACTCAACTAATGATGTGGATTGAATTCCAAGGCAATCCATACAGATCTACTCAAGTCAGGTTCTGAACGAAAGCCTTTCAATGAGAGTGGATCTCGTTGGGAAGTGAGACTCATTATCATAAATAGAGTCACTAAGAAAGAAACGCGTATTAGGTAAATAGGCACCGAACGGTGTCACCCCAGAACAACTGATGCATTTGCATACTTGAAATTGCTACCCTTCGGTGCCCTGAATCAGAGATGAACCTGTGACTAACCGCAGTTCAGGCATCCGAACAGGGGTTTAGTCAACTAAGTATACCTCATCAGTGCACGCTTTCGATATCTCTGTCTCCGGCCCACCAGTAAGAGTCTCGTCAACCGTTCCCAACCTTATCCAGGAAAAATAAAGAAGAGCGTACTACGGTGCTTAATATGTCCATGTAGGAAAGCAACTACTCCCAATCGGCTGTTGCAAGCTGGCAGGGCAGCTAGTAAGCAAGTTGACTCAGGTAGGGAGAGAGTCTATTGAGCTCCAGGGTTGGCTTCGATATCGATAAAGTAAGATCCTCACGATCCGGCATTCATAAGGGCGTAGGCACAAGCGAGAGGGAAGATTACCCTTTGTTTGACTTTTCCATTTTCATAGGCAAAACAAGCCCAAAGAAAGGGCATAGGCAGCTCCGTACGATCGGTTCACATCCTCCGCAGCCGCAGCTCTTATAAATCACTTATACAGATAGAAAGAAGTTGCTTGGAGGATTGTCTTTCCTTTGCCGCACTGGGCATTATCCGCTAGTTATCGATTTCGTCAGGAAAAGGCTTGAAATGGATCTTGATTAGTGAAAACGTGAGCCAATCCCCAGATTTTAGAACGGGGTTCTGGTTCCAATTCCGATAGAACAGCGAAGACGGGACCATCCCGCTCGGGCTCCAACGTCCTCAGTTCGGGCTAGATTCAAGGTATGCGCCCATACGCCAGTGGATTTCTTTTGATTCAGGGTTAGCTCTTAGTCCAAGGGGATTGGGTTTGTGTGAAGTGTTCCGGGTACAAGAAAGAAAGTCCAAGTACAGAATGAGGCGAGAAAGAAAGATTGTGTTATAGTAGGGCTAGACTGCCTCTCTTATTAATGCACGGCTGAGGAGAAGTCTGTGGCTTAACTTGAATAATCTCTTTCAACCCTATTTGTCTTGCCTTTATTCTTTGGTGTGGTCTTCCCGAGGGAACAGGCAAAGGGTAGCAGTCAAGCGCGGGGCAAAAGGAATAATAAAATTGACATGTATTGGGATAGCACATTCTTTTGTTTTCAATTCAGGTTGAAGAGAACGTCTAAGAGGTCAGCTGTGTAAGGGTTCGGTTGTCTTGGGTGAGTAGATCACCTCGTAGTTGAGATTTTATTGGATTGGGAAAATTTTGAGAACAATACATGATCAAAATTAGGTGCACTATGAATTTATGTACATCAAGTTACAAGATATAAACATTAGTAACTCCCTCCCATGATCGGCACCCACCAGCTCTTCCTTTCAAGTTGTTTCTACTCTGTTTCTTTTGTGTCATATTTTTTGACTTGAGACTTTGATGAATTTCGTATGTTATATTATATGGAGATTTGTCCTTTGAAAATTTTGATGACTATTTGTCTATTGTTGTAGGAGAAAAGAATAGATGCAAACGTCACCTTTATTGATAGATAAGGAGGTCTTTATATAGGTATTACATCAAGTATCCCTAATAATCAGAGATTCTCCATCTATAAGGTAACTACTAATCTAGTCTAATTAGGTCAAGACACACATAGGAAGTTACGGAATTATCCTTCCTTGAACACTCCTCCTTGTGTCGCGTACCTAATGTGACACGGTGCATAACATGTTGCCTCGCTAAAACCTTGCCAAGCAAAACAAAACCACTTGGGTAAAAAATAAAAAGCTTGGTCGAAGGGAAAAGAGCACAACGCACCAACTACAATTGAAGATTACATGTGAGGTAGACTCCCCCTGATGTCTACAAGACAACTCCCCCTGATTGGTAACTCAATCTACGAGTGTAGATTAATGACGTATACAAACGCTCCTCACAAGCTTCAAAAGTAGGCGTGGCCAATGATCGAGTCATTGAATACGGCCACATTATCCTTGTATTAGGCCAGCTACACTTAGCTTTACTTGGTCTTAAGGAAGAAGGTTGCTTAACAACTCAAAACTAGAGTTCGCGTTGAAAATCAGATTCACGCGCAGCATGACCTTCGTATACTTAAATAGTCATAACTCCTTCGATACATTAGGTATGAATGAACCGTAAAGCGTTCTGGAAACTAGACACCTATATCTTTCTAGTGATATAAAGTACACGACGTGGTTCGTCTTGAGCTGATCACAAAGCTCTGTCGAAGGTGACTGATCTGCAAATTACTGGACAGATTCGTCCTACTTTACTAAAACAGCCATAACTCACTCAATATGATAGCTATGATCAAATGGTTGGTTTCCCTGGAAAGAAGACACGTAGACCTTTCCAATGGTATCAATTTCACAATTTTTCAGTGAGTGGGCTGTCCTGTAGGTCTCGGGGAAGTCAACATATAGAACCAAGTAGAATCTAGAATTGCCTATTGATGTGTCTTTCATGATGGGATCGAATGAGCCTAAACCTTTCTCTCTTGAAAGAAAGTACCGCCATATACCATGGCATTGCGTGGGCGCGTCTAGCCATTACCTTGGCTTTATAAGTTTATAGCGAATGAGATGTCGAGTCTATCATATTATAACAAGTACATGATTGCGCACATGGTATTTAGATGGAGAGTTTCATCTCCCAAGACTTCTCGTCATATAGACGAAACGAGTCTTCTCAAGGCATCGACTAATCATGGGATACATATAGGCTTTGGTTTAACATCCATTAGATTGCCATAAGCCGATAGATGAACAAGTTCATCACTAACGGTTCTCACATTCGAGACCAAGTATTCCCAAGATCCTTTCATTCTTAACGTCGGATTAGTGATATCTCAATCACAATTCATCCGTAGTTTACACGCAAATAGGCATGATTCTTTACATTTCATCTCCAATCAAGTAGTCGCTCAACCGCGTTATACAATTTCCAACCAGAAGATTTGAACCCATATAGAGAACATCCTAATCTGATAACATACACACTTCAAGGTTTTTGCTTACTTGACTTGGGTGAAAACTGATCCGTTCATGATATTTATGTACATCTCTTTACTTAGTCCCAATAGAGATGATTCATAAGCTGCATGTTCAGTTTTTCGGAACTACCTAACTGACAAGGTAGTGGAGTGTGATATGACTCCATTACGAGAGCATATGTCATCGTAGTCGATTCCAGGGCGTTTGTGAGAGACCTTGCGCCACAAGGTGAGTCTAGGCTCTTTTTCTCACTACGCTTTCCATCAAAGATTATCGATAGGGTTTACACTTGCGGTGTCGGCATCACCTGACCAAGGACCTATCTCTTTGTATAAACTGGATCGCATATCTTTCCATGTAGGCCAATTCACAACGTTGGTATTTGCTTCAACGAAATGAGTGTGTTCGATATCTAACTCATAGACCACGTACTCATGTACACTAGTGTAATTTGCATTTGTGGAGATCTCTATATGGATTGGCTTCTCATTGAGGCGTCCCCCAATGATGACCTTAATCCAGAAAATCCATGAGACGAATGAGTTGTCATTGATTCAAGGATCAAGTTGTGCCATACTCGCATTCGGCGAGTGTATATCGAACTAAGTGCCCTCTCTACACTTCTTGTGAGAGTCATGGCCTAGTGACACCATCTACCACTTTTGTGGAGTCACCATGTCACCATTTATGAATGACAATATGTCCATTGATTTGGACATCAATCCTTACAGGCATGTTGATACAAGAGTACTATTCCGATCTTTTCCTTGAAAGACCAATAGTTTGCTCTTTGCAGCATGTATATCAAATCTCGTCACTTTGGTTTATGGGACTTTGGGAACATGATGAGGCACAGCGGGGACAAACCACGGCAATGCCAAGTCGTTCTACTTGAACAAACTTGTTCTTCTCTCCCCCTAACAACGGGGAGACTGGCTCATCAAAAAGTGACATAAACGAGATCGCCTGTTAAGGTTTCTATATAGCGGACTATAAGTGGAAGCTGACGTCTTATTCAAAGACGTTATTCATAATCAAATAACCCATCATTGAGCACTTGTGGTAGCGCAATATGGCACATAAATTATGTGGACGGTAAAAGGTATTGATTGTTAACACTTATACGTTAACAAGATGCATTCCGTTACAAAATGTAACATGCATGTATGCTTCCTGAAACGTTTCACTAAGTTCTGGGACACCAAATACAATCAAATTTTAACAATAGATAGGCACGTGTGTTAGGATTCCAACGCCACTGGCCTCCTTGCCGGAACCGGTCAGAAACATACCGTATCGGTCGGAATAGTCGCCGGAGGTCCATGAACATTTGTGTCAAGCGGTTCAGCATCTTCCAGATATCCAATGGCTCTGAAATTTTATGAGCAGGTAGCCATGGATGTTAGGAATCGGTGGACCAAATTTTACCTCAAGAACCGGCCTAAAAGTAGGTAAACCGGTCCTCACAATGACGAGTCCGCGAGCTGAAAAACCAGAAATTTTAGGTTTTTGCTACTTTTCAATCATTGTGAAGGTGCTTCATAACATCTAAGTGTTATGGCTTGAGTTTAACCATGAGGTATATCACCATAGTATCATTGTGTCTCAAATTGAACTATAAGAAGGCATCAATGTCATCATCTTATGTATCATTGCCTTTAGCGTAGGAGGGCGTTACTCTAAAACTTTGCTAAAGATTAAGCTTCCATATGTTGAGCATAGCTAATGAAGGATCATAAGGGGGATCATATGCACGTTTAAATGCATAGATGGTGCTTCCATTGACTTGGAGGAAGACTTAGGTGACGTTAATGCCATCCTTGAGCCTTGAGCATTGCTCATGATGCTACCAAATATTCTTTTGGTAATCTTTGATCCTAATAGTTTCTTTGCTCAAAAGAAACGATGTCCATAGCTTTCTTGCATATATGAATCATCAAGTCATGTCCAAAATTTCGGACGATGTATAGAAGAGTCTACATGAGTCGCCGATTCAAAGAATCCGAATCATAGTATACGTGAAATACTTTCACAATATTGACTCATAAGTTGTGCGCATTCATTAGAAGCGATACATAAGAAATCAATTCAATTTTCACAATGAGTTTCAAGGTGATAAACGTTGGCACCAATATCTTTAAGTAGTGATCAAGGTTCGATGAAGATTAGTTACACACTCAATGTCTCTATGATACATTCATAAGAGTGTAGAGACAAGAGTTTTATGCCAAGACATATAAACCAGAATATATACTCAATTCCTATAGAGTGTGCAACATGGCGTGTAGTATCACAAGATAAAACATAGGCATGCTTAAAGGCGTACTAGACACATCTGTTAACGCTCAAAAATAGAGCTGGAAAACAACCAAAATGAGCCAACATCGATACTATAGAGACATAAATGTCTAAACCAAGTATCCAAGACCGAGACCATGAGCTAGCTATCCGAGGCCGAAGCCAAGCTAGAGTGGAAGCCAAGCCGAAGCAAGGCAAGGGAGGGCCGGGGTCAAGCATAGGCGCGTGCTAGGCTAGCCAAGGCCGAAGCCGAGGTAGTGCACGGGCGGGCCGAAGCCGAGGTAGTGCACGGGCGGGCCGAGGCCGAGAAAATGTCAAGGCACGTCAAGGCCGAAACCAAGGCGTGTCGAGGCAAAAGCAAAGGCTTATGGGGCCGAGGCTTGATGTTGGAGTCGAGGTCATGCGAGTTGCCGATGGTTAGCCTAGGCCGAAGCTAAGGCTTACCGAGGCATAAAACAAGGACCTGACGAGGCCGATGCCATGCTAAAGAGCCAAAGGCATGATGAGGCCGAAGCTAAGACGTGCCGGGGCAAGTGCATGGGCTTAGAGGGCCGAGATGGGCAGCGGGCCGGGTCATGTGCAGGCCGACGCCAGGGCCGAGGCCGGGGCGGGGCTAGGCGGGCGCGTGCGTGCCGGGGCGAGTGCATGGGCTTAGAGGGCCGAGATGGGCAGCGGGCCGGGCCGTGTGCAGGCCGACGCCAGGGCCGAGGCCGGGGATGGGATAGGCGGGCGCGTGCGTGCCTCATTGTTTGGTTGTGGCAGAGCTGTTGTCCAAGCAGCGCGCAAGCCAAGCCAAGGCCGAAACCGAGGCTAGGCAAGGCGGGCTTTGGTGTGCGCAAGAGTGCCGAGGCCGAGGCCGAGGCTGGGCAATGCGCATGCATCCGCTCATGTACGCAAGCATGTCTATTTGTTTCTTGACGAGCATAGGCTCGTTTATCTTTGTGATTTTCAGAGTTAACATCACCAATTAGATTGGTAAACTCAATCAACATGCCATGTAAATGTGTAATGCGATTCATTGCATTCACATATAGCTTTTTAGGGAATCGAACCATATATACATCAAAATGCCAACGGTTACATCGAGATCTTGACCATAAAGAGTGTATCGACTAAGTAGCATTAGTCACACATGTGAGGTCTATGCCTGTACAAAATCAACGGATTTGTAGTCACGTTGACTAGGAAATTGAAGTCATATGCTTCATATTTATTGCAAATTATCTTTTGCTTTTGAAATCCGTAATCATGAGAATGTACTCTCATCTTCTTCCATGTATCTCTTGTATACATTAACCATATGATTGCATTATTTGCAATTATTGAACCGATGTAGAACCATATCAATGACATGATTCTCTCTTTTTTTTCAATGGCCCTTTTCTCTTTTTTTTCTGGATGACATGGGGGTTTCAAGGCGTAGCCTCCCCCTCTTTTTCTGAGGGCATTTTGTGGTCAATTTTTTTTTTTTCAAAAGAACAAGAGGGAAGGTATTGAATGGTCGAGACCAAGAGTATGGTAACTCAATTCAATATCTGTTGTGACAATTTCCGTCACATATCGATGTTACAGCGACAATTGTCGTCGCACATCATGAGTTTGTCCCCTATGTGACTCCCTTAAGATCGTCACAAGCATCGACAATATTATGTCGGAATCGTGATAAAATAGTCACGAAGAGTTGTGGTTCACAGTGACATCACAGCCACAAGCACAACTTTGGACGGTAACATCACAGTTACCCCTTAAATACTGTGATACGCAGGGGTGGGTGGGGCCCCTTTGTATCGTCCTGAAAAACACACAAGTTCTAACACATGTACACAAGTTCAAATAATTGAAATTGCGAAAAAACGGGAACTTTTATTAAATCATACTTGCTAGTTCGCCAAATGAACTGCGTTTAAAAATTGCGCTGGAGGACTCGGTTCTGATCCTTGTGCAAATTAAGATGCTCTTCCATGTACGTGCAACGAAATAATCCTCGCAATTACATCGCGATGCGTCGTGCAATAAGTTTCATGGAAAAGAAAAACATATGCTTAGTCATATTCACCATATTCAGGACAGTAAAACTAATAAAGAAATACTACAGTAACTGTTTTAACCCGTAGGGTAAAAACTTTTTATCTTAGGTAAGTACAATTACTGTTTTGCTCCTGGGTCGGATCAGAAGATCCGGGTTGAGCCGAATCGGGTCGGGTTGGCAAACCGGGTCGGACCTGGGCTGCACCACTAGCAGCCGGGTCGGGTCGGCGCCGTCTGGTTGCAGGCGCAGGCGAACCGAGGTGTGCGTCATAGATGGCGCTACGCGACCCTGGGCTGCTTAATCGTCGGAGCGGCGCTGGGCTACAGGGCGGCGGCGTCCAGTTTCAAGCAGCAGTTGAGGACGGCGTCGAGGGAGAGCACCAGTCGAGGGACAGCAGAGGACGCGCGACGGAGGGCTGCGCGAGGTCGTCGGCGTCATGGAAGCGCTGAGGATCGGCTCAAGGCCGCGGCGGCGGTGCTGGTTCGAGCTGCGCGGGTCCGATCTGGAAATCGGAGAAGAAGATGGGTGCCCAGATCGAATTTCTGGGTGCTCTGAGATTCTTTGCCGACAAGGCTGTCGTCGGTAAAGGTGCAAGGAGGGTTTTCTGTTCTTTGCCGACAAAAGGGTTGTCGGTAAAACTTGGTGCCTGGGTTTTCTTTCTTCCGACGAAGCAATTGCCGGCAGAAGGTGATTTCTGGGGAGGGCCTTCTTTGCCGACAAGCAGTTGCCGGCAGAAAAGCTAGGGTTGCTGAATATTTTTTTTTCCGGCAAAAAGCTAGGGTTAGGGTTAGAAACTACGTGCTGATAACGTGTTGTAGGAGAAAAACAATAGATGCAAACGTCACCTTTATTGATAGATAAAGAGGCCTTTATATATGCATTACATCAAGTATCTCTAATAATCAGGGATTCCCCATCTACTAAGGTAACTACTAATCTAGTCTAATTAGGTCAAGACACACATAGGAAGTTATAGAATTATCCTTCTTTGAACATCTATTTCAATTTGATATGTGGAAATGTGAAAATGCATGTGGAGTGAGAAGATTTTTGATAAATTAGAATACAAAATTAAACAATTATTAGTTTGTCACAATAAATTGTATAAAATTTGGAATCGCATAGAAATCGCACCGAAAAGGTGATTTACCAATTATACGGTTTGATGGATCCAGATGGTTTGTAATATTGTCAAACCGTATGAAATGAGTTAGATTTAGTTTTAGCTCTAAACACCCACCCCTAGTTTATTCGTATGATTGTATATGAGAGAGGAGATCTGAATTTTTTCTTTCTGGAAAACAAAGGTCAGAGTGGGAGATTATACCATAATACCCTATGCAATTTGTCAAATGATGACAATAGAGTAACTACGTTAATAACAGATTGTACGAATAGTAGTGGCCGTCAGGATTCTAACTTTATGCAAAAGTTTATGATTTCTAATTTGAGGTATATAAATTCATAATAGCCTATATTTCATGACCATTTCAAATTTCATTAAGTAATAAGAAGGGATTTAAATATTTGTTTTTAAAAATATCAGGTTGTAATAGTCATCATAATTTTTATCAAAATCTAACGAGACTAATCAGACTCGCTCGCATGCGAGACACTTTTAAAGGGGACACTTTCAACATCTAACCAAAAATTTCTCTCGTTTTCATGTGTTGCATGTTATTATTAACACACACATATATGCTTATAATAGTTGCCGTCCTCGATCCATCATTATTAATCTCCATTGAAATTTTCAGCGTGTAATTGTATTCACATAACACATTACTAACCGTCATATAATTTTTGTGTATAGTTCAGGTATATAAACATTCGCAAGGTCGATCGATCATTTCAGACAAAAATTAAAATATACACGTACAAGGCATGTGATGCAGGAAGTATAATTTAGTTTTGATATAGCACTGGGAAGAAGTAGAAGAACACATACGATATCTTTTTGCTCAAACAAGTTCTTTAATTGTTCGAAGAATATATAGTTACATGTGTGTGTGTATCTATAGAGGCTCATAACTATATATACACACTAATTGTCCGGAAAAAAGAAGAAGAAGAAAAATATATAAAAACTATAAAGTAATCGTTCCACCAACACCAACGACATTCAAAGGCGCTGGGGTTTTGGCTATTGGTTAATAAATCGATATTTGGTTCACCGCAGCAGCTTCAGCTTGCTCAGTTCTTGTTTATAATATCCAACGTGCATCGTTTCAGTATTGAAATATACTATAACTTGCTGTCTTCCTATTGTTGCACATTGCCTTCAACTTTTTGTTATCTTCTCGTTGCGCATTGTATGCTATCTCATTTAACTTCCCTATATCGATCAAAGCAGCGTTTGAAGCCCTCAGAGAAACATTCTCAGCCTCAAGTGTTTTCATTCTCTGTGTAATCGAAACTTGGTCCTCGGCCGGCGATGCATAAATCCTTATCACGTCCCTCAACTTACACTTCTTGTTGCAATTTGGACACTTTGCGTTGCCTTTCTTGTGTTCAATCCATCTTGTTATACAAGACCGGCCGAATACATGCCCGCAAGAGATAAGGCAGACCCTTTCATGGTTGCCTTCATACGGACACGGCTGCAAGCAAATCGGGCACTGGTCTAACGAATATCCCAAGCCATGGGGAGGAGTACTGCATTGTTGATACGTTTGTGGTTTGTCATACTGAACTACTTGTTCTGTGCCATCCGCGAGTATTCTCATTGCACAGCCATTAGGATATTCTGGTGTCATTGTGTTCGTGCAGAGTGCACTAAAGAATATCTGAATGTCAAACAAAATTTGGGAACTAATTCCAACCAACTATATATTGGCTAGGTCCTCCTCTCAGCCTTATATAGAACAATCAAAGCTGGTCACCTTAATTGTTCCAGTATAGTAGACGACGTACAAAAGACGAGAACAAATCAAAGTTGGTTTTGCATGTCGAATTTTGGACAAAGTCTTCTTCTTATAGAGCGCCATGACCATACTAGCTAGGTTTCCCATATCATGCAAGTATAATACATCTCGTATTTCCATTATTACAGAACGGTGATCAGCGTAACTTATCTTCTTACCTTCTTGGTGATGGAAGGAAATTCAATAGGGAAGCAAATCTTCATGGTTATCTCTAACACTCCACACAGCTTATGGATTAAGGACTTAATTTCCCATTGTACGTACGTTATTAGATCAATAGTGTGACCGAATTTCCCAGCCGAAAAAGAATGATTTAGTTTGATTGAGATCGAGATAGAGAGATCGAGGGGAGGGCAAGAGAAATTTTCCTTATGGTTTTGGGAACAATTAATTCTGCATTCCTAATAAATATAGTAAGGATTAACTTGCTTTGACAATGCTTTATTATCATACAAGCTAGAATCGAGCTTATTATTATCTTCATTAGACCAAATTGGAAACAAAATTTATGAGAATCTCCAAGATTCAACTTTGTATATATATTTATACTCAAAGCATACTCAAATCACTACGAAGCAAAGAGATATCGAACCCCCCTTTCGCAATTGAAAAGATTTTTTAAGCTAGGCGTACCTTCAAGATCTCATGGCCATGAAGAAAACTTTCTTCTACAACTTCTTTCCGACCAAAGACGAAGAAATCAAGGCAGCAACATCCGTTAATGCCAGAAAGCACATAAGCTGCGATGTGATTGAAATAAGAGATCTTGACTATCAACCACTGTTGAAATCCAACGATCCATGGCACATCAAAAAGGTTGTCCAAGCAGAGGAGATCAAAACTGGGATTCTTCGATTGTCATGGCGAGACGCACTCGATCATATATTTCGATATTGGGATGTCAAAACAGCCAACTTGGTAACCAATGTGAAAGATAGGAAGGTGTTTGTTGAAATAGTATTGGATCTTTCTGATCAGTTCAGGCCATTCATGCCCTACCGAGGTGAGAACATATATTTGCGGAAGACAGCGAAAGATGATGAGTTCGTTTATGAGTTTGGGTTGAAGGATTTGGTCGCTGATAAGCATTTCAGAGAAGGTGATCTGATCGGCTTAACTTGGGACTATCGATATGGTATTTTTCTGACCAAGGTTTTGAGTAGAGGCAGTGCAGCAAGGGATGCAATACTCTTGGATTGAGAGTGAGTTTTCTCTCCTTTGTTCTTGGGATGAGAGAGTCTTGTTCTCCCATGTATTGAATAAATAGCTTAGCCAATCCATTTGGATTTGGAATTCTTTTTGTAATTGTTATACGGTTTTGAGATTAATATACATGCAATTTTGGACCCTTTGGTATATAGTATTTCAATTCGGTGATTTTCTTTGAATTTTGTAATAAATAAGTAATTATAAGGTAAACACTAGAACAGAACTAACTGCAATGCATGCGAACAAGGAGTTAAGGTTGTGATGTGAAAGCAATGTTACCTGCAGTATTGTCAGAGGAATCGAAGAATGCAGCAGATAGTAGTCCTTCCCCAGAAACATGACTATAAACAAGTCCAAAATAGTATTAGGAAAAGGATAGAGAGGCTAGTCTGCACAACAGCTAGCGTTCATAGCCTCCCTCAAACTGGTCGGCTTGTGTTTTGTTTGATTATCCGTCGTCAAGATCAAATCGATCAATTGTATATATTCAATATTGCTTCTTCAAACTCAATTCACAGTTAAGCACGCAGTAGTACTCAAAGAGTTGATCGAAGATGGCACGCCCATGCATGCCTAATTCCAATCTCTACAATGAAAACCAAATAATTAAGCACCAAATCATAATGTCTTATCCGACATGCTGTACACATACAGCTCAATTATTTTCCATGATCAACGTATTTTCACTTCAACATTCTTCCAAAGACGTATTTTCATTATCAACCGTTGTATGTGGATCTTCCATCTTCTTTCACTGACGATTTAAGTAATCACGCATTATTCCTCAACGCAATTATCATAGAGCAAATTGTTGAGAGGCTTAAATTCTATCATTTATAAGCATGCATGTCCAGCAAAATTTGTATAGTTACGATAGATTATTATTATTATTATTTTTTAAAAAATCTGATAGGAAAACACGTGCGAAACACGTGACATCGTAGCTCTTAGTTGGGCAGCCCCATTTTTCCTCCAAGCAGCAAACCAAAGACAGAGAGAGATGGCGCTGAGAGCAGCGGTTCTACGGCACGTGCGAGTTCCGGTACAAACCCTAACCGGTGGAGCCAAGTGGGGCCTACCTTCACTCCGGTGGATGTCCTCTCACGACGATCATCTGACCAAAAACGAGGTCACCGAGAGAGTCCTCTCTGTGGTCAAGTGCTTCCCCAAAGTCGATCCTTCTACGGTAATCAACCCCTTTCTCTCATCTCCAATTTGATGAAATCTTTCAATTTCGATTTGGGTTTCAAGTTTTATCTAGTGATGCTGAATTAGAGAGAGTCTGGATTTTTGGGTCTAATTGACCCGCTGATTGAGTGTTTAAATATTCTTTGAGGTAGCTGTTCTAGGTGTGACCTTTAATCGTGCCGAAATGTGCTGCATTGTGTTTAACTGATGTGAGATAAGTAGAGGCTGTGTTCTTGGTGAATCCTGCCTTTTATAACTAGTGTAAGTACTCAAGTACTCAGGTAGGCTCAGGGAGAGCAGCTAGGTGTGGGTTCCAGTGACAGTTTGCCCCTAAGTACAATTTATCCACTGATTCTTCTATTCGTCTTGTAGCATAATGACAATGAGATATGCCACTAAACACCTTATTACATGCTCGGCGCGATGCTTTTGCTCTAATACTAAATGATATGAACTTAAAATCTGTTGTCTGTAAAATCTGCTTAGTAAGGAAAGGTGCATAGGACATAGGAGCTAGTGCAGAAATGTTGTCCTGGTCAACCACCTGTGATTTTAGCATCAACGGTTGAGATCGGATGAGGCTTTTTAGATTGTTTATCTTAATTATTGATAATAGATATATGAGGTGATCATGAATTCCTTGGTTACCAAGTGACCAGGAGATCATGAATTAGAATTGGTTATATACCCAGAAGGCCAGAACTAACGCCATAATTTGCCTGTGTGGAATAAGAACAGGCACAGAACCTATTGGTAATAATTGGAATGTAGTGTACATTGTTCATCATCTTTGTTCTTAAATGTGCAGGCATTAGAACAGACACATATCATACAAGTAATAGATGGGCATGTACATTCTTCATCATCTATGATCTTTAATGTTGGTTTTTTACTGTTCTTTTGTTGGGCTTATTCTGATGATGAGGCTTTGTACAATTTAACGTCTGAGTAAAGTACTTTCTATTGTTAACTGTGATATTGAAACTATATAAAAACTTGCTGAATCCTAGGAATTTCATAGGTCGATTGGTGAGGCAAATTTTCTATTGGTAATTAAACTTATGTCTTCAGGCATGCTATAGTAATAATACATCGATGGTAACCTATAATGAAACTTACATTGTTGGTCTTTTGCGATGACACTTGGACGTTAGTCTTTTGTACAGAAACTCTACCACAACTTAGGTCCACAACTATGAAGATCCGAAGATATGGGGTTTCATAGACAAGAGTGAATTAAGAATGACTGGTTTGCATTTGCATTACTTTGCTTCTATATGTCAGTACTCTAGTAGCTTCAGAGTCCTAAATAAATAGTAAAAGCTTAGAATCATACTAATACTAGTTGTAGATCTATTTAGACACTTTTATACTATTTGGTAGCAGCCTCATAGATGCAATGGCGTAATGCGATTTTACTCATTGCAAGTGTTCCTCCTCTTTCCTCTCTGGTTGTGAATCTTAATATCATTTATTTAAGCATAAACATATTTCTTCCTTTCTGAATGTCCTTTTTCATCAATGAACTGCTATAAGTTTGTTTTTGCCTGAAATTTTCATGGATTACTGATTTTTATGCTATTATCTACAGGTGACTCCTAATGTACATTTCCAGAAAGATTTGGGCTTAGATAGCTTGGACAATGTGGAGATTGTGATGGCTCTAGAAGAAGAGTTCAAGCTTGAGATCCCTGACAAGGAAGCGGATAAGATTGATTCTACAAATCTGGCCATTGAGTACATCTATAACCATCCAATGGCTGGGTAACAATCTTGAGCAGCAGGCTTGTCTCATTACATGATCTATTGAAACGTTTTTTTGTTATCAACCATGTGACATTTGTAGGAATTTGCTCATCCTGTGGGCTGGAAATAATATGCATGTGTCTGAAAGAGAGTATTCTTCCTGGAACTGCTGTTAAACGTCTTTCCAATGTTTTAATTGTAAACAGTGACATGTTCTATCCAAACAGTTTTCAGGGTTGGTTGTGTTCCTGCTCATGTTTTAAGTGCTATTTTCCATTATAAGGTTTTCACCTGGTAGCTTGTAGTTGATCGGTCTTGGAGTTAAATGTGCATACAATTCAACAGCCTTATGGCCTTGGCTAGTCATAATTTGAAGACCTCTTGTTTTGATTTTTCTAGTTTTTTTGTTTTTGTTTGAGAGAGCTTAAGCAATTTATTTATTAGAAGCACATGAAAATTTATGAGAGCCTAGAGATTTATGGATACTGATCTGGAAATGCTTTCTAGAAAGCACTTGCCTAACTTTCCAGCTCCCAGAATGCACGCGGTACAACTTACTTACAAGAAGCCTCTTGTTTTCATTGGAAGCTCTTTTCACAGTTTAAAATAAAAGTCACTCTTAACATCCATTAATTTTGGACACAGCGTAAAGCTGAAGGCATTTCTCCATTGATGCAAATGTAAAAGATACACCCCTTTTATCTTTTTGAATGCACTAGGCCTTGTTTATGTGATTAATACCTGAAAACAGAACTTGGAATTGGCACTAGTACTCTTTCTTGATGGAGCCTTCTCATCCATTTATATTGCTTTTGCATTTCAAAATCTGTACATTTTTCTTCAAGGCATTTTGAATTGACAGTACCTCATCAATCATCATGTAGCTTAGCATTGAAGTTTAAGATATCAACCCAAGTAACTCTTTCTTGAAGTTACTCCAAGACACAGATTTGTTTGACTTCTGCCTCCCCAAAATCTTATACCAAAAAGAAACGAAAGAAAGAAAACCTTATACTGGTTACTTTAGAATGCGATACGAACCCATAGAAGATCTTCTTTTTAAGTCGGTTGTGCTTTCATATGACTTGTATTAGGGTCAACTGGTCACATTTCTCTTCAAAAGTAATCATATCCTTTACCTGCTATTAGACCGCATGTCGCATACAACCATCAAAGCACACATGTAGAATTGCATCGGCAGCTACAGCTTCATCCAGGAATTGCTTCATACAAGTTGCAAGGTTACCGGTCTACCTCATCATTCCAAAGATTTTGTTTTCAAGAGTTGCGCATATCTAGTACAGACCCTTTGAAGAAACTTACATCGATCCATGATTGATAGTTGTTCCTAACCCTAGCATATCGAGGCTGACACACTGACATATGTGTATGAAGAACAAATTTCAAGCAGAACATTATTGAATTCAAGCTTATAGTTATCAATACTTAAAATAAGAGAACATGATATAATTACAAGCTGATTATTCTTGATATTACCTTCAACCCTTACCAATTAGAATCTTTCTACTTACGATCAACTAGGTTTTTGTTCATGTCACAGCAGTCACAGCTAGCCGAGTTCAGAAACAACCTTACAAACAAAAGATCAAACAATGGACCACAATAGCCCAATGATAAGATT
The DNA here is from genome assembly GCA_963682095.1 of Potentilla sterilis. NCBI lineage: Eukaryota > Viridiplantae > Streptophyta > Magnoliopsida > Rosales > Rosaceae > Potentilla > Potentilla sterilis. The sequence continues at coordinate 30,868,017 of OY821766.1, forward strand.
ACAAATTTCATGAAACACAGACAGCCATGCATAGCCTCTTTATTTAGTATGACGACGAACTGACCATATTGATAATAGAGAGTGATATAATACACAGCTGAAACGTCTCGTTGTTCCTTTTCTTCAATGGCGAAACCAAGTGTCTCTCCTCGAATCCATCTCCACAAGTCGTGGAGGCATCGAGGATCGAACTCACCTGGATGTTGGCGTCCTCGTTGTGCTTCATCTTGTAGTCCTTGATGGCTTGCTTGATGGTTGGTCTGGCGTCAGTGTAAAGCTGCAGGCAGTCATCCAAACACGCCCTTGCGAACTTGTCCAGCTTCTTGTTCTTGAGAAGGTGCTTGATGAAGCGCCTTGTGTCAGTCACGTTTTGCTGGACTAGCTTCAAAGAGATGAGGCCGAGTTGCCGGAGATCGGCGCAGGAGCTGTTTGGGGCGGCTTGGAGAGAAGTAAGGCAGAACTTGTAGCTCAGGTTGGGGTCGTTCTGAGCAGCTTTCTTGCATGTTTCAGAGATGAGATTGTTGGCGGTTATGGGAGTGAATATTGATGAGAAGAGAAGGAAGAGAGGGAGGAATAACGTGAAAGTGAAAATGGAGGTTGTCATATTGTGGGGATTTGGACTATGAAGATTTGGGGTTTGGCGTATTTATAGGTAGTTTGGATAAGCACGTAGTACCATATATATAAGAGATTATGGGGAAGGATGGTAGAGGTGTGGGAGACTTGGAGTGAAATACTGAAATACTAACTAAACCAACTGGAATGAATGACATAAACACTGAATAAAAGTTTGACCTAGCTAGATGATGATGAGAACTATCATGGGGACTCAACACAATATGGGAGTTGAGATTGGTATTTTAATTGATGGATACATGCTTGTTGGATACATCTCGATCCTTGCCTCCTTGCTCAGTTTGGATTAAACAACGATAATTAGCTTGATTGAAATTCTTTTATCTGGTTAAAAATTATTGACTCTTTCTCTCATTTTTAGTCATACTAAGAAAATAGGCATTTAACTAGTCATCACCTTAAAATCAATTTATATGTTGGCATCAAATCTTTATTAGAACTACTTACATGCTGTAAAAGTCATAGTGGAATCATATGTACTTAGAACCAAAAAAAATCTATATGGTTTTTTGTCTCTCTCTCTCTCTCTCTTTCGCCTAAACCCTAGCCACCATGGCTTGGGTCTCCATCAATGGTGCAAGTCGCCATCACCAAGCAAATCGTCAGTCTCTGCCTCACATTGTACTCTTATAACACTTCAATATTTTCTATCGGGTTTTCTCTCCATGAAAACCCAACGTAGTATTTTTGGAGTAGAGAGTGAGGCTGTTGTGGGTGGCCTCTCGAATTGGCTACTAGGCAATAACCTAGATGGTGTAAGGTCGGGGCGAAAGTGACTCAAAGCAGATGAAGTGATTGAGATCGGTGAGAGCCTGAGTCTGCCGACAAGTGCTTGGTTGGAATGAAGACGACATATTGATAGTGATGGACACGACCGCGTAGGCCGATCTGCTGACCCGTGCTGCCATCGTCAAGGAGCAAGGAGGAATGCCCAGATCAGATGATGTGATGGACGGCGGTGCACTTATGGTCGTGGCTGCAATGGAGGCTGAAGATGTTTCGGCGGCTGATGGAGGACTGAATTGGGTACCCAAATCTTTGGGTCAGCCCACCACTATTTGGAGGCCCAAATTTATTAAGGTGTCCAAAGCAGTATGGGCGCTCATATTGTTTGACAAAAAGACGTGGGGGAAGTTTTGGACCCAACTATGGACCCAACAAATAAACTCTAGCACTTTAGGGTTTCGAATTTGGGATCCCGGTGGCTTGATCCAACATACTAAGTTCTATTTTGAAATTTGTGGTACCATCGAATCTTCTAGAGTAGTACTGAAAGATGATTCGAGCTATTATGTAAGAGTGGAGCATAGAGTATTCAATGAATGGACCTATTTCTATATATCATCGTGGGTACTACCATAACTTCTTGTTCTGAATGTATATAGTAGTGGGAGGGTATGTAACGGCCATTCTGACTTGTGGCTGGAACAAGTTTATCTTGTTTTGATGATGCTCCATAATGTATTCTGGAAGTATTATGATACAATTGTATTCGAGTCGCTACATTGAATCATATTTTATTTATAAAGTTTTTTTCTTGATTTAAAAAAAAAAATTGTAAAAGTCTATTTCTTTTTTGTATGTTTATGTAAATATATACTAGTCATTCATACATGCTCTACACGTGATTTTTGAATTTAAGAAAATATATATACAGTATATATATATAGTCCCTATCCAGAGCGGGGCTCTGCTCTGAAATTAAAGAGCGGAGTTCATTATTTGATCAATTTTCTGATCAAATTTCTACATCTCCACCGTTCAGTATTTAGGTATATGCGTGTAAATTATCTCTGCAAAATTTCATGAAATTTGGTGATCGTTAAGGTATCAAAACGGTAAAAAAAACAATGAACATACTGAATCTGTTCAGTATGAACCACTTGTGTTAATTATGACTGGGAATGTTCAAACGATTATCAAATTTGATGAAATTTTGCAGAGATGATCTATACACATATACTTGAATACTGAACGGTGGAGATGTAGAAATTTGATCAGAAAATAGGTCAAATAAGGAGCTCCGCTCTTTAATTTCAGAGCGGGACTATAGGATCTATATATATATATAAAACAGTTATTGAAGATAGTGCGAAAGAAATGTACGTGGAATGTGAGACAACTATAAAATCTATTTGACTATTATCATATTACCCTTGTGATTTTATTCATTCCTAAGTATTTTAATATTTAAAGATTATAACTGTAAAAAAAAAAAAAAAAATCAATTATGGTGAGCAAGCTCTGTTTCTTTTATAATAGTATAAATAAACAACTTAATGAACTAAATATACAACCACAACAACAGTCAAGAACACTACACAATCCAACTAGAGAAACCAAAATAACAATAGTAATAAAAAACACAATGAAATTCAGTAAGCATTAAGTGAAACCTTCTTCAATCCAGTAGAGTATACAACCACAACTATAATCAAGAACACAACACAATCCAACTAGAGAAATCTAAATAAAAATAATAATATAAAAAGTAATGAAACCTACTAAGCCCTTGATTTGAACTGTCTTCAATCCATCAAATATTTTCAAACTCACTGACTTTTGTTTTGACCATCTTCAATCGTACAGATCTTGACATTTGCATTGAGGGAAATATTCTTCAATTCTGTGATGATAACGAGACTTTCTCCTTGCCATGAAGTTGGCTCTACTTCATGCTTACCTCTTAATTTTTTTTTTTTTACAGGATCCAATATCTATTCCTTCAGATTTTGAGCAAACCTCAATATCCAACTTGAAAGCTCCATTTTTGAAGCTAGCTCCAGAAAATCCATGGAGCTTGACTTGCCTCAAATGGTGATGAATAGAACATAGTAAGTTTACAAAATATGCGCTTGAACTTTGAGCTTTAGATCTACCAAATAAAAAAGTAAACTGTTCTAGAACGGGTGAGTTCTTAAGAAAACCTACAACAAAATCGAATCACTTACTGTATCCACTAAGTTCCACAGTCAAGTTCCTCAAACATTGAATGTTGGCAAGGAATATGCACTATTTACTTCATTAAGCACCAAAACACTTAAAAAGTTGGTATTTTCTCTCCCCAATTGATACATTCATACAAATATGGAGGAAAAAAGATGTGGAAACTTCTGATCTAAAACCTTATCTCACAAATACTATAAACTCCTAACTTGACTCAATGACTCAATATTACAATAATAAAGGTTAAGCAAAGTACAAATGAAGGTAAAAATATGATAAGAATATCATCATGAGAGCTCGCCGGTTAGGGGGCGACTATTCCTCATCTTCATTCGTTGCCGAGTCTCCTTGATGTTGGTTGGGGAAATCTTCATCATGAGAATCTATATCAGTATGATCCTCGACATGCATAGCTCGTAAAATTGATTCCGACTTATGCTTTCACTCATCTAACATCTTAGGATAACTTATATTTTTCTTTGGATGAGTATATATACGGTAATCTTTATTGTTCGGCCCATATCGAGAAAAAGTTGTTAATTCAATAACAGGCCGCAAGTGGCTCTCACCATAAGCTTCAAAGCCAAACTGTCTCGAAGACAAGTCAACTCTGTGGTATACTCACTTTTCATGGCAATGAAGTGTCGTCCGGGCAAAAAAGAACTGACCCCCCTCAATATAGTCAACATGAAAGAAGTCTTGAGGCAACCTTCTATAAGGCTCCCGTATAACCTATAGAGAGAAAGAGCTAGATGCTTACATTAGATCATATTAAACATATTCTAAAACTTTACAAAGAAGAAACAAAAATCCCTAAGACTATAAGGAAAATGGTATTGCATCGATACCTAATCAATCGTTAGATTTGCCAAAATGTCCTCAAAATGCCTGTCATGCCCAATCATCTTTATGTGAAGTAGATGAGTCCACTCGACAATGAGAGGGAACTGCATAGGCATAGCCAACTCATCTTCCGGCCTAGCCCGACCCCATACACAAGTATATACCATTAATAATCAACAATTAAGTTGTAAAAGAAACCAAATCTACCAGGAGAGGAAAACACTATGTAGCTATGGTAGTGGCAGGGGTAGCCCTCAATCTCGTAAGCTCAACATGCAGCGGAGCTAATGCAGCAACACCCCAAGCATATGACATGATCTGAGAAAGATTCTTTAAGAGAAGGAGATACATGACTGGGTGATAGGAGCACAAAGTGCTACGATATTAATATGTTTATGCCCTCGTTTATACTTTATTTAGCTCTTTTTTATCTAAGATCGAGTCATAATATAGATTAGTGAGTATTTGATAGAGTTTGGCTAAAATGTGCTTAAAAGCTGGAAATTTACAGAAAATTAACAAAGTGCTGAAAATCGAAGTCATTATATGTTTTGTTGATTCTGTAAAATCTTCCAAAGTAGTTTTGATGAGTTTTTCTTCTCTTATGAGCAGTATACACATATATGATCGAGCAATGTTCGAGTGATTAGAGCTAAATAATATGCCGGAAATTGCCATGCAAATTCAGATATAATAGGTTCCAGGAATTTCCTGGGCACATCACTCAACTTCCCGATTTTCTACATAAAAGCTTATTTGGAACTAGAGGATGTGCCATACATACCTGGAAAGATCTCTGAGTCTAGTTTCCATAGAAATTAGAATCGCATCAATAGCTTATCTCTAGAGAAAGTTAAGCTCGATTGAAAACACGAAGGTCAAATCTGCCGAGAAGAATGAAAATTTCAGCTTAGTCCCTGCTGATAGGCTGCAAATCTCCGGATGCCAACTTGCAGCCTCATTGCAACGCAGGGCACACAGACAAGGGCACCATGCCGCCGAGACGTATCGGACACGGGCATGGCGTGTCCGGTCTGTATCCAAGACTGAACCAGGCGTATCAAAGGGCGTATCCGACACTTATCCAACGAGGTCCTTACCTTTGACATGCCGTATCGGATATTGGCATATCGTATCTGATACGGGCACCGACCCCAGCACACGTCCCGCGCCCCAGCAGCCTACTGTTACGATGCCTTGCTCCTACCGATGCCCCTAGCATGCGCAAGCGAGCCTCGCGACACCTTGCGCCAACCTGTCAAGCACATGCTCGCATGTATTCGGATCCAGCCAAGAAGTTTCTGCTAAGCTGCGCCCACGCCCCTGCTACCAAGAAGTCCTTGTGCCAGCCTATGCCAGTCTTGCATCTGCCTACTACCGAGCCAACTGCCCAAACACGCGCAAGCACATGCGAGCGTGTCCTTCCGAGAAGCCTCGCCAGTATCCGCTACTGGCAAGGTCTGCACCCGAGAGAAGCATCATTTTGCCGGTATTGCATCCAAGTGGCTGCAAGCATGCCAATTCATCTTCAAATGCTATGCAACTTCTAGGAAGCTTCATATGCGTGTCCTAGACGTGTGGAGGAACCCTAGGCCGGCCAAGACATGGATTCCTAGTTCAAAATTGGAGAGAAAAGCCTAAACCTTATCGGATAAGGATTCCTTATTTCATAAAGATTTCTATCCCTTTTTTTAACAAGGAAAAGTCTCAAACTGCACAACCATTTCTCCTATATATAGAGGCCGGCATCCTACATGAAATTGGTCACATCTTAAGCCAAAATAGTAGTCTAAAACTCTATCAAATATTCTACCTTAAGTCCTAGATAAAGTTGCTAGCCGAAACCCCTCTCACCACCATCCATAAATTCCTGCCGTACCACCATCATCCTCCATCAAGATCAACACGAGCTTAAATGTGTGATCTACTCCCTTCGGCTTGTAATTTTATTATTTTTCTAAACTATGTCTAGAAAATAATATTTCTAGAATACATAAGAAGTATTTCAAAGCATGTCTCCTTGAGTTTTTACTAAAATATTTCAAAGCATGTCTCCTTGAACTATTTCTAAAATACATAAGAAGTCTTAATCAATTAGTGATACAGTTTAGGAGCTAATTAGGTTGGAACTAAGTCAAGTCTAGAATATTTCAAAGCATGTCTCCTTGAGTTTTTACTTGTTACTTGTTTCGTCTTGTGACAGTTTTTGATGAGTGTTTTGTGTGAAAGATGCCGACCAACATGTATATAGTAAAGTAAGATTGTATTTCTTTGTCTTTTGATTTTCATACCATAGTTTTAGGGGCAGCTATGGCTGCCGAACCTCATCCTACACCCCAAGATTTCGTTTCATGTTTATATGTACATAAGTGTGACGTTATGTGCATATGTGTTGTGTTTTTGTTTTAACATTCTCATGCTTCAGATACTCTTAATCTCCTTGCGTGCCTATGGCATTCGATCAATTTTTGGCGCCGTTGCCGGGGATTATAAAAGCTTGAATTGTGTGAATGTGTTTGTATATATTGCTAGAAATTTCATGTAAAGTAAAGCTTTGTTGTAATTTTCGGTTTGAAAATTTCGGTTCTAAAGTAGAAATATGTTTTGGCATGTAGAGTGTTGACAAATGAGAGATTAGAGATGTTTCAGTTTAATTTGAAAACTCAGGGACAAAACTGTTTTTCAATACACAGTATAGGGAGTAACAAGTATTTTGCCCTTTAAAATTTTATGATAAAGCTAATGCATGCTATCAACACCCTATCCTTACCCCCAAAGTGAAAGAATTATAGCATTTGAAGAGGCAAAAGAAAATTCAAGATAATGGTCATGCAAACTAATAATTTTCCGTAGATCTAAAGAAGTGGTACAAAAAATTGAAGAGTGACACAAGAAGGAAATCTGATACTAATGCTAGTGCGGATTGCTATAGGTCTCTTTTTTAGAAACGACAATAACTACAATAAAGTATTGTGTTTTATTATTATTATTGAACAAAGAACTAATATACAACAACTACTCTATTGTGACTCAAACTCATGACGTCTCACTTATAAGAGGAGACTAATGCCACTAGATCAAATGATACTAGGCCTAGAGTATTGTGTTTTAATTATATTTTTCATGAAATACTAAGTGGAATTGTATTATGTTGAAATAAAAGTCAATTGTTTGGTAAGAATGAAATAATATTCTTTTATCACAAGAAACAAACACACACATGCACTACTGTTAAAATTAAACAAACAAAACAAGTTTACAATGTTATTTGAGGAAAATTATAAATTAAGGAGAGCATCACTTCGACAAATGATATTCAAATCATTTGTGAACATGATTATCCAAAATCATCTTGTAGCGCCTTGTGGAGGTAGACAACACATAATTGGAAGTGAGCATCTAAAAATATCGGTAGGGTTTCTCTAGCCCTCAAAATCGGTTCATGACGAATAATATTACCTCTGTGCCATCTTTGGGTTTGAATATTTCTTTAATAAATTTTTGGCACATCGAGTATATATATTTCATCAGCAATGTAGTATAATACAGTGTATGTAATATCACTAATCTTATACGCGACATTTGGAGCACTTCCATGAATAAATCTTACAAACACATTGGATGCACCGAGAACGTTCATGTTATTTTGAGCTTTTGGGGTACAAAAAAATGCATATCATAGTTTCAAGAATAACAACAAGGAAACCTTTACAGCCTGAGAAAGCTCTGAACCATCCATTTGGCGACTTTTCCCACTTCTAGTGCATGTGGTCGATGCTCCCAATTATGCCAGGAAAACCGCGTTGTTGTCCTCTGTATAAAAGCATTTGTAGATCTGCGATGTTAGGAGACCGAAAATACCAATTGCCATACAAGTACGCCACTTGTGTACAAAATTTATGCAAACATTTCAAAGCAATTGGTGCTCCCATTCTGAGGCTTCATCACATTTATCAGCTCTTGCACCATATGCAATCATTCATAAAAACACATGTCATTTTTTGTTCCTGAAGCAAATCCTAGCTTTTTGGTGCATTTGGTGTTTACTTTCGAAAATTGTCAAACTTGCAAAGGTTTGTTGTGTCGTGACTGAATACTAATTTTTACGTTCTATAACGCTTATAGAAAATTGCATTAATGTACATGAGACGCTCGACAAAGTAATCCTCCATCATGTTAGTACCTCTTATTTGCTCGTATCGTAATTGGTTAGACAAAATACTTGTTACCCTCTTAAACTTTACCTTTAAAAACCGTTTTATCCCTCGTCTTTCAAGTTAAACTAAACAATTCTTAATCTTTCATTTCTCGACACTAAGGTCTATTCCGTCAAATAAAACTATTATATGGGTGACGTGGCAAACGTTCTAACACTAACATATAATCCACATCAACTATTAGACGATAAAATGACAAAAATACCCTAATTAAAATTATTAATATCTAACCTTTCCTTTTTCTTTCTCTTCCTTTTTCTTTCTCTACCATTCTGTAGCACATCTCTCTCTCTCTCTCTCTCTCTCTCTCTAAGTAGAAGAAGGCAGTGACCCATGTCGTCGGAAGAGAAAATGCGCCGAAGGCAGGAAGGAAGTTGGTCGTGTTAGAGTGCTTGGATCTGTTGGTGAGATCTGGTACGAGAAGAAGATCACCATGGCTAAGAAGGTCATGCCTAGTATGAGCGCAAGCATGATTTATAGTTTCCTCACGATCGGGTCTCGAATCTTTTCGCAGAGTGCTTGAAATTTGATATATCTATCAAGATTTCCGGTTTATTCTAACTTGATTTTTGCGTAAAGATACTCGCTTTTTGTATATATGTTAACTGTTTACTTTTATTAGAGAGGGTTGTGATGGTGTACTCGGTTTGGTAGAATGAATTAAGATCTAGAGCTTCCTTATAGTGTTTTTAATTAGATTGATTAGGTTGAGGAAATTTTTTTTTTGGTATGGCTAACTGGTGAGTGGGTCGGGTTGAGATGAAGGAGAAATTTAGCATAAGAGATTGATGCGGTGGTTTTGATTAGGTAGTTTTCTTTGAGGGTTATGGGGTGTGGGTTTGAAGTGGTGGAGGAGAAGCGGTAGAGAAGTGGGAGGTGGGGGGGAAGGAGGTCTCGTCGGAGTTGTCGTGGCGGTGAACTACGCATTTTTTAGAAAGAGAGAATAATAGAGGGAGAAAACGGGCCAAGGAAGAAGGAATAAATGGACAAAGGAGCTTGATTTCATGTGGGGGTATTCTAGTCATTTTAACTTTTAAATGCTGACATGGATTAGATGATGTCTCAAAACGTTTGTCATGTCAGCCAGATAACAGTTTTATTTGGCAGAGTGGACTTTACTAGTCAACCAATGAAAGATTAAGGACTATTCAGTTAAATTTGAAAAACGAGGGACAAACTGTTTTTAAGAGTAAAGTTTAAGAGATAACAAGTATTTTGTCTCAATTGGTATAAAATCGTGTCCAAAATCATCTCATTATTTTTGAAAGATAACGAGTTCTGAAGAGAAAACGTATTATCTGTTCATTAGTATAATCTTATCGAAACATTCTAGTTTATTTTTATTTAATTTTTAGACTTTTTACCAATAATTACACTTTTGAACTCATATTTACTATGAGCAGACTCCTATCCAATCTTTCCCACCGGTAGGTTATATTAACAGCGTTAATAAACCACGCCGTCTCTTAAAATTATTGATCTCTTAACAAGGTCGACGAACCTACGAATCGTTTAAGCTCTCGACTCTAGCGCCGTTGTAGTTCAGTGGACCTCTCTCTCATTTTCATCTTCTTTAATCTCTCCACCTTCGTCTTCAACAACAACTTAGCTCCAAATCCGTCGTCTCCATACGTACATAGCAATGGTAATATCTTTCGAGTTTGATTATGCTTAGATATCTATAAAGATAGCATAGATTTGCACCTTCTTGGATAAGATACCATCGATTTTGGCATCACAACTCCGTTTTTAATGTACTTCTTTAGAATTTTGATGAATTTGGAGTTTTGAGGGTCAATAACATGGGAGATTCAATTTCATTTATGGGTATTGATGATTAAGTTGCAGTAACCTCTTTTAGTTTGGGTAAAGCCTTAATTTTGAGAATCAATAGCATGTGAGTTTCATGAGTGCTGAAGATTGAGTTGCAATAGCCTCTTTTGGCTTGGATAAAACCTGAAGTTTTAAGGGTTAGTAGTTTTAAGGTTTAGTTAGATTAGATCGAGGGTTAATAGCATTAAAGATTCAATCACTTATAGGAATTGCAACAACATGTTTTGGTTTGGGTAAAACTTGAGTTCTAAGGTTCATTAACATTGGAGATTCAATTTACGTGATGCATCAGAGGGTCAATTGCATTAAAAAATCTTTACCTTTGAGGGTCGGTAACATTAGAAAGCCTAGTTATGAGGATTAGTAGCATTAGTTTTGAGGGTTAGTAACATTAGAAGGTTAGTAGTTATGAGGATTAGTAGCATTAGGAGGTTAATAGTTTTGACTTTTGAGCGTTAGAAGCATCAGAAAAATGCAAAGGGATATCTGCTATGGTTTCAAACACAAAGATAATCATCCTTTTTTTTTTTTTTTTTTTTTCTAGTTATGGAGATTAAACCCTAAGAATCGTTTTTGCGAGTCTGAATATCATAAAAGTTGTAAGGTTTTGTCAAATTAAAGATACAGATTTAATTTAGTTTTAAATGAGAGAGAGAGTACCGTCTAACGTTAATGTAATAAATCAGTTTGTTTTCAAGGGATGCAGCTTACTATTAGTAAATATCAGCCTAAAAATGTATTAATTGGTAATTTTGTATTAATTTTTTTTATAAAATATTTCATGTAAAAATTAATAATGATTGAATTTAGTAATTATTTATTAATAAATTTTTGTTTTAAATTGGCAGAAAATGGGTGCATTTCCCAATAAAAAGGGAGTGCATTTGCTCTTATAAAAAGCCCCCCTCCTCCCAAAACCCTAAACCCCAATTGATCTCTTAACTCTCTTAGTCGTCCTGAACCAGAGCCATGGCCACCGCTTTGCTCCGTCATCTCCGTCGTCGGGACCTCGCTTCGGCCCCTGTCTTTGCCTACCGATCGGTACGTCTAGCTTCTTCTCTCAGATTCTCTCTGTCTTTTCATCCTTCTCTCAACCTCGCCTTTGATGATTTCAATGTTTGATCTGCTTTGGGTTTATTCGTAACTGCTATCTTGTGTGTGTGTTTGATTCATTTGAAATTGAATATTTTGATTGTGACTTGCTTTAGTGTTGATAACTTGGAAGTCCTCGTTGTAAATTGAGTTCAAGATTTGATTTTTACCTTCAATTAGTAGCAAAAGTTCTGTATAAAGGGTATACTTGATGAACTGGGCTATGATGATATTTGGGTGTGTGAAAATTTCTGAATAAAGGGTACACTGAAATTCATGAATTTTAAACCAGAACCTTGTTGTTAATATTGGTGCTGTTCACTCTATGTGATAGTTGTAAGGTGTTTTTTAGTTGTACTTATGGCCTTTCTTTTATATTTGTGCAGTTCACCAGCACTGCCAAGTCGTCGCTTTTGGGTAACAATTGGACAAGTTTGGCAAGGCATTTTAGGTATTTTCGACATGCCTCAACTCCATTTGGTGCTCTTACAAATGAAGGCTTTTTGGTTGTCCTTTGTTTATTTGCTGGCTTTGTACTTATACTATTCTATGGTTTCGAACAGTTCCAAACCTGCTGGGAGTGATATTATTGGGATTGACTTGGGTACAACCAACTCCTGTGTGTCCGTAATGGAGGGGAAGGTAATGACGGTTGAAATTTTTGTACTCATTTCATGGCTGACTACTTGTTAATGCTTGTTGTGGAAGTGGTTTATGTCTAAACAATGTGAAAATATTGCAGAACCCTAAAGTTATTGAGAATTCTGAAGGAGCGCGGACTACACCATCAGTAGTTGCCTTCAATCAGAAAGGAGAGCTACTTGTCGGTACACCAGCAAAACGCCAAGCCGTCACAAACCCCACAAACACTGTTTTTGGAACAAAGCGTCTGATTGGTAGACGTTTTGATGATCCTCAGACACAAAAAGAAATGAAGATGGTTCCATACAAGATAGTCAAAGCTCCAAACGGAGATGCATGGGTTGAAGTCAATGGACAGCAGTACTCCCCAAGCCAGATAGGAGCCTTTGTTCTGACAAAGATGAAAGAAACTGCAGAGGCATACCTTGGAAAGAGTGTCTCAAAAGCCGTGATTACTGTTCCAGCCTATTTCAACGATGCCCAGAGACAAGCAACAAAGGATGCCGGCAGGATTGCAGGCCTGGATGTACAAAGAATCATAAATGAACCAACTGCTGCTGCTCTTTCTTATGGTATGAACAACAAGGAAGGTCTAATAGCAGTGTTTGATCTCGGTGGTGGAACGTTTGATGTATCCATTCTGGAGATATCCAATGGTGTTTTTGAGGTATGCACTCTTTGTTATCCAGTTAAATGTCCCTTCTTTTCTTTATATTGGAAAATGGCAATAACCAGCGTCACTTCTCCAGGTGAAAGCAACAAATGGTGATACATTTTTGGGAGGAGAGGATTTTGACAATGCTTTGCTGGACTTTTTAGTGAGCGAGTTCAAGAGGACTGAGAGTATTGATCTTTCAAAAGATAGGCTGGCTTTGCAGAGGCTTAGGGAGGCAGCCGAGAAGGCCAAGATTGAACTTTCGTCAACATCTCAAACTGAGATTAACTTGCCCTTCATCACGGCTGATTCTTCAGGTGCTAAACATCTGAACATTACACTGACCAGATCTAAATTTGAGAGTCTGGTTAATCACTTGATTGAGAGGACTAAGGCGCCATGCAAGAATTGTTTGAAGGATGCCAACACCTCTATTAAGGATGTTGATGAGGTCCTTCTCGTAGGAGGGATGACTCGTGTTCCCAAAGTTCAAGAGGTGGTTACAGAAATATTTGGTAAAGCCCCAAGCAAAGGAGTAAACCCTGATGAGGCAGTTGCTATGGGAGCTGCCCTCCAAGGAGGCATCCTTCGTGGTGATGTCAAGGAGTTGCTTCTGCTCGATGTTACTCCTCTATCTCTTGGTATTGAGACATTGGGTGGCATCTTTACCAGATTGATTACCAAGAACACGACAATTCCAACCAAGAAGAGTCAGGTTAGTCTTCAAGCCCCCTATTGTTCTATGACGTCCTGTTTTAGAGTGCCCAAGTATTCAGTTGATGTAAAATTGTTTTAGTAAGAGTTTAATATCGGGGATAGATGTCTAGTTAGATGGATCTGGCTTATGCCTGTGTGTTGCTATAGTGTATCTTATATTATGTTTCATGGATTTTTGTTTATACCTGAACAGGTCTTTTCGACAGCAGCTGATAACCAAACCCAGGTTGGTATCAAGGTACTTCAGGGTGAACGTGAAATGGCTTCTGACAACAAACTCCTTGGAGAGTTTGAGCTTATAGGTATTCCTCCAGCACCAAGGGGCATGCCTCAGATTGAAGTCACTTTTGATATTGATGCCAATGGTATTGTTACCGTTTCTGCCAAGGACAAGGCCACTGGCAAAGAGCAAAATGTTACCATCACTTCATCTGGTGGACTTACGCCAGATGAGATTGAACGAATGGTCAAGGAAGCAGAGCTGCATGCTCAGAAGGATCAGGAAAGGAAAGCCCTCATTGATATCAAGAATAGTGCTGACACAAGCATCTACAGTATTGAGAAGAGCTTGAACGAGTACCGAGACAAGATTCCAAGTGAGGTTGCCAAAGAAATTGAGGACGCAATTGCAGATTTGAGAACGGCCACCACAGGTGATAGTGTTGACGAAATCAAGGCAAAACTTGATGCTGCTAACAAAGCTGTATCAAAGATAGGAGAGCATATGTCCCGTGGTTCTGGCGGTGGTTCCTCATCTGGAGGTTCACAGGGTGGTGAGCAAGCTCCTGAGGCAGATTATGAAGAGGTGAAGAAGTGAGTGCTCGTGAGTGATTCAGATGATGTATCTGATTACGTGCTTGCAGAACTCTATTTTGACGGTATCTGTATCTAAGAGTCGGAGTTTCATGTGTTAGGGGAGGCGTTATCTATATACTTCCTATGTCTTTTGAACTAATTGGAAATTTTGTGGTAGTGAACTTGTTGATTGGTAAGAACAAACATAGTAAGAAATAGGTTGGACATTTTAGACTTTATGAATGTTCGTAATCCACTGTTTTCATTGTGATATGAATGGTGTTACACTCCGATTGGATGGAGGTACAGGGTGCTGTGATAAAAAGCAGTATGATCGAGATTGCACAGAATCCTTAATTGGATAAAGGACTCCATCTCCCAGCACGGCTCTTGACCGGCCATAGCATTTGGTAAATTTAATTGTGCTCTAACATGCTATTTTTGCGTACGGAAGATAGTTGAAGCAGTCGCATCTTTGCGGCACCACTTCTCTAGTTAAAGCCTTCAATATAATTTCAAAAAATTATAATAAGATTTAGTCAATCATAATCCTCCATCTATACATTATCTATGTGAAATGAAAATTAGTTATCATGGGATTTGGAAAATCTTAAGTTTAAACTATAGTTTAGTCGTGTGCCAAATAAGATTTTCAGAGACGAATAAGATAATGAGTTTTGAACGTGTTCTAAACACATATATATATATATATATATATATATATATATATATATATATATATATATATATATATATATATTTTTAAAACTTTTTTTATTAAATAACTTACGCAACATTACATACGTCAATGTCAATGAGGTTTGAACCCGTGTCCTCAACGTTGTCGGTTAAGCTAATTAACCAACCAAATCACGGCTCACCAACAAACATATATTTATTTATCTTATAAGAACTATTTGCGTGGAAAACATTTCCAATGTACCTAATTAGGTGATTTAGAGAAAGTATGCTAGACTGCAAGTGGGGCGGATGCTGTAAGGATTCTCGTAGTAATAGAATATTCTTAATTTAAACCCTAATTTGTGAAAAACACTCATGGGAAATCACGGCCGCGAAGTTATAGCTCACCCGGCCACTATTTTTGTAAATAATAATAATAATAATAATAATTCGAATGTTATTTTCCTCGAGGGCTCCCCCAATATTCAAATTTTGATTTGATAAAAAAAAAAAATTCAAATATTGAGGACATACGAGATAAGGACCCAAAAGAAGAGACGAATAAAACCATCACAGACCTACCCAAAACATTATACTCTAGCTCTTCCTCACTCTCCTCACTTCTTCACTCCCCACATTAACAATGGCGAGCCTGAGGTCGGCAATGGACTCCTCCTTCTGGGACCTCAACGTTTCTTCACCTCACACCCTCGAAGGCTCCGCCAAGGTCATTCCCGGCGACCCATTTCCTCTCGAAGGCGCCAGAGCCAGCCGAGCCCTCAGAATTCAGCAACTCTCTCTTTTGGGAAATGGGTTCCCTCTTGGTATCATTCCTTCTTATTCTCCTGCTTCCCACAAAGACTTGGGCTCTTTCTCTCTTCAGTCCCTCTTGCTCCGACCATCCACTTCTAACTGGTAACTACCTTAAACCCTGTCTTTTGCTTGTTGGGTTTTGTTGTGTCTTTGGTTTTGTTTGTGTATGTGTAAGTTTATTGAATTTGGGGATTTATGCAGAAAAGGGTAGTTGGAATTTGAGTTGTAGAAGTGAGAGAAGGATAAAGACTTTGTCTTGATGGTTTTTGGTTTGCAAGTTGTGTTTTGTCAGTGGTTTTTGTGTGACCAACTGGGGAGGGGTCTAAATATGTCTCTGTTTTTAGGCTTGGTATGTGCTATGTTTGGTTTCTGGAAGAATGTAGCTTATCGTATGTACCAGTAGATAATTTGATGGATTTGGCTTGTCATCAGTTCATGTAATGGATGTCTAAATAACTTGTGATTTATATTTTATTAGAAACTAATTTTGCCATCAGTTGATGCCAATTTTCATACTGATGACCCTCTACATACACAATCGAGTACCATTTGATTGTGGTAATGGGAGAGTTACAAAAAGTAGCATAAATTTTATCAACTTATGGAAAACTGTTTCGTTTTATGTGTCTTCGTCGTTTTGAGGTGGTTCTAAGTATCTGCATGAGAGCCTATTTGTTTGATCTTTTGAGCAATGATGGGGTTAGAAGCTACCATTTCTTAAATATTTACTCATTTGCATGCCGTATGTACTAAAGAGCATGTATGTGATCCAATGATGTATTTATTTATATTCTCTTAACAGAACTGGGTTTTGGTGCAATCTAATAGTGGTACAGTTAAATTCTTATTAGAAGCAAGTTTATGTTTTGTAGAGACCTTTTTTTAAATAAATAAAATATTGTTTTCACAATGAACAGCAGCTTAGCTAAATCAGGGAGAATTTTGTGTGTGTGTGTGTGCGTACAGTGGCACATATATGATGTTTGAATTGCTAATTAAAGTGACTTCTGCATCGTAGACTATCTCATCTAAACCCTTGCTATTGTTAACTCTCATCATATATTTATTTGTATATATTATTGGGCTGATTAAATTCATGATCTCATGTAATCAAAAGATGGAGGTGCTGTCCCAATTCTTTGAGCGTGCATCCTGCTAAAGTAGAATGCATTCTGGGTTATTATTGATCATGCCAGATCATCTTTCACTCTATCAACTATGTGCATTGCTTTTATTCCATGATCCTTCTGATTCCATGATTTGCATCAATATAGGTGGCTTGGCTTAATTGGTCAGATCCGCCCGAAGAAACTGATTTCTTCTATTAAAGCTGAATTTTTCACTAGTGATGAGTTTGAGGTCCCTACATTCAAAGATGCAGCAAGGCATTTCTTGGACAAATCCCTTTATTCGGTTGGATTATGCACACAATTTCTTCTGACTCCCGCATCATCCCTAAAGTTGAGCACAGAAGGGGATGGTGAGAGAAAAGGACGCCGCAGCAAAGTTATGCTTTTCCACAAGGCAAGGATTGAATTCACAATTTTAGATTTTATCAAATTCTTTAAGCACTAATTTTGGAGCCATCTCAATTTCTCTGTCTTTTATATTTATTGTAGAGTTAATTTAGGTAGCATGGTGATTTGGTGTGGAGTGTAGTGTTGGATGTAATGTACTCTTTTTGGTTTGCTGATACCAGGTTGTAGCTCAACTATTCAACTTCTAACTTGTTTCACACTGCGACCACTAGATTGCCCCTTATGTGAATTAAAGTTTAATGTAAATAATCTTCAGGAGCCATAATCAATTTCTTGGAGATGATGTTTGGAATTGATTTGGTGGTTGGTGATTTTTTCCTGATTTTCATAAGTCTTCACAAATTGAAAGTTTAGTTATGTTTGACGGATATATTGAAATTTCTTGAAAAATTCTTAACTACAAGTTTTGTCTGTACATCTGGCTTGTAACTCGACTATTCTAGTCAATAATTTTGAACATGTGGACTTCACTGAACATATTGGCTAATTGTGACAAACTTCATGTCTGGGACCTTCATCTTTTTCATTTATCTTGCTGTTATAATATTGGGGTATGTTTTACTGAATGATCTTTCTGAACTTCTAAGATGCTTACAGCTACCTTATCATGACATCACTCTAGAGGCTGCATGGCCTGAGCTGTTCATTGACCATAAAGGACAATATTGGGATGTACCGGAGTCAATTTCCTTAGATCTGTCATCACTTGTTTCTGAATCTGGATTGCGCTACCGGGTTGGTTTACATAAAAATAGTGGCCATCCCCAGGCTGTTAATGCTGTAACTGACGAGGCACCGACTTCTCTGATGCCTGGCTTGTGTGCAAAGGCTGCCTTTTCTTATGAGAAGAGGAGGGACCTTTGGAGGCAAAAGGAGACGAAGAAGGATCTCATGGTAAAGAAAGACAAGGGTTGGTTTTGGCGGCCTTCATATGATGTGCGACTCAAGGAACCTCATGCTGCAGTATCCGGAATTTTTGGTAATTTACCTTCTCACCGATTTTCTTAATTTATGTGTAATTCACTATATTCTTATGTTTCCAGCATGCAATAGAAAACAAATCTGTTCTAAAGCTAATAATTTGTGCATGTAAAATATCTGTCGATGGGTTTCAGTGAAACATGATTACATTTCATAATACAGTCGTATTATTTGTGGGATGCTATATATTTAGCATATCAACTTTTTCTTTCTTAATGACATCATTCTCAAAATCGTTTGGGAACTGTAAGCGTGAGTGCGCGGCTTCATTAGAACAAATGTCATAAATATAATGAAATTTAGTCCCGGTAATTGCAAGCTGAGTCATTCCCTCTTTTAAAAAATATGTTTAAATATACTACAAGAGTTTCCTGTAAAAAATAAAATAAAATAAATATATAATACAAGAGTTTATTGTTGACGACCAGATGCATTTTTCATATTCTAGTCAGTGTATTCTATCTAGTCTTTCATATTCTGAAGATTGTAGTGCAATTTCTCACTTGTTTTTTCCTTTCCATGGTGGCAATACATATTAGGTGCCAACTTTGCAGCCTGGTTTCAGGATGAGCACAACCCAGTGGCTGTGGAACTAAGAGGAGATGGGAACACTTCCACAACTACTAAGAAGAGAAGTCCTGTCAGTGCTGATTTCTTTGGTTCAGTTTGCTATAGCTTCCAGCATGGGAAATTTCGAGAGCTCTATGGGGATTTGACTAGGATAGATGCCCGCCTGGATATGGGTTCAGCTTCAGCTCTTGCTAAAAGGGTTGTCAATTGCTTCAAGAGCTCTAATACTGTTATAGATCCTATATCCTCCCCTAGGATCAATCTAATATTTCAACAGCAGGTATGTTTGCATATAAATTACTTTCTTTTTGCACATAGAAGACTTGTATACTCAACTGTTTAATGCAGTCCATTGGTCAAACCAAAAAAAGAAAAGAAAAGAATATATGTTATGGACATTGATGTAGTGGACTCACTCAATGCATGGACTCAATGCATGTCAGTAGTCAAAGGTGTTATAGTTGGTGCTATTGGTACTTTTGGAAGGTTTCTGGCTTAGGACCTGGTGATGGTATATATAAATATGTAATTGCTGTTATCTCTGTTGGTGGGCATTTGTTCTCCAGTTTACTGCCTATATACAACAATATACGACTGATAGATCGTTTTTAATAATGTTCTTATTTAAGAGCTGGTTATTGAAGCAATTACCCAATTCTAATGTTACTATACCCTTGTAGGTTGCGGGGCCAATTGTCTTCCGAGTGGATTCAAGGGTTTCCCTTGCCTCTTTGCCTGGGAAACGTGGTCCACATATTGAGGATTTCATTTACAGCTTGAGCTACTCCTTGAGGCTTTTACAATCAGGCAAGGTCGTTGCTTGGTATTCCCCGAAAAGAAAAGAAGGAATGATTGAGTTGCGGGTGTTTGAGTTTTAACTCCACATTTTTTGTCTCGGTATGTATCTTTGGATTTTGAAGCCTATTTCTGAGGGGATTTTAGTCAGTAGAAATTGAAAGAAGCTTCTTGTGTTATAGTGCCTTCTAGTCCCTATATTTTCTGTATAGAGATATAGGTGCACTCATTAACTAGAGGTAATTACTGTCATAGCATCTGTCAAATGGATTCAAAGCAATACTGATGGCTTAAGTTGTAGTTGTAGCTGTACTGTTATTGGGTTACATATAGCGTAAATGAGTTTGATGGCTCATGATTTGATCTTCATACATTCCTTCATTTCTCATTTTATTTTCCTCTTTTTGAATGTTGTTTTTGGGTAAAAAATATAATAAAATCAGAAGGAACGGTGAAAAGGACTCCAAGCAAATTTTTTACTTTAATAACCTTGAAATGTTAAATGATCTTGGATACGCTGTTTACTGTTTAAGGATAAAAAAAAATTCGAAAACAAAATAATATCTGTAAAAGTTAGAAAAATTATGCAGCAGGCCTCTCTACCTATCTGGAACCCGGAGTTCTTGTGCGACCGTGCGACTACATTTTTGTTTCATGCAAACCTATTAGCCTATTAGGTAATTCTGAATCCAAGGAAACATATACGTCCTGTAATACATTACTTCATTAGAAACACCATAGGATGAAAAAAGGGAGAAGTGAACCATAGGTGTCTATACTCTTAGGGGACTGTCAGAATGATACCTGAATTCTGAAACGTATCAAAATGGTGCCTGAACTCTTGTTTTCATATAAAAAAGTACCTATTGTTAAGAAAAGGAATATTCCGTTAGAATATTCTGTTATATTTGTTTTTTTTTTTTTTCAAAAAACCTTGTATCTACATTTTGTTTTATTTTGACGAAGCGTGGTGAGCCCATAATTTTGTTTATTCCAATATACTTGTTGACAGTAGCCAGAGAGACTACACCAGGGCCCACAGACCCGCAGCAAGCGCACCAGGGCCCGGACCAGGACCCAGGATCGGACCACCAGCACCAGGCCTCGGGCCCCAGCGGTCTATCTTGCCTCCAGGGATCCTGGGACCAGGGACGCCCGCCTGCCAAAGAGGGCACCAGAATGTCCAAACAGAAGAGAACTAGTCCCACATCGAAGGATGAGGCCAGCCCTCACCCCCAACCACCTATATATAGGCCTCAGCTACCACCATAAATAGGTAACTTGTCTCTCTCCCTGCTTACATACGTGCCCTGGTTATATATATTCCAACTATACTAACTTAGGCATCGGAGAGGTGAAGGCCGGCCCGCCCGGTATTCCCCTTAGTAAGCAGGATTGCAGGAGATCGAGTTGGATTCATCAAGTATCTACTAGACCCCCGGGTTTAGGCAGAAACAATTGGCGCCGTCTGTGGGAATATCGTTCAAAAAGTCAGTGTCGCTGTGCCGGAAAGTAGGGCTCTAGTGACCCTTTGAGAGATCGCTAAATCCGTAGTCCGGAAGCCATGAAAGGAAGAAAGATAAAGGCCAGCACGGAAGGATCGAAAGGACGAATTCAGTTCCCCGTCCGGGCCCCACACACAGGGGCCGCGATCGGTGCGAGGTTCGTTCTTTCCCCCGACCGCAAAGGAAGTCCGAAAGCGCGAATTCAGTTCCCCGGCCCGGCCCGTAGCATAAAGGCCGAGGTCGGTGCGAGGTTCGCACTTTCTCCTGTTCGAAACAAGGCTCACGATCGTCAAGTCTCAGAGAATCCCGACCCGTTTGGAGCAGGGGAAGTAAGAGAGATGAAGGCAGAAATTGAGCGATTGCGGAAGGAGGGCGATCAGGATCGGTTAAGAGCGGAGGCCCGAAGTCGGGAACTGAAGGCAGTAACCACCGCCCTGTTAGCAACCCTGGAGCGAGAAGGCCAGCCAGGTACCCCTCGGGCGGCCTCGCACACGGCAAGCAAGGCTAGCGAATTCCCCCATCTCGAAACCGGGCAGCCTACGGGCAGAAGGAAGACCGTCCATGTGCCCGTACCTCTCTTTTCAGAGGCTCTGAAAGATTCCGGCCCGTTCAAGCTCCCGTACCGCACAGATCAGGCATCAGGCGAGCGGGATAGCTCCACCGCGCGGATGATCGAGGCACTTTCTGCTTCGGTATCGGACATAAAGAGCCGCATGGAGACCAGCGAGAGGAAGGCGGGACGACCGCAGGACGGCGCACGGTTTACCTAGCGCATTGGACCCTTCCCACGCCGGATCCGGGAAACGGGGGGATTTGCCGGCCAAAGGCCTCTGAAGTTGACATACTCGGGAACGAGCTGCCCGTACCGGCACTTGGATAGCTTCAAGTCGCAGACAAGCGCTAGGGGCTATTCGGATGCCATGTGCTGCAACGTATTCCGAGAAACGCTCGCAGGGGAGGCATTGGGTTGGTTCTACGAGCTACCGGTGAACTCGGTCGAAACTTTCACACAGTTGGCCGATAGGTTTGTCGGCCGGTTCGTCCTTAAAGCCACGGCAGCCCAGCCATCGACGGTCCTCTTCGATTGCATGCAGGCTAACCACGAACCATTACGCGCCTTCGTTAACCGGTGGCAGATCGCCACGTCCGGGGTTAGAAACTTGGATAAGAGGATTGCGGGAATGGCCTTCAAGCAAGGATTAAGAGCTCGGGAACTTTCGTACAACTTACAAGCGCAGGGGCCGCTGGCGTACGACGAGCTGATGACCGTGGCCGTTAGGCATGCTCAGGCGGAACAAGAGACATATGGGAACAAGGCGCCCAAGCGGATCTCAGAGGACATACCACCATCCCCTCACGGAAGTAAAACCGGGCGGCTACATAACAGCCGGGTACCTGTAGCCGCCAGGGGGATAGAGGCGCGGGAGGAGTGGCAACCCCGGCGAAGCAGTGACAATGATCCCCGACCAGGGAGAGGACCACCTTTTGTGCACCCAGCTCGGATCCAGGTAGCTGTGTCAGCAGAGCGGACACCACGGGCCCCGGTTCCTTCGCCAGTAAGAAAACCCCAAGATCCGGACCTTCGGATCCCAGATCGGAAACCGCAGAAGGCGGTCGTAAAAGACCAAGCCCGCCCCGGTAGCCCCAGCGCGGACCGACTGCGAGCTCGGCCGATAGGGACTATATGCACACGAACCCCCGGGTGGATCGAGGTACACGGGAGCATTAACATGATCCACGGTGGGGACCATATCGGTCAGCTCACCCGGAGCTCGAAGAAGCGGTGCCTGAGATCAATCCGGGGAAGGGAGGTTTACGCCTTCAGAGAACGAAGCGTCCAAGCCGCTAAAACCGGATGGAACTCGGTCACTTTCTATGAGGATGAAGAGCCGGAGGATGTGATCCAACCGCACACCGACCCCTTCCTTATCACGGTCCAAATAGACCACTGGATAACCAGTCGTATGCTGATCGATACTGGAGCCTCTGTCAACGTAATGTTCCGAGACGCGTACCGAGGGCTGCAAAGAGGGAGGAACAAGTTATCCCAGGATAACGAGCCGCTGATAAGCTTCTCCGGTGAGGTAGTCCAGCCTCTAGGATCCGATTACCTACCAATCATTTTCGGCAAGGGAGACAGAACGAAAACAGAGCATTTGGAATTCATCATCGTCGACTGCCTGTCGTCGTACAATGGTATAATCGGTCGGCCAGGGTTATGGAGGCTCAAAACGTTCATTGCCGGCCATATGCTGATGTTGAAGATGCCTTCACCAGCCGGAGTTATAACTATACGTGGGGACCAGAGAATCGCCCGTAAGTACTACGCAGAAGCCCTGACCCACGGGAGGAAGCGGGCCGAGGTCTTCACAACCGCTCAGCAAGTACCAGCGCCGGATCTGAGTCTTGACCCCCGTGATGACATCGCTCCAGGTAGAGTTAGGCGATTCACATTCACCGAGAAACCAGAGCGACCTTCGGCCGTGGAGGAAACCGAAGCCATCTGTATTTCCAAAGACCACCCGGACCGAAGTATAGTGACAGGGACACAACTCGACCCGGTCGTCAGGGAAGAACTCATCGCCTTTCTCCGGGACCACAGTTCGGTCTTCGCATGGTCCTACGAAGACATGCCGGGCATATCCCCAGAGATAGCCGTTCACCGGCTAAACTCATTACCCAGCGTCCCCCCGACGAGGCAAAAGAGGAGGTCTTTTAGCCCGGCAAAATATGAGGTGATTAGAGAAGAAGTGCAGAAACTCATGGGCATAGGTTTCATCCGAGAAGTCCAGTACCCGCCCTGGCTCGCCAACGTGGTCATGGTACCGAAGAAGGCAGCCGGTCAGTGGCGTATGTGCGTGGACTTCACTAATCTAAACCGGGCGTGCCCAAAGGACAGCTTCCCGCTCCCTCGGATTGATCAGCTCATTGACTCCACATCCGGCTTCAAGCTGCTCAGCTTCATGGACGCCTACGCCGGGTACAACCAGATAAGGATGCACCCGGATGATGAAGAACACACGTCATTCACAACCGACCGAGGCACCTACTGTTATAAGAGGATGCCGTACGGTCTAAAGAACGCCGGCGCCACCTACCAGCGGATGGTGAACCAAATGCTGGAACAAGAGATGGGTAAAACCGTGGAAGTTTACGTTGATGACATGTTGGTCAAAAGCTTAACTGCGGGGGCCCACGTCCGGGATTTGGCCGTGGTCATCGGTAAAATGCTCAAATTCGGAATGCGCTTGAACCCGAAGAAGTGTCTTTTCGGGATTTCAGAGGGTCTTTTTCTAGGGCACATCATCAGCCAGCGAGGGATAGAAGCTAACCCGCTGAAGGTCCAGGCAATCCTTGATATGGAAACACCAGGAGAGAGAAACCAGGTCCAGGCAACCCTGGCCAGATTCATCTCCCGTTTAACCGATAAGTGCGTCCCGTTCTTTAAACTGCTCAATGCACAGTAAACCAGGAAGATACTCTGGGCTGCGGAGCATGAGGCAGCGTTCCAGTCCATCAAAGCATACCTGGCTGCAGTTCCTCTTCTATCCAAACCACTGCCGGGAGAAATGTTGTACCTTTACATAGCCGCATCCGCAGCCGCCGTCTCCGCCGCTCTCGTCAGAAAGGAGGGCACGCTCGAACTTCCGGTATACTACGCGGGAAAGGGACTTACAGGAGCCGAGGGCCGGTACACCGATATAGAGAGATTGGCTCTAGCCTTGATTGTTAGCGCCAGGAAGCTCCGGCACTACTTCCAGGCTCATTCCATCACCTTATATACCAACCACCCCCTGCGGCAGATCCTGCAAAAGCCAGACACCAGCGGGAGGCTCGTACGATGGGCAGTCGAATTAGGGGAGTTCGACATCACCTATGCCCCACGAACAGCCATCAAGGGACAGACCTTCCCACCGGCTGGAAACTTTACGTGGATGGCTCCGTAACCGCCAAACGGAGTGGGGCCGGGGTCATGATGACCTCACCCGATGGCCAATCGTACGAGTATGCACTACGGTTCCTTTTTACCACCTCCAATAACGCTGCCGAGTACGAGGCCCTCATAGCCGGTCTGCAACTGGCCAAGGAGCTGGGAATCTCATCCATGGACATATACAGCGACTCCAGCTTGGTAGTCAACCAGATGAACGGGGTGTTCGAGGTTAAAGATCCTCAGCTATCCTCCTACCAGGCTTTGGCCAAAACACTGATCGGGTTCTTCCGCGGCGCCACGATCCAACATATTCCCCGGGAGGCAAATAGGCATGCAGACGCCCTTGCGAGGCTAGCAACCGGAAACTACCCTCCAGAGTACCGGAGAGCTAAAATCGAGACCCTCCAGAAGCCAAGTATAAGCAAGACCATCTCCGAAATATTCGCGGTAGAACAAGTACCACCGAGCTGGATGGACCCAATAGTCAAGTATCTGACCGACAAAACCAGCCCCCAGGATGCGGTGGAAGCCAGGAGGCTGCACCTCCGGTGTGCCCGGTATGGTCTCATTAACGGCCAATTATACCGAAGGGGCCACAGCTTCCCCCAGCTGAGGTGTGTGACTAAGGAGGCAGGAGAAGCAATCATGCGAGAGATCCACGAAGGGGTATGCGGTAATCACTCCGGCGCAAGGTCATTATCCCACAAATCGCTCCGAGCGGGCTATTTCTGGCCCGATATGGCGGCAGTATCAAGGAAAATATCAGGCGGCTGCCACAAATGCCACATGTACGCCTCGGTACCTCGTGCCCCGGCAATCGCATTATCAATCCTGTTGGCACCTTGGCCTTTCGCACAGTGGGGATTGGACATCATTGGCCCTTTCCCCGTGGCAGTAGGACAATACAAGTACGCCATCGTGGCAGTGGATTACCAAACTAAATGGGTCGAGGCAGAACCTTTGATAAAGATCACTGAGGAACGGGTTAAGAAATTCCTGTGGAAAAACATCTACTGTAGGTTCGGGGTGCCGCAGACTATTATCACGGATAATGGGACGCAATTCAACAACGCGGATCTCATCCAGTACACAGCCTCCCTGGGGACCCGGATGCTGTTTGCCTCGGTAGCACACCCGCAGACCAACGGCCAGGCAGAAGCGGTCAATAAGATTATCAAAACTCTTCTTAAGAAGAAACTGGATGCCAAGAAGGGATGCTGGGCCGAGGAACTCCCCGCGGTATTATGGGCCATCCGGACAACGGCAGCAGAGGCAATAGGAGAGACCCCGTTCTGCTTGGCATTCGGGAGTGAAGCAGTGCTCCCTGTGGAGACTGAGATACCCAGCGGCAGGGTCGAGAATTACGACGCCGACACAAACGCCGACGGCTTACTACTCAACCTGGACCTCATCGAGGAGCGGCGCGACCGAGCGCACATGCGAAACCAAACCTACAAGCAGCGGGTCGCCCGGTACTACGATAGAAGGGTCCGGGAAAGAAAGCTGCAAGTCGGCGACTGGGTCATGAGGAAGGTCCAGAAAAAGCCGTTGGCCTTGCAGCCAACATGGGAAGGACCCTACCAGATCACCGCGGCCGTAGGCCCGGCAACATTCCACATCATAGACACTACGGGCATCTATTCCACCAGGCCGTGGAATATCGAACACCTACGCTTTTACCCTAGATAGTAGCAATCATAAAGGAACGAAAGTGTAATCGGCAAGCATTGCAATGTGCAGTTATGGCATTAAAGAAACTACACCAATTACAGGATATATGTACAGAGCAAACACCTAGCTAGCGCTCCCAGAACCCACAACCCCCGGCCCGCCACCTTTTAGCTCCCGCTCCTGCTCCCTCATCACGGCCAGGGCTATGTCTGCCTCCATCCGCTCGGCGTCGAGCCATCCTTTCTCCCGCCACTCCAGATAGGCATCACTTATACCCTCCGTACGGGCCTTCTCCAGCATCTCCTCAAAATCTGGCGACTCCCGAAACTCGTCAACGGCCTTATCGGCCACTCCAGCAAGTTCGGATTCCACCAGCCTCTCCCGTCCCCGAACGACCGCCGTCATTTGGGCCTGCAGCTCCAAAACTTTTGCCTCCAACTCGACAATCCTCCCATCACGAGTGGCAAGCTGTCGGTTGGCTTCCTCTCTCTCCCGCACGAGTTCCGCGCTCAGCCGACCGCCTTCCTCCCTTTCCTTCGCAAGCTTGGCTTCCGCCACACCCACCTTAACACCCAGCTCCTCCACCCGCTTCTCCAGGACGGCGGCAGCCTCCATTCTGGGACCGGCGACATAAAACCTCTGAGCCAGCTGCCAAAAGAAAGCAAAAGGAGCATCAGCTCATGTCACATCACGGAAGAGGACACACAGAAAAACATTTACCCGTAGAGCTAGTCCCACGGGCTCCGCCATACTCTCGCCCGGATTTTCGGTCCAGGACCCCTCCTGGTCGAGCCCCAAGGTTTTGATTATATCAGCCACAAGCCTACTAAATCCACCACCAGAGCTACGAACGGCTTCCGGTTCCTGAGTCCTTCGACCACCCGCCTCCACAGTCGGGACTATGGCTCGCTCCATCGGCCCGGCTGAGCTTGACGCCCCGGCATCAAATACCCTCGCTCTCTTTGCCGGACCTTCACTGTGACTGCTTCGACGGTGCTCGGGCAAAACCACCGATTCCCTCTCCCGCGAGGTACGCACTGCCATTTGTCGCGCCACAGGTTCTGGCCCCGGTGGGCCCTCCGCACGCACCTCCCGAATGCGGAGTGGGGAATTGTTCTCGCCGCCCGGCCGCCTCCCATAATGAGCGTCCGAGAACACTAGCGGCACCGGCCTTGCATGCTCCGTACGCTTCTGGGTAGCCACGTCAAGAACAATTTTTGCGGCCTCCTCCCCTATCTCCATCAACCTCGCTGTTATAAGCTCCTCATCCGGCTCGATAGTCTCCTCAACTTTAAGCGCGGGCCAAGGACCATTAGTAGGTTTTCTCCCCATCCCCAGCACCTCCAGCACGTTCCACCGAGTGAAATTGTAGGTACTCCGGCTATCATGGTCCCAGCCATAAAACAAACGGAATAACCGTTGCTTCTCCAGGTTCTCCAATTCATAGGTCTGATCCCCGATCGGTTGATATGCCCCGGGCACTTGATAACCCCTCCAGGTACGCTGCCACTTACCACCAGCCAGCACCACCGACCTCCTCCAGCCATCCAAAACCGTCGCCGGCAGATGCGTAATGGCAGCAGCATGATCCCGCGTGGCAAAATTCACGCAACCACGGCACTGGCCCTTTCTGCAGTAAGAAATCCTGTACAGCGCCCGAAATTCATTAACCGTGGGCCAGTCCATATAACTCAAACAGAACAGGCACCCAAGCCCAAGCAACTGCCTCCACTGATTGCTCGGAAGCTGGGCTGGGGAAAGATTCAGTGAGCTTAGCATGTACTGGACAAATCCCGGCAACGGCAGCGATAGTCCGTTGCGGAACTGGTCATCAAAAACGGCGACCCAGCCCGGCTCCGGATTACAGGCCAGCTCGCCGGGATGCAAGCCTCGAAGCTTAACGGAAGAGTTGATATCCCACCTCGCCCGAAACTCCCTAATCTCCCTCTCGTCCATACTTCTGATTGCTTCGTCGCAGAAAATCGTCCCATCACCATCCCGCAGCTCGTGCCTCCTAGGCCCACGACCGCCACTGGCATAATGCGCAGATCTCCCAGACGCCATCAAACCTCAAAACAAAAGTTCAGTTCTGCCGAAAGATGGAAGAGGAGAGCAGAAGGCAAAGGGTAAGCAAAGTGCGGCAGGAGGAAAGCAGATGAGACGATAAATAGGGCAACAACAAAGGTCAGGCAACCCCAGCCGTCGATCCCCTCCATCTCAGTCCGCCCCCTGCTGACACGTGCCCACGGCATCAATAAAGGATCCCATACCATCATAACTGATGGAACTGATGGGCTCCCCCTTCATTGCATGTCAGCCACATGTCCCACCCGCAAGCAACAGTTAGTAAGCAAGGAGCACGCAGCGAGGCGTCCCCTCTCCTCGCTTCACAAAGGTCAACCTTCAAATCAACCCGACACCATGACGTGTCACGGTTATTTACACCGGCTGTATGCCATTTCACTGGAGGACTCACCCCGATATGGCAGACCGCCCGGTCGAGATCCGCCCAGCACTATGGCATTCCACCGGGCATGTGACATTCAACCAGCTCCGAAATATTCTACCAGATGTCATTCCCTACGCCTACGGGCAGGGACGAGCCAGCAACAACTCGAGGCTTCTAAACGCATGGGCTTTATAAACCCGGGCGAGCTTACATCTAACCAATGTACTCTTGTCCAGCAGGATAAAAACCCTGCATCACACTGAACTGTGATACCCTTGGGGATACATGGCGAGACTCGTTATCTCAACGCCACTCCACCGGGCAGATTGTCTCTCTAACACAGAGCAAGTCTCCCCGCAGGCTAACAAACCTGCACATTACCTCAACGCTTAAACAACAAAAGCTGAGAAGAGCTAGCAAGTGTTAAAACAACGGCTCAGCGCGGCCATAACACCCTTCGGGCACCTGTTGGCCTATTCCACGCACCAACAGGCCTTCCCGAAGGCTAGTCTACAAGTTTATCCGGGACTCGTTTCGATATGGCAGGACGCCCGTCGAGCTCCCGTGAACTCCGCCTCGCACCGATATGGTTCATCCGGGACTCGTTTCGATACTTTAGGAACGCCCATTCAAGATCCAGATACTCACCTCGGTCACGCCCAATCTTTAACGCGGACTTGGGGGACTGAGCACCGGTAGGTTGGTAACCCTGCGGGTCTGCAGGCCAAGAGCAAGACAGATCTTAAGTCCCCATTCAAGATTGCACTTGACCGGGAACTTGGGGGACTTGTTGACAGTAGCCAGAGAGGCTACACCAGGGCCCACAGACCCGCAGCAAGCGCACCAGGGCCCGGACCAGGACCCAGGATCGGACCACCAGCACCAGGCCTCGGGCCCCAGCGGTCTATCCTGCCTCCAGGGATCCTGGGACCAGGGACGCCCGCCTGCCAAAGAGGGCACCAGAATGTCCAAACAGAAGAGAACTAGTCCCACATAGAAGGATGAGGCCAGCCCTCACCCCCAACCACCTATATATAGGCCTCAGCTACCACCATAAATAGGTAACTTGTCTCTCTCCCTGCTTACATACGTGCCCTGGTTATATATATTCCAACTATACTAACTTAGGCATCGGAGAGGTGAAGGCCGGCCCGCCCGGTATTCCCCTTAGTAAGCAGGATTGCAGGAGATCGAGTTGGATTCATCAAGTATCTACTAGACCCCCGGGTTTAGGCAGAAACAATACTGCATATAGATAATTTATCCTCTATACTCAAAGGTAAACAGCTGATTTACCCATTAAATATTTCTTATCAACGTTTAATTTATTTAGATTATATCAGAATTATTGAAAAAGAATTAAAAGACAAAAAAGAAAAACTAAAAAAATTAAGGAACTATAGAGAAAACTTCCAAGACAGAGACAAGGATATTGAGAAATAATTTTTAGATTTACTCAAGAAATTCATATTTTAGAAAGAGAAATAGCTATTCTTAAAGAAACTTGGGAACTAGAACAAGAACCCTTTAATATTTTGAGCCGCGGTTAGCGCCGCTGGTTAGATCCGCCCTAGTTGGTATCAGAGCATGTTTTGCTCAAAAAAAGGTAAAGAAAAAGCATATGCCACAAAGTTGGCTTCTCTTGACTAACAAAAGAGAGCCAAAACTTAAGAATTACCAAACTTTTTGTATAGAAAAAGAACGTGAAAAGTGAAACTTGTGTTTTCACACAAGACATATTCAAGAAAACCAATACTCTATAGAATATGCTTGTAGAGTCTTAAACACTCTATACGACGAGCATATTCATCTTCAGAAAGAAATAGGAGTAGAAGAACTTGATCCTTCTAGACCAAGTGTAGTAGAATTTCACTACCAGAAAAAAGGCTTTTCCCGACGAAATAAAAAAAAACGGCCGACGACTAAAAATTTTCGTCGGTAATTCCATAGAATAGCCGACGATTTTATTTTTCGTCGGTAGAAAAAAAAAATCGTCGGCCATAGTTTGGGAATAGCCGACGATCCTTTTTCTTCGTTGGTATAAACAAAAATCGTCGGCTATATTCAGATTTCAGTCAACGATTTAGATTTTCGTCGGCCTTTCTCTGAAACATTAGCCGACGAAAGCTTTTGAAATTTTGGCCGACGAAATTGACATTTTCGTCGGCTATAAGTCTATATATTTTCAGATCTAGACAACAGCTGCTCATTTAAAAAAAAATGAAAAAAAAACGGGAGAAAGAGTGAAAAATCTGTGGGTATTGTTGAAATCCGTCCTCTCTTACATTGTGGAGCTATATATAAGTACGTATATGTGTATATATGTTGATTTTGAGTTTTAGTTGAGTTGATTTTGAGTTTTAATGATTTTGATTTAGTAAGTGATTTTTTGTTTTGTTGTTGTTTTAGTGTTATAATGTATGTATATATGTTGATTTTGAGTTGTAGTTGAGTTGATTTTAAGTTAGAGTTTAATTATGTGTTTTAATTTGATGTTATTTTAATTAGTGTTAATATATATATATATATGTGTGTGTGTGTGTGTGTGTGTGTGTGTGCATGTGTGTGTGGAGTTTAATTATATATATATATATATATATATATATATGTTAATTAATGGTTGCTGATAGTGTAATTAACTTAAATAATGGTTGATATATAGTGTAACTTAAATAATGGTTGTTAATGGTATATATATATGAGTTGATGTTGATAATAATATATATTGTAATGTAATTAATTATTAAGGACTTATATATATATATATATATAAATGTATGTGTTAATTAATTTCTTATTAATTAAAGTTATATATATATATATATATATATATATATATATATTATTTTCAGGCTATATATGGATCCGGATAAGAGTTGGATTTCGCTTCCAAGGCATGACCGACGATACACTAAAGGAGTTGTGAATTTTTTGCAGTTCGTCGAGGAAAATGCAAACGGGAATGAATACCATTATTGCTCGTGCAATAAATGTAGGTGTCGCAGTGATATGTGTCGATTTCCGATTATGACAGTATGAGAGCACCTAAAGAGTAATGAGTTTTGGCCGAAGTACACACGTTGGATATATCACGGTGAGCCATCATTAGATGGATCGCATGATCATGGGCAGTTTTTTGAGGCGGGCAGTAGTAGTACATCCAACGATCCAACAATGGCATTCATCAACGACGTGTTTCTTTTTGAAAGCGGTGTACGTGGGGAACAATATATGCATTTCTATACTTAATAAAGGTTTAGTATCTTCATCTACTCTTCGATCATGATGTGTTATGAAGAAAAGCTGTGGTTAGGAACTAAGTATTAAATATATTTGAAGCCATTACATGTTGAAGATATAATAGTGAGCTAAAGGAGACTCTCTGGTTTGATTTTGATCCTTTCCATGTGGTTTTGTTTGATACCATGTTTTATTTGGCAGATTATATAAGTGATCCGTGGCTTAGGTTGAATTCTGACTCATGTTTAATATCTTTTTATGTCAGTCGCTTGCTGTAGAAATTGTGAGATCTAGGAAGACAGTGAACCATCTTCATAATGAATCTCGTCTCTTAAACTCGGATTTAGGCGACGTATGATTATATCTGCGTCGGTTAAACTCTTTAGCCACTCAGCTTAAGCGACGTCTCTTAAGCGACGGGCTTCATTTCACTTGATGATTAAGCGACGTATTTGCCGTTGCTTAGGTTATTTTCTTCCCGTCGCTTTAGACCTTGAATGGCGTAGTGATCAAGGCCTTGAAATCACTACCATGTGAGTCAAAACCCGAACATACAGAGAGTACCTTCAAAAGATTACTGATGTCTAATTTTTCGCAAGGCCTTACATTCAGCAATGAAACTTTTTGAAGCTCCATGACGGACAAGGTTTAGTACTTTTACGTACAGCGACTATTCTTTCACCTTCATTCAGTACTCCTTTGAACACATATCCAAAGCTGCCCTTGATAGTAGCACAATGTGCGACGATATTAATCTGTTATTATCCCTTATTTGTACTTTGTTAAGTCTATTTAGAGTAAGATAGAGTCATAATATAGTTTAGTGTCGCTTTAGTAGAGTTTTGGAGAAAATGTGCTTAATTGCCAGAAAAACGACTAAGTATAGAAATCTGAGGAAAAAGTGCAAAATATGTTTTTTTCGTGATTTTGAGGCATGTTTTTGATTGACTTATTCTTTTCCAAATTTTATGAAATTTGGCAGTCATATAAATGACAAGGCAGAGTATATTATGTCAAAAAATTAGATCAATTGGAGTTCGTTAAGTCACCCGAAAGATGGCTGCAACTTGACAGTTTGAGCAAAACGATCTAGGGACTAACAAGATTTTCCTGGGACTGTGTCTTGACTTACAGGACTTCTGTACGACGCATCACTTGGAACTAGAGGACGTCTTTATATAGATAGAAAGCTCTATGAGTCTAGTTTCTCTAAGACTTAGAATCACGTCAATCAAAGCAATTAAGAAGGAGTTATGCCGCATTTATTGAAGCAAGGTCAATCTGCCGAGAAGGAGAAACCTACTGTCCACCGAGAGGGATTTCTATTTTTCTACATCAAGTTATTGTCCAAGGCTAACAATGAAGAGCTACTGAACTTAAGGGAGAATGGGGGAGTCATCCAATCAAGAAAGAAAGTGAAGATCAAAATAAGAAAAGCCCTAATGCAAGCAGGAAAAGAGAAGGAATCGGCAGATTTGGGATTTGTTTTCCCGGTCCAACTAGTGAATGATTTGGCTGCCTTTTGGATAAATTGTCTAACAAAGAATGAGCCCAGTCCATCAAAAAATCCATGAAGAAGGCTATCCATGAAGAAAATCAGAAAAGAATTTGTTTCTGCCTAAACCCGGGGGTCTAGTAGATACAGGACAATAAATATATAATAAGAACACAACAATCTATAGTGGTTCACCGTGCCATCGGAGGGCACGGCTACGTCCACTTGGAATTCACTATAGCCGGCTAATAAGCCATCGGTGGTACAAGGGTGGAATGCCCAGGAACCAAAAGTCCTTAACACTAAGGGGGAAGCCTCCTATTTATAGAGAAGGAAGGCTTCCTCCTTCACCATGTTTCCAATGTGGGACACAAACCCACACTATTACACATTTCCCTACCCACGAAGCTACTTCGGGAGCCCGGTGGCACGCCCTCCGGGTGCGGCACCGGTGATCTCCGACATTGGGAATGTAGCCGGGGTTGTGGTCTACCCGCCGGATGCCGGAACTAGGACCCATGACACCGGTTGCACGGTCCACGAGGTCGCCGAACATGCTTGGCGGTGTACCATATATGCCACCAACAAGTCCCCCAAGTTCCCGAGTAAGGGTACAATCTTACTTGGGGACTTAATCATCTTGCGCCTCCAAGCATAGGCGGTGACCGAGTCACCCCTACTACCTCCAGTCCCCCAGTCCCCAGTGAGATTGGGCCCTTCTCGAGGTTATCGCCTTTTGCCTCTAGATGATATGTACCTTATAAAACAAATAAGAATAAAAAAGTGATTAGAATTTAAGCCACGTACAAGAATCAAGCACCGGGTTGTTATTCGTTACCGCTCGGTGATACGAATACTGCCCGGGGTTACCAATGATACGCACACAGATATCAATGGAACACATAAATCATGATCACGTATAAAATGAAGGCATGTGTAGCTTGAAGATGTCATGCAAAGTCTTTCGTTAGTGTTGGCTTAGCCGTTGGAATGCCCCAGAGCCGGTTGAATGGTACATAACCGGTGGAATGCCTCAGCCGTTGTTACTGGCTTACCGTTTCCCGGAGGAAAAGATCCCGGAGGATAGAACTCGGCTAGCCACACATGAAAGACTATATGCTATGCACCACAAAGCTAAAATTACCGATGTAGCAGGTAATCATGCACATTCATTATCATGCGGGAAAAACAATTCACATGCTCGCCAAATATATAGCACAGTACTCGCATAGAAGTGGAGTAAATATAATTGTAAGAATTAAAGAACTTAGCTTTGCTGGAGACTGCTGCAGGTTGATTTGCTATTTGAAGCAATGGGTGCCCAGAGAAAATTTCTGGGTGTCCAAGCTGCTGAAACTGACCAGGATTGCTGATCAGATGGGAAGGCCCGAGGCTGCTGAAGACCCGGCCCGGCCCAACTGCTGCGGATCGGTTGACCTTGACCGGGCGGACCTCACAAAATTCGAACTCAACTTTCTTTCCCGCCAATTTCTTCCTCTCTCTGCTTCTCTCCGCTTCGGGCTTCCGGTTGCTGGAACCGCTCGGGGACTCTCCTGCTCGGCACTACCGCTCGACCGGGGACCCTCCTCGGCCGGCATCCTCCTCGGCCGGTGGCTCTCACCCGCTGCTCCCCATCTCGGCCGGTACTCCCGCTCGGGGACCCACGTCCGGCTGACTCGACCAGGGCTCTCCCTCTACCTTCGTCCGGCTCGGACCATGCACCGGAGCTGCTGGAAGCTGCTGCACCGGGAACGACGCGAACCGGAGTCGACGTACCGCACCGGAGCTGCTGACCAAAGACGTGCCGCCCCGGGGTCGACGATCCGCACCGGGGCACTTGCACCGGAGGACGAAGCAGGGCCGGGGATGCCGCACCGGACGATGAAGCAGGGCCGGGACGCCGAACCCGGGACGGACCTGCTGCACCGGAGCTGCTACGCCGAAGACGAAGCCGCACCGGAGCCTTGCACGCGGATCGGCTGAGCTCCATGGCCGCTGACCGGACTGCTGATGGGCCGGCGGTGCTGCACCGGAGGGCTGCTCGGCGGACGGAGACTGCTGCACCGGAGAAACAATTGGCGCCAAGTCCGAAACCGCACCGGAGCTCAACGTGCATGGAGTGCCTCAGGGTTGACCGGGACAGAGCTGACCGGGCCTGCTTCTGCTGACCGGGCAGGGCTGACCGGGCTGGCCTGCCAACCGGGCCGGGGCTGCTGACTATGAACTGGGCTGCAGCAGCAGGGCTTCTTTCTCTCCACTTTTTTTCCTCTTCTTCCCGATGGAATAAATAACCGATCTCTACCCAATTGGTAGAGCAACACAACTTTTTGAACTGATTCCCACAGACGGCGCCAATTGTTTCTGCCTAAACCCGGGGGTCTAGTAGATATAGGACAATAAATATATAATAAGAACACAACGATCTATAGTGGTTCACCGTGCCATCGGAGGGCACGGCTACGTCCACTTGGAATTCACTATAGCCGGCTAATAAGCCATCGGTGGTACAAGGGTGGAATGCCCAGGAACCAAAAGTCCTTAACACTAAGGGGGAAGCCTCCTATTTATAGAGAAGGAAGGCTTCCTCCTTCACCATGTTTCCAATGTGGGACACAAACCCACACTATTACACATTTCCCTACCCACGAAGCTACTTCGGGAGCCCGGTGGCACGCCCTCCGGGTGCGGCACCGGTGATCTCCGACATTGGGAATGTAGCCGGGGTTGTGGTCTACCCGCCGGATGCCGGAACTAGGACCCATGACACCGGTTGCACGGTCCACGAGGTCGCCGAACATGCTTGGCGGTGTACCATATATGCCACCAAGAGAATTATCAAAAGAAAAGGAGAAAATCGCAAGAAAAATCTTGATTAAAAATCGGATAACTTTCTGTGCACGTGATCCAATTTCCACGGACTCTCCCGGACAGCTCACTTTGAATCAGATGGGGTGACATATATGGATGGAAAGCTAAAGGAGTCTAGTTTCCAACCTAATTGGAATCGTATCAATAGCTATTTTGTAGAGAAAGATATTCTGTAATCTTCACACGAAGGTCAAATTTGCCAGCAGGATAAGTTTGAGAAAAACTAGGTTTTGTAAATCCTAGTTGCTGCCGAACCTCTTCCTCCTTTGTTCTCCTATATATAACTCATCCTTGGACAGAAAATCTCATCTCTTCTCTCTCAGTTTCACAAGCCAAAGCTATGCCAAAATAACTCCACAAAAATCCTATACAGAAAATAGAACAACCATACCATTCCCCTACATCAAAATCACACCATCTTCCCTTTACCGAATCCATCTTTGTTGAAGTCTTGCAAGGTTCTTCAAAAGTGTAATTCAAACACCTCTTATGGCTTTATATTTTCTGTATATTAACAATACTTTATCTATGAAGATTGTAAGAATTTGTGGATGTTTATTTGGTTTTATTAATTTGATTTTAAACTTCTGAATTTGCTACTTGGTTATCTAATTTTTAGATTATGTTCATGATGTGTTTTGATTTTAATCAGGGTTTATGATATAGTACAAATCGCATGTGTTCTTGATCATGTTTTGGTTTATTTTCTGAATTCGTACGCACCACAAGTTTAATGCATGAGGGCAGCCTTGATCATGGTCGTACCTTGTGTGTTTGCTTCATATGCCAAATAATATATGAGATGAATTATGCGCCAACTTAATTCATCTTGTATGTGTTCAAAGGGTTAGAGTAATTCTGAAAATATACATGTTAATGAGGTGAGGTGACGCCATACTTGTTACTTGTTTTCAATTCGACTCTTGTGCTTATGTGTTTTTCGTGTTTATTTTCTACGCCAGGTGTTCTTAAATCGAATTGCATATGTTTAGGATTAAGCGTAAAGATAATTCTAAATACTTGAGAAGTCTGGCATGATTAGATGAGCCGCCAAAGACTCTAATTAAATTGGAACTAAAACTAATCTTGAATGCTTGCCGATTTGCTATGTTGTTACCTTGTGTAAAATTGTTACATATTTTGTGAGTTTTGTGTGAAGTGTTATGTGTGAAAGATGTTGATCACATGTATATATTAATTTAGAATTTTATTTTCGTAATTTTCAGTAGATTTTAGAACCAAAATTCAAACCCCCATATAAATATGTGATACTTCATGTGATTGAAAGCCCTTAATTTTTCCGGATAAAACGATCCCTACTTGTCCTATATTAACGATGACACAAGAATGGTAATATGTGTATGAAATTGTTTTGCAGGTACAATGTGCTTGGAAATAATCTCCATTAGCCCTCACCAACCAAGTTTGCAGAGGAGAATCCATCAGTAGTTTTTACCAGTGATTGGTAAGAAATTTTCAGAAACTTTTCTGGAAACTACCTGGCTTCTTTGTTTTCCTCGAAAGCAATAAAGATACAGTAACAGCAGTGCACTAGTGATTCCAAGAAAAGCGTCACACACTGCGACGATGATCGATATGGTAGTTTTGTTCAACATTTTGGAATGTTAAAACGTGATTTGCCAATGGAGAATAACTAACTTATAAGCTATTAGCAGCTATAGCAATGGAATTCAATTAATTAATTTTTTCATTTTTTTCATTGACCTAAAGATAAATTAACAAGTCATCAATTATATATAGAAGACTTAGCAAATATATGTGTATCAGCACTAATAAGTTATCAGTACTAGTTGTCTATTTGGTTTGCATGAATGGGCGAAGATCAATACTTGACCCATCACTACCAGAAAAAAGGCTTTTCCCGACGAAATAAAAAAAAACGGCCGACGAAATAAAATTTTCGTCGCCAAAAAAAAATTTCGTCGCTAAAAAAAATTTTCGTCGGCTATTCCCCTAGAATGGCCGACGAATTTTTTTTTTCGTTGGTAAAAAAAAAAATCGTCGGCTATATTCATATTTAAGCCGACAAAATTTTTTGGAAGTATGGCCGACGAGTACTAGGTTTGATTTCGTCGGCTATGATTAAAAAAAAAAAAAAAAAAAAAACAGCTTCCATTTTCTATCACTATCGACAAACCATTGCTTCGTCCTTCAAATGCAAATGTGTCGTGAAATAAGATATGACCGAAATAATGAAATACGTCTACGGTTGAAAAATGACAAGATTCTGACAAAATCTGTGTACCGAATGTTGCGGTTAACTGTTTTTTACTTCCGTTTTCCTATGGGTAGCCTGACGGTCGGTAAATATTTTGAGGAAAATTTTTATACGATTAGTTGCGTCTCATCGATTTCAAACTATTATCTGTTGAAGGTCAGGCCAAAAAACATCATTTAGACAGGCCAATTACCATTTGTAAGCGTTTAAAGGGTTGACTCACCCGGTTGACCGTCCCGATCGAGCCTTTAACGTCGTCAGATGTAGTTGGATTTTTTTTCATACATGTATTTCATCTTACCGGTGATATCTGACGGTTGGAATAGAGTTTCCAAACTTTTAGATTCAAAATCGGAACATATGCACTAATGTTCCTTAACTTGTTTACTAAGTGTTTAAGTGAATGTATAGTTTCAAATAGTTACTATACGTACACTCTTCAAATGCAAATATGTCGTCAAATAAGATATGACCGAAATAATGAAATACGTCTACGGTTGAAAAATGACAAGATTCCGATAAAATCCGTGTGCCGAAATAATGAAATCAGTCAAAACCCGGTTTACTGCAGATTTGGCGTCCGGCGTCCGAATGACGATTGTGATACCATTCCGGAAAGGGAACGACGTCAGGAATCAAACTCGTAGCTTTGCTACGATGTGTGGGCTTTTTCGGGCTTTCGAGTTCGTTTAGGGCCTCAAAACGGCATTTTATTATGTTTTCATAGAATAGCCGACGAAACATTGTAATTCGTCGGCTATTCTCTGAGTTTAGCCGACGAAACTTATATTTCGTCGGCTAAACTCCTTCGATCCGCTTATTGTCCACCGTTGGATGGCTCAGATCCAACGGCTGCTGATTTTCCAAAGCATAGCCGACGAAATATTTATATTTCGTCGGCTATACTCTTGCGATCCGCGCCTTTTTATTGTCCGCCGTTGGATGGCTCAGATCCGACGGCTGTTGATTTTCCAAAGTATAGCCGACGAAATATATTAATTTCGTCGGCTATTCTCCTTCTAAATCTTTTAAATCCTCCCGCCTTTTTTCTCTCCTCCTTCCCTCCCCCTCCTCCGGCCTCCTCCTCCTTCCCCTCCTCCTCCTTCCCCTCCTCCGGCCTCCCCCTCCTCCTCCTTCTCCTCCTCCTTCCCCTCCTCCTCCTCCTCCTCCTC
The DNA here is from genome assembly GCA_963682095.1 of Potentilla sterilis. NCBI lineage: Eukaryota > Viridiplantae > Streptophyta > Magnoliopsida > Rosales > Rosaceae > Potentilla > Potentilla sterilis. The sequence continues at coordinate 30,908,344 of OY821766.1, forward strand.
CTCCTCCGGCCTCCTCCTTCTCCTCCTCCTTCCCCTCCTCCTCCGGCCTCCGGCCTCCTCCTCCTTCCCCTCCTCCTCCTTCTCCTCCTCCTCCGGCCTCCTCCTTCCCCTCCTCCTCCGGCCTCCTCCTCCTCCTTCCCCTCCTCCGCCTTCTCCTCCTCCTCCGGCCTCCTCCTCCTTCCCCTCCTCCGGTATTTTTTTTTGCCCAAAATGCAGTTATAGCCGACGAAATTGACATTATTTCGTCGGCTATAACTTTAAAATATTAATATATTCCGAGAAATAGCCGACGAAATAGCTCAAATCGTCGGCTATACTTCAGAACAAATAGCCGACGAAATCAAATTTCGTCGGCTATAACTTTAAAATATTAATATTTTTGACCAAGCATAGCCGACGAAATCATTTTCGTCGGCCATAATTCGTCGGCTAAGGTTGGAATGGCCGACGAAATTTTCAATTTCGTCGGCCATTGGTATTACTGACGGCGTATTTCCGACGACTTATAGCCGACGAAAAATTCGTCGGTAGAGGGTATAGCCGACGAAATTTTGGCATAGCCGACGAAAAAAATTTCGTCGGCTATTCTCCCATATCTGGTAGTGCATGCAACTAGACTTTTCTTACATCAATACTTTTCTAGTCTATTAATTAGGTGTGGCTGGTTTTGGATCGTTTTCGCCTGGCAATTACCTAAAAATAACAAATTAATTGGAAAAATCTTAGTAGACTTATAAAATATAAATGAAGAAGATTTTTCTCCCCAGTGATTTGAGTCATGAATAGAGGACCATCCAGGAAGTTGCTTCTTACGTTAGGTATCTGTTACTCCCGTGGTGCCTGAAATTCATAATATGCAGATTTATAGAACCGGTAACGTACTGTTTTTAACAATTAGGTAGGATAAGTAGAATTACATAAAACATATAGGTTGGAAATAAACAACATTAAGAGCATTTCCAACAGCTCTTATAAAACTTGAATTTCTTCTATTTTACAAGAAAAACACTCATTTTTGGCTCTAACAGCTCCTATAAACTAATCTCTATAATATAGAAAGTGAGAAAAAATGATGGAAAATCTCTATATCTATAGAATTCTCAAAATTTGTATACTTCATTAACAATTCTCTAAACTTTATTGATTGCCTTTTAGAATTCACTCACTCTCAGCAAAAAGAGGGGAAAAAGTGAATAAAGAAAAATATTTAATTTTATTTGACTCAAATAAATATATAATATTTATATAAATTCATTAAATTATGCAAGAAAACATTTAATTTTGTATGATAAAATGGAAGAGTTGTTAGAGTTGGACCCTTTTTTATTTTAGAGATTTTGTAATTTGTTCTTTTATAATAGAAAATTTATACAATTACAGATACTCAAAGGAGGAGGTTCAGCTTTGCCATCTGCTACCCGCTCTTAGGTAGCTCCTTCATATATATGATAATGTTTTGGGAGCAAGGTGAAAGCAGAGACAGACAGAAATTTTCTCGTGGCGGATCGAAAGTGCCACCACATATCTCTGTCGTGGTTTTCACCATTTGAAGAACTGAAATTGTTGTGCAATCAAGTAGAAGATGAGACTACAATTTATATTTGGAAATTCATGGTTATATACTGTATCCTGTAGTGTTGGTGGAGCTACAGTATTTCGTTTTTGATTAGTTGTGGCCTTTTGGTTGTCTGGAAACTCGGTAGTGATCCAAATATAGAAGTATGTGAACAGAAAGCATATGCTTCATTACTTGATGTTTACCTGAGGACATCCTAAGAGAACATTATGAATATTTACCGGCCGCGGTTCTTAAACACGAGTTTGAATCCTATTGGTGTAATGCATTGGCAAGAAAGCATCTGAGTCTACATCAATATGAAAAATGAACTCTTGAGTATGAGATTTTCAGTTTTTTATTTTCACACAAGATAGCAAATTGAAAGGCAGCTACAAGCCTAAAAGTAGGGCGCAGTGTTGCTGAATGCAGGTTCTTGTAGGGGCAGGTGCTGCTGGGTACTTGGTGTAGGGAAAATAACACTAAAACTCTACAGAATTCCATTTCACCGTAGAAACTCCCTACAGGATTCTATTTCGACCCAAAAATGCTTCCATACAATGCATATAACTTTCTTTTCAGTCGCTCCGGGTGTTGCACTTATCAGTGAATCTTCTCCCAGTGCCAGACTGGTCAAGAATCGGAGTGTATGGCTCAATCTTACTGATTAGTACTATTTTTATTTTCCCTATCGAATAAAAGAATCTCAGATTAAAAATTACATTCATTATTCCTACTTATCTCTCTACACAGCCTCTTGTACTGAATATCCATATATCAGTCCCAATTGATAACAAAGCTTGCATTCCAAAATGGAATGATGACTAGATATTACAATATTCAAGCAATCAATGGGGAGAATTGGAGACATGCAATGAAAAACATCTCGACAAGTAAATTTTCAAAAATAGTCCAAGAGAATCTGCCTATTGTCGAGTGCTGACATATTATTCAACAACAGCTAACAGTTCACTCTCTTTGCAGAAGCAGTGTCTACCCTCTGTTCCCAAATCCACCTGAGACACCAAAATTCATCATGAGTATCAACCATATGGACAGATGTGCAAAAACCTCTGCATACATGTCAATTTATGAAAAAGAATATCTATCTGCTTCTTATTTCATTTCTTAGGAGTAAACACAGGAGAGTATGGCAATTCGAGATCATCTGCTAAGATCAATGCTACCACTATATTATTAAAATAATAATTAACAGCTGAGGAAATGACGCGCTACACGGTCTACTATGGTCTTTTTAGTCATCGTTCTCAATAGTTGGCTCTTCCTATTCCATTTGCATACTCAAAAGCTCAAACCTACCTCAGGTACCATGGTTTCGTTAAAGCGATGGCAATCAGGTTCTGTGTCTTCGTGTTTTGAAGACTAATTCTGGTTTGAGTGCTGCTAAACTTTAGAGTGGTTTGATTGTATTCTAGGCTTTCTAGCTACAAATGATGTAGGATTTTTCTCTCTTTTCTTGTTATAGTTTGACTAAGAATTTTTCCTGCAACAATCCAAATGTATTCAATTTTGCACATTGTAATTTTCAATACTGGCTCCTAAAAAAAAAAAAAATATGATTCAGTGGACAGCAGATGCATATTGATAATTTATATAGTGAACTAAACAGCAGGCGATACTTTCAATGTGAATTAGCTTTACTTACCTCATAAGCATTGATGTCCGAGAAAAGAACCTGCAAAAGATTACCCCATTTAGATGGCAATAAGCACTTGAATAGTAATTGGAAGTAAAACTACACAATGGGAAACTTCAATCCTCCTCCAAAAACTTATAATGTAAGTGCATATATCACAAATCATATTAATTCATGCCCGAAAATAGTCGCTATCATTTTGGCAGATTTTCTGATTTTTTGGTTACCTTCTTTCCAGCCTGCACCTCTCCAACATCAGCACCAATAGAAAGAACCTGAGACAAACACAATCATTATTGTTAGTTTTCCTGATATTAACGTGTTACTAAATAAAAAGTATGTAATAGCAAGACAGGAACAATTGGCATACTTCTCCCATAAGATACCGCTCAAACTTCACGGCAGATTTGGGAAGCAAAACTCCTCCAGCTGATTTCTGTGGAATAGGAATTCAGTATCATCCCAAGTTTTCTCAGAGATAAGTATGTAACACATATTCTCCCAATACAGACTTCCAAATGTTCCATTCAGTAGCAAAGAATAGTAAAACTACTCATTTGAACCCCAGAATAGAAGCCAACTAATTTGATCAATCAATTCCCAACATATTAAGGTACCATGGTTCCACTAAAACATTTTATACATAATCTTATATAACATATATTTATTACAGACAAGCATTCAGGTCAAATGATACGAGTAAATACATTGCTATGGTAGTGGGTTTGCGCATTCTCTCTTTCCCACTAGGAAGGGAAAATTTACATTGTGAAATACCAACAGTTGATTGCAATATATATATACCAAGGACCAGAATATACATCTGTCTCAAATTTCAGCCACCAGGAAAGACAATATATTGTCCACGCCTCCTTATTGATATTTATGATTTAGATGCTTCTAAGATTTCAACAAGACATGTAGGAATTACAAAACAAAGAACACAATGGACCCTGCACTCTCAATTATCGCGACAAAAACCAGTTGAATGTGTTTTAGTGAACTAGAATAAGGACCTTAAACTCAATGGAGTGAGGTCATATTTGGACTAGCCTCTACATGGATTGACTTGAATGTGTTCAAGTTCAAGTTGTTTGATATAGTCCCAGTGACACTAGTTTGAATCAGATGAACCCCGTCCAAGACAAGTAACCCTGTCAAGATAACTTTCTACACGAATCTTGACCAGATATCTGACAGAAATAGATAACCAGATTAACAGATATCGCTCATTAAGAGTAAGGTTATACTATTCCATTCATAAACCCATTATTCACCCACAACTTTTGGCAACTACAGTTGTACTAGACGACAAAGGTTTGGCTGATGTAACCTGTTAAGACATCTGCGTGTTGATTAAAGTTGAAAACAGAAGCCTTCTCACGCTCCAACCATGAAAGATAATATTAAAGCAATGACCATTAACAGCATAACTCTCCTACAATTATGCTTTCAATTACGCAAAAAGACATAATTATGTTTCTAGCCCCCACCAAAACAACCAACTACGTAGTAAGTTAACCGTCAAAGAACCTTGCCAATGTAAAGTCTGCTACAAAAAGTCTATGTTTGTAGGCCGACACACAATGGATTAACGTAACAAAAAAATCTGCTTCATGTACTACACACCATCAGTGTAGAATATTGATCAATGCACAATGATATGACACCACAGTGAGCTTCTAATAGAGAACATACGGAACAAATTATACAGACAGTGACAACAAGTCGATGCAAAGATTCAACAAAGAAATCAAATTCACATTCCTTGTGCTACTGCTAAGTTGTCAGCTAACTCTAGTTAAAGATACTAATTGCTAACACAAACCATCTTCCAAAACAATTGGTATAACTAAAAACTAGTAAAGATTACCTCTGGGAGTTGCTCAAGACGAATAAGCACTCTATCAGCTTGAGGAACCACCTGTGATTTTCACAAATTATCACCAGTCAACATAAAAATCAATACCAGATAACTAATTCCAAATAAAACTGAAGACAAAGATATAAACCTTCGAGGGTTCCCATTTCTTGGCAATTGCGTTGACTCTCAATGAGTTTCTTCTCAGACCTGTACAAAACCCATGAACCGAATCAAAAGATAAGAACTTTCTATTTCTTAAGAGGAATAGAGAGAAGAGGAGTTGAGTTGTGCACATACCTGGGAGGAGTCTCGGGTTGGAGAGAGAAGAAGTGTTGGGTCTGCAAACCAAAGGGTTTGAGAGTGTGAGGAAAGTGGAGGCCATGATAAAAGTTCAATGAATGAAGATGGGGAAAATTATGCAAAGGGTTCAGTACAGAGCTGCGGAGATTGAATGTGATGCTGGGAGGAACAAGAAGTGGGACTACTATCTTAAACCCTTGTGTTGTGAGAAAGATAAGGGAAGGGACTAGTTGAGTTATAGAGGGTTCGGCCCCATCAACGTTTTTTATTGTCGTGTTGTGTGATACCAAATAAAACGGTTCGGGTAACCCAAACCCAAGCTTCTAACCATGGTTACCCACAAAATTTAATCAACACACCCATCATTAAAAGAAAAAGAAAAAGAAAAAAGAAAAAAAAAATATATATATATATATATATATATATATATATATGGGATTTATAAAAAAAGACATTTGAAGGCCCAAAATTTAAAAAAAGACATGAACTTTAAACTCATTATAAAAAAGGGCACTAAAAAAAAGGCACTAATTAACAAATAACAAAAAAACATTACATAATTACGAAATATGTCATTATAGTAGTTATTCTCCGGCGAATTTTGCAAAGGCCGTCCTCCCCACAATATAATGGAGCCAGATCCATTCACGGATTCACCTTCTTCCTCTCTACACTACAATTCAAGCTCTTAGTCATACACGTGTCCAGCCTCAACCTCGTCGGCCACCGGTACTGCTCCATCGGCCTCGAATTCTCTCTCTGCTCCGGCCCCGTCGGCGTCGAAGCCTTCCTCCCCTTCGGCGTGCCCTTCCTCGCAGTCGGAGACGGCGCTCGTTTAGTTTTACTCACCTGTAGCGAGTATGATTCCTCCTCTCGACTGACGGCGACCGCCTCAGCTTCTGAGGGTCGGCATTGGACTCGCCGCGGCGGTTCTGGCCACCACCGGCGACGGGGACCGCTTCGAATTGGAGCAAGTGGAGGAAGAAGACGACATGTAGCGAGAGGTGAGACTTGAAGGCGGCGAGGTGCGGCGCCATTTTCGGGGTCAGAGGTAGTAGAGGAGGTCTGGTTCCGTTCTTAGGATGACCGAAGGCGGCGGCGGCGGCGGCTTCGGGGTTTCTCCGAGACACCAACTCCTCATTCGTCAATCTCTACCCCTACAATCTCTACCCCTACCTAAAATATAGGCCCTCGATGCCCTTAACCAGTGCAACTCTGTCTCCGAAGGTAAACACTAAAGACTATGGACTAAGAACCAAGCTTGGTTTAGGTTTTAGTTTTATGGCTGTGTTCATGGTGCATGTGTATATGGATTGGTTAATTTGATATGTGTAGATAGTTATCTGCCTATATTTTATGTATGAAGATTTTGGTTTTAGTGTTGTTGCGTTTGATTGCTTACTGTTTTTCGATTTCCATTAGTATGAGATGATGAGTAAGCAGAACCAATCAACCCAGGCACCCTTAAACTTGGGTTTTAGAGCTCTATATTGGCACAAAGGGTAAACATACTAGTGGTAAAGTGTTAGACCTACATATAAGATGTTATGAAGTTCTGCTAACCAAGGCCAAAATTTAATTTGATGTAGTAAATTCTACATGCTTCACAGTTTTTATTTCAGCTACTAGTGTGATGACCCGGCCTTAGGGTGGATTGTGTAGACCCAGACCTGACCTGGCTAGGAATCTAGCATGTAGGTAGGTCACAAATCCCACATCGCCCGAGGGAGTGTGGATGCGATGCTTATATGTGCAGGGTTAGCACAATATGATGAGACGCGTTTTGGGGGCGCAGTGGCTTCGGAGGGGATAGGAACTCCGAAGTTAAGCTTGCTCGTCTCGTAGCAATCCCAGGATGGGTGACCTACGGGGAAGTTGCTTGTGAGCTCCCAGAAACAAAACTGTGAGGACGGTGCCCAAAGCGGACAATATCCTAAGTGTATGAGCTGGGCTGTTACAATTGGTATCAGAACCTGTCCCCGGCCGGAAGTGTGCCGACGCAGACGTCGGACCCTAAGGGGGGTGGATTGTGATGACTTGACCTGACCTGGCTAGGGAAGCTAGCAGGTAGGCAAGTCACAAATCCCACATCGGGAAGGAAGAGTGGATGCTGTGCTTATAAGTGTAAAGTTAGCTCAATATTAAAGGACGCGTTTTGGGGGCTCAATGGCTTTGGAGGGGATGGAAACTCCGAAGTTAAGCTTGTTGAGTCCAGAGCAATACCAGGATGGGTGACCTACTGAGAAATTGCTCTTGAGCTCCCAAAGACAAAACCGTGAGGGCGGGGCCCAAAGCGGACAATATCCTAAGTGTATAGGCTGGGCTGTTACAAATGGTATCAGAGCTTGTCCTCGGCCGGAAATGTGCCGACGTCCGCGTCGGACCCTAAGGGGGGTGGATTGTGATGACCCGGCCTTAGGGTGGATTATGTGGACCCAGACCTGACCTGGCTAGGAAGCTAGCAGGTAGGTAGGTCACAAATCTCACATCGCCCAAGGGAGTGTGGATGCGTTGCTTATATGTGCAGGGTTAGCACAATATGATGAGACGCGTTTTGGGGGCGCAGTGGTTTTGGAGGGGATAGGAACTCCGAAGTTAAGCTTGCTCGTCCCGTAGCAATCCCAGAATGGGTGACCTTCAGGGAAGTTGCTTGTGAGCTCCCAGAAACAAAACCGTGAGGGGTGATTCCCAAAGTAGACAATATCTCAAAGTGTGCCAGGCTGTTACAACTGGGGTTCTGTTTTCTCATTTCCTTCCGAATGTATAGTTTGGCTTTAAGGTGAAATGAGTTAATCTAATAGATGGTATACACTTGGTGTAGCAGAGGAGGTCTAGTTCCGTTCTTAGGATGATATTATCTATTAGTCGGAAATCTTATCGAAAATCTTGGATAATATCGAGTCGATAATGATACGTGGCACATTATTATTGGTGGTAAATCTATCCGGTAAAAAAAATTTAATCATTTCACAACAAGACAAAATTGAATTGCTGAAGCAAATTGTTAACGGGTGTAGGAAAAAATCGATTTGGTTGAGCAAAATTTGAATTTCGTTTGCTTGAAGTAAATTTTGCTTCTGGGCTCACCAGTTGCTTGAGCAAGACTATTTCATGGGTGCGGATGCTTGTCTCCATCCGGTTGATTATATTTTATGGGTAGCTATTGAAATATGTGGTTATTCTTGATGTCTTTGGTTGGTTCATTTGAGATGGGAAGAGTTGTTATAAACTTAAGATCTTTGACCATATTTTTGTTATAACTTATAATTAAATATAATAAAAGTTGTGGGTGTGGAGAGTGAATTTGCCAGAGATCTTAGCCCATATTTTTGTTATAACTTATAATTAGTCATGATGTCTCCGATTTGTAACTTTCTGTAAAAGTAAAACTAAATTGGTCTACTCTTTTCATTAGAGAATCCCTTTATATAGGGTGACGATTACAACGGAAATATAAATTACATCAGATAAGTACTAATTCCCTAATTCACTATCGTCAGTTACTTTGACGTAGGCACATTTATGGTATTTTCCTTCAACACTCCCCCTTGTGTCAAGTCAAAGACGAAATGGTGCATGGATCATTGCCTCATTAAAAACCTTGCCAAATAACAAAACCCAATGGGATAAAATAAAACTTGGTCGAAGGGAAAAATAGCACAACACACCTTTAACCTTTGAGGATGACATGTGTGTATTAGACTCCCCCTGAAGTCTACACCTCCCCCTGATCCTTACATTAATCAAGGAAGCTTTGAAAGCTTTCGCATTCCTATGTTTTTCACATGTTCCTCGAATATTGCTTTGGGTAATGATTTGGTAAACAAATCTGCCACATTCCCCTCAGACCTTACTTGATTCACTTGAATCGTGAGAAGAGGTTGTTGTTGCTGATTATAGAAAAACTTTGGCGATATGTGTTTTGTATTATCACCATTGATATAACCTAGCTTCATCTGTTCAATGCAAGCTGCATTGTCTTCATAAATACAGGTAGGCTCTTCAGTGGTAGTACTTAGACCACTAGTCCCTCGAATATGTGTAATGACAGATCTCAACCATATACACTCACGAACTGCCTCATGTAGTGCAATGATCTCTGAGTGATTCGAGGAGGTAGCCACAAGGGTTTATTTGGTTGATCTCCAAGATATCGCCGTGTTCCCAATGGTAAATACATAACAAGTTTGGGAACAACCTTTATGTGGGTCAGAGAGGTACCCAGCATCAGCAAACCCAATTAATACATTATTTGGGGTTTCGGTGTGGGGGGTGGTACCTTCTCTATCGACATTTCCTTTAGGGGTTACATTTCCATTTGTGGTCCCTCTTGTCTTTGTGTAGGGAAAGAATAGACCCAAGTCAATGGTTCCTTTTAGGTATCGAAATATGTTCTTGATACCATTCCAATGACGCTGCGTTGGCGCTGAGCCAAATCTAGCTAACAAGTTCACTGAGAATGCAATATCAGGTCGAGTACATTGAGCTAGGTACAATAATGCGCCTATTGCACTTAAATAGGGAATTTCAGCTCCCAATAGCTCTTCGTCATCTTCCTTTGGACGAAATGGATCTTTCTTTATATCCAAACTTCGACTGATCATGGGAGTGCTAACAGAATGCGCTTTGTCCATGTTAAATCACCTGAGTATCTTTTGGATATACGCAGACTGGTGGATAAGAATTCCACAAGCTCGGTGTTCTAGTTCAAGACCTAGACAAAACCGATTTTTCCCAAGATCTTTCATCTCAAACTAGGATTTCAAGTAACTTGCGGTTTCTCTTATTTCATTAAGAGTACCTATTATGTTCATATCATCGACATATACAACTACGATCGCAAATCCGGAACTTGTTTTCTTTATAAATACGCAGGGGCATAGTTCATCATTCTCATATCCCTTCCCAATCAAGTAGTCACTTAGACGGGTATACCACATCTTCCCGGATTGTTTCAATTCATAAAGTGAGCGTCTCAATCTGATTGCAAACGCACTCCGTGGTTTAGAGTCACCTGACTTGGGCAATGGAAGGCCATCAGGCACTTTCATATATATCTCTGAATCAAGATCCCCATAGAGATATGCTGTAACCACATCCATGAGCTGCATTTCCAATCATTCGGAAACGACCAAGTTAACTAAGTAGCGGAACGTTATAACGTCCATTACGGGAGAATACGTCTCCTCATAGTCAACTCCAGGGCGTTGTGAGAAACCTTGCGCCACAAGGCGAGCCTTGTACCTTAGGACTTCATTCTTCTCATTACGCTTTCTGACAAAAACTCATTTATGTCCTACAGGCTTTACACTTGGTGGGGTTGGCACTACCGGACCAAATACCTGTCTCTTTGTCAGAGAATCTAGTTCTGTCTGGATTGCTACTTTCCATTGAGGCCAATCTGCTCTTTGTTGACATTCTGCAACAGAGCGTGGTTCAATATCATCGTGCTCTATAATTTCTTGAGCAACAGTGTACGCAAATACATCATCAATGTACATGGAAGATCTTTCCATCAACTCATGTTCATCCTCATAATCCATTGAGATTTCTTTGTTCTCTGGAATAAATTCAAACATCGGAGCGTCCTCCAGTATTGATTCATGGACATAACTATAGTCAGAGACAATCTCATGGGAGAGATTATCTACATTGATGATTAATGGATCGGGTTGTGCCTTACTCGCCATCTTTTTTCTTGGGTGAGTGTCAATCGAACCAAGTGGCCTCCCCCTCTTCTTTTGGGGAGCCACGGCCTCAACCACACTTCCACTAGGTGTGGTAGCAATGTCTGTATCTGTGGTATTGTGCCTCTTTTTGGGGACTTCTAACCTTGCACAGGCACATTTGCAGCTGGTATATGTGATCTTGTCACTTTAGCAATATCAGAAAATGCATCAGGCATCGAATCTGCTACGTTCTAAAGATTGATTAGTCTTTTCACTTCACTGTCACATTGTGAAGTGCGGGGATCAAAATGAGACTGAGTAGGGACAGACCACGACACTTCCTGTCGTTCCCTTAGAAAATCCTTTTTCTTATCTCCTCCTAACGACGGGAAGACTGTCTCATTAAAGTGACAATCCGCAAATCTAGCGGTAAATAGATCGCTTGTCAAGGGTTCCAAATAGCGGATAATAGTTGGGGATTCATATCCAACATAAATACCTAATAGGCACATATACTGCGCAACCAAATATGCGTAAGTGTGAAATATCAGGCTCATATCCAGTGACCAACTGGTACGCAGAAAATGGTTGGTTAGCAGTGGGTCTGAAACGAATAAGTAAAGCTGCGTGCAATATTGCATAACCCCAAGCAGATATAGGCATGTTGGTGCGCATAACCAGTGCCCTAGCCACCATCTGTAGCCTTTTTAAATGGAGCATAAAATGCGACGTTCTTAATATGTTTTTACCCCCATTTATCTGATGCTTAACCCTTATTGTTGTAAGATAGAGTCATGTAATTGAGTCTTGAGTTTTGGTTGAGTTTAATGAGAGAATGTGCTTAAATAGAAGAATTTGGACAGAATTTATCAAAAGCCTATTCGAAAAGTCTCTGAGATGTTTTAGAGAATCTGTAAAACATAAACTTTGCTTTTGATAGATTTTTCTTCTCTCATATGCAGTTGACAAATAAAAGATTGAGCATGACAAGATTCACTGAAATCGGAGCAAAATAAGATGCAAAGAATCACAAGTTCAAATCGGATGCAAATCCAGAAACTTCAGCAGATTTCAGTGCACGTCACTCAAATTCCCGAATTTATTCTCGCCGATTGACAAGGAATTTGAAGGCTAAATTTATATGGATGAAAGCTCTGTGTGTCTAGTTTCATATGCAACTGGAATAGCAGCAAAATCTTTTTCTGAGAAAAACGTTATGCTGGTTTGAATGCACGGAGGTCAGAGCTGCCGAGAGAAGAAACCTTCTGTCCGATTTGAGAGATTTTGGTTTTTATTCACCAAGTTCTTGTCCAAGGTCATTATTGAAGAGCTAAGGGAGTCATTCTAGCAAGGAGAAAATCGGAGAATAAAAGAAAAGAAGCTTCCCTAATGCAAGTAGGAAATGAAGACACAAAGGAGAAGCTTTCCCGGCCCAACTAGGGAAAGCTACGGCCAGCTCTTGGATAAATTGTCCAACTTGGAACGGGCCTAGTCCATCAATAGGTCCATGAAGTTCTGATCCATGGAAAATTCGGCTGAACCAAAAAAGAAAAGAAAATTGAATTCGGAATGAAAAAGAAGAAGAAATAAGCCGAATTCAACATGGATTTGGCTTACGAATGTGGACTGAATTCCATCCTTTGTACAAGATTTTTGGCTGAATTAATTCATGGAAAACCTAAAGAGATATTTCTCAATTATTCAGTCATTATCTTTGGAATTTTCGGCAGAAAATAGAGGAAGAAAATCGCAACAAATCCTGATAAAATTTGGCAGAATTCCTGTGCACGTCATCCAACTTCCACAGACTCTCCCAGATAGCTCACTTCGAATTAGAAGGCGAATCTTATATGGATAGAAATATACGGGAGTCTAGTTTCCAACCCAATTTGAATCACCTCAATAGCTATTTTCTAGAGAAAGATATTCCATAATCTTCACTCGAATGTCAAATCTGCCAACAGGATAAGTTTGAGAAAAACTAGGTTTTGTGAACCCTAGTTGCAGCCAACCTTTTGCCTCTATATATTTGACGATTTTTACACAGAAAATCATCTCTTCTCTCTCACTTTTCAAAGCCGAAATTCTGTCTATTTAGCACCACAAATCCAAAGAAAATTCAAGCCGATTCCATAGTTCATCACCACTTCCGATCGCAAGTTTCATCTCCACCGAATCTCTCTTTGCCGATCCCTCTACAAGGTTTCTTTTAAAGTGTGATTCACTCATCTCTCATGACTTGTAATTTTCTGTTAATTACTTAACTTTGTCTATGAAGTTTGTAAGGATTTGTGGTTTGTTATTTGGTTTTATTAATTTTACATTGGATTTCTGAAATTCTGTTATGTGTTTTGGTTTTCTTTTTGTTTAATTGATAAACATGTACGTGACGAATTGATTGTATGGCAATAGGGCAGTACGTTTGTTGCATGATTTGATGATTTTATTTGGTTTATTTTCTGAATTCGTATGCACAACAAGTTATAGGGTTAAGGGCAGCTTTATCTAGACGATCCTTAGGTTTATTTCTTTATGTTGCCGAACCACAAATATGGGGTAAATTATACACGAAGTTAATTGATCTTGTATTGGTGCTAACACTACCAGAAAAGGGGTCATAGCCGACGATATGGGAAAAAACGGCCGACGACATAGTACTTCGTCGGCTATAAGGGGTCATAGCCGACGAATTACTATTTCGTCGGCCACATCGTCGGCTATAATATTATAGCCGACGAGTCGTCAGCAGTCGTCGGCTATAACTATAGCCGACGAAATGTTTTTGGTTATAGCCGACGGGAGGGTATTCGTCGGCTATTCATAGCCGACGAATTACTATTTCGTCGGCCACATCGTCGGCAGTCGTCGGCTATAACTATAGCCGACGAAAAGTTTTTGGTTATAGCCGACGAGGAGGGTATTCGTCGGCTATAACTCTTATATCAGATCTATTCTGCAGCAGCGAGCTCATTCGTCGAAAACATTTCGAAAACGCTCTGAAATCGTCCAAAACCTCGGCCATAAGCTTGAATGGTACGTATATTGCTGTGTGTGTTGATTTAGTTGGTTATATGCAGAGGTGTGTTAATTTAGAGTTTAATTAGAATAAATGTGTGATTAATTTGATATATATATATATATATATATATATATATATATGTGTGTGTGTGTGTGTGTGTGTGTTGAGATGAGATTATTAATGGGTTGATATGTTGGTTAGATAGAATTGAAGTTTTGTTGAAGATCAGTGATTGATTGTTGATTTAGAGGTGATTTTAGATGAATTTGATGAAAAAATGTATATATATTAATTAATTTAATTGTAATTAAAAATATATTGTTGGTAAAAATATATTGTGTTTAATTAATTAGAGAGATTGACGATGTTTTAATTAATTTAGGGATGTGTATATATATATATATATATATACATATATATATATATATATGTGTGTAATGATGAAATTTTTAATTAATTAGTACGTACGTACGTAGTACGTGCATATATACATATCTATATATAGTTACATTTATTTATTGAATTTACAGGATGGACAGGAGTTGGATTACCCGGGGAAGATGGGATCAGGCGTATCATGATGGAGTTAGGAGTTTCCTGGAATTTGTGATGGCTAACTGTGGAGACACTACACTTCATTATTGCCCGTGTAAAAAGTGCAAGTGTGCCAGCCCACGACAACGTTTTTCCATAGAGACCGTGGAGCAACACCTGGCTAGATATGGATTTTGGGTCCTATACACTAATTGGATTTATCACGGTGAACCAGAGTTTGCGGGTCCTCATGATCATGGACAATTTGCCGAGAGAGGGAGTTCGTCCAATGATCCAACAACGAACTGGATCAACGATATGTTTCCTCGTGAGAGCGGTGTCTTTGATGAAGCACCCGATGTGCAACTCCCTCCTCCGGAGATGGAGTGTTTCCCTGATATTGAGCCACTCGAGCCATTACCCCGATCACCGGTCAACACAAGTGGTATGGAAAAGTACAACAACTTGATCGCATTGCAACAGACTCCGTTGTACCCCGGATGCAGTAAGACTGTCCTTGAATCTGTCATGGGAGTGATGAAGATCAAAACGGAGAACAAATGCACTGTCAAATCGGTTGATGATTGGCTGAAGATATGGGGTGGGGCGATGCCCCCCGAACATCGGCTTCCTACCAGTCATCATAAGGTGCGACATATCCTTAAAGATCTCGGCCTTTCCTACATCAAGATTCATGCATGCAGATACGATTGCGTTCTGTTTTACGGGGAAGGACTTGCAGATCTTGAATACTGCCCAGTATGTAATACAAAGCGGTATAAGTTCACTCCTAAAGGGAACAAGAAAGCTGTGAAGATACTTCGGTACTTCCCGCTGATTGATAGGCTTGAGCGGTTGTTCATGTGTGCTTTCACGGCCGAAGCTATGAGATGGTGGGCTGAGAGGAATGTGCCTGACGATGACACCCTTAGACATCCCGCCGACGGAGAGGTTTGGAAGAAGAATGTGTTGGAGTTTCCTGAATTTGCATCAGAGGTTCGAAATGTTTGGCTAGGGCTATCATCCGACGGTTTCAACCCTTTTGGCAAGAAAGAGCTTCAGTACAGTGTGTGGCCAGTTATTTTGATTCCGTACAACCTTCCACCGTGGATGTGCATGAAGAAGGAATATAACATGCTCACATTGTTGATTCCAGGCCCAGGTTATCCGGGAAAGTGTCTCGATGTGTATTTGAGACCCGTAATTGAGGAGCTTCGGTACTTGAGTCTGAAAGGCCACCTGGTCTACGACCGGTTCAAAAATGAGATGTTCCGGATGCGTGCCATGCTTGTTGGCACGATCAGTGACTTTCCTGGGAGGGGTATGTTGTCCGGCAGCGTCACCAGGGGTTACAGGGCTTGTTCAGAGTGCATGACTGTTGATTGCTCCAGTCCTCATTGCAGCAAGATTGTCCAGATGCGTCACCGTTGTTGGCTTCCACATGACCATCCATTTAGGGACGATGCACAGGCTTTTGATGGGACTGAAGAAAGGGGCTGGGCACCGGAGCGATGGACAGGGGAGGAAATATTGGCAGTGTTGAATGAGTATGACTTTGGTCCGCTTAGCAATCATCCCGATGTGTTGCGCACGATTCCAGAGAGGCCCGATCGGTATAGGTTCTGGTCACACAAGAGCATCTTATGGGAACTTCCTTATTGGGCCAGGTTGGCTATCAGATACTACCTGGATGTCATGCATATAGAGAAGAACGTGGGTGAAGCCGTGGTTGACACAGTTTTGAATTGGGAGAATAAAACAAAAGACACCCCCAAGGCACGCGTTGATCTGAGAAATATGGGACTGCGGGACCATTTGTGGTTGAGAGAGGGCAGGAGCAAAATGCCCCAAGCTCCTTACACCGTCACCAGGGACCAGAAACATGAAATCTTTGGATGGCTGAGTAATGTCAGGTAACTTTTTATTAGGCATGTATTCCCTAAAGAATCCATCTGTTGTTGGACGACTATATATGCATGAAATCTAATTGTTGTTAATGGCTATGCAGGTATCCTTATGGCTATGCGGGTAACATAAGCAAGTGTGTTAACTACCGAGACAACAAGATGTACGGATTGAAGAGTCACGACTGCCATGTACTGCTTCAACGCCTCTTCCCTATTTTCATTCGAGCCTACTTGGAGGATGAAGTGGTTGAGCCGTTGGTGGCGTTGTCAAGATTCTTCCAGAAGTTATGCGCTAGAGAAGTTAGAAAATCAGACCTCATGAGAATGCATGAGGAAATCGTTTTTATCTTGTGCAAGTTCGAGAGGATATTTCCCCCAAACTTCTTTGACATCATGCCTCACCTGATGATCCATCTTCCCCAACAATTGTTGCTTACCGGTCCCGTACACTACACTTGGATGTATCCCATCGAAAGGTACATGTTATTCATAAATTTGATTTATACATGTTTTTAAATAAAAGTTGCATGCTCTTAACATGCACTTGTTAACCTTGCAGACAACTTGGAGACTACAAGAAATATGTGCACAATAAATCTGCACCTGAGGGGTGTATTGCTGAAGCTTACATTGCGCATGAGTGTGTAACGTACGCCAAGTTGTACTTGGGAGCGATGGAGGACCCCCCACAACATCCAAGTCGAGATGACCCCGAGTTCAACCTATCTATCGTCGCCAACGATGTTGTACCATACGGAAGCTTCAAGAAGAAGGGTGTGGACAAGTTGCCTGACCATGAGGTAGGAATTGCCCACTGGTGGGTTCTAATAAACTGTCTGGAGGTACAATATTGGAAACGAACCCATCTTACCTGCAAGGAAGTTCGCGGTGATCTCGAGTACCACAACACGACGTTTGCAGACTATTTTCCACAATGGGTAAGTGTATTAATATATATATTAGATGACTTTCTTTTACAGTTTCCTATTCTTTAACAAGTGCACACCAAGTGATTTGAGTTATATTTTTCAGCTGATGCAAATGGCTGCGAAGGGTGGTCATAGAAATTACTCAGAGGAATTGAGGCTGTTGTCGATGAAGCCGATATCTTCCACAGTCCGCCCAATGTGTGATGTCAACGGCGTTAAGTATATATGTGAAGCTAGAGACGGGGAACGCAAAACACAGAATTGTGGGGTGATGGTCGATGGTGCAGAGGGGGGCGTGGATTATTACGGTGTCCTACAGTCAGTTGTTGAACTCATTTATGGGAACCGCATGAAAGTCCACTTGTTCAAGTGTCGATGGTTTGATACTAGGCCGCACCGCATAAGGATCGATCAGTACGACATACTTTCGGTGAATACCGCCACTAGTGTGTATGAAGATGACCCCTTTGTTTTCGCCACAGCGGCCAAAAAAGTCTTTTATCTTGATGATCCATTGAACAAAGGCACGTGGAAGATAGTTAACCATGTGTCTCAGCGAGACATATACAGTGCTACCACACTTGGTGTGAGCACAGAGTGTCAAGAAGCGACCGCATACCAAGAGCCGGACGCCGTCGACATTCCGGAATCCTCCACCATCCGCGATAATAATGTGACGCCGGGCAGAGTGGTTCGACTTCCTAGGGGTCAGGTGCCCATGTATGATGTTAATCCGAATCGTCTATCTCAGGCAGACGATGACTCAGACGACGAGTACGAGCACCGGTTGCCAGATATTAACTACTATACTACGTCTGACTCAAGTGATGAGGATGATTCTGATTATCATCCTTAGTATACTATGTATGTATTTGTGTACGATGGTGCATGCATGTATGAATACATTTTTTGTCCTTAATTACCGTTTTCGGAGGTTATGGGAAATTGTATTGAATTGTTTGTGCGATGTTCAGGAATTTATCAGGTGAAATAGGCAATTTTCAGGCCCTAAATGACAAATTTTCAGAAAGATCAGCATTATAGCCGACGAAATGGACCAGACTTCGTCGGCTATAATGCCCATTCTGGTAATTTAATATGCAAGTCGTCGGCTAACGACCAAACGTTGAAGGTCGTCGGCTAAAGTATAGCCGACGACTTGAAATTCGTCGGCTATACTTTAGCCGACGACTTGCATTTCGTCGGCTAAAGTATATTGACCGAAACCCAATCTTCATCCTTCAAATGCAAATGTGTCGTGAAATAAGATATGACCGAAATATTGAAATACGTCTACGGTTGAAAAATGAGAAGATTCCGACAAAATCTGTGTGCCGAATGTTGCGGTTAGCTGTTTTTTACTTCCGTTTTCCTATGGGTAGCCTGACGGTCGGTAAATATTTTGAGGAAAATATTTTTACGATTAGTTGCGTCGCATCGATTTGAAACTATTCTCTGTTGAAGGTCAGGCAAAAAAACGTCATTTAGACGGGCCAATTGCCGTTTTAAAGCGTTTAGAGGTTTGACTTTGCAGTTTGACCAAGGAATAGCCGACGAAATACTTAAATTCGTCGGCTAAACTCTTGCGATCCGCGCCGTTTCATTGTCCGCCGTTGGATGGGGGAGATCTGATGGCTGCTGAGCGCGTGAAGTATAGTCGACGATATTCATACTATAGGCGACGAAATTCATACGTCGTCGGCTATAACAGGCCCGCAAAGCCCAACTTCGGCTCGGCCCGGATTTAGGGTCAGAGTATAGCCGACGAATTAAAATTAAATCGTCGGCTATAGTCCTTCGATTTTCACACTATAGGCGACGAAATTCATTCTTCGTCGGCTATAATAGGCCCCCAAAGCCCAACTTCGGCCCGGCCCGGATTTAGGGTCAGAGTATAGCCGACGAAATTCGTCGGATATACTATAGCCGACGAATTAAAATTAAATCGTCGGCTATAGTCCTTCGATTTAAACCGAAACAGAGGCGTCTCTCCCTCATTTTCTGCATAAACCCTAAATCCCTAATCGCCGACCACCACCGAGCCTCCCCGACGCCGACCGACCCTCCCCTGCCCTACCCGACCACTCCCCGCCCCCTCCCCATCCTTCCCGACCCGTCCCGGACCCGAACACAGCCGTCACCGGTCCTCGTCCCCTAGCCACCGTCGCCGCCGCACCGCATCACCGGTCCTCGTCCCCTAGCCGCACCACCATGTCAGGTAGTCCCCTAACCTCATTTAGGGTTTTTGTTAATTTTGTGGAAATTTGTGGTTTTCCGGAATTTAGGGGTTTTGTGAAATTGGTGGAATTTTGTGGAATTTAGGGTTGTTGTGCAATTTATGGAATGTTGTGGAATTTTTGTTAATTTTGTGGAATTTTGTGGAATTTTTAGGAGAATATATATATATATATATATATTTCGGAATATATATATATATATATATAATTAGGTATAAATATATTTATGTATATATATAATTATGTATATATATTTAATGCAGTTTTTTAGTTTTTTGTGAAATTTATGGAATTTTGTGGAATTTTTTTTTATTTTGTGGAATTAACAAGAATTTTTAGGAGGATATATATATATATCTATATATATATATATATTTCGGAATATATATATATATATATATATATAATTAGGTATAAATATATTTAGGTATATATATAATTAGGTATATATACATGTAATGAAGTTTTTAATTTTTTTGTGGAATTTTTGTGAAATTTATGGTTTTTGTGAAATTTTGTGGAATTTAGGGTTGTTGTGCAATTTATGGAATGTTGTGGAATTTTTGTTAATTTTGTGGAATTTTTAGGAGGATATATATATATATATATATATATATATTTCGGAATATATATATATATATATATAATTAGGTATAAATATATTTATGTATATATATATTTAGGTATATATATATATATTTAATAAAGTTTTTCATTTTTTGGTGAAATTTATGGAATTTTGTGGATTTTTTTTTTAATTTTGTGGAATTAACAAGAATTTTTAGGAGGATATATATATATATATATCTATATATATATATATTTCGGAATATATATATATATATATATATATATATATATATATATATATAATTAGGTATAAATATATTTATGTATATATATAATTAGGTATATATACATTTAATGAAGTTTTTAATTTTTTTGTGGAATTTTTGTGAAATTTATGGAATTTATATACTAATTGTGCAGGAAACCGCCGCGTTGTAGACCGATGGCTTGCCAGACCGACCGAGAGCGACCCTGAAGCTCAGGCAGGACACAACAGTGGGGGGGGGGGGTGGCGGATCCAGCGGTCGTCGGGGCCTACGCCGGCCACTGAACAGGCGCGAGGAGACGTTGATGGGATTGACCCCGAGCGATCCACGTGGGGGCTCATCGTATGAGTCGACGGGAGCGGGCCCAAGCCCGAGCGTCAGAGGAGGACGCACAGCCGCACCCTCCAGACCCCAGTGCACTTCAGCACTGTTCCAGGATCGGCAGCCGACCCCACCGCGCGCCGATCTGGACCCTCCAGAGATGCTCCCTGTCCCCCCACAGCGACAACGTCCACAGCTACAGGGCCCACCGTCAGGGGGATCAGGCCCCTCAGGGTCCACGCCCCGTATGTCTCCGCCATCGGGGATGTACATGGTCCAGTTCCTCCCTGCCATCCCCGAGTACGACGCTAGGGGGAGGAAGATTTGGAGGCACGACCGGCCGCACGAGATTCCCTGGGAGGAGGCCTACGTCCACAGGCCATTCGACTCAGAGGACTGCCGCGGCCTGTGGTGTGTTCGTGAGAAGGACAAGCAGTACAACGACGCAGGTAATTAGTTAGTTTAATTAATTATTTAGATTGTTTAATTAATTATTTAATTAGTTAGTTTAATTAATTATTTAACTATGTATTCATTTTAATTATGAAACAGGCGTCCTCGTAAATAAACCCGCGGGGACGAGACGGACCAGAGGGCCAGCGAACATGTCGACCCTGGAGAGGGAGCTCGCCGGTGGGATCAGGGAGATCCTGCCCGGTCCCGGTGAGGATGGACGCCCGATCGAGAGGAGAGACACCACGACCAAGTATATCAACGCGACGGGCATGATCGTGCGGGACAGGGTCCCACTGTTGTGGCCCGACTGGGGCTCTGTGCCCGATGAGATCAAGGCGCGAGTGTACAATGCACTGTCGGTGAGTTAAATCGTATTTTTATTATAGAAAATAAACATTTATGAATTCAGTCCTTATAACTATATAAAAATATTTTCTAATTAATTTATAATATTGCAGCAATGGTTTAGAGTCCATCCTACCTTGGACTGGTGGAGAGACGAGCAGCTGAAGAACATGTTATGTGTTTCGCGTTATTTTACTATCATTCGAGTTAGATTGAAGACGATTAAAGATGTACGAATATATCTAACAGTTGTGTTTTGTTAATATAGGTACTCCGAGTGGAAGAACGAGCTGTCGACGCACTACAGGACGTACCATGTGGAGCAGGGCTTGGGGCGAGGTGCAACCCCCCACGAGTTCCGTTACAGGGAGTATGAGTGGCTATGGCTGGTAGCCTACTTCGGGAGCGACAGGGTCTCGGTAAGAAAATTTAGCCTGCTAGTATATAACTTTTTAATGTTATTTAATAATTAAATTATGTAGTTACTTAATTAAATTAATTAGTTAGTTAGTTATTAGTTATTAAATTAAGTTAGTTAGTTAGTTACATAGTTAGTTAGTTCGTTACTAAATTAAATTAAATTAAATTAAATTAGGTAGTTAGTAAGTTAGTTAGTTACTAAATTAAATTAGTTAGTTAGGTAGTTACTAATTAAATTATATTAGTTAGTAACTAAATTAGTTAATAATTTTGTTTTGGTTAGTTCCTAATATTTTAATTTAGTTACTAATTTATATTTGCGTTTATATGTTCGTTCTTATAATAAAGAAAATCTCGAAGACGAACAGCGACAACCGCAAAAGGAACGAGCACCCCCACCACGGCGGCGCCCGCTCCTGGAGGCAGTGGGCAGAGATTGCAAGGAGGGACCGACCGCTGAGGCCGTTGTCGTGGATTCATGCCCAGATGTATCCGGGGTGGCGGATCCAGCGGTCGTCGGGGCCTACGCCGGCCACTGAACAGGCGCGAGGAGACGTTGATGGGATTGACCCCGAGCGATCCACGTGGGGGCTCATCGTATGAGTCGACGGGAGCGGGCCCAAGCCCGAGCGTCAGAGGAGGACGCACAGCCGCACCCTCCAGACCCCAGTGCACTTCAGCACTGTTCCAGGATCGGCAGCCGACCCCACCGCGCGCCGATCTGGACCCTCCAGAGATGCTCCCTGTCCCCCCACAGCGACAACGTCCACAGCTACAGGGCCCACCGTCAGGGGGATCAGGCCCCTCAGGGTCCACGCCCCGTATGTCTCCGCCATCGGGGATGTACATGGTCCAGTTCCTCCCTGCCATCCCCGAGTACGACGCTAGGGGGAGGAAGATTTGGAGGCACGACCGGCCGCACGAGATTCCCTGGGAGGAGGCCTACGTCCACAGGCCATTCGACTCAGAGGACTGCCGCGGCCTGTGGTGTGTTCGTGAGAAGGACAAGCAGTACAACGACGCAGGTAATTAGTTAGTTTAATTAATTATTTAGATTGTTTAATTAATTATTTAATTAGTTAGTTTAATTAATTATTTAACTATGTATTCATTTTAATTATGAAACAGGCGTCCTCGTAAATAAACCCGCGGGGACGAGACGGACCAGAGGGCCAGCGAACATGTCGACCCTGGAGAGGGAGCTCGCCGGTGGGATCAGGGAGATCCTGCCCGGTCCCGGTGAGGATGGACGCCCGATCGAGAGGAGAGACACCACGACCAAGTATATCAACGCGACGGGCATGATCGTGCGGGACAGGGTCCCACTGTTGTGGCCCGACTGGGGCTCTGTGCCCGATGAGATCAAGGCGCGAGTGTACAATGCACTGTCGGTGAGTTAAATCGTATTTTTATTATAGAAAATAAACATTTATGAATTCAGTCCTTATAACTATATAAAAATATTTTCTAATTAATTTATAATATTGCAGCAATGGTTTAGAGTCCATCCTACCTTGGACTGGTGGAGAGACGAGCAGCTGAAGAACATGTTATGTGTTTCGCGTTATTTTACTATCATTCGAGTTAGATTGAAGACGATTAAAGATGTACGAATATATCTAACAGTTGTGTTTTGTTAATATAGGTACTCCGAGTGGAAGAACGAGCTGTCGACGCACTACAGGACGTACCATGTGGAGCAGGGCTTGGGGCGAGGTGCAACCCCCCACGAGTTCCGTTACAGGGAGTATGAGTGGCTATGGCTGGTAGCCTACTTCGGGAGCGACAGGGTCTCGGTAAGAAAATTTAGCCTGCTAGTATATAACTTTTTAATGTTATTTAATAATTAAATTATGTAGTTACTTAATTAAATTAATTAGTTAGTTAGTTATTAGTTATTAAATTAAGTTAGTTAGTTAGTTACATAGTTAGTTAGTTCGTTACTAAATTAAATTAAATTAAATTAAATTAGGTAGTTAGTAAGTTAGTTAGTTACTAAATTAAATTAGTTAGTTAGGTAGTTACTAATTAAATTATATTAGTTAGTAACTAAATTAGTTAATAATTTTGTTTTGGTTAGTTCCTAATATTTTAATTTAGTTACTAATTTATATTTGCGTTTATATGTTCGTTCTTATAATAAAGAAAATCTCGAAGACGAACAGCGACAACCGCAAAAGGAACGAGCACCCCCACCACGGCGGCGCCCGCTCCTGGAGGCAGTGGGCAGAGATTGCAAGGAGGGACCGACCGCTGAGGCCGTTGTCGTGGATTCATGCCCAGATGTATCCGGGGCGTCCCGACCAAGTGGTAAGTATTCGCCCATTTTCAATAAAAGTGTTTCATTAAATTAATTTATATATATTTTTTTATAAATTCGTTTATTATATTTTCTTGTCAATTAGGCGGGAATAGATGCGGAGACCGACGCGATCACCTTGGGGATCGCGCGAGAGACGCTGGGGGAAGGGGCGTCCGACGAGGCGATCGCGCAGTTTGCCTCCACGATCGACACCCTTGAGCCGCGCTTGGCCTCTCAGATCATGCACGCGGCGGTAGGGACTGGCAACAACTACTTCTACCAGAGAGGCCTAGGCGCGGCGGGAGATGGGGTTCTGAAGTACACGCCGGCCAATCCCAGCACGCAGCGTGCGGCTTCAACGAGCAGAGACTTGCAGACACAGCTGCAGAGGACGCAGGCGGAGTTGGCGAGGGCGGTGGAGGCGCTCCAGCAGCAGGCCAGAGACGCGTCTGTGGCGGAGATGTACCGATGGATGCAGCAATCTTGGGAGGCCCAGCGAGCTGGACAGGAGCCCCCGCCTCCGCCACAGATGCCCGAGTTCGTCGTCCCCACTCCCCCCCCCCCCCGCATCGGAGTACGCCAGACGATCAGGATAGCCACAGCCACCGGAACTCGAACGATCCTGTCGACGACGCTACGCGTTTAGGGGTTGATGAGTAGATGACTAGTTAGGGGGTTAATTTGTACAGTACGTAGGATATTACGGATGGATTGATGTGGATATTTGTTGGA
This sequence comes from Potentilla sterilis, assembly GCA_963682095.1. Classification (NCBI taxonomy): domain Eukaryota; kingdom Viridiplantae; phylum Streptophyta; class Magnoliopsida; order Rosales; family Rosaceae; genus Potentilla; species Potentilla sterilis. The sequence goes on from OY821766.1 coordinate 30,933,427, forward strand.
TATTTGGATGTTTGTTTGTGAATTTTCTGCAGCCAAACCGAAGACGAAGTGAAATTGGGCCCGAACAAAATTTTTAATTTTTTTTAAATATTTAGGGGTTATAGCCGACGAAATGGACCATATTTCGTCGGCTATACCCTCGCCGGCGAATGTTATGGCCGACAATTAATTCGTCGGCTATGCCTGACTTATAGCCGACGATAGCGTCGTCGGCTATACTTCGGAGAGTTGAAGCCGACGATTCTATCGTCGGCAATGTTCGAAGTATAGCCGACGATTCTATCGTCGGCAATGTTCGAAGTATAGCCGACGACGCTTTATTCGTAGAATCGTCGGCAGTGTTCAAAGTATAGCCGACGACGCTTTATTCGTCGGCTATACTTCGTGGTTTATAAGTCGACGACTTACCCTCGGTGTCGTCGGCTATACTATAGCCGACGGAGCATTCCCGACGAGAGAATAGCCGACGATACTTCGTCGGCTATGACTATAGCCGACGATTTAATGAAAACGGCCGACGAGATGGCGTCGTCGGCTATGATCCCTTTTCTGGTAGTGTAAGGGGTAGAGTAATTCGGAAAATATGCATGTTGAAGCAAGGTGAGGTGACGCCATACTTGTTGCATGTTTCCAATTCGACTCATTGTGCTTATGTGTTTCTTGGTTTAATTTCTACATGAAGTGTCTTTAAACTGATTAGCACTATGTTTAAGGTTATACATGAAGCTAATTCTAAATAATTGAGGAGTTTTGAATGATTAGATGAACCACGAAGGGCTCTAGTTATAATTGGAACTAAATTGCATGAAATCGGTGATAAATGTTTCTGTCTTATTGTTGGTTCGTGATCGGTTTGTTACTTGACATGGGAGTTTTGTGTGATGTGTTTTGTTTGAAAGATGTTGATCACATGTAAATATATAATTTAGGAATGAATTTCCTAAAAATTAGTAGAATATAGAATCAAATTTCAAACCCCCAATATGATTTTGTAATGCTTTATGTGATTGAACGCCCTTGATTTCCCCGGATTGAACGATCCCTACTTGCTCTATACTAACGATGACACAAGAGGGTAATATTTGTATGAAGTTGTTTTGCAGGTACAATGTGCTTGGATAATAATTTCCATCAATTTTGATCGTGGCTTCTGCGAGACCATTTTGTGTATGCACATAGGGTATAGGATGCTCTACATTGATCCCAATTGACATGCAATAATCATCAAATGCTTTGGATGTGAACTCTCCAGTGTTGTCAAGCCTTATAGACTTGATAGGATGATCAGGATGGTGAGCCCTTAATCGTATAATCTGTGCTACGAGTTTTGCAAATGTAGCATTTCTTGTGGACAATAATGCGACATGTGACCAGCGTGTCGAAGCATCTACCAGAACCATAAAGTACTTGAATGGCCCGCATTCTGGATGGATAGGTCCACATATATCTTCTTGTATCCTTTGTAAGAATGGAATAGTTTGTTTCATATCTTTAGCATAGGAAGGTCTCGATCCTGTTTTTGCTAAAGAGCAGGCTTTGCAAAATAATTGATGTGCCTTTGAAATAGTCAGGGAGGCAGAGGGACATAACACATCTGGTGCATCAGAAGGCACTGGATGTGTTGAAGCAACACTACGACCGACACTTTGCATTGTGTCAGATTGTTGTCCCATTTTATTCCTTCCTCGGAAGAAAGGATGTCCGTGTGAGTTCTTTAAAACACGAACCATCATGTCCCGACCAGGGTGTCCTAGTCGGTCATGCCAAAGCCTGTATGCTTCAGTATCCCAAATTTCTTTATTGGTGACAGCATAGGGTTCAATAATCCGGATGGTAGTAAGATATAATCCATTATCTTGACACATTAGTTTTTCTAGAATGCACTTCCTCCCACATTCATAAGAAGTAATATTCAAATATTCAATTCCATTCTCACAATAAGTTTGCAAATGATAATTGTTGGCACGAATATCTTTGAAACTTAACAAGGTTCGATTGCCTCTAGGTGCATATAGGGTGTTTGTGATTTTTATCATTGTGCCGTTAGGCATAAAAAAATGAGGCATTTTCTCGCCCCTTTATTAGTTGGGATGATCTTTAGAGTATTCGATTGAGGTAGAATGATGTGCTTGCCATTCTATTATTATTTTTCTTTTATTTACTAGATGTATTACTTTACATCGTAATAGTGCTATTTTCGAACCATGTATATATAGGGAACAAAAATCGAATAAAATTCAATACTTTAGAATATAATCTGAAATTTATTAATAAGCCAACAATAATCAAACCAAAGTCTTGGACATCAAAATCTAATTCAGCAAACCATTATTCAAATAAACATTAAGACCAAAATAATAGTCTAATTAAAATAAGGCATGTCACGTTCATAGCATTCTTGGAAAATAAATAGATAAATAAAGCAGATCAATCAAAGTCTAGAACATCCATAGACGGAGCAGGGTTCATGTTGCCATTGAAGTCTGCAATTGTGAGGTTAGCATCAGCGTCATCACCTCCATCTTCCATATAGTGAGCCTCTTGTTCTCTAGACTTCCTATACCTCTTGTAATTGGCTGCTACTTTGTTACTTGCCTGACAGTCCTTGTACCAATGCTCAGTAGCTCTACACCTATAGCAAGGTTCATTTCCAACTCTCTCCCTTTTGACTGGAGGGTTCTTGGGTGCCTTTTGCACCTTGACCCTAGCACCACCATGGCCACTAGAACCAGCACCACCTTCTCTGCGCCATACATTGGGAAGGCCTCCACGGCCCATACCACGGCCCATGGGTGTCTTTTCACGTGGTGCATTGTATCCACGTGGGTAGGGCCCAGCACGTCCAGTCCCCTTTTCTTTGGGGTGTTTTCCACTTTTTATCTTACCATAGTTGACATCAGGAATTTTCTTTGTTCCAACAGGCCTGACATTATTGTTCATAAGAACTTGATTATGCCGCTCAGCTACTTGCAGCATATTGATCAATTTTTTGAAAGTTGTGATATTTTTCTTGTCATACTCCATCCTATACTGGTTCACTAGTATAAGCGCTGAAGTAGGAAAAGTGGAAAGAGTTTTCTGGATCATATCATCTTCTGTGAGTTCTTTGCCACAGAAATTGAGACGTGCTTTAAGGCGCAACATGTCCTTGTTGAATTCATTAACCCGTTTATAGTCAAGCAAGCGGATTTCATTCCACTGAGCAGTCAGTTCTGGGAGTAAAGTATCATGAATATTCCCAAAACGTCCCTTCAGGGCATCCCACAGTTCTTTGGGTGTTTTTAACTGAAGGTACTCCCAGCGTAAGCTAGGGTCAATGTGTCGTCTCAAAAACATTAGGGCATTTTCTTTGACTTTCGGGGACGGTTCTTCGTCCTCAGGGTTGGTGGAGGGTTGGATAGTGAAAGTATAGTCCTTGCCAATAAAGGCAGTTTCCACATCTGAAACCCAACAGTGGTACTCAATTCCTTCTGAGTCCAGTATTTCAAATTCGGGTCGAGTTGGATCAACCATCTACATAAAAAAGAGTGAAGAATATATTAATTATGTAGTTATAAGACATCTACAATAATTAATTTCCAAGAATGTGAATTAGATTTTGAAACCAGAATTCATAGTGGCCGGTCAGACATTTTCGATGCTTTGTGAAAATACTTTATCACATGATAAATTTGCAATTGTTCTAAAACGCACATGAAATTTCTTAATCATGGCATTATATATATAACATGTAATATGCGATATAAAATAATCATTCAATATTAACAAAATACAGATAGCATGCTTTGATAATTACATATAAAAATATATAGCACACAATATTCGCATATAAAAATTATGTCATAATAATCACAAAATAACATCTAAATGACAAATATTGCATAAATAAAATTTAATTCTTAAAAACAGAAATATATGCATTTACGTAGGCAGTAAAAAAAAATTACCAAGTAAAATTCACATTTACAATTAATTTCATTAAACAGTAGCAGTGAAACAGTAATATTTTTTTTACTCTATGGTAAGTTTCAGAAAACTAACCTTAATTTACCAGAAATGGTAAATATCCGTTTCCTGTTCGCGGGTCGGGTCGCGCTGCAACCGGGTTGGGCCGAGCTGCAACGGGTAGATTTCCGGGTCGAGCTGATCTGCGATGTCGAGTCGAGCCGAGTCGGAGCAGAGGCTGTTGAGCTGCTGTGTAAGGTCGAGCCGATCCGATCCGGAGGTCAGGATTTTATATCATTTGGGTTTCGGGAATATTTTCTCTATGAGACTTTCTGTTATTTAATAAATTCCCGAACCAGCGGGGCTGAGGTTTTTATGCGACCAATGGGATTGGTCAAGAAATATTATGAGTTGATTTCAAAGGTATATTGTTTTGAATATATATAAACAAAATAAATTTTTGTTTATTTGATATATCAGCAAGGCTGATTTTTAAATATAATTTTCTTAAAACGTGGGACGTTTTATTTATAATGCATGCATTGTGGTTTTAAATTCTAAAACGTTGGGAAAGTAAGATAAGACTTTCATTTAAAGTATTATATTAAATCATTTTATTTTTATCCACTCACTCTAACGTTTTTAATTTACTTTCCCCTGGGCTTTTCGTTTTAAATCGCCCAGTTGCAGACTAGTGTATTTGAGGTCAAGGGTACTCAGAGTCGAGGCATAGTCGTCGTCTTTGCTTCCGCTTAGTAGGATATGTTGATCTTTTTCTTTTTGATTCTTGTATTTCCCAATTCATGATTAGATTGCTCTGATGACTTGTGAATCTATTGGAATTGGTTTTATGTTTATTTGTGGAAGTTAGTTAGATATTGGTGGAGCAGGTGGCTCCGGGAGTCAGGATGGTTTTGTTGAAGTGTTCTATGTTTTGTTTGACAGGTAGGGTAAGAGAGGTCATGCTGATTTTTCGGTAAAATCTCTCTTAAGATGGTCTCCGCAGGACCTTATCTGGGTTTCATGGTGAAATCCGGTTCGTGTCCTATCAGACACCGTCTCGCTCATAGTAACCACACGAGTCTCCCTTGTATGCCTCCTAGCCGTGCATAGCTCCTTGAGAAACTTAGCATACTTAGACACTTGCTTAATGCATTCCAACAAAGGGATGTTGACTTGCACTTTCCGGAAAATCTCCAATACCTCTTCATCGGTTTTATCCTTCTTTGATCTAGCAAAGCGAGAAGGGAATGGAATGCTTGAGTTTGTCACCCCTCCCTTGCTTGCTTGGCTCGGCAACAGCTCACTCTTTGACGTTGCAGGATCATGCTCGAGCTTATTACACAGCCCCTCTTTCTCGGCTAGTTTCTTCTTCTCGGCAAGGCTTCTCTCGGCCTCTTCTTCTTTGTTGCCGGCAAGGCTGCTCTCGGCAGCCTCTTGTTCTTCCTCAATGGTGCCAAGAGGCACTTCTTTCTTGTTGGGGCTCTTTGGAGGTAACAACTCCCTTCCACTTCGAGTTTTAATCACCTTGGCTTGCTCGTTCCTTGGATTAGGAATTGTATTGCTTGGCAACTTCCCTTGCTCATTAAATCGTCCCATAAAGTCCACAATTTGCCCCATTTGAGTCTTGAGCTCACCAATGTCATTTGTGTGGTTTTGTTGCCCCGCAAGCAACACTTGAGTAGCACTTGAAAGAGATTGGAGCAAAGCATCATAGTTTGGATTGCTCGCTCCACCTTGCACTTGGTTAGGCACGACATGGGGTGGCTGCATGGCTTGGCACTGCCCTTGGTTTGGCTGAAACTGGGGACGAGGCACAAATGGTGCTCTTGGTGCATAGGGTGCAGCAACCCCTTGGTTTTGCTGCATAGGTGCCTTAAGCACATTATCATTGTTTGGCCACCGAAAGTTCGGATGATCATTGAACCTCGGATTAAAGTTCCCATACCTTTGACCTCCTTGAAAACCAATAGCATTGCACTCCTATACTCCCTCACTTGATCCAAATTGAGGGCATTGTTCGGTTGTATGGCTCTTGGTGCATATGCCACACACAATGGCACGTTTTCCCTTCATCATGTTACTCACCAAGTCGGCAAGCATATCAACTTTCTCCTCCAATTTTGAGCTTGAAGACGTCTCATGCATCTTTTCATTCCTTGGCACATTGTTTTGTGCCATGCCAAATTGTTAGTTGTTCAAGGCACGAACTTCCAATAAATTCCGTGCCGGTCCGGCACTCAACTCCAAGAAACTACCTCCCGCGGCTGAGTCAAGAAACTCTCTCTCCATTATGCGCAATCCCTCATAGAAATATTGCAGTAAAAGTCCATCGCTAATGTCATGCGACGAACACAAAGAGACAAGGGATTTGAACCTCTTATAGTAGTCAGAGAAAGTTTCATCTCCGGCTTGCTTCACACTTGTTATTTGCTTTCTCAAATCAGTGATCTGTGAAGCAGGAAAGTACCTAAGCAAAAACTCATCCACCATAGTGTTCCATGAATTGATCCGACCACTAGGCACTTCAAACAACCACTCCTTCGCTTGATCCTCCAATGAAAACGGAAAAGCCTTCATCTTGAAGTGTTGCAAATCCGTACCTTTTGGACACATACTCTCGGTGGTGAAGTTGAACCATTGCAATTGCTTATTAGGATCCTCACTTGGCATTCCATAAAAAAATTTCAATTTGTGGAGGAATCCACTCCTCAATTCAATCATCATGTCACCGGAGGAGGAGGGGTAATTTCTTGCTCAAAACTTGGCTTGGCAAAGGCTTCAAACTCAGGATCTTGGAGATCACAAGATGATGAAATAATTGATGGGGAGCTCGGCAAGGATGGTGCCGAACTAGGTGGTGATGGTGGTGGTGACGAGACTGTGCTAGGGCTGGATGGCTCGGATGGGGACAGTGGTACAAACAAAGCGACTGCGAGCTCTTGGTTCAAACGTTGCAATCGGCCTTGATTATCTCGCGTCCAAAGATTGGACATGCACTTTTCTGAAATTTGTAACGTTTAAACAAGTTAGAACTTCGTAAAGAAATAAAAAGCAAGAATATACATCATTACAAGCCACAGCATTAGCAATTACAAACAACTTTCAATCAATGTCACACATATACACATGAATTGGCAAAGAAGAGCAAAGCATCGACAAAGAGAAGAAAATTCGAAACTTTTTGTGTACATGTAATCTCTAAGTCTAATTTCTTTTAAAATTTGTTCTAACTCTCAAGGTACGTGGAGCAGAGGAGATAACGTGCGATGGACTGATACAGCCATTGGTAGTATCATGCTTTATCCGATATACTTCGAGAGTTTGAACCACACAATTTGGTTTATTTTGAAGAAAATAGATTACATATGCTAAGTTATTTCCTAGCGTCTAAAGCGAGGTGATGCTTCGGCCCAAGCTATCGACTAGTTCGAGAGTGTTTTACTTTTCAAAGGCGGTGTCGTTGAGATTCACGGAGGGCGAGCCCCCTACAGGAACCAGGCAGGACTCGTTTAGTGGTCACGGAGGGCGAGCCCCCTATCGATCCCTTCACCGAGAAGAATAATCAGTCAATGACCTTGAGATCCAGTTAAACAAACCTGAGAGCTATATCAATGAAAATAACTTACCCCATACTTTGTAAAACAAACTCGGGTCACCAATTGTCTACTAATGTTGATCAAAGCAGCCCTCAACCTCATAAAAACGGATTTGCCAAAGCATCGTTCGTATGCGTGGGGGGGGGACCTTTCTCCCCGTTTCCCAATCTACATAAAAACGGGTCTGCTAGGGCATCGATCGTATGAAGGGTTAAGGCTAAGACCAACAAAAGCGGCTTCCCCCTACATATTACACTTTAGAAACTACAATAAACTCAAATATATATAACACTATCAACTTCCCTAGAAATTAAACTAAGTTATTACTGTTGACAGTAGCTGCAGAGAGGCTACAGCAGGCCCACAGACCCGCGGCAGGTGCACCAGGCCCGGCCCGAGTTCCAGGACCGAACCACCAGCACCCGGCCTCGGGGTCCAGCAGTCTATCCGGGTGCCGGGGACCCTGGGACCGGGGGCGCCTGCCTGCCAAAGAGGTCACCAGAACTGCCCTTTGAAGGGAACCAGTCCCACATCGAAGAGTGAGGCCAACCCTCACTCCCAACCACCTATATAAGGGCCCCAACTACCCTCATTAAGAGGTAACTTATCTCTCTCACCGCTTACATACGTGCTCAAGTTATATATATCCCAACTATACTAACTTAGGCATCGGAGAGGAGAAGGCCGGCCCGCCCGGTATTCCCCTTAGTGAGCAGATTTGCAGGAGGTCAAGTTGGATTCATCTGTATTTACCAGGCCCCCGGGTTTAGGCAGAAACAATTGGCGCCGTCTGTGGGAACGATTTTTGATCTACGAGAAAAGTTAGCGTTGCTCTACAAGGGAGTAGAGCCCGATCAATCCTTTGAAAGATAGTTAAATACGCGGTCTAGAAGCCATGGAAGGAAGGAAGATAAAAACTGGTACCGGACGGTTGAAAGAGCGAATTCAGATCCCCGACCGGGCCCGTAACATAAGGGCTAAGGTCGGTGCGAGGTTCGCCCCTTCTCCGAACCAAGACAGAAATCGCGATCGCCAGGATGTAGAGAACCCCGACCGGTATGGTGCGGGAGAGGAAATAAAGAAGATGAAGGCGGAAGTCGAGCGGTTGCGAGCAGAGGGCGGCCGAGACCGGCTAAGGGCAGATGCTCGGTGCCAGGAATTGGAAGCAGTAAACACCGCCTTATTAGCAGCCCTGGAAGGAGGCCAGCTGGGCACTCCTCGGGCGGCGTCACGGCCCGCAAGCAAGGTTAGCGAGTTCTCGCACCTCGAAGTGGGATAGCCCATGGGAAGAAGAAGAACCGTGTATGTGCCCACGCCTCTCTTTTCGGAAGCTTTGAAAAACTCCGGTCCGGTCGAGTTACCGTACCGCGCGAGCCAGGCGTCAAGCGAGCAGGACAGTTCTACCGCAAGGACGCTCGAAACGCTCTCCGCCTCAGTGTCGGACATGAAGGACCGTTTAGACGCCAGTGAGAAGAAAGCAGGGCGACCGCTGGACAGTGCACGATTCAATGAACGTATTGGACCTTTTCCGCGCCGGGTTAGGGAATCAGGAAGGTCTGGTAGCCTAAGGCCCCTAAAACTGGCATACTCGGGAACGAGCTGCCCGTATCAGCACCTGGACAGTTTCAAGTCGCAGACGGGCACAAGGGGCTATTCAGATGCCACGTGCTGCAACGTGTTCCAAGAGACGCTCTCCGGGGAGGCGTTGAGCTGGTTCTACGAGCTGCCAGTGGACTCAGTTGAAACTTTCGAACAGTTGGCCAACAAGTTTGTCGGCCGGTTTATCCTCAGAGCCAGGACCGCTCAAACATCAACGATCCTTTTCGATTGCATGCAGGCTGACCACGAACCGCTGCGCGCTTTCGTTAACCGGTGGCAAATCGCCACGGCCGGGGTCAGAAACTTGGACAAGAAGATCGCGGGGATGGCCTTCAAGCAGGGGTTAAGACCCGGAGAGCTTTCGTACAACTTGCGAGTGCAGGAGCCGCTGGGGTACGATGAGCTGATGACCGTGGCCGTCAGGCACGCTCAGGCGGACCACGAGACATACGGGGATAAGGTTCCCAAGCGGAAATCAGATGTCCCACTACCACCACCTCCCCGTGAAGGAAAAACCGGGCGGAAAGATCGCGACCATGCGCCCGCGACTAGTCGGAAGGCCGAGATGCGGCGGGAGGATTGGCGACCCCGCTGGGCCGGTGACAACAGTTCCCGGCCAGGGAGAAGACCACCGCTTGCGCGACCGGCACAACCCTCAGCAGTAGCGCCAGTAAAACGACCACCGCGAGCCCTAGCCATTATGCCAGCAGAAAAGCCCGAAGATCCAGCCCTTCGGACCGGCAGTCCGAGTTGTAAACCGAGAAGTCCGCCCGGATGGCCCGAGAGAGAACCGGCCGGGAGCTCGGCCAGTAGGAACCATAAGCACCCGACCCCCCGGGGGGATCGAGGTGCACGGGAGCATAGGCATGATACATGGCGGGGGCCATATAGATCAGCTCACCCGGAGCTCAAAGAAGCGGTGCTTAAGATCGATTCGGGGTAAAGAGGTGTATTCCTTTGGAAGTAGAAGCGGCCAAGCCGCCAAAACCGGATGGACGTTGGTTACTTTCTACGAGGAGGAAGAACCGGAGGATCTGATCCAACCCCACAACGACCCCTTCCTCATCACGGTCTAAATAGACCACTGGATAACTAGTCGTATGCTGATTGATACCGGAGCCTCTGTCAACGTAATGTTCCGAGACGCGTACAAAGGGCTGCAGAGAGGAAGGAATAAGTTATCCCAGGATAACGAACCACTTATAAGCTTCTCCGGTGAGGTAGTCCAGCCTTTGGGATCGGATTACCTACCATTGATCTTCGGCGAGGGAGACAAGACAAGGAAGGAGCACCTTGAATTCATCGTTGTGGACTGCTTGTCGTCGTACAATGGCATAATCGGCAGGCCAGGGTTATGGAAGCTGAAGACATTTATTGCCGGCCATATGCTGATGTTGAAGATGCCTTCACCGGACGGTGTCATTACCCTGCGCGGGGACCAGAGGATCGCCCGTAAATATTATGCGGAGGCCCTGACCCACGGGAGGAAGCGGACCGAGGTCTTCACGGCCACTCAGCAAGCGCCAGTGCCGGATCTAAGTATTGACCTCCGTGATGACTCCGATTCAGTCAAGAAAAAGCTAGAGCCACCTTCGGCCGTGGAAGAAACCGAAGCGATCTGCATTTCGGCAGACCACCCAGAGCGAGGTGTGGTGATAGGGACACAGCTCGATCCGGTTGTCAGGCAAGAGCTCATCGCCTTCCTCTGGGACAACAGTTCGGTCTTCGCATGGTCCTACGAGGACATGCCAGGCATATCCTCGGAGATAGCCGTCCATAAGCTAAATTCATTGCCCAACGTTCTCCCGGTAAGGCAAAAGAGGAGGTCCTTCAGCCCGGCAAAGTATGAGGCGATCAGAGAAGAGATACAGAAATTAAAGGGCATAGGTTTCATCCGGGAAGTCCAGTACCCTTGCTGGCTCGCTAACGTGGTCATGGTGCCGAAGAAAGGAACCGGCCAGTGGCGTATGTGCGTGGATTTTACTAACCTAAACCGGGCGTGCCCAAAGGACAGCTTCCCGCTCCCCCGGATTGATCAGCTTATAGATTCCACGTCCGGCTTTAAGCTGCTCAGCTTCATGGACGCCTACGCCAGGTACAATCAGATTAGGATGCACCCGGATGATGAGGAACACACATCATTCACAACCGACCGAGGTACCTACTGTTATAAGAGGATGCCGTACGGTCTAAAGAATGCCGGGGCCACCTACCAGCGGATGGTGAACCGAATGCTGGAGCAAGAAATGGGTAAAACTGTAGAGGTTTACGTAGATGACATGCTGGTCAAGAGCTTGACTGCAGGGGCCCACGTCCGGGATTTGGCCGTAGTCATCGGCAAGATGCTCAAATTCGGAATGCACTTGAACCCGAAGATGTGTATTTTCGGGATTTCAGAGGGCCTGTTCCTAGGCCACATCATCAGCCAGCGAGGGATAGAAGCCAACCCGCTGAAGGTCCAGGCAATTCTAGATATGGAAACGCCAAGGGAGAGAAACCAGGTCCAGATGCTGACCGGCCGGTTAGCCGCCCTTGCCAGATTCATCTCCCGCCTAACCGATAAGTGCGCCCCGTTCTTCAAACTGCTCAATGCCCAACAGACCAGGAAAATCCACTGGGCGGCGGAGCATGAAGCGGCATTCCAATCTATCAAGACATATCTGTCTGCAGTGCCTCTCCTATCCAAACCAGTGCCGGGCGAGATGCTATACCTCTATATAGCCGCATCCGAAACGGCCGTCTCCGCGGCTCTCGTCAGGAAGGAGGGCACGCTCGAGCTTCCAGCATATTATGCGGGAAAGGGACTTACTGGAGCCGAGGGCCGGTATCCCGACATAGAGAGATTGGCTCTGGTCCTGATTGTTAGTGCCAGGAAGCTCCGCCACTATTTCCAGGCTCATTCCATCACCTTATATACCAATCACCCTCTGCGGCAGATCCTGTAAAAACCAGTCACCAGCGGTAGGCTCGTGCGGTGGGCAGTTGAACTGGGAGAATTCGACATCACTTATGCCCCGCGAACGGCCATCAAGGGACAGGCAGCTGCGGACTTCATATGTGAGCTCACCCCAATGGTGGCAGAATCGCACCCAACCCAGTACGAGGACGCCGAGGCAGTACGGACCGTAAAGATCGAACCAGGCCTCCCCAACGACTGGAAGCTTTACGTCGACGGCTCTGTAACGAGCAACCGGAGCGGAGCTGGTGTCATGATAACCTCGCCCGATGGCCAATCGTACGAGTATGCCCTACGATTCCTTTTCAGCACCTCAAATAACGCTGCCGAGTATGAGGCCCTCATAGCCGGTTTGCAACTGGCCAAGGAGTTGGGAATCCCGTCCATTGACATATACAGCGACTCCAGCTTAGTGGTGAACCAGATGAACGGGTTGTTTGAGGTCAATGAACCCCAGCTATCCTCCTACCAGGCTTTGGCCAAAACCCTGATTGAGCCGTTCCAGGGCGCCACGATCCAGCACATTCCCCGAGAGGCAAATAGGCATGCGGACGCCCTCGCAAGGTTGGCAACCGGAAACTACCCTCCAGAGTACTGGAGAGCTAAAATTGAAACTCTCCAGAAGCCGAGTATAAGTAAGACCATCTCCGAAATATTTACGGTGGAAGAAGCGCCACCAAGCTGAATGGATCCAATCGTCAAGTATTTAACTGACAAAATCAGCCCCCAGGATGCGATGGAGGCCAGGAGGCTACACCTCCGGTGCGCCCGGTACGGTCTCCTCAATGGCCAGTTATACCGAAGAGGGCACAGCTTCCCCCAGCTGAGGTGTGTGACAAAAGAGGCAGGAGAGGCTATCATGCGAGAGATCCACGAAGGAGTGTGCGGTAATCACTCTGGCGCAAGGTCATTATCCCACAAGTCGCTCCGGGCGGGGTACTTCTGGCCAGATATGGCAGCAACATCGAGAAAAATTACAGGCGGCTGTCACAAATGCCACATGTACGCCTCTGCACCCCATGCCCCGACAATCGCATTGTCGATCTTGTTAGCACCATGGCCGTTCGCGCAGTGGGGATTAGACATCATTGGCACTTTCCCTATAGCTGTGGGACAATACAAGTACGCCACCGTAGCAGTGGACTATCAGACCAAGTGGGTCGAGGCAGAACCTCTGATAAAGATCACCGAGGAGCGAGTGAGAAAATTTATATGGAAGAACATCTACTGCCGGTTCGGGGTACCGCAGACTATTGTCACCGATAATGGAACACAGTTCAATAATGCTGATCTTATCCAGTACACAGCTTCCATGGGGACCCGGATGTTGTTCGCCTCAGTGGCACACCCGCAGACCAACGGCCAGGTAGAAGCAATCAACAAGATTATCAAAACCCTTCTCAAGAAGAAGCTGGATGCCAAGAAGGGATGTTGGGCCGAGGAACTCCCCGCGGTACTATGGGCCATCCGGACGACAGCGGCAGAGGCAACAGGAGAGACCCCGTTCTGCATGGCATTTGGGAGCGAAGCGGTACTCCCTGTGGAGACCAGCATACCCAGCGGCAGGGTCGAGAATTACGACGCCGAAACAAACGCCGAGGGCGTACGGCTCAACCTAGACCTTATAGAAGAGCGGCGCGACCAAGCGCATATGCGAAACCAAGCCTACAAGCAGCGGGTCGCCCGGTACTATGACAGAAGGGTCCGGGAAAGGAAGCTACAAGTGGGGGACTGGGTCATGAAGAAAATCCAGAAAAAACCGTTGGCCTTGGAACCAACTTGGAAAGGACCCTACCAAATCACCGCAGCTGTGGGCCCAGCAACATTCCACATCATAGATACCGATGGCATCTATTCCACCCGCCCCTGGAATATTTAGCACCTGCGGTTCTATCCTAAGTAATATCGCTCATCAGGGGGCAATAGTATAAATTGGCATCAGTATTGCAATACGCAGTTTGTTCATCATCAATAAAGCTGGTTACAAGGCACACATATAGGCAAGCCGAAAAGGAAACAGCTAGTTAGCGCCTCCGGAGCCCCCAATCCCTGGCCCGCCACCTTTTAGAGTTTGCTCTTGCTCCACCATCTCGATCAGGGCTATGTCAGCCTCCATCCGCTCAGCATCAAGCCATCCTTTCTCCCTCCACTCCAGATAGGCATCACTTATGCCCTTCGACCGGGCCTCATCCAGCATCTCCTCAAGCTCCACCGACTCTCGGAAGTCGTCGACAGCCTTGTCGGCCACTTCCGCAAGATGGGATTCCGTGAGCTTCTCCCTTCCTTGGGCGACTACTGTAACCTGGGTCTGCAGCTCCAAAACCCTCGCCTCCAGCTCTGCAATCCTCCCTTCCCGGGCAGTAGCCTGGGTTTGCAGCTCCAAAACCCTCGCCTCCAGCTCCGCAATCCTCCCTTCCCGAGCAGCAGCCTGTCGATCGGCCTCCTCCTTCTCCTGCGAGAGTTCATGGTATAACCGAGCGGTTACTTCTTTCTCCCGCACGAGCTCGGTGCCCAACTGACCGACCTCCTCTCTTTCCTCCGCAAGCTTGGCTTCTGCCACGTCCATCCGCATACTCAGCTCCTCCACCCGCCTCTCCAAAACTACAGCAGACTCCCCTCTGGGCTCCGCGGCATAAAGGCTATGAGCTAGCTGCCAAACGTAAACAAAGGAACATTGGCTCGTATCACTCCAGGGAAAAGGAAGCACAGGAAACACTTACCCGAAGAACTAGTTCCATGGGCTTCGTCCTGCTCTCGCCCGGTTGTTCCGTCCCAGGGCCCTCCCGATCAAGTCCCAAGGTTTCGATGGCAGATGCCACGAACCTACCAAAGCCACGCCCGGAACTACGATCGGCTTCCGGTCCTCGACTCCTTCAACCGCCCACTTCCACGGCCGGAGCTACTGCCCGCTCGATCGATCCGGCCGAGCTTGACGCCCCGGCATCAAACGTCCTCGCCCTCTTCGCCGGAGCTTCGCCGTGGCCGCTTCGACGATACCCGGTCGTCTCTATCGTTTCCCTCTCCCGCGAGGTCCGTACCGCCATCAATCGCGCCACAGGTTCCGCACCTGGCAGGGCCACCGAGCGCACTTCCCGGATAAGGAATGGGGAGTTATTCTCACCGCCAGGCCGCCTGCCATAGTGAGAGTCCGGAAACACGAGCGGCACAGGCCTGTCATGCTCCCTGCGCGTCTGGGTAACCGGATCAATAACAGTTTTCGCGGCCTCATCCCCCATCTCCATCAACCTCGGGGCCATAAGCTCTTCGTCCGGTTCGACAGTCTCCTCGCTCCGAACGGCGAGCCGGGGGGCATTAGCTACAAACCGATCAACCGAGCAGTCAGAATACAAGCAACCATGCAAAGACAAACAGTGCAAGATACCTTACCAGGTTTCCTCCCCATCCCGCATATCTCCAGCACATTCCACCGGATGAAGTTATAGGAGCTCCGACTCAGGTGGTCCCAGCAAGTAAACAGCCGGTATATCCGTTGCTTCTCCAAATCGCCCAACCAGTACGTCTGTTCCCGATCGATCGATTGATAAGCCCTGGGCACCTGATAGCCCCTCTAAGTACGCTGCCACCTGCCACCGGCCAGCACCACCGACCTCCTCCAGACATCTGAAACCGTCGACGGCAGATGAGTGATGGCAAGACCGAAGTCCCGCGCGGCAAAATTCACACAACCGCTGCACTGGGCCTTTCTGCAGTAGGAAATCTTGTACAACGCCCGAAGTTCATTAACCGTTGGCCAACCCATATGGCTCAAACTGAACAGACACCCGAGACCAAGCAGCTGCCTCCACTGGTTGCTCGGAAGCTGGGCTGGGGAAAGCTTTACCGAGCTCAGCATGTACTGGACAAATGCCGACAGCGGCAGCGATAGTCCGTGACGAAACTGATCGTCGAAAACGGCAACCCAACCCGGTTCCGGATTACAGGCCAGTTCCCCGGGATGCAGGCCTCGAAGCTTAATGGAGTTGTCGATATCCCACTTCGCCTGAAACTCCCTGATCTCTCTATCATTCATGCTTCTGATTGGCTCATCACAAAAAATCACCCTATCACCATCCAGCAGCTCATGCCGCATGGGCCCGCGGTTTGCACCGGCAGAATACGCAAATCTCCCAGACGCCATAAAGCCTAAACAAAAGAATTCACATCTGAAGCACAGATAAACAACAGGCAAAGAGTAGCAAGATGCGGCGGGAGGAAAGCAGAGGGGATGATAAATAGGGCAACAAGAAAAGTGAAGCAACCCCAACCGTGGATCCCCTCCATCTCAGACCGCCCCCCTGCCAACATGTGTCCCAGCATCAATAAGGGATCTCATACTATCATAACTGATGGGACTGATGGGCTCTCCTCTTTATTGCATGTCCGCCACCTGTCCCACTCGCAAGCGACAGTTGGGGAGAGATGGGAGCGCACAACGAGGCGTCCACTCCCAGAGAGCCAACCTCGAACCAACTGGCTCCGCAGCCTCTCACCGGCTATGGTTTTTCAACCGCTTCCAGAGGATCGTCCCGGGTATGAGCCCTCCGCCCGGTACCATGGCAGTTCGCGGTTATGATCATTCAACCGGCTGCATGGCTTCTTCGCTGCATGTCTTGAAGACCTCTCACCGGTTATGATCATTCAACCGGCTGCACGCCATTTCACTGGGGGACTCGTCTCGATATGGCAGAACGCCCGGTCGAGCTCCGCCCGGAACCATGGCACTCCACCGAACATGTGATTCAACCAACTCCAAAGCATTCTACCGGTTGTCACTTTCCTTTGCCTATGGGCAGGAACGAGCCAGCAACAACTCGAGGCTTCTAAACGCATGGGCTTTATAAACCCGGGCGAGCTTACATCTAACCCATGTGCTCTTGTCCAGCAGGATAAAAACCCTGCATCACACTGAACTGTGATACATTTGGGGATACATGGCGAGACTCGTTATCTCAACGCCACTCCACCGGGCAGATTGTTTCTCTAACACAGAACAAGTCTCCCCGCAGGCTAACAAACCTGCACATTACCTCAACGCTTAATCAACAAAAGCTGAGAAGAACTAGCAAGCGTTAACCGATGCCTCAATACGGCCGTAACACTCTCCGGGGTACCTGTTGGCTTAGTCCACGCACCAACAGGCCATCCCGTAGGCTAGCGCACTCTGGGGGACTCGCACCGATATGGCAGGACGCCCGGTCGAGGTCCAGACTGCAAGTTCATCCGGGACTCGTCTCGATATGGCAGAACGCCCGGTCGAGGTCCCGTGAACTCCGCCTCGCACCGATATGGCAGGACGCCCGGTCGAGGTCCAGACTGCAAGTTCATCCGGGACTCGTCTCGATATGGCAGAACGCCCGGTCGAGGTCCCGTGAACTCCGCCTCGCACAGATATGGCAAGACGCCCGGTCGAGGTCCAGACTGTAAGTTCATCCGTGACTCGTCTCGATATGGCAGAACGCCCGGTCGAGGTCCCGTGAACTCCCATACCAAGCACAGCCCAACGCCCGGTCACGCCCAATCTTCAATCCGGATTTGGGGGACTGGGCACCGTTGGGTCGGTAACCCTGCGGGTCTGCGGGAGAAGAGCAAGACAGACTTTAAGTCCCCATTCAAGATTGCACTTGATCGGGAACTTGGGGGACTTGTTGACAGTAGCCGCAGAGAGGCTACAGCAGGCCCACAGACCCGCGGCAGGTGCACCACGGCCCGGCCCGAGTTCCAGGACCGAACCACCAGCACCCGGCCTCGGGGTCCAGCAGTCTATCCGGGTGCCGGGGACCCTGGGACCGGGGGCGCCTGCTTGGCAAAGAGGTCACCAGAACTGCCATTTGAAGAGAACCAGTCCCACATCGAAGAGTGAGGCCAGCCCTCACTCCCAACCACCTATATAAAGGCCCAAACTACCCTCATTAAGAGGTAACTTATCTCTCTCACCGCTTACATACGTGCTCAAGTTATATATATCCCAACTATACTAACTTAGGCATCGGAGAGGAGAAGGCCGGCCCGCCCGCCCGGTATTCCCCTTAGTGAGCAGGTTTGCAGGAGGTCAAGTTGGATTCATCTGTATCTACCAGGCCCCCGGGTTTAGGCAGAAACAATTACACACATACATTCGTTAAACATCATGCAAATTTCAGAATTTAAACTCTACATGCTGAAGCATATTTCTACTTTACAAAATCTCAAATAAAATAAAAAATTACAAACTTTACAACTTTACAACAAAAATTTCCAGCAACTTTATATACATAACATTCACATAATTCAAGCTTTTACAATTCCTGGCAACGGCGCCAAAAATTGATGTGATCCACGAGGCTCACACAAATAATAACCCTACAATCGTTAGTAGTATAGAAATAGGTAGGGATCGTTCTAGCCGGGGATTAAGGGTAACTGAAACATGAGAATGTTAGACAAAAATATGTACATATAAATATTGAAACGTCACATTGAATGGGGGATAAAGGGATCGGCAGCTTTGCTGCCCTAAAGCTAAAGACACGAATTTAAAACTTAATTTACTATGTACAAGTGATCATCATCTCTCACACCAAGCAGTTCACACAAAGGACTCTTTAACATGTAGACACGCATGCAAGAAAGTAAGAGACAAGTATTTAGCGTGTTCAAGACTCAAATAAGTTTCGATCACAACTAGAGCTCTCGCTATGTACCTAGTTGTAAGACTTCTAATATTTTTAGGACCAACTCTCGTTCTAAATCCTAAAATTTATGCTAATCCGGTTAAGAGTTAACATTTAAGCACAAAAGTCTAGAATCGAAAATATAAAAACAAGCAAGGTTGTCAATCATCTTATTTAGCATGCAAGTTCTAAGGTTCTTTATACCCTAAGTGAGAACAACAAATCGAACAACCGCTAGGCATATAGTTTTATTCGTTATTACTCGGTTAAATGAAACCTAACAACCTAGAATTACATGCTTTAAACAACAAATGCTTTAAACATAACTAATGCTTCGGTTTTTAAGGCACACCCCCTAGATTACTAACCAATTCAAATCCTAAACATGCTTTTAATACCACTGCCCTAATTACCCAACATACAATATCCACAAGTTAAATCACAAAACCACATCAAGAAACATCAATCATGTAATCGGTTTACATAGAAGTTCAATAAAAACCAAGAATCGAATCGAGTTCATATAATACAACCAAACTAAATCAAATACAAAAGCCATAGAGAGGATGGATCGCACTTTTAGAACCTTGAAGACTCCTTAAGAAGTGGTGGGAAGGTGCGGCTGCTGCTTTGGAGGTTCGGCAGGAAACAAGAACAAGGCAGAATTTCGGATGGTGGTGGAGATGGTTTTTGGCTAAGTGTTTGAGGTTTGGTGTTTGTGAGACTTGGTAGAGTTTTTAGGCTTATACTTGTGCTTGAGATGTGACAACTTTTCTGTAGGAAAACATTGTCCTATATATAGAGGAGAGGCTAGGGTTTGCCGGCCACACAAGGAAAGGGGATTCCTTTTCCTAATTGGTATATGTTTCCTTGCCGGCAAAAGTGATGTATTCTTGGTCTTTTATTCTGAATTTTCTTCATAGCTTGGGCTGCACATCTTCATGGACTTCTTGTGTGGATTTAACAACTCCATTTGATGACCTTTGATCCATAAAAATGCCCTAAACCGGCAGCAAGGCAGAACCGGCAACAATGCTGCCTGTCGGCAGCCTTCTCCTAGTTGGACTAGGAAAGCATCCTTCTTTGTATTTTTCCACATTGGCTGATCTTGATGCCTTCCTCTAACCTCCATAAAGCTTGGATAATCTTCAAGTATGCATTTTAATGCCAAAATATTCATCAAAAACAGAAAAGAAGGAGGAGAGGCAGGGGCTTGGTGAAATCGGCTGGCAGTGACCTTGTTGCATTACAACCAGCATAACTCTTTCCTCAGTGCTCCGATTAATGCGATTCTAAGTTCCAGAGAAACTAGACTCGTAGATCTTTCCAACGGCGTATGGTACGTCCTCTGATTCCAAGCGATGCATCCCACAGAAATTCTGGAAGTTAGAACACTGTCCCAGGAAAATCTTGTTTAGTCCCTGGATCGTTGTGCTCGAGCTGCCAAGTTGCAGCCATCTTTTGGGTGACTTCCCGAACTTCAACTGATCTGAAAATTTGATACAACATAAATTAGCATACCATAAAAATGCAAACCAAATTTCATCAAATTTGGAAAAAGATAGGTTAGTTTTCCACTCGTCTCAGAATCACAAAAAAGACATATTTTGCATTATTTTCCAGATTTCTCAAACTTAGTCATTTTTCGGATAATTAAGCACATATTTCCAAAACTCAACCAAAATGACACTAAACTAAATTATGACTCGATCTCAGATAAATAAGGGTTAAACGAAGCATAAATGAGGGCATCAACATATTAATAACGTCGCACATTGTGCTCCTATCATTTCCCAATCTACATAAAAACGGGTCTGCTAGGGCATCGATCGTACGAAGGGTTAAGGCTAAGACCAACAAAAGCGGCTTCCCCCTACATATTACACTTTAGAAACTACAATAAACTCAAACATACACAACACTATAAACTTCCCTAGAAATTAAACTAAGTTATTACAAACATACATTCAATATACATCAAGCAACTTGCAAAATTTTACTCTACATGCCGAAGCATATTTCTACTTTACAAAATCTCAAATAAAATAAAAAATTACAAACTTTACAACTTTACAACAAAAATTCCCAGCAACTTTATATACAACACATTCACACAATTCAAGCTTTTATAATCCCCGGCAACGGCGCCAAAAATTGATGAGAGCCTAAACTCGCACACAATAATAACCCTACAAAAGATCGTTAGTAGTATAAGCAAGTAGGGATCGTTCTAACCGGGGATTAAGGGTACCTGAAACATGAGAATGTTAGACAAATATTCACAAATATATATACAAAAATCGTCACATATGGGGGATGAAAAGTGGCTAGGGCTGCCCTAAATTAGGTGCGAAAAATAAATTGCAGAAAAATAAAATCCTAAAACTAATATATACAAGTGATCATCATCTCTCACGCAAAGCACTTAGCACAAAACTCTTTAACATGTAGATATGCATGCAAGAAAGTAGGGACAAGTAATGACATGCATAAGACTCAAATTAGTTTCGACTACAACCTAGTTGTAAGACTTCTCAAGTTCATAAGATCGACCTTTTGAGTATGGATCCTAGAATATAGGGGTGGGCGTCTGGGCTCAAAAACCCGAAAGCCCGGCCCGAAAACCCAAAAAAAGCCTGACACGGGCCGAGCCCAAAATTTGTTAGGCCCGGCCCGAGGAAAGCCCGGCCCGAAAATTGTATTGACGGTCTGAGCTCGGGCTTGAATATTTTTGGGCCCGAAAGCCCGGTCCGGCCCGACTTTTTATATATATAAAAAAAAAAAAAAAAAAAAATCAGAGTTCATCACTTCATCTCTCACAGCCGCCCCTCCCCTCTTCTTCTTCTGCTCTTCTTCTCTTCTTCTGCTCTCAACCCTCCCTTCTCTCCTTATCTCAGCCACCCCTTTCTCTTCTTCTCTCACCCCCCCCCCCCCCTCACCCCCCCATGAGTTTCGCCGGACCCAGAATCTCAAAACCCACAAAACCCCCAAACTCCACGAGCACGAGCACCCCACCGCCACGGCCGCCACTCCGGTCCTCCTCTTCTTCTCTCTCCTCCCACCTCGCCATGGTCGAACTCAAACAACGCATCCTCACCTCCCTCTCCAAGCTCTCCGACCGCGACACCCACCAAATCGCCGTCGAAGATCTCGAGAAAACCATCCACACCCTCGCCTCCGACGGCCTCCCTATGCTCCTCAACTGCCTCTACGACGCCTCCGCCTCCGCCGACCCCAAACCCGCCGACCGCATCGCCGATCTCCTCTCTGGCGGCGCAGTACCTCACCTCTCCTCCGGCCACGCCAAGCCCGAAAAAGCCCGAAAACCCAGCCCGGCCCGTCGGGCTCGGGCCCGGGCCAGTCCTCGACTTCAAAAGAACCCGGCTCGGCTCGGCCCGAGAGGTTCGGGCTTCGGGTCGGGCTTTGTGATTTTTGGGCTCGGCCCGGCCCGCGCCCACCCCTACTAGAATATGTTAATCCTTTTGAGACTTAACAATTAATCACAATAGTCTAAATCGGAGACATGCAAAACAAGTAAGGGCGTCAATCTTCTTATTTTAACATGCAAGTGTCTAAAGTATTAAACCCTGAGTGAGCAACACAAATCAAAGCGACCTTTTGAGTATGGCAAAGTTCGTTATTACTCTGGCTGATTAAACCTAGTACCTAGATCAATGTTCAAGACAACACTAAGTACCGATTTTCATGCCCAATCCTTAGACACTAACCAATTTAAATCCTAAACATGCATCTAATACCACTGTCCTAATTATCTAACATACAAAAATCCACAAGTTTACATATTACAAATTAGCATGCAAAATTCATTGTTCTTGTCGAAACCTAAACTTAAATCTAAGCATCGATTCAAACAAGTCTTTAACATACAATTCATAAAACCAAAATCGATTCATACATAGACATATAAACCAACACCAAACATACATGAGAGTTTCATAGACAAAACTAAACATAACTACACAAAAATTACAAAACCGAAAGAGGGGAGTAGATCACACTTTTAGAACACCTTTGGAGCTTCAAATCGTGTTGATCTTGATGGATGATGGAAGAGTGGCTGCACGGGCAGTAGGTTTTATTTCAGCAGAAAGTCAATTCGGCAGAAACTTGGTGAACGTGAGGGGTGATGTGTTTCGGCTAGGGTTTTGTGTAGGATCTTTGGGGAATTTTGGTAGAGTTTTGGCTTTGTATTTTGGCTTGAGATGAGATGATTTTTCTGTGGAAAAGCAGTCCCTATATATAGGAGAAGAGGCCGGCAACCCTAGAAGAAAATCCTAGATGCAATAGGCAATCAAAACCTTGTAGAGTAAGGTTTTGAAACCTTCCTTTCATAGTTCTTCTAGGACTTTATTTTCTGAATTTTCTTCAAGGCAAGGGCTGCATATCCTCTTGGACTTCATTTGTTGACTTGACAACATCATTTGATGACTTTTGATCCAAAGAAAATGCCAGAACCGGCCAAACACAAATCAGGCAGCTTCGCTTGCCGGCTAACCTTCTCCTAGTTGGACTAGGAATACTTCATTCTTCATTGTTCTTCACTTTGCATGATCTTGATGCCTTCCTCTAACCTCTATTAAGCTTGGACAATCTTCAAGTATGCATTCGAATGCCAAAATGTCCATCCAAAACAGAAAAGAAGAAAGGGAGGCAGAAACTTGGTGGAATCGGCTGACAGTGACCTTGTTGAGTTGCAATTGGCATAACGTTTTCCATAGTGCTCCGATTGATGCGATTCTAAATCTCAGAGAAACTAGACTCGTAGAGCTTTCCAACGGTGTATGGCACGCCCTCTGGTTCCAAGAAATGCATTGTACAAAAATTCCAGAACCAGGACACAGTCCCAGGAAAATCCTGTTTAGTCCCTGGAGTGTTTTGCTCGAGCTACCAAGTTGCAGCCATCATTTGAGTGACTTCCCAAACTCCGATTGATCTGAATTTTTGAAACAACACATATTAGCTTTCCATAAAAATGCAAACCAAATTTCATCAAATTTGGAAAAGGATAAGTCACAAGTCTCGTCGAAGACAATTTTCGTGGAATTATGTCTTATCCTTTTCCAAATTTGATGAAATTTGGTTTGCATATAGTAAGCTAAGCCCTACATTCAGATTAGATATCAAGGGAATAAGCCCTACAATGTGTGTTCATCGTATCTTGCTTGAAGAGGGTGCGAAGACAACAAGGGAAGGGCAAAGACGTCTCCACCCGCCAATGATGAAAGTCGTCAAAGAAGAAATTATCAAGTTACTTGATTGTGGCGTTATTTACCCCATCTCGGATATATAGCAAGTGGATATCACCCGTGCAAGTAGTTCCCAAGAAGAGTGGTGTAACGGTTGTGAAGAATGAAAAAAATGAACTTGTACCACAAAGGCTAGTGACCGGCCATAGGATGTGTATCGATTATAGAAAGCTCAATGCAACAACGAGGAAGGATCACATGCCTTTGCCATTCATGGATCAAATGCTAGAGAGGCTAGCCGACCATAAGTATTATTGCTTTCTTGATGGCTATAGTGGATACAATCAAATCGCCATACACCTGGATGATCAAGAGAAGACTACTTTCACATGTCCATTTGGCACTTTTGCTTATAGGAGGATGCCGTTCGGCCTATGCAATGCACCCGGTACATTTCAACGTTGCATGTACAACATCTTCTCCAACTTTATTGAAAGTAAGATCGAAGTTTTCATGGATGACTTTAGCGTGTATGGACGCAACTTCGACTCATGTTTGGAAAACTTGAAGGAGATACTTGAAAGGTGTCTAGAGACTAACCTTGTACTTAATTGGGAGAAGTGCCACTTCATGGTAAATCAAGGTATAGTTCTTGGCCATATCATATCCGAGAAGGGCATTGAAGTTGACAAAGCAAAGGTGGAACTAATTCAAAGCTTGCCGAGCCCTACGTGTGTGCGTGACGTGCGAAGCTTCCTTGGACATGCCGGTTTCTATTGACGATTCATCAAAGACTTTTCCAAGGATGCTAAGCCTATGAGTGAGCTATTACAAAAAGATGTGCCATTTGAATGGAGTGAAGCATGCGAGCAAGAGTTTGAGCGCCTCAAAGAGAAGTTATGTACGGCACCTATTCTCACTTCACCAAATTGGGAGCTTCTGTTTGAGTTGATGTGTGATGCAAGTGATTATGCCATGGGAGCCGTGCTTGGCCAAAGAGTGGACAAGAAGCCACATGCTATATACTATGCTTCGAGGACTCTCAATGATGCTCAACTCAACTACACCACAATAGAGAAAGAACTCTTGGCGGTAATTTTTGCTTTGGAAAAGTTTCGATCATATCTTTTGAATTCCAAAGTCATTGTTTATAGTGATCATGCCGCCTTAAGATATCTTATGACAAAGAAGGATGCCAAGCCAAGACTTATTCGTTAGATTCTTCTACTTCAAGAGTTCGACATTGAGATTAAAGATAAGAAGGGAGTAGAGAATGTGGTGGCCGATCATTTGAGTAGAATCATCAAGGAAGATGATCGGCTACCCCTACTGGAGAGTTTCCCGGATGAGCAACTTTTTCGGATCAATGCAACAAGTGAACCTTGGTATGCCGACATTGCCAATTACCTTGCAACCCGTCACTTTCCTCAAGCTATGCCGAGCCACTTAAAGCAAAGAATCAAAAAGCAAGCTCGACACTTCTTGTGGGATGATCCATACCTATGGTGGCAATGTGGTGACCAAGTTATTTGAGGATGTGTTCCGGAAGATGAGCATCAATTCATCCTTACCTTTTGTCATAATGAAGCTTGTGGTGGACATTTTGGGCCAAGGAAAATGGCATTAAAGGTTCTAAATTGTGGAATCTTTTGGCCTACAATTTTCAAGGATGCATACATGTTTAGTAGAGCATGCAATCGGTGCCAAAGAGTAGGGAAACTGGTTCAAACTGGTTCAATTCTTCTTACTTTGTGCAAACTGGTTCAATTCCTTTCGTAGAGTGGTTGTGCGGGTCGAAACTTTCGATTCCCGACCAGAATCGTGCCAAACCATGGCCGGAGGAGGGAGCTCCGGTTTGACTGTGTCCAACCAGCTAGGGCTTCGCACGGCCAAACGGCGGCGAACTACACCACGTTGCTGCCACAGGCGAGAAGAAGAGAGGACGCCGGTTCGAACGCGACCGGTGGCGCGCCGTTTGGTGGCCGGACGGCGGAGATAGGTGGAGGTCGGGCCGAGTCGGGGGAGAGGAGAGGGAAAGAAGAGAAAGAAGAAAAGAAATGGGGGATTTCTCTTTCAGGAAATTTTCCTTCCGACTATTTATACTCATCCAAAATCGGACAATTTCCGATTTTACAAAGTAACATTTTCACACGAACTCCAAATTAAACGTGACACGTGTCCACGAACTCGTTTCAACTTCTTCTACCTCAACATGAAAAAAAAATCCTTGGTCGGGTCAAATTATTTAAAAATCAACCCTTGGAACTTTCGAATCGTAAAAATAATTTTTGAGGAGTAAAAGTAAAAGTACAACAGTTAAAAGTAATTCTAGGTTCAAGATGTGACACTCGGACTCCTTAGCTGCTGCGGATTCTTCCTGCGACACTTTCTCGTCCTGTTCAGTGTTTTTCTTTGGCGCGGAGGTGGGATTCCTTAACTATTTCACAGCCTGCAAGAGTTCTTGTTGAGGACTTGGATAAGATCGGTTATGGTCAGCTCTATTGCTGCATCCTCTTGTTGTCCCATCTGCTCTTCATCTTGCTGGTGGTGAGATTGAGTGTTAACAGCAGACTCGCTGACCGCTTTTTGAGAGCGCGCATTTCTCGTTCTCTTGCTAGGAGCCATCTGAATCACTCCTTAGTTATGTCCCTAGCAGAGTCGCCAAAATGTGAGGGGTTCTTTCGATTTTGGAGATAACTAAACCAAAATTAGTCTGCAACTTGAATGATTAAACTAACCTTGGGCGTGATTCAGATAGAGATGGCGTTGTGCATAGTGAGCCTGGCGTGGTAGCTGGAAAAACACCGCAGTGAAGGAGAATTAGGCTGTTTTAGATTTGGGTTTATAGGGTTTGAGAAAAAGGATTTGGGTTTTCTGCTTGTGAATGCCTGAAGGCTTGGAAGAGGTGTTGCTGGATTGGATTTTCTGATCTCAGAGACCTCCTTTTTATAGACTGAGGACAGGGTTTTGGGGAATACCTCCAAGCTGTTGGATAAACTCTTTCCTCATCAACTTCGTCCTTGATTTATGCAGAAGAATAGGAGAAAATACATTTGTTTGAGGAGGGTTCCCTAGACAGATGAGGGTTGCTGCAGGGGTTGCTGCAAGGCTTTCTGCTGATTTCCATGGCAGACTGCCCGATGTCATGGAATCCGGAAGGAGGAGTTGGGGAGAGATTTAGGACGGTGAACTCATGATTTCTAGGGTGAAGAGGATGTTTATTAACTGGTTTAAGATACGGTTTCAGTGGAGATGAGGAGGTAAACTGAGAGAGCTGCGATTCCTGAGCTGCTGCAGGGGAAAACTGGACATTCGGCTGATATCATCGATCGAAGAGGAAAGAGATACAGAAAAGAGGAGGCAGAGAAAAGAGTTGGGCTTTTTTCCTAAAAGAGGCATTTGGGCTTTTGTTTGGGTTCAGAGGAAAACAGCCCAAAATTCTTTACCTTCACTATTTTCATTCAATTCGCGTCGTTGAGCATGGATTTCGGGCCCAAGACCGAAATCATCAATAATGCTAAAGTGACAACGAGTGTTGTGCGTTTTTCCGTAACCTTCCACACCATACCCACTATGCAAGCCCTAAAACGCATGCGGCTCGGGCCCGTATAAATGGCGTACATTGCTTGGCGAGTTAAGTCGTGTATTGGAATAATCATAAAGTTAGCGTGAACATATAAAATAAAATGCGCGATTTTTCGGGTATCAACAATGATCTTTTAAGTTATTGCTTCAATTTTACCTCAATTTGCCTTGAATTTTAACAAATAATCAAGAATCCCCCAAGATTTGATGTTGTCAAAATCCATTAAAACCCACTTTTTTATTCTTCTAGGGACCTACCAACGAGAATGAACTTTTAACACATTCCTTTAATTTTCTCTTATTTTTCTTTACATTGTTCTTCTATTTTTAACTAGCTAGTTAGGAATAATAAGTGATTTGAGGCTCTTTAAATCAACCAAACTCCAACTTTTTTGTTCTTCTAGGGAGACCTCCCAATATTCATAAGAATGATCTTTTAAATTATTGCTTCAATTTTACCTCATCTTTTCTTGAATTTCAACAAATAACCGAGATTTAACGTTCTCCAAATCCACTAAAACCCACTTTTTTATTCTTCTAATGACCTTCTTATACCAACGAGAGTAAACTTTTAACTAATTCAATCAATTTTCCCTCATTTATCTTTACATTTTTCTTTTTTAAAAAAATATGTATTTAAGGATCGTAAGTGATTTGAAGTTCTTTATATCCACCATAACCCGACTTTTTAGTTGTTTTAGGGACCTCCCAATATGCACAAGAATGATTTTTTAAGTCAATTGCATCAATTTTACATCATTTTTCGTTGAATTCGAATAAATAATCAAGAATCGGCCGAGATTTGACGTTCACCAAATCTACCAAAACTCACTTTTCTATTCTTTTAGGGATCTCCTTACAGTAACGAGAGAGAAATTTTTACTCATTGGTTCAATTTTAAGTCATATTTCCTTTAATTTTAACAAAAAATCAACAATCGGCCGAGACTTGACGTTCTCTAAATCTCAATGTTCTAAAAATCCCCGCCTAGCTCCGCCTAGGCCCCGCCCAGGAGCTAGGCGAAGCCAAGCCGCCCCGGTTTCACACATTGCCACCTAGGGGCCGCCTAGGAGGTTCAAGGCGGTCTGAAGCGCTCCTCTCAGCTTCCTATCAACTTCTTCGTTTTGACATCTTAGCGCATGTAACACCAAAACAAATTTCAATTGCAGTAGTGACCTAGAATCCGAAGAGCTTATCTTACTCTTTCTCTTATTCTTATCTACACAAACTAACCAGTTATCCCGAATCCATTAGTATTTCAAATGCATCTCTTTTCTTTTATTTCATTCCAACTGTTTATGTGCATTCTGCTAATTTTAAATTTTGAAGTTGTGATGTGATGTGGTTGTTTAAATTTATAATGATCTTGCAAGAGTTAATAATGCTTTGATTTGCAAATCATACTTGTTTGTAAATTTACAAGTTGGCTTGCTCATTTTTAAAGAAATGTCATGCTTAATTTTTTCAAATTACTCATATTAAACTATTTTTAAATATAGTATTTATTAATTAAATTGAAAAATGTAAATCGCCTAGTCTCCGCCTAATCTGTCTAGGCGCTAGGCTATGGGTCACCGCCCGCCTAGCGCCTAGCGCCTTTTAGAACATTACTAATTCCACCAAAGCCCACTTTTTAATTCATCTAAGGATCTCTTTATACCAATGAGAGAGAACTTTTAACTTATTGATTCAATTTCGCCTCATTTTTTCTTGAATTTTAACAAATAATCAAAAATTAATTGGTCGAGATTTGATGTTCTCCAAATCCACCAAAACCCGCTATTTTATTCTTCTAGGGACCTCCTTACACCAACAAGAGTGAACTTTTAACTCATTTATTCAATTTTCCCTCATTTTTTTTACATTTTTCTTTAATTTTTAACATGTAATAAATGATCGTAAGTGATTTTAAGTTCTTTAAATATACCAAAACCCAATTTTTTTTTCTTGTAAGGACCTCCCAGTACTCACAACGATAATCTTTTAAGTCATTGCTTCAATTTTACCTCATTTTTCTTTGAATTTTAACAATAATCAAGAATCGGCCGAGATTTGACATTATTTAAATCCACCAAAACTAACTTTTTTATTCTTGTAGGGACCTCTTTATACCAACACGAGAGAACATGTAACTCATTGCTTCAATTTTACCTTATTTTTTCTTGAATTTTAAAACATAATTAATAATCGGCCTAGATTTGACGTTCTCCAAATCCACCAAAACCCACTATTTTATTCTTTTAGGGACCTCCTTATACCAACGAGAGTGAACTTTTAATTCATTCCTTCAATTTTTCCTCATTTTTTTTTTTTTTGCACTTTTCTCTAAATTTTAAGAAGTAGTTAATGATCATAAGTGATTTGAGGTTTTTTTAATCCAAAAAAAAAACCCAACTTTTTTGTTCTTCTTAGGACCTCCCAATACTCACAAGAATGATTTTTTAAGTTATTACTTCAATTTTACCTCATTTTGTCTTGAATTTTAATAAACAATCAAGAATCCCTCGAGATTTGACGTTATCGAAATCCACTAAAACCCACTTTTTTATTCTTTTAGGACCTCTTTGTAACAACGAGAGTGAACTTTTAACTCATTCATTCAATTTTTCCTCATTTTTTCTTTGCATTTTCTCTAAATTTTAAGTAGTTAAAAATCGTAAGTGATTTGATGTACCAATTTGGAATTTTGACTATTTGGCTAGGAATATAGAACAATGAGTTCTGAGTTATACCTATTTGGAGTTTTGTTCTTGTGGTTTCACTAGTGAGTACCAATTTTCTAGTGGGTATTGGGGATTTGGGGCAGAATCTATGTTTTCAAGGTTTACTTTGTTTTTTATTCTTCTTTTTTTTTTTTGTATCAAATATGTTTGTGATTCTTGATCAATAACTGTGATTCAGAATCTGAGAATTTTGGACTCATGTTGGGTTGTTGAAATTATTTCCTACGGTTTGTTCTTTCAATTTGCCATTGTTGATAATTTTATTTCCCTTTTAGGCATTTCCCTAACAATACTTTATAATTATAGTAAATTACACAGTAGCACCAGACCAAATTTAACAATACAGAAAACTAACTTTTAAAATTTGTAATACAAATCAGGATAACAGTCCAGGCCCAACAGGTAAATGAAGCAGGGTTGGCTCTGACCCGGAAAACCAAATGACAATAACACCACTGCATTTCAGTAAAATTACAATTCTACCACTGATATTTCCCTCCACCCCTAAATCTCAGTAGCAGCCAAGCCAGCCATCTCTCCGTTTCCAAAACTCGTTTCAGAACGCATCGATCACTCTCCACACCACTTCAATAGCATCGATATCCTCTCTTCTTCTTCTTCTTCTTCAACATCTGAAACTCAATCGGTGAGTAACACAGTAGCTCAATTGTAAATTCATTCAGATTTTGTTTTTCGGTAAATCTAAGACTAGGCTTGTGTTAATCGATTTCAATAATGGATTCACTAAATCAACATGTTTTGTAGCACGCTAGAGATAGTAGCAGACCAAGTAGTAGAAGACCAACGATTATTGAGATTTCGAGCAGTAGCAGCCAAACAAAAAAAGAGATTGAAGAAGTTCCATGGAGCGTGATTAGGTAAACTCGTGAACCTTCATGCGAGCGATTGACACAGTAGCATCAAATATCATTCTTCTTCGTCTTCAATCGGTGAGTAGCGCAGGACGAATTTTGATTTGATTGATTTTTTTTTTTTTTTTGGAAAACTGCACAGTAGCACAGTTGAAAAGGAATTCACTAAATTGACAGGTTTTGTGGCATGTTGGAGGCTGTACTAGCTTTCTTTCATGTGAAGTAGCACTAACAGTGGCAGTGGCAGCCAACGATTTTGTTTAAAGAAGATCAATGGATAGTGATAAGGTAACGAGGCTGTACTACTCTTTGTCACCTGTTGTAGTCTTGTATTGGTTGTTATATAATGAATGACTGTAATGCTCTTAGTAGAAATCAAATCATGCTACTGTGTTTTGAAAATACTGTGTTTTTTAGGTGGGAAAGGTGCAATTAAAGTGCAATATGTTGGCTTTTCAAGAAGTTTATTCGAAAGTTTATCAGAAGTTAGATGGTATAGAAAAGGATGCTTTGGTAAGAAAGTTGCATAAGACGCCATTTTGGAAGTTAGTGGAAGCTTATCATAAAGGACTTATGGACAAAAACACGGCGAAAACATGATTTAGAAATGCAAAGACTGGTGCAGTGCTACCAACCATCACTTAAAAAGTTCAAGTTCGGCAACCAATTGGCTGAAATAACAGTAGCAGATGCAGCATTCATTTTAGGGTTGCCAAACAAAAGAGTAGGTCTCACGGTACCGAGGATCCAAAAAAGCCAATCAACAATTCTATTGTGCAGAAGTTTTTTGCGAATGAGACTAGGATAAAAAGATCTTTTATTTGTACCTGCATCGATAGAGAGTTGGAGGAAAAGACTGAAGAAAGGGTTGACAACCTAATTACATTGCTAATCTTGCATTTGTTTGTCACGCTATTGTTTGCTAACTCAGGTTCAACCTTGGAGTGGAGTTTTCTCAAGTGCATAACCGATGTTGAAACCATGAACAAGTACAACTGGGCTGCTGATGTGAGAGACTACTTGGTTCATTGTTTGGATGCTAGCACAAAGGGGAAATCAAGACAGATTAGTGGTTGTGTAACGCTAATTCCGGTAAGTCATTACTGTTACCGCTACTGCTACTACTACTGTTACTGCTACTGCTATTTTAAAACTAAAAATATGTAGTACTTATTGTTACATTGTTTATGTTAACAGTATTGGATATGCGAGAGGACTACTATTATCTGCGAAATTGAAGGGAGGTGTGAAATGACTCCAGGGTTTGTCAAGTGGAGTCTCCCAAATTTATGTAAAGTTTTGAGTAAAATGAAGATGGAAAATATAGAGGTAATAGCAACAAATTTTCGAAGTATTTGAATATGTGATTTGGATAATATCGTTATCTTATATATATATTTATATATTTCAATATTTTTGCAGATTGATAATGCAGCAGAAGTGAATGAGGCAGTTGGAAACAACGATGGCCAAAGCGATGATGACTTTCAGACACCTCATCTGAAGCATGCTGCTACTGATGCTGCTATTGGGCAGGGAAAGAGAAAGACAAGAAGCCAAAATGATAAGAATGAGGGAATGTCAAAAATGACTGGAAAGTAATCCAAAAAGACTCATAAGGTTCAGAATGCTACTGCACAAACCAAGGAGCGTGCTACAGAAAGTTCAGAAACTGAAGAAGAACAACTGACATTAAGAGATTGGGTAGGTAGAAAGCATAATTTTTTTTATACTAGATACGGTTACTATTAAGTACACATTCTAACTAAACATTGTATGGATTTTTTTTATAACAGGTGGATAAAATCTTAGTTGGAGCATCTAAGGACAACCAACCCAACACAGCTAAAGGAGCTACTATAGGGAAGGGTGTTGGGGAGGTTGTTGGGGATGGCTTTAGCTTTGACGCAAACTTAGAGAACCAAGAAAACCTGCTTGACAAAGCTGCTACAGAGAATGAAGGTGCTGCTACTGAGAATGAAGGTACTACTACTGAGATTGGTGTTGCAGCTAATAATGAAGGTGCTGCTACTGAGAATGAGGAAGCTGCAACTGAGAATGAAGGTGCTGCTACTGAGAGTGGCCCTGCTACTGAGAATGAATGTGCTGCTACTGAGAGTGGCCCTGCAACTGAGAAAGAAGGTGTTGCTGCTGAGATTGGTGTTGCAGCTGATAATGAAGGTGCTGCTACTGAGAATGAGGAAGCTGCAACTGAGAGTGGCCCTGCTACTGAGAATGAAGATGCTGCTACTGAAATATCGAAAGAAGCTAGGAAGGACAGTAAAATATGTACTCCAGATGATTTTGAGAAATGGGAGAAGCTGATTCTGTCACATCCCGGGACCAACTCCGCCGTAACACGATATTGTCTGCTTTGGACATTCTCCTCTTTGGCCCTCACGGTTTTGTTTCTAGGAGCTTACGCGCAACTTCCTAGTAGGTCACCCATCCTGGAATTGCTCTAAGCTCAGCAAGCTTAACTTCAGAGTTCTCATCCCCTCTGAAGCTACTGAGCCCCCAAAAAGCCTCGTGTTAGATGGATGTGGGAATGTACATATAAGCCACATCACCCTCTCTCTGTTGGCCGGAGGGGGACATAACAATTCACCCCCCTTAGGAATCCGACGTCCTCGTCGGCATACTCCCACCACACGGCAAAGTGGCTCTGATACCAAATTGTCACATCCCGGGACCAACTCCGCCGAAACACGATATTGTTCGCTTTGGGCACTCTCCTCTCTGACCCTCGCGGTTTTGTTTCTGGGATCTCACGCGCAACTTCCTAGTAGGTCACCCATCCTGAGATTGCTCTTAGCTCAACAAGCTTAACTTCAGAGTTCTCATCCCTTCTGAAGCTACTGTGCCCCCAAAAGGCCTCGTGTTAGATGGATGTGGGATGTACATATAAGGCACATCACCCTCTCTCCGTTGGCCGGAGGGAGACATTATAGATTCAACA
Source organism: Potentilla sterilis (assembly GCA_963682095.1). Taxonomy (NCBI): domain Eukaryota; kingdom Viridiplantae; phylum Streptophyta; class Magnoliopsida; order Rosales; family Rosaceae; genus Potentilla; species Potentilla sterilis. The sequence goes on from OY821766.1 coordinate 30,967,522, forward strand.
CGAAGCAATTGAAGATGGATATTAGCTGAGTAGCAGTGAATATGAAGACAAAGAAACCGTGGAATATTAGAGAAAAAGATGCTCGTTGCAGAAAGATATGATGATTGAAAAAAGCATAAAAAAAAAATAAGTACATTGATAGGCTTTTTCTTGAACATGAGCGCGTGAAAAAGAAGTACAAAAAGGTGAAGCACACGTTAAAGAAGAACGCAGGAGATATCTGCTTGATGAAGGCTGCACTGAAAGAAAAAGATCAAGAAATCAGCTTGTGCAAAAACAATTGCCAACAAATCCTGAAACTACAACAAAAGCGGGGCAATTGTGGAGGGTGGTGCAGTTGTAGGTGCTGCTACTGACGTCGAAAACAATAAAAATGAGGTAAGAGTTTTTAATTTGATAAATCTGCTATTTCTTTATGCATATGTCAATTGTTACTATAACTTTCCTTTTCAATTGGAATGCGATAGACAGTTTGTCATTTGGAAAATGTGTATCAGGGTGTGACTGTTACTGACTTTGGCAATGATAAGTGTGATGACGCTACCACTGCTCCTAGGACGCGCTTAGTGATAAGGAGGATCAAAGAAAGGAAGGATCGAAGAGAGAAGGAAATGGAGGACTTTGAGGTGAAGAAAGCAAAGAAAAAAAGGTGACTAAAAGTGGTACTGCACATTTGAGTAAAGAGTGCTACTACATTTTGGATCATAAGCTTGTAATTCGATATGAATGGTTAAATTGCACCACCTGTTTTAAACTGTTATTTTGTATTTCGATACTTCAGTTTGGGACTTGGATGCACTTGTTAATTTGAATTTGAAAATGACTAGTGGTGTTTAAAGCATATTGTCGTTGCATAATGATGTATTCCTTGCATAATGCTACTTACTGACTTATTCACTTTTTTTCCTTTAATAATACTTACATGATGACAACTAGCAATTTTAGGTACGTGGAGATGTAATGAAATCAAAGACACTTTTCTTTGGTGGAAGAAACTTCAAGTAAAATCACACGAATATATATGGATATCACACATTTCTCGGATCTTTTATGCACATTTGGTTCGTACACAATCTTTTACTTTCATATCAAAAACGTAAGATAAACCTCGCACACAATCTCTGCTACCAAAATCATGAAAAAACATCAGTTTTAGGTAGGTGCTATTACATATCAATATCTAGAATAAAATTGAAGTTGTTTTAGTAAACTTTAAAACTCTTTAATATTTGCAACAAAAAATCAATGCCATCTGCAAAACGAAGTTGGTTTATCTTCTTTTTCTTTTTCCTACGTATTTATCTTCTTGATGAATTCGCTACTGATGAATCTGCTACTGATGAATCTGTTACTGATGAATCTGCTCAATCTGTTACTGCTACTGTTACTCGTTCAGTCTGCTACTATTCATTCTTCCTTTTCTTTTTCCTATGTATTTATCTTCTTGATGAATCTGCTACTGATGAATCTATTACTGCTAAGTCTGTTACTGCTACTGCTACTGCTACTCGTTCTATCTGCTACTGTTCATAACTGAATCTGCTACTGCTCAGATAGCAGAATTGCAAGACATGCTGTTGTGGTGGTCAATTATCTTACAGCGTCTAGACTCTTCACCAAAAGACTTGAACCTCCTTGTCCGTGGTCTTCCAGGTGGTTTTCGAGTGATGGGGGGCTGCACAGCTGAATCACCAAAATTGTTGGCATTGGGCTTATCAAGATCCGGGACAGGAAAAATAGCATGTTGATGTGTGCTCTTATAAAAAGTTGTGTTTCAGTAATCTTCGATAAACATATATGGCATATAATTAGCCTTTAGCATCACCTGAACAGCATGGGCAAATGGAAAGCAACGATGCTGCCACCAACCACAAGAACAAACCCTCTCAGCAAGGTTAACCATAACAGTGCTATCCTCCGTCGATACCTAAAAAATGACATCATTAGACTGGGTAACAGTCCAGTTCCTCCCTGTTTCAGTCCTCTTCGACAATAACTTCCATACTTAGGGCACAAAACACTTCCCCAAGTAGAGGATTCAGCCCTCCTTCTTTGCAACAACTCCATAACTTTCACACGCATTGTCTCAAGTATTTGAGGCAACGACATACATCTATTATCTTTAATCATATTGTTAAAGCATTCAGATAAGGCGTTGCTCATCTCACCATATCGTTTTCCAGGGAAGAAGGCTATTGCATAATTTTCAGGGTGCAAATTATCAAGAAATGGCTGACCTTGCAAACGACTTTCCTTTATAAACTCATCCATCCTTTCGATAAAAGTATCCACCATACGGGCATATGCACACTTTGCGAACGACTTAACAATGTGTTTCTTGAAAGAAGAGCCAAAGGAAGTCGGATACCTGCCATTGAGGTTGTCTTTCAAATGCTTGATACTGTATGAATGGGGGGAATTTGGGAAAACTTCTTTCACAGCATCAAGAAAACCAGCACCACGGTTTGACATGAACACAAGTTGTCGGTAGTCATCTGCCAAAATCATAGCCAACTGTTCCACAAACCATTTGTAATTTTCTTTGTTTTCAGCATTGACAATAGCAAAAGCAAATGGGAAAACATCTGCGATAACAAAAAAGAAAGACATTTTATAAGAAAGTGATTAGATAAAACATAGGTAGAAAACATAACTGCTACTGTGTGCTAAAAAGTGACACTGTTACTACTACTGGTACTTAGAAAAGTCTGACAAAACGACAACATGCAAAAACAAACTCATAAAAGAAAAAATGTGAAGAATCATAAGAACAAAACAGAAAAAGACCTGCTACTGTCAAGTCCACATAAATTACAAAATAGAAATTCAGAAAGTACAAAAAAAAAAAAACAGCATACCTTTGTTCCTTGTCTTTGCACAAGCACCTAACAGAACATCCTTATACTTGTTTTTAATGAATGTCCCATCAAGAAACAGCATGGGTCGATAAAATTTGAATCCCTCTCTGCAAGCCGCATAAGAGATGAACAATCGATGAAAACGACCTTCTTTAGTATGAACCGGGGTTAGTTCTTTTGAGTGTGTCAATATACCAAGGAAGTATAGCATACCCAGGTGCTTCACTACCGTGCAACAACTGATTAGCAGATTCATTGCCCCTATATGCCATGTAATAAGGAATGTCTAACCCATAATCATGCTTGAAGTGGTTGATTATTTTCTTGGGTTTAATCAATGGATTTTCTTGGGTTTAATCAATGGATTTTCTTGGGTTTAATCAATGGATTAGACTGCACCTTATCAACAATTATACTAGAAATTACTTTAGCTCCTAGCCTCCTATGCTTCCGTTGCCGCACAACACCATAACAAGAATGAGTATTCACCAACTTTTTTATATGAAAATAACCATTGGACTTGTGCAGAGATGCATAAACATACCACTCACACCCGTCAGAAATCTTTTTGGAACGAGTAGCAGAAACTCTATGGCTGGTATTTTTAACATAATCAAAATGAAAACCCTTCTTCACTGTAAATTGAGACAACTTTTCTCTAAATTCGGAAGCACCACCAATGAAGACTTGACCAATCTTATCAATATACCCAACCCATTCGCTGGACATATATTTCCTCTTAGATCTAATATTCACAAAATTTTCAATTATCATGTTGTCATCATCCTCACAATCAGAAGCATCACTACTAACACAACTATTATGTAAGCTGCTACTGACAGGAGCATTATTACCAGTAGAGTGCTTCATAGCAGTAGATATTTCAACCATATTATCACAGGCCTTAGAAGAATCTCCCAGATCACGAACATGTATATCAATATATGGACAACGTACTTAACTGCTCAAAGATACTCAATATTATCAAAATATCATCATCACTCTCCAAGAGGCAGGTGGTACAATCACTAAACACATATCTCATCATAAACTGTCCATAGTTGAGAGAGCGGAACCTTGAAGAAATTTGAAAACTCAACTCTTCATATGTCGTGGTTTGGGACAATGAAATATTAACAGTCTCTTTCCCGTATGTAAATCTTCCAAACCTCGGCTTTGACATCCTACAAAAATCAAAAAGCAAAAAAATGAAGAAAAAAAACACGATACAAAAACCAAAAGCTTGCTACTGTTTGAATAAAATGAGTTATTCAAAAAGAAGCGGCACCACAAAAACCAACATATAACCATATAAAAACAATTCAAAAACACAACCTGGACTACACAAACCTGGACAATATATAAACAACCTGATAGTATTGCTACTGCTACTCCTTTAAGTCAAAAAATTAAAAACAAAACAAAAAATAATAAACTGTTACTATCTCAATAAAAATAAGAATAACCTGCTACTGCGTTATTGAATCTAGATAGGAAGCATAAATTCGACTAAAAAAAATGGTACTACAACTAGGTTGATTCAAAACGATACAAAAACAAAACCTGCTACTGTGTGAATAAAAATGTTATTCAAAAAGCAGTGTGCCGCTGCACCGCGAAAGACCTACCTATAACCATATATAAACAATTCAAAAACACAACATGGACTATATATATTAACAACTGCTACTACGTTAAGGCATCCATTCAAAACACACACAAAAAAAATAACAAATAAAACCTGCTACTGTGTCTATAAGATGTGTTATCCAAAAAGCAGCGTGCCGTTGCACCGCGAAACCTCAAACCTATAACCATAGTAGACTACACAAACATGGACAATATATTAACAACTAATACTGATACTGCTACTATTCACAAATAAAAAATAAAACCAGCTACTGTGTCAATAAATTGTGTTATTCAAAAAGCAATGTGCCCGCTGCACTGCGAAAACAAATCGATAACCATAGTACACTACACAAACCTGGACTACATATTAACAACTGATACTGCTACTGCTACTACGTTAAGAAAACGATTCAAAACACAAAACGAAAAAATAAATTGCTACTGTGTCAATAAAAACTATAACCTGCTACTGCGTAAACAAATCTATATAGGAATCATGAATTTGATTGAAAAACAAAATGATACTGCAACTAGGTTGATTCAAAAAGATACAAAAACTGCTACTGCATAAACAAATTATGCTACTGTGTAAACTAATCAATTGAAACATGAAATCGAAAGAGATATAGAACAATTTCATAAACGAAAAATCGAGTTAGAAGATTCAAACTAACCTGAAAAATCAAGTGAAGAATTATCTAAAGAAGAAGACGAACTTGTGAATGTCCGATGAAATCAACCTCTAAATCCGACGGAAATTATGAATATCCGACGAGATTAGAGTTAGAAATAAGCTCCGGCGAGTTGAAGATTACAATGAAGACGAAGAACACAAAGGAAGCATGGGACGGCATAGAGGAAGCGTGGGACGATATGATCAAGGGGATTTTAAATTGGGTCTTTTTATTCCTTAAGCCGTTGGATATACATAGGGGTAAAAGTGTCAAATTGTTAGTGACACGTGGCAGATTTACAACATCTTGTACTGATATGTAAATTGTTGTCTTAATTTACTCAATTATATATGTAAGTTAGTTATTTGTAAAACAAATTACTGTCATGTACTAATTTGTAATTTGTTATTATAATTAATGGTAAAGTTAGGAATTTCCTTGAGATCCTCATGCAGAACTTACATTTTCATTTATGTTTTCACCTCCAAGGCTCCAAACATACAGAACAGTTCACTTTGTATGATTGGATCTTAAGGTTTCGCATTTTGAACAGAAAGTCATAAATCTTTATATTTGAGAATTCTATAAACAACAGCATCATTTAGAAATAAAAAAAATATTCTAAAATGCTACCGCACTTGAAAATGAAAAAGAAGCTATAGAGAATACAACAGAGCAGTTGAAGAAAGACCAGTACTGTGCCGCAAGACCCGCAAATTCTGATAATGATTCTATTGCAATGTTTGAGAATCCCAAAGTATACATATCCCATGTGACAGAGCTCAGACTCTTCAGCATTCCGTTAAAACTCCGCCTAACAATTTTATTACGTTTGTCTATACAGGAAGGCTCTGCTTCTGTGTGATATATCGTGGTAACATTATAGATGAATCTCGATCATACACCATTCTGTCCCGATTCTGATTCTTTTTCATGTTGGCCCAAAGAAAGTTTCGGGCCTTGGTGCTCCTTATGATATGGTCCATGGCATACTTAAGATCAGCCATGCTCACTTCTCTAGCACCAACTTTTCGTGCTTTGATATCTGCATGGATAACCAACCATGCAAGATCTGCGCCTGAACATCCTTGCGCTCTTCGAGCTATTATTGTCAGATTTACATCAGCAGCCGAACGTACCTGCGAATGCCATCAAAAGTATGCTATATTTACTATACAACATTTGTGGGTTTTCCACTTTTACTGTTCCTACTTGAACAGTATGAACAGTTCACTTTTTTTTTTTTTTTCCATGCTTTTTTTTTTTTCCATGCGAAGCATGGTTGAATACTCTAGTAGGTAACAACCCCTGGTTCAACTATATTTGCCTCGTAAAAAAAGTAAAAGAAAACTCAGCCAAGAAATACCTTTGACATGTATGATTCCAGAATCTTAATCCGTCCTTCAAGATCTGGTTTGGGAACAACGATATGGCGGTGTAATCGCCCGGGTCTCAGCAAAGCCTTGTCCACTCGCTCTGGGAAGCTAGTAGCACCAATCAGAATAATCCCATTATTTTGTTTGAAGCCGTCCAGTTCAACTAGCAACAGGTTCAAATTACACTCAGCTGCATTATGAATGTTATCAATATATATAATGCAAGGAGATCGTTTCTTTGCTGCCTTGAAAAGCCTCCCTACTCTCTTAGGATCATCTATTGCTATGAGAGAACGGCAACCATATGTAAAAAGAGGAACCCCGGCTTCTCCTGCAATAGCTCTGGATAACATTCTTTTACCTGTCCCAGGTTGGCCAACAAGTAAAATACCTTTGTGAAGTTTGCCTCCTAAACGGGTGCATTGCTACAACAGCCAAAAGAAAGCATGTAAAAATCAGAATGTCCACGATGGTAAGGTAAAGGTCACTCTTCATTGAAGGCCATAAACAGGAATGATACGACCCAAGCAATAGATGGATTATAAGTTTATTCTAGCATTATACAAAAGAAAGAATAAAAAGGAAATATAAGGGGACTAAAAGACAAATCTACTTGGTTTCAGCTTTCAGGTCTGGTGCAATAAAGAGCTTAAACAATTGCCCCCCTTTGTTTGTGATAAACATAATAAAGTCCTTCTGGAACGACACAAAAAAATAAAATACCAACTGTTTGTACATGAAAGGAAATCTATTTAGACTAAAAGTCTAAAACATACTCATACTTTGTACCACCGAATGAACTATCATGGAAACAAACCAACAAATATAAAAGTCAAAAGATATTAGTATTCATAAAACTGAAAAGGTGACAATCCAGCATCGATTCTGGGGTAAAACTGAAATGACTTGAAAGCTTTAACATACAGAATTCACAAAACAAGAAAAATTCACCTCTCGATCTCGAAGGTAATGAACAATTTCCTCAAGCTCAGTTTTAGTCTCTTCAAGACCCATAACGTCATTCAGGGTTATCTGAGTTTCCATTTGAAAGTCTTCTTTATCTCCTGAAAACAGACGACCTAATGCAGTGAATAAGTTTTGATATATCTGTTATAACCATAGCCATGATGTCGAGAACCAGCACAAATCAACATACCCCCATTCAATCCAAGATATACCAAACCCAGTACAAGCACTATGAAGTTGCAAATTACAATCATCCTGCGGACTTTCTTTTGATTCCAAATAACTTCCACTTCTAGAATATGAGAACCTGCAGAAGTAGCATAGCTCGACCGGGAACCAGTGCTTGTCTCCCCACATCTGTACCATTCACTACCTCACATCCTGCATGAGCTTTTGCAAAATATTTTAGTTCAAACGTTTTTATATATTTGTTATTTTCGTTCATAAGTTACGAGGTGAGTAACTAAGAAATCCTCGAACCTACCAAGAGTGAATTACTGGGAGTTGAAATATATTGAAATGAAAGACACTAAACTGAACAAAAGTAAACTGACAGGAAACTAGGAAGCAAAGAATGAACCGAACCGAAGAAAACAACCAACCAGTCTGACAACCCAAAGTAGTCCATATTATGAATGAGATCATACTATGAGCTTGAAACTCTGGAAAGTACTACTGTAACACGCACAGATACACACCTGGGATTTGTGCATTCTCTGACATCTTCGAGATTCGACTTGTACTGCGAGTGGTGAAGAGCAAATTAAGAAAACTGAAAAGGGGGTCTTCATGGAACTAAAGGAAGTAACTCGGGAGCCCCCAATCGAAACTAGAACATTTAATTACCTGCCAGCGTTCTTTCTCGGTTTGCCCATCTCGCCGGTCTTTGTTCTACAACTTTCACAAATTTTGGTCAGGAGCGTTTTATATTTTTCTTTCCCTTTCGAGAGCAATAGTCAACAGTTTTATCTTCAACATTACTCTCTTAGGAATAGAAATTTTAATTCCTAAACTGCTTACTAACTAACACACCCATAATGCCGACAATAAGAACTATCCCTCATAACATAAAAAACACAGACACAGACACGAATATCCAATACGGACTCGATAAGATACGTGGAAACGTCAAAATTAATACTATATATATATTTAAACAAAAATCTTACTGGACATTAACCCTCAAGGCATCTCCAATGAGATGTCCCAAACCCTATAATTTTGGGGTACTAAAAAAATTTGGGCTCCAATAGTTAAAATGTGAAGTCCTAAACCTAATATTTTGAGACTTAGTCTCATCCCAAGTATTATTTTAAGATTGGGTTTAAGACTCTTATAAATTTGGCCCAAACACTCAATTTTTTTTTTAATTCAATATTATATTTATTTATCATGTACAAAAATTATTTACAAATATAAATTATTATTAATTGCATCACAAAATAAAGAAAAATCAAATATATAAATTTAAGACTTTAAGTTAAAGGCCTATCATTGGAAATGGTTGAAGTCAAGGGCTAACCCAGCCCAAAGGCTTATTTGGGCTGTAGCCCAAGTAGTTTTTAGGGAGGAGAAATTTTTTTTAACAAACTACAAAAAAGTGCATGACAATAATTTGTTTAACAAATAAATCACATACAGATTTAATTGAATAAATTAGGACAAAAATTTACAAATCAGTATCATGTGCATGAAAACCTGCCACATGTTATCAACTAATTTACTCTTTTGCCCTTAATATTTACAAGAATGCATTTAGTCTTAATTGCCTAAAATGCCGTTGATTTCGTCAAAATTACAATGCTGTCACTATACTAACTGACAAGTTTCTCTCTCCTCATTTTTAAGTTATTTCCGACAATTTTAAGTTTTTCGGCCAAACCGTTGACAATTTGGAGAAGATTCAGACTACAAAATTATTTTTTTACCTCATGAGCTTTCATTTAAGCACAATGTTGCATATATTTTGAGAAACTTTGAAATTTCGAATTTCAACCACCACGAGACACAGTAGCAGGTTAAATAGGGTTTAACAGTAACAGCTTGCCTCAGCGTTGACAGTAGCAGCAATTTTTAAGGTCGGCAACGACATCTAAGTTCACGGTCGACAGTAGTATCTAGTCAATCTATCGACAGTAGCATATAGTTTATCTATCGACAGTAGCATTTAGTTTCTCTATCGACAGTAACACCTACTTTCTCTATCCACATGAGCAGTTAGTTTCTCTATCCATAGTAGCAGCTTTATGATTGGTAAGGTCGTAAGAAGGTGACTAAACACTTATATAAATAGTAACAGTAGCAGGGATGGAAACAATAGTATTAAAAACTTCTCAGTCGCAGTCGCTAGTAGCAGTAATGCCACTTCCCAAACGACAGTAGCAGACTAGCAGTAACTTCCTAGTCAGTAGTAGCAGCGTCTTCCCAATCAGCAGTAGCAGAATCTTCTCATTCAACAGTAGCAACGACTTTCTAATCGACAGTAGCAGAATCTTTATAGTCAACAGTAACAACGACTTCTGAATTGATAGTAGCAGCTATATTGTCAGTAGTAGCAACTACATTTACGATCAACAATAACAGCTACATTCACGATCAACAGTAGCAGCTAGATTTGCAATAGACAGTAGCAGCCAGTTTTATAATAGACAGTAGCAGCTAGCTTTGATAGACAGTAGCAGCTAGCTTTACAATAGACAGTAGCAACTAGCTTTGCAATAGACAGTAGCAGTTAGCTTTGCAATAGACAGTAGCAGCTAACTTTGCAATAGACAGTAGCAACTAGATTTGTAATAGACAGTAGCAGTTAGTTTTGTAATAGACAATAGCAACAATTAGAATGAAATGCATGCTTGTAAATATTAAGGGCAAAAGAGTAAATTAGTCGATAATATGTGGCAGGTTGTCATGCACATGGTACTGATTTGTAAATTTTTGTCCTAATTTATTCAATTAAATATTTATGTGATTTATTTGTTAAACAAATTATTGTCATGCACTTTTTTGTAGTTTGTTAAATTTTTTTTTTAGAAGACACAATGGGGATAGAAGGTAATCACAAGTATTCACAACCCCAATTTCCATGCCCATCTCCCATCCGCCGTATCTCCTTCAAGTATTCTCGCTCTCATCCTTCTCTCCTCTCTTAGTACCGCTTCACTATAAGCTCTAGGGTTTTTCTTCCTTCTTTTCGTCGGTAAATTCACTTCTATTTACTGCTTTGCTCCATTTTGGACTGTTAATTTCACTCGTTTTTACATTATTGCTGCTACTTTTACTGGATTTGGGTCATTTCTCTCTTGTAATTGGGTTATTGGATTACTACATTAATTGGGTTTGATTCATCTGTATCTATGGCTTGGTGCAGTTGCTAGGATTTAAGATGATTTTGATTGGGGTATAATTTCAAGTTCGTGAAGTGTGGTGCTCTATTAAACAGTGTTGGCTGATTAAGTTTCTTATTATGAATTGTACATGGGTAATTTTACAGTATGGAAATGTCTTAGGGTCGAATGCGATGCAGGTTAATACTAGTAGTCTAGGACTGAGAAATAATGGTAATATTTATTTGAAGATAGAACAACTTGGACGTATTCTGCATTGAGTTTTATTTTGATTCGAAACTAATGTTGTTTATAGACTACTGTTGAGTATTTCCGGAGATGGTAAGGTTCTTTCTCAAGTTTGTTCTCCTTGTAAACAATCTAATTTGAAATGAAGTAATAGGCAACCTTTGGTGTGTTTGATTTTGTTTATTTACTTGCCCAACAGACGCTCATATATCAGAATTGTCATGTAAACTCGAGTTAATAAGTATGAGTGCTAACTTTATTGTTTTGTTTTGGTACTTAATTTGAAAATTTGCGAGCCTCTATAGTTGTATCTCTTGCATTTTGGTTGATGAAGAGACACTATCTGATTGCAGGTACAACATGTGCAACTGTCATGACTCAAACAATAATCGTAGAAGGTTGCAAGTCCATAGCTGCTGGGGTAAATGCAATGGATTTGCGCAGTGGTATCAAAATGGCAGTTGATGTTATTGTTACTGATTTGAAAAGTTACTGATTTGAAAAGCAAAGCATTGATGGTAAGCACACCAGAAGAGATTACACAGGTGATCGGCTTCTTCAAAGAGAACAAATTAGAATATCATTATAGTCAGGTTTAGGAAATGGATGTTGATATAGTTTTAAAAAAGCTCTTTCAAATCTCTGATTGACTGAAAATTTCTTAAGTTCAGTAAAGTTGATCATAATCTATTTTTGTTGCTTACAATAGTGTCTCTTGTATGAAGTATCTTAACAACTTTCCATGGTAGCATGAGACTAGTGTGACCTTTTGAATATTCTGAGGGAATTAGTTAGTTTTCAGCTTATATGCTGATTGAAGTCTGGGTGGATAGTTTCTGATGTTGTGCTACTTGTTATCATGGATTGTACATTGCTTTTGACTGGATTCTTCTATCCTTCCTCACCAAAGTGACTAATGATGTTGCATTTGATTTTCTAAAACTCTAAATATTTACATTGATTTGGAGATTCATGATTAAATATGATGAAATAGGTTGCCACGATTTCTGCCAATGGTGAACGAGAGATTGGAGAGTTGATAGCAAAAGCAATGGAGAAAGCTGGGAAGGAAGGAGTCATTACAGTTGCTGTAAGCATCTTCTGCCATTGGGTTCCAAACCTCAAAAAAAAAAAAATTGTCAATTTTTATTGTTCTTAAATTTAGCCCTAGGTATATTCAATTCCTAGTTCCGCCTCTAGTTGAAGTTTTATATGAATAGTGTTTAAATGAGATCTTATAATAGGTATGAGACCCCATTATGAGACTTTTTCATTGGAGATGCCCTCAAGCACCAAAGAACATCTTTATTTCACTTCAAACTTATTGGACTTCAATGAACATCTTTACTTCACAACAGGATATGCTAGTCCTTTCTACTTAGATTGAGATGACAACGACTAAATGACTTCATGTAAATGTAAACTAAATGACGATAAAATTTCACGGGGAAGACAAGTCCGCACCAAGAATCAAACATACATGAAAGCTGCAGCAAATTCTTAGTGAACATTCTATGCAATTTCAGATAGCACCACAAAAAAATTGGATGTCAACAGTATTAGAGAACAGCACCTAATACCACAGTGAAACTCAGTCCTACATGATTTTTTTACTCCAATGTTAACACAAAAGTCACGGAACAGAACCAATCATCTATTGAAACTCAATCCTACGAGCTGATTTCCTACTCTTACTGCATCATCATATTTCCTACTCTTACTGCTACCCCATAGCTGATTTCCTACTCTTACTGCTGCCCAACCAAATGGAAATCATCATCTCCCCCGATTTCGATTTTTCTCCCTTCTTATCCTCCATTCTATACCACTGAGGTGGAACCCTCCTCGGAACCTCATTCAAATCAAACCACACCCTCTATAATTCCCCAACTTCAATTACACCCAACACAAGCCATAACGCAGTTCAATTACACCCAATCCAAGCCATAACTCATGACTCAATTCGTTCACTAATCACAACCATCTTAACTCAATCAACAGAGAAGAAGAAGAGTAGAGAGAAATAAGAGAACATAACCGATGCAGCGATGCCAAATTTTCAACCTAATCGACCTCAAGAGAGAAAAAGAGAGAGACAGACTCCTCCGAACAGAAGACGACTCAGACGAGAGAGGAACGGCAGAGAAGAGTTGAAGAAGAGACGATTCAGACGAAACGCCTAAACTCCCTTTCTGAAATGGAAAAGACGGAATTACCCCGCGTATCCAACCCCATTTCGCGAGTCCGTGCTTCATAGCCACGTAGGCTTTGTCCCTCCCTCATAGAGGCAGCACATACAGACACTCCTCTAGTTTAAAAATGTACGCTCTGAAGTGTTCCCAACTCAATTGGAACCCAAGAGTGGCTGTGGTTGGCTTTTCTCCATATATATATCGTCGCCAACCACACACCCACTCCTAATCAGAATCTCCACTCTCTGTCAGCCACACCTGTCTTCCTCTTCACTCCTCAACAGGGTTGGTGAGTGTCTTTGTTTTCTTTATCATTCAATCCTATGTGGTTCTGAATCTTTAAAAGATTCACTCACATCTTCTCCATTGATTCCTTTCTGTGTTTGGTAATCTTTACCCACCTTTTTGTTTGGCTTGTTTTTACATTTCTGGGTTTTGATGTCTTGAATTCTTAGTGATGGATCTAATGCTTATTGGGTTTTTGCAGATTGGACCATTTTGGACTGTTAGATTACTTCCAAAGACCTTTGCTTTCTGGGTGTCATCACATATTTGCAGTAAGATTCTTGCTTTTTTCTCAATTTTGTTGATTCGGGTGTAGGGTATAGCTTCATTTCCTGGGTTCTTTCGTTTATCTGCGGTTGCTTCACTTGCATCTTTATCAGGATATTACAAAGCCCAAAATGTGACTTTATGTTCTGCATTTAGTTGGATCCTGTTCCATTGAGTTCCTTTGTAGAAAGAACAAAAAGAACGGAAAAAAAAAAAGGAGAGTTATTAAAAGTAGTGAACTTTAAAATATCAAAAGTATAATTTTAGACAAGAACTCGTGAAATTTGATTTAAGAATCTGAGAGCATTCAGAAATCAAATAGCGAAAGATTGTGGTTGCCTCCGACTTGCACTGATCACAGTTGTAAGGGGGAATAGCTGATTTCATTTAAGATTCAGTAAATCGTGATTTAGTATAGTTGGGCTGCATCTTCATAATACTTTTTTGGGTTAGATTTTCTTAGTCCAAGACTGTATTTTTTTATAAGGTTTTGACTCTGGAGTTGTTGCTGTATATTGAGCTTGGAATTCGAATTTTGATATTGGTTTTAGGATCAGTATTAGTATTCAGATTAGTCTTGCAATTGCTTTTCACTAAATGCTTTCATGTTTGGAGGTAAAGTTTTCAATGATTATTGGATTAGTTTCGGACTCTTTATAAAATCATGGGCTAGAGATGTAGATTCTTAGCATTTGACGCGCTGCATTTGTTGGTTAAGGTGAGGGAGAAATACTATCTAAAACTCAAAATCCTCCTACAGAACAGAAGAGGGTTTCCAAAGAAATTTAGACTCCATCCCAATTCCCATGAATAAATATCTGTGGTTTAGAGCCATTGATGTTAATTTTAGTTTTAGTTATCATCTGATCCCTGATTAGTTTGGGTTAAAGTTTTCGTTTCACCCGACCTGATAGATTTGGGGGCAAGAATAATTTGTTTTTAAAATTGATGGTTGTTTGCAGATTCACTCACTGCTCTCTTCTACTGTTGTGCAGAATAATTGGTTTTCAAGGAATTCGTACTTGAGTTTTTTATTTTATTGTTATGACACCTATAGGTACTTAGATAGGCATTCTCTCCAAGCTTTTGTTAGTTTTGATCCATGAATGAAGTTTATCAAAGTTCATCATTTTCGGTTCAGCCATTGGAATTGGATAGGTATATTTTCGGTAATATGAATGGAGTGGTTTGTACAAGTAATTTTCTTCTCACCAATGTTTAGTTGAAGACCATAAAAGCATCTCAAGAAAAACCAACATTGCGGGTAGAGTTGTAATCCTATTACAACTTGGCCATCTGTAGTTCTGAACTGTACCGAATCAAAGTAAAACTTTGGCCTTGTTTTGATAAATCTTCTCTAGGCTACTCTCTTTACTTGAGGAATCCTTTGTTCACATAGCTAAATGTCAGTAATCTCACTTTACATAATTTATAAACATTTGTGTTTCTGGATTTTAATCAATGGTTTTAACTAAGAAGTTGAGAACCAATTCATGCTTGTCTAATCTAATTTCATACTTTCACTTTCCGAGAGTGAGTTTACATTCCACAAGTTGCTTTTTAATTAGAAAATGTGATAAGAAGAAGCAAATCTTCCTAGTTCGCTAGCCGAAATTTGTCTGACACTTTCAAACCACTCATTTGCATGCGGTTGTCTTTAAACAATGCTGTCTTTAACAGGCCATTTTGATATGTTCGCTAACACCAAATTCTGATGATATTTTATCCAAGTCCCATATATATTGAAGTCAATTTCCCAGGAGCAAGTGTGTTAACATTTTACTTTGATCTGCAGATGGGGGATGTAGCAAAAGATCTAGCCTCTGGGACTGTTGGTGGGGTAGCGCAATTAGTAGTTGGGCATCCATTTGATACCATCAAGGTTAAACTCCAAAGCCAGCCTGCTCCAGTCCCTGGACAACCTCCTAAGTTCTCAGGTGCTATGGATGCTGTTAGGCAGACATTAGCTGCTGAAGGTCCAAGGGGTCTCTACAAAGGCATGGGAGCTCCACTTGCCACTGTTGCAGTCTTCAATGCTGTCCTCTTCACAGTAAGAGGGCAAATGGAGGCTCTATTGAGATCTGAACCTGGTGTGCCCCTTACAATTGGCCAGCAGGTGATTGCTGGGGCTGGGGCTGGAGTTGCTGTGTCCTTCCTAGCATGCCCCACTGAGTTGATCAAGTGCAGGTCAGGGTTATGGTTGCTTTCTTTTGAAAAATGAAAAATAATATGACCCAATTAATAGTTTGAATTGTAATCGAAAAAAAATAAAAAATCAATAGTTTGAACTTAAACATCTCCTACTCATGCCGATATTCCCTTCTCAATATATTCCACTCCGGAAAGGTGCTAGGGATAATCTAAAATAAACATATTGTAGTTTTGTTTCTTGAAAAGTTTAGTTATCTACCATTCTACTTTAGTCACTACTTTCCTTCTTTTGGATTTCCAATACATAAATAGATCCATTCTTTTCATTCATAGAATTCATATTTGAAATCCATATCTGTTTTTCATTTCATTAAGGAAATGAAAAAGATTCTTATACATCAGCTGTTTGGGTTTCTTTGGTACAACAGATTGCAAGCGCAGAGTGCAATGGGGGAGACTGGCGTTGGTGCTGTTGCTGTTGCTGTTGCAGTGAAGTATGGAGGGCCAATGGATGTGGCAAAGCAAGTACTTAAATCAGAAGGGGGTGTAAGGGGTCTCTTCAAGGGCTTGGTTCCCACAATGGCACGTGAAATACCTGGTAATGCTGCCATGTTTGGTGTCTATGAAGCAATCAAGCAGTTTCTTGCTGGAGGTCAGGATACTTCTGGGCTGGGAAGAGGCTCTTTAATGGCTGCTGGAGGTTTGGCTGGAGCAGCCTTCTGGGGTGCTGTGTACCCTACAGATGTTGTCAAGAGTGTCCTTCAGGTAGATGATTACAAAAATCCGAAGTTTACTGGTTCAATTGATGCATTTAGAAAGATCCTGGCATCAGAAGGAACCAAAGGCCTCTATAAGGGTTTTGGACCTGCTATGTCAAGAAGTATTCCAGCAAATGCGGCCTGTTTCTTGGCATATGAGGTCACAAGGTCAAGTTTGGGATGACAACTACTTTGGTTCTAGTTGTTGGATGTGGATTACAGTAAAATTTAATAGTTCTCTTCATTTTCTCATGCAAAAGCCATTTTTCATTGGATTTATGATTTGGAACTAGAGTCCTCCATACTTGGTAATTACATATAGTCATCTTGCCAGAAAATATAAAAAAAAAATCTTTTACCAATCAGATTATTCTAATTTGTGCTCTAGTTTTACCCTTTTTTCCCTAGAGGCAAACAACTCTGCAGAATGCGGATGAATAATAAGAGTGGCATTCAAGAGCTAAATTGACGGAGGAGAAAACACGTTGGTACCTTGCAGGCTGTTGGGGAGCCAGAAGCAGAAATTTGGGTTTCCAATATCTTTGAAAATGCTTAGCTGGCTAGCTAGCTTCAATCTATCTGTTCTGCGAGTTTAGAAATCTCTCATCAGCTTTTGATAATCTGATGGAACAAGTACTGCATATTGCAAACGGTACCAAATGTCCTAATATCACAAAAATATCACTCCTTCAAGTCGTCTTACGTTTCTTCTCAATGAATAGGAGATCCTAAACCCCTGAAAAACCATTCTTTCTAATTCTGAGCACCAATTGTAGTGTTATCCTGAGACTCTGATTTTGTACTATGCATGTTGTTTGTATTGTAAGGTAGCAGAAACCAATTCAATCCATATCAGTTGAACCAAGACAATGGCATTGTGCACGTTATTTTGCTTTTGGGCGGGGTATCAAAGCTCCAAGCATGACTAGCTATGTCATTGTTCTAGACTTCTAGTGCTTGACACTTCTTCTCCCAGTGCACAACTTCTTGTAGAAGGTACAAGCACTACTAATTACAACTTGAAGCACCTTACACAACCATTCCTGAATTTTCAGTGTCTATCATCTTCGAGTGTTACATATCAACAATAACATCTGCTACGAAGTTTGTGTCTGATGAAAAACATACTCTTTGGAGAACATCCAACGATGAACTTGGCTTGTATTTTCTTTTTGAAAGAAAGATTTTGCCATGTGTGGCTGCTTACCACACCTCTCTAATGATGGTAGAGTCACTTGTATGCTGAATTCATCTCCCTAAATAAGTAGATCAAAACACCGTTTTTAAGTTTCGTTACTGTGGAGCTATATAGTTCTTTCAACCAGAAATGTTAGCAGCAGACAAATTTGTAACCTGCAATCCAACAATCACAGGGCAGAATCCTTAGACTTATACTCATTATTTTCTCCCCAGTGGTCTGGTCATTGCAATCACAATCGCTATCCTCTAGTCGTGAAAGTCATATACTGTGAAGATTTTATCTGCATATCTGTAGTTTCGTGGTTATTGTAGAGGCAATTATGTTATGAAAAATTGACTCATAAAATTTTCTAATAAAACAGACTATGCATGTTTCTCGAAATATTATTAGTAAATGTATATGGTAGCAAATGATGACTGTGATTCCAAGCCAGCAGGAGAAAGGTCAAGGACAGAGACCATTTTCTTTCTGGTTTTGTAAAATATGGAGAAGACGAAGAAGAAGAAGACTTGATGAGAGTGAGAGTAGTATTATATATTGGGAGATTGGCTAAAATGGTAGTGACGTACTGTCAAATCTAAGCTAATGCAACTAAGAATGCAACTATGCTAGCTAACTGGGAAACTTAAACTTTGCAGACATGTAGTGCAAAAGTTTGGTTTCTTAATAATAATAGTAATAATGTGTTCGTAGATGTGCACAGCAAAGAACTGGAGCTGAGGCTAGGAATGTAGGAGAGGAGCCAACGCATATATGGCTCCTGCGTATATCTTAAACGCCTAGCAGTTAATAATAGAACATTTAATATTATTGGTTTTTGGTAAATAATAACCTAAATATTTATGACCAAATCAACTACCTGAGCTCTAATTGATAATGGATTTTTAGTTCATTGATATAAATATGACTACTAAACCTCAGTCCTAACTTAATTCACTCCCTATATAAACTATGATAAAGTAAATTCTAAGTAGAAAGATATACATATGTACCATCAATCCATTATGTCATCAAATAGAGAGTGAATATAGTGATTGTATATATAGTTTCTACTTACGTACATAGAATTTATGTTCTTATCGTTCATATCATTAAATAAAAGGTTTTTTACCCAAAACTACAATTTTGTATATATTATTACCAGTAGCAAAATTGATTTTTCAAATTACCACTAGCAAGTTTCCATCCAAAACTAACAGAATCAGTTAACTCTTAAATTATAAAATTACCCTCATTAAGCCTAATGCTACTAATTCTCAGAACTCTATCTAATGCTACTTACCCTCAGAACTCCGTTGTCCTCTGTCGCGCTTCAATACTACTGACTCTCAGACCTCCGCCGTCAGCCGCCGCACTTCAATACCACTGACCCTCAGTAGCTCCACTGCCCTCTGCCGCGTTTCAATACTACTGACTTTCAGTAGCTCCGCCGTCCTCCACCGCCCTCCATCAGATCTGAAAAAATTTCAACCATAACCAACACATAAGTAAAAATTCTAAGAAAAAATCCAAACACACAAAAATCAAACCAAAAATTCCAACACACAAACACAGAGAGAGAGAGAGACATAAACCGAGCGGGTTCCACCTCCACCGCCACCGTCGTGAAGACCGCCACACCGAAATCGAAAGCGAAGACCACAAAGGCCAAGCCTAAAGCAGAAGGCAGAGAGAGAGAGAGGCAAAGGAGGGGAAGAGGCAGGGCCATCGTCCCTGCCACCTAGGAGCAGTGGTCGTCGTCGGCACAGGGAGCTCGTCGTCGGCCTCACGCCTCCTGCCTCCGGCCTCGCGCCTCCTGCCTCCTGCCTCCTGCCTCCAGATCCGATCAGGATGGATACCGAGCTCGTCGAGGAAAGGCTCCGCGTCTTCGAAACCGGGGAGGGCGGCGGCCGTCGCGCCTTGGTGAGGTGAAGACTTAGCATAAGGTCGACAACCACCATAAAGGTCGTCAACCTCCTATTCGTCGGCAAGCCTTGTTTTGTTAGCCACCATCACGCCTCTCTTCTCGTCGTCTTCGTCGCGCCACCACGAGAGCGACGCTACGGCCTCTCCCTCTCCCTCCTTCTCTCTCCTCTCTCTCCGCCCTCTCCCTCTCCCTCTCCCTCTCCCTCTCCCTCTCCGCCTTCTCCCGCTGGTGCAGGCCGTGGGAGGATGCGGCCGCAAATCGGAGACCACGACGTCGGCGTTGACAGCCGCAGCGTCGTCTTCGTCGCGCCACCACGAGAGCGACGCTGCGGCTGTCAAAGCCGGCGTCGTGGTCTCCGATTCGCGGCCGCATCCTCCGGCGTCGTGGTCTCCGATTTGCGGCCGCATCCTCCCACGGCCTGCACCAGCGGGAGAAGGCGGAGAGGGAGAGGGAGAGGGAGAGGGAGAGGGAGAGGGAGAGGGCGGAGAGAGAGGAGAGAGAAGGAGGGTGAGGTTTGGTTATATATATTATAGCATGGTTGTAATTTATAGATTTTTAAGGTTAATTATGTCATTAAACAGTAAATGAGTTAACAGCCCATCACTGTTAATTCTTGCTAATGGTATAAAAAAATCTGATCTTACTATTGGTAAATATTACCACTAAAATGTAATTTTAGATAATTATGTATTAAATAAATTTGACGTAGTTCTTCATCGTAAGAGAAAATATCACTTTTTAAGGTAAAATCGAGACTTTTTAATAATACTGATGTTATTATTTGTTCTATTTTCTATTGTTGGATTGATTGAACTTAATTCTCTTCGTCAAACTACTGTATGTGAACAACTAGCACTACAATACCATATATTTGTTGAGGTTGACAAGGGTTTATATCCTTACCAAGTAATCTATAGACTTCCAACACTAAACTAGTTTAATCTTAAACCCCTTTGAAAATTTCCCCAACACTCCCCGTATTGTTATATTCCCTCTAATTTGTCAAACGCATCCATAAATCAAGACGTTTTCTCCAACCTTCTATCTCTTTCTCATTCTTCCCTCCAGTAGAATTATAGGTTTATGTGCCATTTCCTGTCAAACAACTCAAAAACCATTTGATCATTGATTCGACAATAGCAAAGGAATATAGTCGATCGACTTGTTTTGTGAGCTTAACATTATCATAATCGTAATTCTAATCAATTTGAATGACTAGACACTTTGATTTTCAATTTATAAGTAATGTTGATAACCTATTGAAACACGATTATAAATGATATAATTGACTAGGGCTGTTTTTTTTAAAACCGAAACCCGAATTTTCGGCCCGGACCGACCCGAAACTGATCCAATCGGATCGGTTTTTACCTCTGAAATTTCCGGGTTTAGCCCGACCCGGACCGATTCTCATACTTCCGGACCGACCCGAAAATCCGAAAACCCACTCTCAGGCTCTCAGACCTCCGGCTCCGGCTCCTTCTTCTTCGTCTTCTCCTCCTCCGCCCACCGCTTCTTCATCTCCTTCTCCCTCAAACGCCAGAAACCCGAAAACCCACTTCAGAAGTCGCTCTCCTGCGCCTCCTTGACCTGCGGTGAACTCTCTCTCCTGCGCCAGAAACTCAAAAGCCAGAAACCCTGAAGTGTTAAACGATGTCGCTGCCGCCACCCTCGCCTTTAATGATGATGTCGCCGCCGCCGCTGACGACAACGATGTCGATTTGGCCTGCGGAGATCTGTGCTACTGGATCGGAGAAGATGAGATCAATCGGAAATCCTTAAAACCTGAAAACCAGGAAAAACCGGCCCGAACCGAATTGAACCCGAAATTTTCGGGTTTAGCAATTAGAACACCCGGCCCGGCCCGGCCCGACTCGAAATTTTCGGGTTTTGGTCCGGGTTTCAAAATTTCTGGCTCGGACAGACCCGAACGCAGCCCTATAATTGACCAGTTATAAAAGACGTGGAGTGAGATTTTGCCACCAATTTTGTTGATTTTTAATCTTCATATTTCGAAATGAGATAAAATTACATTCAAAATGGGTAAATGAAGTAGAAGGCCATTGTAGGTGATGGACTAGAGAGGAAAATATCTTCAAGAAAATGAATAAAAGAATAAAAGAATGAACAGAGCTTGGTGCCTTATGCGACAAAAAAAATTGATTAAAGCTAAAATTGTCCATACTCATAGACTCCAGTTGTTCTTCCCCTTCCTTCTCTCATTATTTATCCACTCTTGTTTTGTCAGGAAATCTTCCGACTCTATTCGCATGTCGTGTGTGGTTCTGTTTGGGTCGTTTAGCTTAGTCATGGTCAAGCGCAGCCATATTTGCTGTCGTACTCATCTCCTTCAGAAACCCAATAGGGTTAGGAGCTTAATTGACTGCTTATATAAATTACAGGGTCGTCGGCTCTTCATTAATCTAATGCATAAGTAACCCAAATCAGGATGAGAATTACACGTAAGTGTAGATATAGTGTTATGTCATGGATTACATATATATATATATATATGTGGACGTTGTGTAAATTGCTCTGCAAGTTCTGGGTTAGTAGACAAGTTTGGAGAAGAGGAAGAAGAACAAAAAACTATATTATCCGGCCATGGAGTTCACATTAGGCAAGTCTTGGGGTGTACTTCTACTTTGTTTTTCATCAATTGACTTCCACAAGAAACCGAGAGCTACATCTTATGCCTGTGTGTTGATTTGGTTTTAGAGAGATCGATTCCGATAACACTATCTTATTTCTAATTAATTTATGCGCTATTAATTGTTTTTGTCGATACGAGTGACTTATTTCACAAGAAATTAAGAGCTAAGATCTGCTTTTCAATCCATTTTGATAATACATTCATATATATGGAGTGTTTGATCTTCTTTCGTTTTATTGGAAATACTTGAATTATGAACATATATTCGTCATAATAAAGTAAGAAAAACCATACAGGGGCGTGTCTAGCTAGGGCTAGCTGATTGTGATTGAGGAGGGTCAAGTGACGCATCTGAATGTCTCATATCAACTTTTTTTTTTAGAAGGAGCATCTGATAATCTTATATTAACTTGTTTATGTTTCACTTGTGTGATGTTTGCAATTCCACAGGTACAGTTTGTGAAGTCTTTGTTGAACTTTTCTGTTTGTAAAGTCATTGTTGAACCCTTGTCGCTCGTTCACCAAAAACTAACAAAATACAAAAACATTATAGCGTTAAAAACTTAAAATACATAATATAAAAGGAAGTACATGAAAAATAGTAACACTCTGCACAAACCGAACATGATTACTTCACGTATAATGAATCGATGAGAACAGTTGAAAGAGTATGAGAGAGAGAGGTAGTCGATTGAGGAACTTGAAACAAAATCAAGGGCCAAAATTTCTGAACGGCCAATGTATTCTAATAGCAATTTTAGCACTCTCTATTTTGACTAATTAGTTATTTTAGAGAGTCTGTTTAATTCTTTACCAGATTCCTAAGTGGTTAGTCATTTTAATTATTAGCTATTTCGCTCCTAAATATATCTAGAGAGCGAGATGAAGCTCTCTATAATTTAAAACATTCATTTTATATGATTCGAATATATAATTGTATTTAAGGTAAAAAATAAAAAATTTAATAATTATATAAGTTTAAAATAATTAATTTAGAGACAACTACATATTTCTAAACTGGTTACTTAAAATTTGACTAAAAAATAGTTAATATTGCTAAAGTTGCTTTAAATTCTTTAACTAATTACTAGCAATAAATACACCAGCTATACCATAATTGGGAAAATAGTTTAGACTCCCCAGGAGAGGTCATGACTCTTTGTCGCCCCTAGTTCTATCTCAAAAAAAAAAAAAAAAAAACTGAAAGAAAATCAAGGAAGATCAACAATAAATTCATTCGGTCAGACTAAATTTGGTCTAATATTTATAATTTAGATTTAATTTCAAACATTGTTTTATTCAAATCAGATTAGTTCTCTTTATTTTCGATTTCAAAATTAGTATTTCAATGAGTTGTGAACAATTGCATCTAGTATTTGCAATTGATTTTTAATTGATTGCAGTTAGAAATTCTTTAACTTTCCATTTGTTTAAAGATTCTGGAAAAAGATGGAGAAAGAAGAAGATGAGGATATATAGAAAGGGAAAATAAGAGGTGTAGATAGCAATAATAAAGGGCAGAACTGAAAGTTTTGGGGGGAATAATATTGAAGGAGGTAGAAATGACAATTAGAGTAGTGTAACTAGAAGGGAATATTAGAAAAAATAAAAAAAAATCTAGTAGATAAGTGTTCAAGGAGAAAAGATAATAGGGAGAACTTATGTTTTATTGATAGATAGAGAGACCTTTATATAGGCATTACAATAAGTATCCCGACCAATCAGAGATTCTCTATCTATTACAGAATCAACTATACTAGTCTAATTAGGTCAAGACACATCCAGGAAGTTACGGAAATAACCTTCCTACAACACTCCCCCTTGTGTCGAGTGCCTAATGTCTTCATGGTATTTACCATGTTGCCTCACTAAAACCTTGCCAACAAAACAAAACCTCTTGGGTAAAAATAAAATGCATGGACGAAGGGAAAAGAGCACAACACACCAACAGTACATTTGTGAATAACATGTGATGTAGACTTCCCCTGATGTCTAACAAACTTAGAGCTCTGATCTATGACGCATGCCAAGGCTCTTCACATGTTTCACATGCATAGATTTTCCCAAAGACTTGGTAAACAAATCTGCAACATTTGCATCAGAACTCACTTGATTAACTTGAATATTCAGAAATTCTTGTTGTTGCACATTGTAAAAGAACTTAGGCGATATATGCTTAGTGTTATCACTTTTGATAAAACCCAGCTTCATCTGCTCAATGCAGGCAGCATTATCTTCATAAATACATATAGGTTTATTGGTGGTAGACACTAGTCCACACGAATCACGAATGTGGTGAATAACTGACCTTAGCCAGACACATTCTCTAACAGCCTCATGGAGGACAATTATTTCTGCGTGATTCGATGAAGTAGCAACCAAAGTTTGTTTGGTTGATCTCCAGGATATCGTTGTATTTCCCATGGTAAAGACATAATCAGTTTGGGAACGAGCACGATGGGGGTCAGAGAGATACCCAGCATCCGCAAAACCAACTAACACGTTGTTGGGAGTCTTTGAGTAAGGGAGACGTCCAGAGAAGGGCATATTTGAATGACCGGATGCGTCGCCATCATCATCTGCCACGTTGCTGGCGCCAGCGGCAATACCACAACGTACGATGGCACTGTCAAGGCGGCCGGAAACGTCGGTGTGAGGAGGGTGATTGGCGGAATCTTCTCTCTTTGTGCTAAAGGGATAGAACAGACCCAAATCAATGGAACCTTTCAGGTAACGAAACAGATGTTTGATACCGTTCCAATGACGAAGCGTAGGCGCTGAGCTAAATCTAGCCAGTAAGTTTACAGCGAAAGAAATGTCTGGTCTAGTGCATTGTGTCAAATACAATAGTGCCCCAATCGCACTTAAGTATGGGTACTTAGCACCAAGAATCTCTTCTTCATCCTCCTTCGGACGGATCGGATCCTTATTTATGTCCATACTACGAACGACAATGGCGTACATGCATCCATGTTGAAACGCCTGAGCATCTTCTGCGTATAAGCAGACTGGTGAACCAGAATACCCTTGGTTCTATGCTCTAACTCAAGTCCTAAACATAACTTAGTCTTCCCAAGATCCTTCATCTCGAACTCAGATTTCAAGAATGAAACTGTCTCTTCAATCTCACTTGAAGTACCGATGACATTCATGTCATCAACATAGACAGCTACAATAGCAAATCCAGAGTCGGTCTTTCTAATGAACACGCATGGGCATAATTCATCGTTCTTGTAACCCCTCCGAATCAAGTATTCACGTAGGCGATTGTACCACATCCTTCCGGATTGTTTAAGTCCATACAGTGAACGTTGCAGCTTAACTGCATAAGCACTCCATGGTTTAGAATCCTTTGATTCAGGCACATGAATTCCTTCAGGAACTCTCATGTAGATATCGGTATCTAGATCCCCATATAGATACGCTGTAACTACATCCATCAGCTGCATACTCAGTTTTTCGGACACTACTAAACTGATCAAGTAGCGGAAAGTAATGATGTCCATTACGGGAGAATACGTCTCCTCGTAGTCAATACCAGGACGCTGCGAGAAGCCTTGCGCCACAAGTCTGGCCTTATACCACAAGATCTCATGCTTCTCATTACTCTTATGAACAAAGACCCACCTATGTCCAACAGGTTTAACGCCTTTAAGGATCAATTCAACATTTTCAAGGACTTGCCTTTTGTCTAATGAGTCAAGTTCTGCCTGTATTGCTTCTTTCCACTTCGGCCAATCTGCTCTTTGTTGACATTCAGTCACTGAGCGTGGTTCAACTTCGTCGTCATGGATGATCTCTTGTGCGATGGAATAAGCATATATATCATCGACGTGTGTGGAGGCTCTATCCACAAAGAGACACGCGTTCTTCAAACTGAGCGAGATTTCTTTGTTCTCTGGAGTCAACATTGGTTTTGTGTCATCCCACAGAAATGATTCAGTTGACTCATGGACATAACTATAGTCAGAGACAATCTCATGCGATGGATTCGCATCGTCCATGATGAGCGGATGTTGTGCCTTCGCTCGCTTCTTTCGAGAGTTTTTATCTCGAGAATTTTTCAGTCTCCCCCTCTTCCTGGTGGGAGCCGAGGCCGAAGCTGCCCTTTCAAAGTCCATTAGGGCACCGTTGCGATCCAATTCAACAACAGCGACGCCACGGCGTACGATGGTGCTGCCGCCGACGTCACCCTCTCCTGAGGATATGCCGACGGCACTAGGTCTTAGGACAGTTGAACCGGTCCCATAATTCGGGACCTCCAACTTTGCCGATACGTTTGCAACAGGTACGTGTGATCTTGTCACTTTCGCAATATCAGTGAAAGCGTCGGGCATCGATTCCGCAACTTTCTGAAGATCGATAATGCGTTGCACTTCAAGCTCACTTTGAGCAGTGCGAGGATCATGAAGAGACAAATCGTTGGGGACACACCATGTCAATTCCTGACGTTCATTCGGAATGAGTTCATTCCTATCTCCCCCTAACGGCGGGAAGTGTGTCTCTTCAAAGTGACAATCTGCGAGTCGCGCAGTAAATAGATCACCGGTGGTGGGTTCTAAGTAGCAGATTGTCGTTGGCGAGTCATAGCCAATATAGATGCCTAAAAGTCATTGTGGACCCATTTTGATACGCAATGGAGGCGTAATTGTCACATAAACTGCACAGCCGAAAGTACGTAAGTGCGATAGATTGGGTTCAAAACCAGTTACCATCTGGTAGGCACTAAACGCATTGTTGGCAATGGGTCGAAAACGAATAAGCATCGCTGCATGCAGTATTGCATATCCCCAAGCAGAAACTGGAAAATTGGTTCCCATAACCAATGCCCTAGCCACTAGCTGGAGTCGCTGAATGGTGACTTCTGCAAGGCCGTTTTGAGAATGAACATGAGGAACAGGGTGTTCTACTTCAATTCCAATGGACATATAATAATCATCGACTGCTTTGGAGGTAAACTCGCCAGCATTATCCAACCTAATAAATTTGATAGGATGGTCAGGGTGGTTAGCCCTTAACTTGATGATTTGAGCTAAAAGCTTGGCGAATGCAGCATTTCTTGTAGACAACAACGCGACATGTGACCAACGCGTCGACGCATCAACCAACACCATAAAATACTTAAATGGGCCGCATTCTAGTTTGATTGGTCCACAGATATCAGCTTGGATTCGATGTAAGAATGGTATATTATCAGTTGAAACCTTGGCGAATGAAGGGCGAGCATGCAATTTAGAAAGCGAGCAAGCCTTACAAAATGAGCGATGGGCAATGGAAATTGCCGTTGTAGCATAAAAGGACACAGGTGGTGATGCCCCATGTCCCTGTGAAGGGTGGGACGACACGACGTGCGGCGTAAAGGCAGCATCCTCATCCTCCAGGTGCGCGGCCCCGAAAACCTGTGAAGGGGGGGACGTTGGCGAGTGTGGCGTTAAGGCCACGGCCTTGCGAGGAGCTTGGCTCCTGCGGACATCACGACATTGAGTCGCGGTAAGGGGTTCTTCCAATCGCTTTTTCGACTTGAAAAATGGATGTCCATGGGAGTTCTTTAGAATCTGGATCATCATATCAAGGCCGGGTTGGCCTAGTCGAGCATGCCAAAGCGTGTAATCATTAGTGTCACAAAAATTATCAGTGACAACATATGATTCGAAGACACGGGCTGTAGTGAGATATAAGCCATTGTCTTCAATGCACGACATCTTCTCTAAGATACGGCGACGACCGTTTTCTTGAGAAGTAATGCATAAGTATTCTTCACCATTCTCAGCATAGGTATCCAAGTGATAACATTTGACACGGATATCCTTAAAACTCAGCAGGGTTCGATTTGTTCTCAGCGCATAGAGAGCATAAATGACATTGATAACAGTACCATTTGGTAACATAAATTCAGCGGTTCCTCGCCTTTTGACAACAGGCTAGGTACCTATCAAAGTTGTCATTGATGAGCGATACGGCATTAAATCCGTAAACAACTGCCTATTCCTTAGAATAGTGTCACTACCAGATCGGACAGAATAGCCGACGAAAAAAATTTCGTCTACTATGCCAAATTTTCGTCGGTTATTCCTTCGACCGACGAAATTTTCGTCGGCTATAATTCGTCGGTAAAAGGGCGTCGATAAAACGAATGGCCGACGAAAATAACGAAATCGTCGGCCATTCCAAAATTATCACCGACGAAAATTCATTTTGTCGACCAAATCTTGGCAAAATATCCGACGAAATTCGTCGGATATTTTCGAGTATGGCCGACGATATCGTAAACTATAGGCGACGAAATTTGTCGGCTATTTGTTCTGAAATATAGCCGACGATTTCATCTATTTCGTCGGTTATTTAGTCGAAATATATTAATATTTTAATAGGTAGTAATTAGTTATAGCCGACGAAATAATGTCATTTTCGTCGGCTATAACGATTATAGCCGACGAAATTTGGTAAAAATCGTCGGCTATAGCACTTATAGCCGACGAAATAATGCCAATATCGTCGGCTATTCTTACATTTTGGGGAAAAAAAATTAAATTAATTTCTAAATTACCATTCCAAGCAACCTGCAATTCACAATGACAATCCATGCATTTACACCAACAAGAAACACGTCTAAATGACTTATTATTTAATTTGTTCTAATATACATAAAATATATCCCTAATCATCACCTAAAGCACTAAAGTCCACCACGTCATCCCCAACATCCTGCTGTCCATCATGGTCGTCATCCTGCTGAATGAACTCGGGAGGTTGAGGCATTGGAGGTTCATCTAACGGCTCAAACGGAGGCGGGGGTTCACGGCCTTGTTGTTGTGCCGCGAACATAGCATATTACCAGTTTTGTTGGCCGCCGTAGTTCTGTCGCCGAATTCTCTCGCATTCAGCATGTCAACTGGACATTTCCAAATGATACTGCTGTGTTCTGCGTTGTTGCTCCTGTGATCTCTGGAACTGGGCCGCCAATCTTGCATTTTCTTCTGTCAGTCTTTGCATTTCCCCCCCTCATCTGTTGGCTGTCCCCGCCTCCCTTCTTTTGAGCTCCCTTAGTGGTCTTCATGACCCCTATTCCAGAACTTCCCAAACCCTGGCAGTAGTAGTCGTTTGACCGTTGTGGGAAGGCTGCGTCGAATATCCTCGCTGCAGTTTGGACATTCGATCGGTCGACCTGGCTCAGGGCTTCTTGCAGATCTTCCTCTGAAACAAAAGGTTGTGTCTCCCGAACCACTGCCTGCAACACTTCTTCTTCGGCCCGGTTTACCCTCTCTTAATTGAACGGGAAAATAATAATAATTAATATTCTAACAAATATATAATTAAGTAAAATTAATAATTAAAATTTTAAAACCGTAATTAACGACTTACAAGCTCTTCTGTCGCTAATGGATAAGTCTTCTTGAACGTCTCTACGTACGGGTTGCTATCAGAATGATCTCTAAGCGCCTCCTCCTGATATTGTGAAAATGGCCTAGAACCACCATGATGGG
This sequence comes from Potentilla sterilis, assembly GCA_963682095.1. Lineage (NCBI taxonomy): Eukaryota > Viridiplantae > Streptophyta > Magnoliopsida > Rosales > Rosaceae > Potentilla > Potentilla sterilis. The sequence continues at coordinate 30,997,497 of OY821766.1, forward strand.
GGGTTGTGTTACGGCAGCGGTTCGCAGAGTTTATCCGAGACTGTTCCTTCAAACAAATAATAAAATATTAGAAAAATGCATCAAAAAATATTAGTGTAATAATTATAAAATAATTAAACTAATAATTAAAATATTAACAAAATAAACATTTATAGTTAAGTTTAGTATTTACCTACATAACTGGGTTGTTGAAGTCTACTGTCTTCAACCAACGTCACTCGTACTCCCTGAATATGAACTCTCTTGGAGTACCCATACGACCATGTTTGTCGTATTCGGTAAAGTGGGTACGGAGCTCGTTCTTCCACTCTTTGAACCTACGGAAAAAACAAAAGTGCATTAGAAATATTATTAATATCATAAAATATTTCAAATTATAAGATGAAGAATTCCCAACGTACCTCGACTTTCTGATTTATAGCAGAAAGAATAGCCGACGATTTACAAGATTTTGTCGGCTATTCTTTGAATGTCCTCAGCTATACTTTGGAAGATCAACAGCCGACGGATCTGAGCCATCCAACGACGGACAATAAAAAGGCGCGGATCGCAAGAGTTTAGCCGACGAAATATAATTTTCGTCGGCTAAACTATTGGTCAAACCACTAAGTCAAACCTCTAAACGCTTAAAAACGGAAATTAGTCTAGTTAAACGACGGTTTCTGGCCTGACCTTCAACAGATAATAGTTTCAAATCAATGAGACGCAACTAATCATATAAAAATTTTACAAAATTGATTTAACGAACGTCAGGCTACCCATAGGAAAAACGAAAGTAAAAAACAGTTAACCGCAATATTCGGCACACAGATTTTATCAGAATCTTGTCATTTTTCAACCGTAGATGTATTTCATTATTTCGGTCATATCTTATTTCACAACATTTTTGCATTTGAAGAGTCTACGTATAGTAACTATTTGAAACTATACATTCACTTAAATACTTAGTAAACAAGTTAAGGAACATTAGTGCATATGTTCTGATTTTGAATCTAAAAGTTTAGAAAATCTATTCCAACCGTCAGATATCACCGTTAAGATTAAATACATATATGGAAAAAAATCCAACTTCAGCTGACAACGTTAAAGGCTCGATCGGAACGGTCAACCGGGTGAGTCAAATCTCTAAACGCTTAGAAATGGTAATTGGATTGTCTAAATGACGTTTTTTGGCATGACCTTCAACATATAATAGTTTCAAATCGATGAGATGCAACTGATCGTATAAAAATTTTCCTCAAAATATTTACTAAAGGTAACGCTACCATTAGGGAAACGAAGGAATAAAACCTTTGACCGCATCTTTCGATACTCAGATTTTATCGGAATCTTGTCATTTTTCAACCGTAGACGTATTTCATTATTTCGGTCATATCTTATTTCACAATATTTTTGCATTTGAAGGATGAAGCAATGGTTTATCGTTAGTGATAGAAAATAGAATATGGTCATTTTTTGTTTTTTTTTTAAATCATAGCCGACGAGAGACTCGTACTCGTCGGCTATTCTTTTGTCGTTTTCTGTCAAAAATAAAATATGTATTTTTCAATATAGTTATAGCCGACGAAATAACAAAATTTTGTCGGCTATTATATGAAAAAAAAAACAGTTGGCAAGGAAGTTCAAGCAAAGTTCAGTTGGCAGTGCTGTTTATCTGCACCGAAAACTGTACTTTGTCTCGAAGGACTGGAAACCCTCTGACTGAAATGAAAAAATGGATGAGTTGGTCGAGACGATAAACTTGAATGAACGTCTTTACGCAAAAGTTAACCGCAACATTCGGCACACAGATTTTATCGGAATCTTGTCATTTTTCAACCCCTGAATGTATTTCATTATTTCGGTCATATCTTATTTCACAACATTTTTGCATTTGAAGGATGAAGCAATGGTTTATCGTTAGTGATAGAAAATGGAATATGGTCATTTTTTGTTTTTTTGTTTTCAAAAGTTTTCGTCGGCTAATGTTTCAGAGAAAGGCCGACGAAAATCCAAAATCGTCGACTGAAATATGAATATAGCCGACGATTTTTGTTTATACCAACGAAAAAACAGTATCTTCGGCTATGGTTAAACTATGGCCGACGATTTTTTTTTCCACCGATGAAAAATAAAATCGTCGGCTATTCTATGGAATTACCGACGAAAATTTTTAGTCGTCGGCCGTTTTTTTTTATTTCGTCGAGAAAAGCCTTTTTTCTGGTAGTGTGTGGCTAGTTCCACTATCAGCTAGACACTCAACTTCACCGCGAGACATCTACAAAGAGAAGAAAACTTGGGTTAGTTTCTCGCGGGACACAGTCTAATCACGACGCCGTACGATAGAGAAAGAAAGGGGATGAAATCCCATCGACTGTATCACATGGCATTTGGATATTATTATAGCTTCTACTTAAGTCGGAAAGTGCAAGGTTGAATGTTACATAACCAAGCAATCATCATTAGAAAACAAAACGAAACCGAGGCTTCGCACATTGTGGTGTTGAACACCTTTGGTAACTGGGATAAAATGAGGACAAGCCTCCTAGGATTGGTGTTAAAACACCTCTCGGGCTGCACACTAGCCGAAGCTGTGAATGTCAAAGACACATGGTGCCGTGGCACCAGAGTGTGGCGAGTGCCGAGCCTACTTCACCTTTATGGACCGATGGCGGCCCGTTCGCTACCCTTTTGTTTTTTTTTTTTTTTAGGGAGCGTAGGTGGGATTATAAGTCCAAAATTGTGCCAATGTAACCCAAAGGTGGCATCACAAGAACCACGTGAGTTGTTAATACACAAACCTGATTGCATAAAAGCATAAAATTTCTCACAATATGGGAAAACAGAGAAATTTTATTAAGTGCCAACTTGAATACATCAACTTCTAATTCTAAAAGAAACAGACTAACTAGAGTCATAAAAACATGGCGAGTGCCATTACAATACTTGGTAAACTAGAAAAGCCAAATACATGGACTAATCAAAATCCGGGACATCAAGAGTTTGTGGTTGCGCCTTTGGAGAATCCACATGATGAGCATAATTTGCTTCAATCATCTCGTCCTCAGCATAATTGCTTTCTTTAGACAGAAACTTCTTGTATTTCTTGTAGGCATTTAACATCTCCTTACTAGCTCGACAATTGCGATGGTAGTGTTTGGAGGAACCACACTTGTAGCACGGAGCAAATTGAGCATTTCGGTTATTGCTATGAGGTCTAGGAGGGTTTGGTACCAACAGGTCTCTGGCCACTATTGAGCCTAATCTCAGAATGACGCTCTTTTTTAGCCAATATTGCCATAAGGTTAGCGAATGTACTGATTCTGCCTTCATCAACTGAGATTTTATACTGATGTCCGAGGACATCGTAGGCCATGGGGAATGTGTTAAATGTCTTCTCCAGAAGATCTTTATCGGTTTTGATGACGCCAACCGTGCCAAGATCCGCCTGTAGACTAATCATATCCTGATTGTATTTGTCTACTTTGTCATAATCCGATAAGCGGATTTGTTCCCATTTAAGGGTGAGCTCTGGAAGAAGCATGTCATAGACATTATTAAATCGTTGCTGGAGCGTGTCCCATAAAATTTTGGGATCTTTTACCGACAAGTATTGTCGCTTCAGAGTCAATCGAATGGACAAGTTGGCGGGCGAGCGAGTAAGCTGGCGAACGAGCAGGCTGGTGAGCGAGCAGGCTGGCGAGTGAGTAAGCTGGCGAGCACGCGGGCCGGCGAGCTGGCGAATAGGCAGGCTGCCGGGCGGGGGCGCACGGGTCCCGAGGAGGGAGGTGCGGCCGGCGGAAGGGATGGAGGAGGAGGGAAAAAGTATCAGGGTTTTTCTAGGGCTCAGGGAGGTCACGTGTTGGTAACGTGTTCAAGGAGAAAAGATAATAGGGAGAACTTATGTTTTATTGATAGATAGAGAGGCTTTTATATAGGCATTACAATAAGTATCCTGACCAATCAGGGATTCCCTATCTATTACAGAATCAACTATACTAGTCTAATTAGGTCAAGACACATCTAGGAAATTATGGAAATAACCTTCCTACAACAATAAGTTTTTATTGTACTTTTATTATACGAGCAAGTTTCTGCCCACTCCTACAGTTATTATTATAATGAGAATTCAAGCTCCATAATAGTTCTCAAAATTACTACCAAAAATCTTAGGGCACAATGACTAGCTAGACATCGTGTGTCTCCTCGGTGCTTGATCTCTTTAAAACCACCGGCTCGTACGAGTTTAGAAAAGTGAGAAACCACATATATATGTAACACACCAAATGCAAACATCTAATACAAAAATATACAAACTACAAATCCAACACAAAACTAATCAATGTCCTGCTGCCGATGCTAGCAAAACAAACCACCTTGTTTTATCCACCCAACAAAACCAACCACCTTCATTCAAAACAATAATGTCATTCCCTTGGGAACAGGTTATATTTATATAACACTTCCACTTCTTTAAAAACTTTTAAAAAAAATGCATGCCAAGAGTGTGGAAGAAGTAATTCCATGCCAGAAAGACATACAGAGAGAAACCCAAGTGTGACAATAATAAAATGACCAAAACAGATAATGCTATATATTTATACTTGCATATAACTTAGGATTTGGGGACACTTTCTATATAGTATAAGAGATATAGTAGCATTAATCAATAGGGTAATGCTAAGGTTATGCAAATACAATAATAGCATATGGTACACACTAATATTTGCATCATTCCCATTTTCTGTTCATGTTTTCTGCACAAGAATGTGATAATGTTGTTTTCTTATAATTAATCTTCAAGTACCTAAAAAAAAAAAAAGTTGTCAAATACTAATCTAAGTTTTTGGTCAATAGATTAAACGATTATTTAATTACATACTTGATCCACTTGATCCATTGGTTTAGTTAAGTCAGTTTACCTGAAAAACTGATCTGAATCTCATTGACTCGTTCATGTGGAGTTGGGGGGAGTAGGAGACGGCGTCGTTTTGGTGACGCTTATCGTGTTGTTTTTTTGAGGGCTCCATTAATGTGGAGAAACTATGTCTGTGAAAGTTTCTGGTATCAATCAAAGAGAATAATTGTTCTCATTCAATTCTGCGTTTGCAAGTATTTGCATAAAAGGATTCATAATTTTTCAATCCAATTAGTTCCGTTGGGCAACTAATAGATCGAGTTTAAGTAATTTTACAAATATTTACTTAGACTGTCAAATTCATGCCCACAATTTAACGGCATAAGTGGGTATGAATTGGGAAGGTGAAGTTCAGCTCGCTCATGCAAGCATTAACATCTATAATATATACACGACTGAAAATTGTTAGATTAGTCATTATTTGTGACGCAAGTCTCATAAAATGAGTTAATGACTTCCGGTTAGAGTTCAAATAAACTACCGAGGCCACCACGGTTGCAAGCAGAGACGTGCAAGCTCTGATGTCTCTAGGGGCTCAGTCGTAATTCACACCGGGCATTGCCACAAGAACACAGCATTTACTCCTCCGCATTAACACCACCACCCTCGACTGTACCACCACCAGCAATCCCCAAAATTATCATTATACCCCCCACAGCCTCTCACCAACTCCAGCAGATGGAGTCCATTCACTTCTTTCTCAGTACCGCAACCAGTCCACCACCACATCGCCGCTCCACCCCACGTGCGAGTCACATGCTTTGTCCCTACGTGCGAACCTCCCTCTTCTCACGTGTCGCTCCCCCCATATTTCCCTCTTCTTTTTCCCTTTCGTTTTCTTTCCGATGCTATTAAATACGAAACCAAACAAACACATTTATAACGCCCTCACCATCTCTCTCTCTCTCTCTCTCTCTCCCCCCTTCTCCTCCTCATTTCTCTCCATGACGTCAGCCATGTCCAGAGCTCCAACTCCACCTCCACCTCCACCGTCACCGCCGCTACCGACCTCCGCCACATCACCACCTCACCGCTCCTTAACCGTCAAGACGCTGAGCCCGAGCATTCTCATCATCCTCCTCATCGTCGTCATCACCGTCGTGGCCTCACTCTCCCTCTGCCGAATCCTTCGCTGCATCAACAACCGCTTCCTCCGCCACCTCACTCCCTCCTCCGCCGACGACGGCGCTCCATCCGGCGGCCGCGTCTCCAGCCGGCGAGTCTCTCCGGCCGAGTCCGACGATCCCGTCGCCGCGCTTCCCGTCTTCACCTTCTCCGCCATCAAGCGCCGCCGCGCCTCCTCCACCGCAGTCGTCGCCGCCGACTGCGCAGTCTGCCTCTCCAAGTTTGAGCTCGACGATCAGCTCCGGTTGCTCCCACTGTGCTGCCACGCGTTCCACGTATCGTGCATCGACACGTGGCTCCACTCGCAGCAGACCTGCCCGCTCTGCCGGTCGCCGATTTCCGCGTCGGACACCGAGCTCATGACTCTCGTCGAGAATGCAGGCTCCTCCGTGGCACGCGGAGGCGCTGGAGACAGTTTCCGCCTCGAAATCGGCAACGTCAGCCGCCGCCAAATTACGACGACGACGACGACGACGTCGAACTCCAGCGCGCGCCGCTCCTACTCCATTGGATCGTTCGACTACCTCGTCGACGACGAATCGGAGGTCCAACTAACCAATGCCAGAAACGGCGCGTCTGATCGGAAAGAGGAGATTATCGTCGTCGTCGGCGAGCTCCCGCCGCCGTCGCCGTCGGAGGACAGTCTGGCTGCTGACGTGGCAAACGGCCGGAGCTGGCTGAAGGAATTCGTAGACAGGCTGTCAAGCTCTTCTCTACGAAGCTCTGGAAGATTCTTTACCGGCAGTAGCCGTCGGAGCGAGATTGGCGGGACTGAGTGGCTATCGGAGTCCGGCCAAATCGGCGTGGAGTTGTCCGAGTATTTCCGGTGGTTATCGGAGGTATGATGAGTTTGGTAGTTGACAGTTTAAGAAACCGTAAATACTCCACTCCTATTAGAAGATCAACACTTTTGATTAATTTTTGGTAGCACATTCCAATATGATTTCAGATTTTTTCTTCACCTTTTCTATGCCTGTGGGATTGAAATTAGAGCTAGAAATTCTAGTACTCGAGCAGAGTTCATGTATAAATTGCCATTCAGATCTCATGGAAATTAGTTCTTGGATGAAATAGAAAACTAGTATGTTCATTATAGAATTTGATAGAGGAGACATAGTTAATGAGTTCATCAACCCTCTGTACAAATTTTCATTCACTTCTGTTTCTAACCCAAGAGTCAAGACTGGGATATATATCAGATTTGTGTCAGTGCACTAATGCTGCAAGTTACTAGTGTTCAAAACGGTGGCGTTTTGTTCGTTGTCGGAGTCGAAAAATGGCGAAACAGAAGGAGGGCTTATGTCTGCTTTGGGGAGAGTAGTAAATGGTGTTGTTAGAGTTAGATATCACTGCTCTGTTCATTTTCTTACACGTTGGTAGACAAAATGTGCATTCTTCTATTGCCATTTTGACTGCCGAAATATAAATATGCAATAGAAACAAAATGTAGATGGCGTTGGTTATTTGGAATCCTTGCTTTGCTTGCAATTGTGAGCGAAAAAAAAGGGGGTGGAAGGGAAATTGATGCGCAACAAAGAGACCAAGATTTGGGATACGCTAGAGCTTTCCAATATTCCAAAGATGGCCGATTACGAGTGCTTTATAAAGCTTTATCTGGTTTTCCTTCTTTCTTCTATCCTCTCAAGTGCAACATTGATTTACCTTCCCCCAATTTTGCTGTGGCAATAGTCACAAGCATAGTTTGGATTGGCTTGCAACATTTGTGATAAACTAATGAGAGTAGTGGTTTAGTAGCAGAAGGAAGTAGAGTGGTCCAAATTAAAAATAATGTGTGATGAAATAGGTAATGGGGAGGCATTTGTATCCATCCGATGAAGGCGATGTTGTGATGGAGGGGGTTTTAACTTTACACTATAGTTTGACTTGAACCTTTTAGTCTTGTTGTGCTTGTCTTATCTTGGTGAGGAAACAAAACCAAGCTTTGATGGTGAGTAGTGTTTAGTGGATCAAATCTTTCCTTTCATTCACACTTGTGATAAGGGATCTCTCTATTTTTGTGTCTGACTTTAACTTTGTGTTAATTAGACGTAGCTATTTTGTTCGGCTAATTTGGGGACAAAAAACTGCAGAATGATTGACACGAGGCTTTTATCACCAAAGAGCTTCTTCTACATTTCAATTTTGATCTAGGGAAGCTGTGCATACACAATGGTATTCAAAACACTATAGCACATCTGGGAGACTTCAAAATAAAAACATGCATATTTCATAATAGATGGTCGTGAATCTTGTTAAAATCACGAGAAAGAATTCTTAGTGTTACTTTAACTTTGGTGCGTAGAATAATTTGCATACTATGTTGCTATCTACACTTACCAAGTGACATGGGAGGCATTTCTAAATTCCGAAAGAATAAAAAGGGTGGGAAACATTTCTAAATGAAGAGATCTGCGTACGTTTTAGTACTTGACACTAATCACCTATTTAATAGTCATCTTAGCTACACGTTACAAAACTTGACACGATAATTAATTAAAGTCGTCTCGACTATTGAGTATTGACCTAATCTTAAGTAGAGATTAACTATAATATTGACTAGTGCACAATCCTAATTTTCGGAGTTCTGTTTTAGTAATGACAAATTAAATGATTCATGTATATCTTCGGTCCTAACTAGTAGATATAGTTATTGTATATATATACCGAGAGATAGACAACTTCTTGTTAGCCAGACAGAAACCTCTGGCTAGATTTCCTTGATGAGAAAAACCAAATCTGGAAATCACATATCTTTATTCATTCATAGATGTTGCGGTTGAATGACAATAACTGTTAGGCTTTATTTAACATTATGTATTAGGTAGAGGGATGCCTAATCCAAATTGATTACTTGTATGGAGCTTCTTGTATGGAAAAGGAAACAGAGAGCAAGAAATACAGGCTTTTGTTGAAGTACCTAGCTTATCCATGAGTTTTGATGATGCAAAAGAGCATGCATAATATGAATGTTTCAGACTTCATCATCTTGAAGACATCCAAAATTTAAGCATGAAAATGGGTTTCCTGCTTTAGTTTGTTTACGTGAAATGCATATATAGTTGCATGTAGCAACGGCTCAGCTTGTAAGCATTGTAATGAAATCAATTAAGTAGATCTGATCAGTGTTGCACGTTACATTTGAAACCCTAGATATGCTCTTGCGTTTCCTCTGCATGCATGGTCTCTTTGTGGAGCTACTGCGTGCACTCTGCTCGAATCGCTTCGATATATAGGCTACCATATTTTGCTCTTTTGCATATTTTATAATAGATAATTGTGAATCTTGTTAAAATTACGAGAAATAATTCATAGTGTTACTTGTACCATAGTTCTAGGTATTAGTGAAAAATGTTTGCATCCGTATCCATGATTTAGAAATGTGATCAGATTAACGGGTACGTAGGTAAACTTCCATTAATTAAACATTTCCAGAGTTTGTCATGTTTAGTGAACTCCCTCTCTCAGACAATTACATTCATATTATCTACTTTCAACCTGAATTTTCTCCATTAGAAATGAGGAATATACTAAATGAAACCTCAGCAAACCCTATAGATCGAGAAACTGGAAAACGTAGGCCACAATTACTTCATTTTTAATTGTTTCATATGCTTCCAAATTCGTTTTATATGATTAATCGACTGTTAATTACGTGTATTAGTGATGAGTCATTATTTGCAAAATTCCTGTTGCAACTAAAATGATTGTCTTTGGCTTCTATGAACATATATATAAGAAGTCAGTGATTACTCCAAGTATATATGCCAAGCTAGCATAGCCTTTTTTCATGAAGCAGAGTCAATTAACGTACATTAACTAAACTAATCAAACCTAATAATGAGACAATATGGGCTTCACACTTTTGGTCATCATCAGTACTTTTAACTGTATATTTACTCAGGGAACTTGACCTGAACGCAAACAAAGCTAAACTAATTAATACTTTCGATTGCTTTGGCAACATTCTCAAATCAAAGTAATAGATGCATGGCACTGTTCAGAAAAGTTCTTGAGCTCAAGAAATTCCTCACCCACTTTAATCCTTGCAAAGTTTACAACTTAAGATGAATGCCCATATTCTGATCCAGCCTTTAACTTTGCCTGCTATGTAAATGAATACATATACATGATGTAATTGATGTTCTTCAAACTCAAAGGACTGATAATATTGTTGAATGTTGATTATTGCTTATACCAGAAGGGAGGGAAGGAGAGGAAGACAGTAATTGGAATCAGGTGTGCTGCACCCTCAAGGCCAGCAAAACATTAAAGATTTGGGGATTGAAAGCCTGCAGCTTCATCTACCTCATTAAAAGTGGAAGCAACTCAATGAGGAGGCCTCTTGATCTGGGCACACATATATATATATATATGAAATAAAATAAAAGGGTGGAAAAGATGAATCCAATAGGATATGATGGCAACTTTTCTTCCCAAAATAAGATGCAGCAACAGTACTGGCAGTCAAATATATGGAATGGTGTTTGCTTCAGTGGGACTCCTGGCATGCTCTCTGAAAACCATGATGTTGCTCTTCTATATTAAATGGGAAGCTTTTGCTTGTCATATGTGTGCTAGCATTTGTTCATGGCCTTTTTGGAGTGTGAGGACACACACAGGCACACATGAGGGAAGCATAAATGATAGGGACTGAGGGACACCTAAAAGGGGCTCAGTGTTATAACTCATACAATTCAGAAGCACTTTGTGTGACCTTGGCGGTGTCTCCCTCCTTGTAACGATCAACTTGTGACTAGCTAATGGATTAAAAGTTGAGATTGTATTTGTGATAAAAATAAAAAATAGAAGTGAATGCATGGAATTAGTTCACCTACGTTAGATTGTGAATATTAGGATTAAGTTACAAATAAAACTTTCTTCTCATTAAACAAAAGAATGGGTGCAGGTTTCACATCTTTTGAAAATAATTTAGATTAGTAATGACAAGAGCATGAAACTCTTATAATCATAGATATATGCAGAAAATTAAGCTTCTCACAACTCACAATCACTTCTTTTGGTACTGATGTAGGACGAAATAAGAGTCAATCTACACAAAGAATCTCGAAAATAAAGAAGTGTCGTCATCTTAAGAAGAATGATTTGAATATCGGAAATTGGTATTCAAATAGGCTTCTTAATGAAGAAATTAATCATAAATTACTGTTTTAGATTCATCGGGATTCTCGAGTGAAATGATGATTCTGTATTAAATTAGGTTTCCTAGTTTAATTATTGTTCTTTATATTTTCTAATTTATTTTGGATTTGTTTTGTTTTAATTCTTTGGGCTTTTAGGTTTCCTTGTTAGTTGCACTAGGGTTTCTTTTCAGTATTTAAGCATCCTTTTGAGATTGCAGACAGTCAGTTTATTATTCTTATTGAAAACCTTAAGAGTTCTTATCTTATTTTCTGGTGGATTCCAGACTTGTTCTATAGATCGCACGACGTTGATTGTGTTCTCCATAGGACTGGGCACTGAACCCGTTAGAAACAGGTTGAACCGGCAAAACCGAGCCGAACCGGTCTGTCCGGTCCGGTTCAAACAATGAATTTTAGCCTATTTTAACGGGCCGGGCCGGTTCTCCTTTTTTCCGGGCCGGGCTCGGTCCCTGAGTTTGTGAAAAAATAAAAGCCCGAAAGCCCGAGTTTAGCAACCAGCGTACCAGCCGTCCAGCCCACTGAGCCCACTGAGCCCAGCCTTCCCTAAAGCCCTACGGTGAGTCTGAATTGAGTGAATTCTGAAACGAGTCATACCTTGCCTCTTGAGGAACTCCCGCACGGCCGCACCACCGCACGCTCTTCAGGCTTCGACTCGCCGTTTCAGACTTCGGCATCTCGGTCGGTCGGTCCTCCACTCCTGCGACTTCTTTCCCTTTCGCAGCTCCGCCAGTTCGTACTCCCTCGCAGCCTGAAGGAGAATCGATACAGTAAGTAATCGGCTGAATCGGTTTGTAAATCAGTTCAGCTCCGCCATATAATGCTTCCTTTCCTGGGTTCTACGTTTAAATTCTTAATATCAGTAACTTCTTTGATCATGGTAATCTTGTTGATATTGGTCTCTGAAAACCTCCTGAAATCATATTCATTATGAACTGAATCACTGCTTATTCTCCTATGATCATGTTAATTAGGAATTCATATGTATTGTGCATTCATTTTGAAAATGATAGCTCAATTTGGTGAATGTTGATAGCTCAATTATGAAAATGAAATGTTGAGAAAGAGAGAAGTCAGAGAAGTATCAATTTGGTGAATGTTGATAGCTCACTGAGTCACTGGTGCTTTTGCTATTTTGCAAATCAATTGCTCAATTTTGCTATCTATTAGATTGATGTATATTGTGAGTTTGTGAATTGTGACTAGTTAATTATGAAGGGGATTGAGGGGTTGTAACTGGCTAAGTGTTGAATCTGTTGATGAACTTCAGTTTGTTTTTGAGTTCTTTAGTTGTACTTTAATGTTAATAATTCTTAAATGCATAATTTCAGGAGCAGTAGGGCAGTGTCAAGATGTCAATCTCATCATTTTCATGTAGCTCGATCAATTCTGGGTCATCAGATGATGATGTAGGTAATAGTATTGAAGTTGAAGTTGAAGAAGTAGAAGCTGAAACTGGGAATGATTTTGTTCAAGCCTCTCAATTTGGGAATGAGAACAATAAAGAAGCTGAAGCTGAACCTTCAGTGGAAGGTGTAGATTTTGCACCAGCAACAACTCAAGCTTCTCGAGGTGTGCCGAGAAAGAAGAGAAGAAGGGGTTCTGCAGCTACCACAGGGACTTCTAGACATACATCAATGGTGTGGAATCATTTCGAGAAGTACAAAAAAGATCTTTATGGTGAGCGAGATGGGCAGAAGCAGTATGTTGGACATGAGTGGTGCGCAACCTGTATACATTGTAGTACTGATTTCAAAGCGGATTCTACCTTTAACGGTACTAGTACTTTGAAGAGGCATATAGAGAAGGTCTGTAAGATGTATCCGGGTAGAGAAAGAGTTGGTGATGATGATGGTCAGCAACACTTAGTTGGTGATGGTGAGGTAGAACCAAAGTTAACACAGCAAAAACCTTGGTCTGTTGATCGTTGTACCAAAGCTGCTTGTGAGATGATAGTTATTGATGAACTGCCATTCAGCCACGTGGAGAAGGAAGGGTTTAAGCATTTTTGCAGTGTGGCTGTCCCTAAATTCATTTTGCCATCAAGAAGAACTATTGTAAGGTGCTTCTGGAAGTTGTATGAGGAGAAGAAAGATGAGCTGAGGAAGGTGCTAAGTAGTCATAGAGTGTGTTTGACGACTGATACTTGGACTTCAGTGTAAAATATCAATTACATGGTGTTGACAGCGCACTTTATAGATGGTGGTTGGAATTTATACAAGAGAATCATTAACTTTTGTGTGATTCCCAATCACAAAGGTGTAACAATTGGAAGGATTTTGGAGTCTTGTTTGTTGCGATGGAAGATTGATAAGGTGTTGACTATCTCGGTTGATAATGCAAGCGCTAATAAGGTGGTCATTGATTACATTCGAGCGAAAATGGCAGGATGGAAGTACCCGCCGGTGTTTGGAGGAAAGTACATTCATGTAAAGTGTTTTGCTCACATCGTGAACATCATTGTGAAGGCTGGTCTGTCCATTATGGATAAAAGTTGTGCGGCAATAAGGAATGCGGTAAAATATATTAGAAGCAGTTCTAGCAGATTGGATGTCTTTAAGGTGTGCATGGAGAAGGAGGCATTAGAAGGGAAGATAGAAACTGTAAAAATACCAGCATTGGATCTTCCAACAAGATGGAATTCCACATTCTTAATGCTTGACATAGCTTTACAGGTGAGGCCAGTTTTTGAGAGGATGGATAGGGAGGAAATGAATAAGTACAGAAGCTATTTTGATGAAGAAGAAGAGCCGGAGGAGGAAGAAGAGACTGAAATACAAGTTGTGACACGACAAGAAAGAAGAAAAAGAGTTGGACCACCACAAGAAGTAGATTGGGAAAAAACTGAGATTTTTGTGAAGTTTTTGAGGGTTTTTTATGATGTCACAATGAGATTGAGTGTGGCCAAAAGCCCCACTGCTCATAAAGCCTTTCATGACATTGTAGCAGTAAAAGGGGAGATTGATGCATTATTTCTGCCACTGGAAATGATTGATGGAAGTGAAACAACACAGCTAATGTTGGAGATGGCTGGAAAGATGCGGTCTAAATTCTCTAAATATTTTGGAGCAATTGAAGACATGAATCAGTTGTTGTTGGTAGCCTTGGTCTTGGATCCTAGGTTCAAGTTGAAGAACATAGCTCATATATTTTTACATGAGCTCAAATATTCTGCTTCGGAATCAAAAGCCAAAGAAAATTCTATTAAGGAGCTGTTGGTGTCCTTAACTGATATTTATAGAACATCAACCAATTCATCTTCAATGAGTAAGAGTTCTAAAATTAGCACTGCCACAAGTGTTAATGCCGGAAGCACAAAAGCAACAACTGAATCTTCATCCAAGTCCAAAAATGTGAAGATGTCAGGGAAAATGGCCGACATGTTAGCAGGTTGGCAAAAGGCTCTAGTTGAATCCGACGAAGCTGTTGTTGAGAGTGAAGTTGATAGATATCTCCTTGATCCGATCGAGTGTCCACCACCAGAAGAAGCAGATAATTGGAGAATCCTTCATTGGTGGAAGTTGAATGGATGCAAATATCCAAATCTTGCTCTTGTCGCAAAGGATATCCTTGCTATCCAAGTCAGTACAGTTGCATCAGAATCCTCCTTTAGTACTGGTGGTAGAGTGGTTGATCCTTTTAGGAGTTCTCTAACTCCTAAAACTTTGGAAGCACTTATTTGTTTGCAAAATTGGATAAAGAAGAAGGATCAGTCCGACATTGAATATTATCCAAGCCAAGAAGAGCTTGAGTTTTATGAAAAGATGGAAAAAGGTATGCTTACTGAACATGCATAAAATCATTGTGTGTTTGACTGTTTGTTTACTAACTTACTGTACTTACTTGATTTCATACACTGTAATTTGTAAATCGTAACTTTTAAGTCTTTAATGAATTGTAGATGCAAAGAAGCAAAAAGCAAAAGGAAAAGTCTGTAAAGGGTCACGGAAAAGATAAGGTTGTAGCTGAAAGTGAAGATGAATCACAAATGGAAGTTGTGGCATCAAAGAAAAAGAAAACAAGTGCAGCTGTTCCTGTTGCTGTTCCCCCTGCACTTGTTCCTACTGCTGGTGTTAGAACCTCCAACCCGAAGCCTCCACCAAGGGTTATGAAAATGATGCTTGCATCAAAGACGAAGAAAGGTACAAATATGTTTGGTTGCTTGATGATAATTTTTCATATGATAATTGGTTGTGTAGTCGTGTAGATAATTGGTTGATGAAATGTATGTAACAGTTATTTAAGCATCTGTGTGAGTCGAAGTTGGTTTTTAGAAACATGTTGCATTGTTGCTAATAGATATTTAACCACATTAGTAATAGATCCGCATTAGTATGTTGGACATTCTTCATGTTTCTGTGGCTATATTAACACACATTTATACACATTGTTTCTGTGGACTGTGGTAGGTACAGTGGTACTGTTTAATCACTTATATTTTTTTTTTATTAGGGAGAAGATGAAAAGGATTGGAGCATTAGAGTTAGAGGCTTGGAGCAGTGGAGGGCTGGAGGCTTGGAGCAGTGGAGAGTTGGAGCAGCAACAACATATTTTTTTAATATTTTTTTTAAGTTTATTTTCTGGTTTCTGTTGAACTGTTGGTACTTGGTGAGATTTAAACTTTAAGTTTTACTTTCTATTGAAGACTTGAACTGCTGAGCATAAACTTGACTACTTGAGCTTGGTTAGGCGTTAGTTTTTCTATGATTATTGTCTTCGTTTCATCCATTTTGATTGAGTTTACATAATTTCATTACAGGAATCTCATATAATATGTTTACAGAATTACAAGGGATGCAAATTGAAAAGTGAATACATCATTATACATTTATACTGCATGTTTATTGCAATTACAAGGATTTACAGGTTTTCTGATTTTCAGAAACACGTTGCTAATAAGGGACCGAAAGGCCCGAAGGACCGGCCCGGACCGGCAAAGGCCCGGCTCTAACCGGTCCTTGAATTTTTAAGAAAAAAACCGGCCAGAAATTCTGTGTCCGGTCCCGGTCCCGGGCCGGTGAAAAATAGGTCTGGCCCGGCCCGTGCCCAGCCTTAGTTCTCCATCTATTGAGGGTTCGACGTTGATCAACCCTTCCACGCTCAATGGCGGACACAGTAAGGGGCCAGTTTTTCATATTTTTTATTTTTTTTACTTTTAATCATTGATTATTCATGATTTAATTAAGAGTTAATTTCAGTCCCAAAACTTTGAGTCAGGTTTCAGTTTCGTCCTTATTCTTTTAATTTAATCACGTGTGTCCTCCTACTTCTAATTTTCTATTAACCCGAGACAAAAATTCAATTTCACTTCGAATATGACGTCATCATCCGACATTATGTCCTTTGAAAAGGGTTGGAAACTGAAAAGTGGGCCAGCATGTCTCGTCCACGTCTGAAAAGTGGGCCATCATGTCTCGTCCACGTCGGATGATGACATCATGTTCGAAGTGAAATTGAATTTTTGTCTCGGGTTGATAGAAACTTAGAAGGAGGAGGGCACACGTGATTAAATTAAAAGAATAAGGACGAAACTGAAACCTGACCCAAAGTTTTAGGTAGTAAACTGAAATTAATCCTTTAATTAAATAGATAACGAGAGGAAGATGGAGAAATAGTTGTAGACATAGCCACTACTAGAGCTATAACCCAAGAAAATTTACATAGAAATATATTAACGTATGTATATATATATTAGACTAACTAATAATATATATATATATATATATATATATATATGCAAAATTATACAAGTCTTTGTTCAATAGTCTTTTTAAGTTGTTGTCTTTATATTAATCTCATACTCAAATCGGCTAATCCTACTACCACTCTTGCTGTTGTGAGTCCTTCAAGCAACCTCCCGCTTTCCGACTCCCTAAAAATCTCAAGAACTTGGTCTCGCATTCATTTGTACCACTTTTGATCACAAATATCAACACGTACACATATTTAAGGAAATTAGAGACTAATATTGAAATCCATAAAAAATATATATATATATATATATATATATATATATATATATATATTTGCGCTTCGCGCAAATAAAACTCTATGTTTTTTTTCCCCCACTCACATAATATTCTGCGTCCGCCACTATCCACGCTTCCCGCATCATTTGGTATCAGAGCGGGATTTCGCCCGCCTTTTAGCAAACGATGGTCCATGGGAGTAGTTCACACCGCCAACCTCATCGACGCTAGTCGTAGAGTATCTATCCAAAATTGAAGAGGAACAAGTAAAGGGATTTCGCCCTTGGTTAACCTCATCAATTCTACCAAAAAAGAAGAAGGATGGAACGTCGTTGGATATTCACAACGAGTCAGAATACGATGACTTTCGAACAACTTGTAGAATCAAAGAAAGAGTATGCTCGGTAATACTTGATAACAATCTACGAGAGAATTTTGTAGCAAGCAAAGTTGTGGATTATTTTCAATTGCCGACAGTGAAGCTAATTGATCCATATTAGGTTGATGGACATGTACAAGTATCAGAGGTTTGTAAGATTCCTATTTCTATGGAAAAATTTTATGATGAGGAGATTACTTGTCATGTGATTAACATGGACGACACTCATGTGTATTTTGGAAGACCATGGCATGAAAGTATAAATGGGGGTTATTGCAAAGATGGCTCATGTTTAATTAGGTGGGAGTCATATAAAATCAAAATCAAGCCTAAGAAGAAGAACATCAAGAATGACCATCCAGAATTGTGTGAAAAGAAATATGAGGAGGCCACTTTCAGGATTGAAGAGAAACTCATTGAAGTTAAAGAAGCCGAGTCATACACCACATCATTACCCATGTCATGCGTGCCTAGTTGTGTCCAAGATCAATCTAAAGAAGAGCCATCGTCCATTCATTTTCAAGTGGAGGAGTCGCAGTTTCAAGATGATTATTATAAACTTGTTTACGGTAATGGATTCATGGTGACACCTTCTAGTTTCGAGAGTATGGAAGTTGATGGATTATCATGTTTTATTCCTACTAATGATCGAGTTACATTCAAGATAAACTCGAGGTCGAGTTCTTTCAAGTGGAGTAGTCTGATGTAGGACGAAATAAGAGTCAATCTACACAAAGAATCTCGAAAATAAAGAAGTGTCGTCATCTTAAGAAGAATGATTTGAATATCGGAAATTGGTATTCAAATAGTCTTCTTAATGAAGAAATTAATCATAAATTACTGTTTTAGATTTATCGGGATTCTCGAGTGAAAGGATGATTTTGTATTAAATTAGGTTTCCTACTTTAATTATTGTTCTTTATATTTTCTAATTTATTTTAGATTTGTTTTGTTTTAATTCTTTAGGCTTTTAGGTTTCCTTGTTAGTTGCCCTAGGGTTTCTTTTCAGTATTTAAGCATCCCTTTGGGATTGCAGACAATCAGTTTATTATTCTTATTGAAAACCTTAAGAGTTCTTGATACGACCCGAATCTCGAGTTACCGTTTGACAGTTTTATACTTTATTTTTACGTTCCGGTAATTGTTTTTACGATTCAAAATTTCTAAAGGTTGACTTTTTATTAAGTTGACCTGACCGAGAATTTCATTTCTCGATGAGATAGAAGACATTGAAACGAGTTCGTGGACGTGTGGCACGTTTAATTTGGAGTTCGTGTGAAGAAGTTACGATGTAAAATTGGAAATTTTCCGTTTTTAGACGAGTATAAATAGCGGGGGATGAATTTCCTAAAAAGGCACTGTTCCGGCGGTGAGAGGTTGAAGATGGTGAATAGTGAAACAGTAAAAAGTAAATGGTAAAAAGTAAACAGTAAAGGTAAATAGTAAATAGTAATTTGGACTTTGACCATTTACTGTTGACTTACCGTAAAAAGGATAAAAACGGATTAAAAGGGTTTTACGACAATTTAATCAGCAAAAGAATGAATTGAACTCGGGATGGGTGTCCTGAGTAAATTTGGACGTAAATTATTTCGGTATTGAGACGTAATTCCAATACCGATAACAATAATTGAAATTGGTTTATTCGGGCGAGTGAGGACGTCAGTAGGTTTAACTTTTATAATTTAGTTCTGAAGTTTGGAATATTTATGATTAGGTTTCTGATACAGGTCGAGAAATTACTCGACGTAATAAGAGCGAGGAATAACGGCACGCTCTGCCGAACTGTTAGTGGATTTTATTTTAAAATAAATGCATGCGTTTACATTTTATTGAAATGTAATTTATTTAATTAAATAAGTTTCTAAGCATGATATGAATTATCGAAGCCGATAATTTATATACTTTTGTTATAATTGCTGATTTGATAGTTAAGGAAATGTAGTTTTGGGTTATATATTTACTACTGTTTTAAGTAGTACGTGATTTTACCTGGAAACGAGGTTTCCAGAAATAGTATGTTTTTAATCATTTATAATTGATTATGTTGAATAAGTTTTATATGTATTTAAAGGTAAAGACCGGAAATGAGATTTCCGGAGATTTTATATTTTCGTCATTTGTGATTTTACGACATGTGAGACATGTCGATGCTATATATAAATATTTTCGATATTATTTTACGGCATGTTGGATATGTCGGATATATATATGAGTATATTTCGAGGCTATTATACTAATGATTATTATAAGCCTCAGATATGCGGTCGGGGACCGCACAGATTTATGTATATGGGAGAAGCGTACTTTCGGTTTTGTTTTCGGATTTTCACCATATCAGGATCCAGATATATATTGATGCTAGCTAGCTTAGTCGCCTGAGCCCATGCGAGGTGACGACTTGACCACATAGGTCAGATTCACGCTCGGTGGTCGACGTGTACGGGCATAGCGTGAAACGCTATAGAGAGTCTTGGAGGCTCGACCCTTAGTCTTGGAGGCTACGATTAAATGGTGGTAATGATGTTCCCCTATTCTATTATATGACCAATTGGATTGGTCATGATTTTTATATTATTTGGTTTTCGGGAATATTTTCTCTATGAGACTTTCTGATTTTAATAAATTCCCGAACCAGTGGGGCTGGGGTTTTTATGTGACCAATGGGATTGGTCGAGAAATATTATGAATTGATTTTCAAAAATATATTTTTTTGAATATATATGAACAAAATAATTATTTGTTTATTGGATTATATCAGCGGGGCTAATTTTTAAATATGATTTCTTAAAACGTGGGACGTTTTATAAAAATGCATAGACTGTGGTTTTATTTCTAAAACTTTGGAAAAGTAATATGATACTTTCATTTAAAGTATTATATTAAATTGTTTTATTTTTATCCACTCACTCTAACGTTTTTAATTTACTTTCTCCTGGACCCTTCGTTTTAAAATCGCCCAGTTTGCAGACTAGATTATTTAAGGTCAAGAGTACTCGGAGTCGAGGCATAGTGATCGTCGTAATTGCTTCCGCTTGGTGGGATCTGTTGATCCTTTATTTTTTTATTTAGTATTTCCAGTTCAATGTATTACATTGCTCTGATTACCTGTGAGTCTTTGAATATTAAGTGAATTTGATGTTGTGTTTATCTGTGGCGATGGTTGTGTTTGGAGAGCAGATGGCTCCAGGTGTTGAGGTTGGAACTGGAATTAAAAGTGTTTTATTTGTCGCAGGTTTTAGGGTTGTCTATCTTAAGATTGGCTTATCGATTTATCAATAGAGTTAATCTTAAGGTAGTCCTCACATGGCCTTATCCGGGTTTCAGGGTGAAATTTGGTTCGGGTCCTGTCAGTTCTTCTATTATTTTCTGGTGGATTTCAGACCTGTTCCATAGAGCACGACGTTGATTGTGCTCTCCATCTATTGAGGGTTCGACGTTGATCAACCCTTCCACACCTCCCGCATCAAGTACTTTTGAAAAGTGGCTGAAGACATGCCTGATACTCCTAATGCTATATCAATACGATTTCGATGAAATCAGGTGGAAAACTGGAAATCACACTATAAATGAGATGACATTCTTTGTGGAGGAGTTCAGTTTGAAGATTTCATCATACTTTTAACTTATTTAAGGGAGGAAGTTTTGTTAAACGATCGAATTTCACAACTCTACAAGTTTATGACGATGTTGAAGACCAGGATAAGATTTGGCTTCATATATATATGCTTGTCCTCAGCTTCCAATTTCAACCGTTTAGGCTTTATGCTATGGTCTCTGGGTCTCTTTTCCCAGAAAGTGAAATCTTCAAGTAGCCAAAGGAATAATGTAAGCAGAAAACACTCGAGGATTGTTACAAACTCCATAGAAAACATATTACTTGAAACGGTTTCTACAATTCATTCGAAAAAGAAAATAAGAGCGTTTGTAAACGTTCTTCTTTTGTAACTCTTATATATATATATATGGTTTGGAGAAAGAACAAATTCATCTTCACACTACTTGTAATAGAATTTGTTACGAGTACTGATGTACTGGTGAGAAGCTTTTTCTTTCGAGGTTGTACACACCAAAAGCCTCCGGTCGACCATCTCCATACATAGCTCTTTCACGATCATTCAAGTATGTTAAGTATATGCAATTTGACTGATCTCCTGGAACACTTGAGTTTAAAACCATCACTAATATTGCAGAACAATTATCACCTACGAAGATAGTAACATCATCCCCTAAATTCATCGAAATCCATTTTCCAAACTTCAAAACTTGTTGATGCACATATGCCATCGTTATATTCGTTATACCTCACAATCATCCACAGTTCTTCCCCATTTGAATCCACCAGATATTTTCTTGTTGTTTCCAGACTGAATGTTGTCCAAGACACTGGCAAGGACATTTTAGTTGACACTCGGCCTTGGACTGATTAACGATATTAAACGAATGCAAACAGTTTTTATATCAACTGCATAATAATTACCTTGAATATAAACAACATCGGCACAATACAGACGTCTTTTTTCAGCACAGTCAGCGATGATATAAGTATCAATATAAGTCCAAGTTCTGTCTTTGCTGAGCATGATACGGCGGCTTCCTCAATATGACCACAACAACGCAGTCGTTTGCACTTATGAGCGGGTCTTCACATGTATCAACCATCCATTTGAACTGCCACAAAATGACTTGTTAGGCACTTTGAGCTGCAGACCAAGCACCTTATCAACCATAACATTGTATACATTCCATGTATCGTCCTCTCTGTCATTCGAAATCAACTGCATTGGTGGACTGTAACAGGTTGACACCATCTTTGCTCGCTAGCTTCGGTTTTCCTTTGCCACAGAATATTATGATGCACAAACAACACTGAATCGAAAATAGTCCGACAAGGACTTCAATCTCCCTAAAATGGCACTCAATAGTTCCATAGGCAATTCACCCCAATCTCGATTCATAGTTTCTGACTCTAACTCGCCAGTTTCTCTTGGTCTTGCCTTTGTATGCAGTGCGCCCTCTATTTATGCATAAAACTTATGTACTCCTTTAAGACCAAGGGTTTAAGAACATTATTTCCAATCGATTTACCTACTCTTTCCAATAGTTGGAATAAGAATTAATTTCAGTTTACCTACTTGAAGTTTAACTCAATCATTACTTCAGTCCCTATACTTTTGATTTCATCAGCTACACCCATGTACTTTCTTAAATTAATCAACATATACCAATTTTGTAATTTCGTCCAAATAATCTATTAATATTAAAGGCTTTTTGGTACCATTTCCCTACATTAATGCACTGTTATCATATTACGATTATAAACAAGACTAAACAAATCATATAATCCAGTTGAACAATATATTACAAATCATATATGGTGACTTCTTTTTGTTTTACCATATATGATTTGTTTTTTTTTTTTTTCTATTGTTCCACTTGATTATATGATTTGTTTAGTCTTGTTTATAATCGTAATATGGTAACGGTGCATTAATATAGGGAAAAAGTACCAAAAAGCCTTTAGTATTGATCTATCGTTTGGACGGAATTTACAAAATTGGTATTTGTTAATTAATTTAAGAAGTATAAGGGTGTAACTGATGAAATCAAAAGTATAGAGACTGAAGTAATGATTCAACCAAAGTTCAAATAGGTAAATTGAAATTAATTCTTGGAATAACTTGCATATTCCTTAACTACTATGGAATATAAAAAGCAAGTCATTTCATATTACAGCAGTAGTGAAAGCATATGTGGATTATACACATGTTGAACATTGTATCATTGGCTAGCTCTATCGGTTAGCTGCAACAGCCTACATTTCCTGTGCAAATTCTCCTGCCCGTTACATGCAGTAGCAACCTTCGTTCTAACAAAAAAAAAATAAAAAAAATTAATGATCAGATTCAAGTTCGTATTATGAAGGGAACACAAACAGCTACAAGTAATGGATATAACACAAACCATAGCCATTTAGTATCAAAGTCCAAACTGTATGGTAACAACATGAAGGATCAAGAAGCAACTTGAATTTCAACTATTTTCCCGGGAACTGAAATCAGTTAAACAAGATAATGAATAATTAGGAGTAAATCAGTAAAGATGAAAAACAGCAAATTCTCTTGTCACATAGGCATAGAGTAAGTTAAATACACTCAGTAGCCGAATTGCATACTATCGACTGTAGAGCTCAACGAAACACCAGGCATCACAGTCCGAAGATATGCCTTGAATACATATCTTCTTTTACACTTATAAGTAAATCATAAATGAATCACTCAATCACATACCATTATCCATTGTAGATTCCTCAGCAACTTCGACTGGATCCACTACTTCAGAAACAGCTAGTGGTTCCATCTCCAATTCATTTTTTTGCTCGGTTCTTAAATATACATGTAAAGGAAGAAGAAAACAACAACTTAATAAAACTAGAGCAATACCATGCAAATTGAGGAGGAGATGATAATGTGATGTAAGTTGACTTCAATTAGCAACTCATTAACAACAGCTAGAGTATTCACCTAATTTGGCAAGATGACCCTGCTGCTGTCCCTATAACAAAGTGAAATATTCAGGCAAGTATTTGTGATCCATTAAACTGAATAACAGCTGACTGAGCTTATTAAATACAAAATGCTACTGAATAAGTTAGGGATACATTAATGTAAATCATATACACATCCAAGTTTACTTGAGAAAGAAAATTCTAAGCTTTGGGTGTATATATAATGATGAGCTCAAAATCAATATCATACAATAGTAAACTCCTAAGTATCTAAGTATATGAAAACGCACACTACTAGATCGGACAGAATAGCGACGAAAAAAATTTTGTCTACTATTCAAAATTTTCGTCGGGTATTCCTTCTATAGACCAAAATTTCGTCGGCTATTATTCGTCGATAAAACGGCGTCGGTAATAACGAAACCCGACTACAATAACGAAATCGTCGGCCATTATCACCGACGAAAATACATTTCGTTGACCAAACCTTGGCATAATGCTCGACGAAATTCGTTGGATATTTTCACATATGGCCGACGATATCGTAAAATATAGCCGACGATCTCTTCTGTTTCGTCGGTTATTTGTTCTGAAATATAGCCGACGACATGAAGATTTCGTCGGAATATATTAATATTTTAAGAGGCATTAATTAGTTATAGCCG
Source organism: Potentilla sterilis (assembly GCA_963682095.1). Lineage (NCBI taxonomy): Eukaryota > Viridiplantae > Streptophyta > Magnoliopsida > Rosales > Rosaceae > Potentilla > Potentilla sterilis. The sequence continues at coordinate 31,022,199 of OY821766.1, forward strand.
ACGAAACCGTTACTATTTAACATAGACCACCGACGAAATAATGTCATTTTCGTCGGTTATAACAGTTATAGCCGACGAAATAATGTCAATATCGTCGGCTGTTCTTACATTTTGGGGAAAAAAAATTAAATTAATTTCTAAATTACCATTCCAAGCAACCTGCAATTCACAATGACAATCCAACAAGAAACAGGTTTTTCATTAATTATTTAATTTGTTCCATCCCTAAACCCTAAACCCTAATCATGGCCACCATCCTGTTGTCCATCATGCTCGTCATCCTGCTGAATGAACTCGGGAGCTCTCGGCATTCGAGGTTCATCTAACGGCTCAAACGGGGGCGGGGGTTTAAGGCCTTGTTGTTGTGCCGCGAACATACCATACCACCAGTTTTGTTGGCCGGCGTAGTTCTGTCGCCGAATTCTCTCGCATTCAGCATGCCAACACTCCATTTCCATCTGATACTGCTGTGTTCTGCGTTGTTACTCCTGTGATCTCTAGAACTGGGCCGCCAATCTTGCATTTTCTTCTGCCAATCTCTGCATTTCCCCCTTCATATGTTGGGTGTCCCCGCCTCCCCTCTTTTGAGCTCCCTTAGTGGTCTTCAGGACCCCTATTCCAGAACTTTCCAAACTCCGGTAGTAGTAGTCGTTTGACCGTTTTGGGAAGGCTGCGTCGAATATCCTCGCTGCAGTTTGGACATTCGATCGGTCGACCTGGCTCAGGGCTTCTTGCAGATCTTTCTCTGAAATGTTCGGTTGTGTCTCCCGAACTACTGCCTGCAACACTTCTTCGTCGGCCCGGTTCACCCTCTCCTAATTGAACGGGAAAAAAAAATAATTAATATTCTAACAAATATATAATTAAGTAAAATTAATAATTAAAATTTTAAAATCGTAATCAACGACTTACAAGCTCTTCTGTCGCTAATGGATAAGCCTTCTTGAACGTCTCTACGTACAGGTTGCTTAAAGGATGATCTCTAAGCGCCTCCTCCTGATATTGTGAAAATGGCCTAGAACCACCATGATGGGGGTTGTGTTACGGCAGCGGTTCGCAGAGTTTATCCGAGACCGTTCCTTCAAACAAATAATAAAATATTAGAAAAATACATCAAAAAATATTAGTGTAATAATTATAAAATAATTAAACTAATAATTAAAATATTAACAAAATAAACATTTATAGTTAAGTTTAGTATTTACCTGCATAACTGGGTAGTTGAAGTCTACTGTCTTCAACCAACGCCACTCGTATTCCCTGAACATGAACTCTCTTGAAGTACCCATACGACCATATTTGTCGTATTCGGTAAAATGGGTACGGAGCTCGTTCTTCCACTCTTTCAACCTACGGAAAAAATAAAAGTGCATTAGAAATATTATTAATATCATAAAATATTTCAAATTATAAGATGAGGAATTCCCAACGTACCTCGAGTTCTGCATCGCGTACGCCCAAGCCTGCTTGTGTTCGGCAATCTCGAAGTATGCATGAAAGATAATATTTTATTAGTTTTAAAATTATAACAATATCGAAAATTATTAAATATTACGATAAAGAAATTAAGTTTTTTAAATTACTCACCGACGCCGCGTTGTTGACCTCCCTCTTGATCTCTTCCGGCACATCAGCCCACCGTGTCCACAACATAGGGACTCTATCCCTAATTAGTGCTCCCACGCAACCCGCGTAATCGCGGCGTTTTTTCCCCTTAACATCCTGATTAGGGGGTTCGTTGATCTGGATCCTCCCGTTGGTCTCAACACTTTTCCTGAGCGTATCAAAACATATGACACCTCTCGTATTTCTGCTTGAACTGCTAGCGGCGGTCCCTGTCACATAAACGACGATTGGTTAATAAAATTAAATATTAGTGCGTTAATTTTAATAAAACATTTAATTAATAAAATCAAAAGTTATCTGAACTCGATGACCCTTCTGTCGACTTTCCTTTTAATCTCGCCGAAATCAGGAGCTCAGGTCTCTCAAATGGCTCATAATGGTATGCCTCCGCAACACTCACGTACTGAGGCCTAGCAGGCCATATGGGCACACCACGCTCGTCGACCTCGGGTATGGGAGGAATGTTGTATGGCAGGTATAGCTGATTAGGGAGAGTAGGCCCCTTAGTAGAGTCAGCAGCAGACGGCGCAGGACTCGTCATCGGCTCCCGATGAACCTCAGGCATACGGACCTGATGAACGTCTGGAGCTATGTCGTCCTGAAATAGCTGCGTACTACATCTCGGAGGATCTGGCCGGAGAGGGGGACATGAACTACTCGACGGCCGCCCCGCCGATAAAAGGGTCTGGTGCCGGTTGCTCACACTCCTCCGCGGCTGGGATGAATCGATCCTCTGAGGCTGGCTGGTGGTCCTCTCATGCTGACTAGGGGTCCTCTCGGAGTCTCCGGATCCGCCAGAACTTCCAGAACCCCTAGATCTGGAACAACGGCCTCCGAATAGCTGTCTAAATGCATCGGCTATCTGGAAACAAATAAATTAATACATTAATTAATATTAAATTATATTACATTAAATAACAAATTCTAATTAATATAATAACCAATAATACTAACATATTTTAAAACATACTAAAAAATTAATATTTATAATTTAACTAATTTTAAATAATAATAACCATTAACATAAATATAACCATTTATATACAAATATAACTATATTTCATCATTAACATATATATACATACAAATAACCATTTATATATTAACATAAATATAACCATTTATATAATTAGGCTACCAATTTATATATATAATTAATTTAACAATTTATATATAACAATTAAAATATACATTAACATATATATATATATATACAAATATGTGTATATATTAACAAATATATAACAATTTATATAATTAATCTACAAATTTATATATATAATTAATCTAACAATTTATATATATAACCAATATATATAACAATTTAACACACACTTAAATATCTAAATTATATACCTAAATTATACAATTAAAATAAATTGTAAGAAAAAAAAACAAAAAAAAATTACCTAGCGGAGGAGGAGGAGGCCGGAGGAGGAGGGGAAGGAGGAGGAGAAGAAGGAGGAGGAGGAGGAGGAGGGGAAGGGGAAGGAGGAGGAGAAAGGAAAAAGTCGGGCTGACTGCGGCTTTCAGCTTTTATAGCAGAGAGAATAGCCGACGATTTAAAAGATTTCGTCGGCTATTCTTTGAATGTCGTCGGCTGTACTTTGGAAGATCAACAGCCGTCGGATCTGAGCCATCTAACGGCGGACAATAAAAAGGCGCGGATCACAGAGAGAATAGCCGACGATTTAAAATATGTCGTCGGCTATTCTTTGAATGTCGTCGGCTATACTTTGGAAGATCAACAGCCGTCGGATCTGAGTCATCCAACGGCGGACAATAAAAAGGCGCGGATTGCAAGAGTTTAGTCGACGAAATATAATTTTCGTCGGCTAAACTATAGGTCAAACCACTAAGTCAAACCTCTAAACGCTTAAAAACGGAAATTAGTCTAGTTAAACGACGGTTTATGGCCTCACCTTCAACAGATAATAGTTTCAAATCAATGAGACGCAACTAATCATATAAAAATTTTACAAAATTGATTTAACGAACGTCAAGCTACCCATAGGAAAACGAAAGTAAACAACAGTTAACCGCAACATTCGGCACACAGATTTTATCAAAACCTTGTCATTTTCAACCGTAGACGTATTTCATTATTTCAGTCATATCTTATTTCACAACATTTTTGCATTTGAAGAGTCTACGTATAGTAACTATTTGAAACTATACATTCACTCAAGCACTTAGTAAAGAAGTTAAGGAACATTATTGCATATGTTCTGATTTTGAATCTAAAAGTTTAGAAAATCTATTTCAACGTCAGATATCACCGTTAAGATTAAATACATGTATGGAAAAAAATTCAACTTCAGCTGACAACGTTAAAGGCTCGATCGGAACGGTCAACCGGGTAAGTCAAACCTCTAAACGCTTAGAAATGGTAATTGGACTGTCTAAATGACGTTTTTTTGCCTGACTTTCAACAGATAATAGTTTCAAATCGATGAGATGCAACTAATTGTATAAAAATTTTCCTCAAAATATTTACCGAAGGTAATGCTACTATTAGGGAAACGAAGGAATAAAACCTTTGACCGCATCTTTCGACACTCAGATTTTATCGGAATCTTGTCATTTTTCAACCATAAACGTATTTTATCATTTTGGTCATATCTTATTTCACGACTTTTTTCTGTTTGAAGGATGAAGCAATGGTTTATCGTTAGTGATAGATCTGAAAATATATAGACTTATAGCCGACGAAAATATCAATTTCGTCGGCCAAAATTACAAAAGTTTTCGTCGGCTAATGTTTCAGAGAAAGGCCGACGAAAATCCAAATCGTCGACTGAAATATGAATATAGCCGACGTTTTTTGTTTATACCAACGAAAAAACAGTATCGTCAGCTATGGTTAAATTATGGCCGACGATTTTATATGTCAATTTCGTCGGCCAAAATTTCAAAAGTTTTCGTCGGCTAGTGTTTCAGAGAAAGGCCGACGAAAATCCAAATCGTCGACTGAAATATGAATATAGCCAACGTTTTTTGTTTATACCAACGAAAAAACAGTATCGTTGGCTATGGTTAAACTATGGCCGACGATTTTGTTTTTCCACCGACGAAAAATAAAATCGTCTGCTATTCGTTGGAAGTACCGACGAAAATTTTAATTCGTCGGCTGTTTTTTTTAATTTCGTCTGGAAAAGTCTTTTTTCTGGTAGTGGCAGTTAAATAAATAAATAAATTTATTTCAGAATAATATTCAATTGATCACATACCATCCATTTCCATTAGCGTTGTTGATGCCTGCATTTCTGACTCTTCAGTAAAAGTAATATTTGTGATTATTAGAGAAGGCACATGTTTGACTTTGTAAAAGTCCTCTCCTCCTTCTCCAACCCTAGTACAGAATTCTCTGCACATAAAATTGATGGTTATCTCCTTGAGGGTGGAAACATATTGAAGCCCATCAGGAAGTTCCCTCAATGCGGAGCTATCTTCAATGTGCAATCTGCACAGACTAGGCATAGATCCTTTTTCCACCCTCCACTCCTTCAATTGCCACCACCAGTCAAGGGAAAGATATTCGAGACGAGGAAAGCCTCCTTCGGAAAACACAATGGTCTCTGTCTGGAAAGCGTACAAGCCAAGGTAAAGAATTCTTAAGTTTGGCAGTTTCTCTAGTATTTCTCTCTGATTTTCAGTGAGACCAGTTCCCTGTAATGTCATCTTTGTGAGGTTTGGATAGCACAAAATGTGTCGCGGTAGCTCGGTAGTTCGTCCATGTAGTCGTAGCTTGTATAGATTAGGGCACCTCAGTATTATATTTATTGGTAAAACTCCAGAGCCAGAGTCTACCTCCACAGATAGAGATAAAAGATGCTTGAATGTGATGCTTCTGGATTCCAAAATTTCCTCCAGAAATTTCAACGGAGTCGACCCTGGTGCAGTTATGACTAGCTTTCTAAGACCGGTTAGTTCAACAAGATCATTCAAATCAAAATCTTCACTTGAAATATTGACTAGCGTCTGCAAATTACGAAGACTAGCCAATGACAGTTTCTCACTTACTTTATGTCTACCAGGTACATACAAGTGTCTCAACTGCTCCATCTTCCCAAACACATTTTGCATCTTCAAAAAATCCCAGTCAAAGCAACTCAAGTCTAAAGTCTGCAAGCATACCAAATTGGCAGGCAACCTTTTTATGTTACTGTTCTTTAGACTCAAGAACCTCAGATGAACAAGATTCCCAATTGTACTCGGCAACTCTACATCCCCACCAATATCTTCAAACTTTAAAACTCTTAAAAATTTGAAGTCCTCCAATATGGGGTGTATTAATCTGGCACTCCTATTCCGAAAATAGTATTCTGGATCGACAAAGTATAATAGAGACCTAAGCTGACCATCTCTTGTGGGAGTTGATTGATCTACTTCTTTGTCTAAATAGATGGCAAGCCTTCGAACTTTACCAATTGGTGCTTCCTTGGATGCTATGGCTTGAGACAAATGGATAACATCCAAAAATTTATCCTCCTTAGCTTTCAAAACACACAAGTCTCGTATAAGATCGTGGAGGTGACAAGTTTTAATCTTTTTATTTGAACCATACTTTCCGACTTGAACCATACACCTCTCCACCAACTCATTGAGGCAATTGTACGCTACATCTTCCATTATTTTTGTCGATGCCAGTGGTATAAGACCTTCTGCCATCCATAACTGAATCAACCTTTTCACAGGAATCTCATAATCTTCAGGAAATTGGCATAGATATAAAAAGCACAGTTTCAAGCGATAAGGCAAGTTATCATAACTCAATGCCAATACCCATGCTGTACCTTCATATTCTTGACCTTTGTTTCCTTGTTCAAGGACTGTGCCCTTCCTTATATATGCATCAACATTCTCACGCACTATGTCCCACTCATCAACAGTAAGTTTTCTAGCTAGAACTCCTGCCAGAACAGAGATGGCTAATGGCATCCCTGCACAGTGTTGAAGCATCATCTTTCCCAATTCTTCCTTCTTTGCATATGTTTCAGGATCTGAAAAGTAAAAAGTAATAAATAAATAAATAAATAATTAACCTTCTATGTGTGGGTTTGGATGCAGCATGGGTGGTACACTAAATTAAGTTCCCTCTAAGAGAACTGTAGTGTATAGCACTATAGATAGAATAGGGTTCATTATCTTCAAGTGGAAGAGGCCTCAAAACCCATACACTCCGGCTCTAGTATTCCCTCCTGAGTAGAGAACTAGACGAACAAAAACCAACAATCTCTAAAGAGAGAGACACTTAAGAAATCGAGGAAAAATCACTTTTATACATAACTCAATTGCAAACTGAAATCTAATCTGCACCTTTACTTTCATGTACTTATAGAGGCTCTCAATGCAAACTCCAAAACAAATTCAAGAGTCATACATAACTACATAACTAAAACTAAAGAATCTCTTTTATGAGCGACACCGTTTAACATTTTAATTTGTTTTGAAGAATTATTCTTACAAAAATCCACCTTATCAAAGATTATTAGGTCGTAATCATAAGAATCGTTTATTGTTTCTAGTTTCCCTTCTTTTCAAGTACTATTCTTGCAAAAATCAGTCAAGTCAGAAATTATTTGATTTGGTCTTCTTTTAGTTCTTAAGTTTACGCACAGTGACAGCTACAATTTGTCAAAAAACATATTGATAGGCTTATATGGTGCTCAAAGCCTCAATGGAATTTCTAATTTGAAAAGAAAAGTACTGTCAAAATGACTCTTGAATGATGACCTAAGGTAACATATATGGATGGTATGGATGGTATATTAATTAGTTTCTAACTTTATATGTCAGAATGAAGCTAGGGGACTTTATTTTAAAAAAAAAAAAAAAAAAAGTTCAATCGAGTATGAATATGAGAGTCTGAAGTAAACTAAAAAAGTAACTAAAAAGGACTCGAATCAATTAAGAAATTACCTGTGTTGTGCCTCCCCAAAATTGTTATCTTCTCAAACAATTCCCAACTATCTGTATCACTTAGTAGCTGCGGTTGGTATAAGAAATCATTTCCAGATGCATGCAAAGCTACTTCTTTGTTGCGAGTTGTGAGTAATACTCTGCTCTGTGTTTCTTCCTTCATCGGAAATCCAGCTTTTAAAGAATTCCACGCATCAAGGGTCCATATGTCATCAACCACCACCAAGCATTTGCATTCTTTTTGCATTACACAAAGTTGCTCTGCTATTTCATCTGTCTTCAATTTCTCAAATTCTTCTCTTTGCACTTTGGTAGCAGATTTTAACTTGATTAAGATTTCTTCCAGAACATCTCTTCCTTGGCATTTCTGAGATATACACACCCAAGCAAAACAATCAAAATAACACGTAACTTCATTGTGATGATAAACATGTTTTGCTAGCGTGGTCTTCCCTGAACCGCCCATACCCCAAACGGAAAGCACTCTGTGGCATTTCTCTTCTTTCACCAAATTCTTAGCCACTGCTTCTATGTTATCCTGTATTCCAACAGCATCCCATTCCATAACATGAGGAAAAGTTAGCCTCCTGTCTTGATATGAAGTAGCACAAGCAACACCGTCACTTCTCCTTATCTCCTTAATGTTATAATTTTGCAAACTCAACCTCAGTTTGGAAATCTTGTTCGTAATCTGCTCGATGTCTGATCCAATCTTGTAGAGATAACATCCTTCTTTGAAGATGCAAGCATACCTCTTCAATACAATCCTTTTACTCCCTCTCCTCTTCAAAGCCACTTTCAAGACAAAAGTTTCGATGACGTCCTCAAGATCATAAGCAGCATACCGGATGTTGGCAACCGAAATCCGCACCACTTCGTTATCTTCTTGCTTTGCATCTGCATCTTTCAGGAAACCATACATGAACTGAAGCTCTGTTCGTGCGTGCTCAACTTGACTGCTCACTCCACTCACGAAGTTGGCTTGCTGTATGATGAAGTCTCCGAGCGGCTTGAGCCCTTCGGCCACAATAGCAACAACAGCCTCAGCCATATTTCTGATACACGATCATCAAAAGAAAAAAGCTAAGCAGAAATTCAGTTACTGTAAGAAGATTAAGTGTTTTTAGCTGGTGCAGGAATCTAGTCATGATGTGGACATTTTCGTTTCGTTTTTACACACACACATATCCATATATATGAGTCTTGACTATGCATATTCATTGATTGAACTGGAACTATATTCATGTCATTTCCTTATAGTGGTTGATCTATCTGTTACTTTCTTTTCTCTTCTTTTCTGAGCTTGCTTTCTCTTCTTTTCTAAGGCATGCGTGATTGGTACCCTTTCCCAGTTTATCTTCATGCATATGTATCATGTTTCTACAATTATTGAAGCCTTTCCCTTTTACATTATTAAAAAGCTAGTGAATTTATCAGTTGATGGAGGTGGAGGTGGAAGTGGAACTGACCAACATATATCATTTCAGATTATAAGCAATGCTGGTGTATATAATAATTAATTTTAAAAGTCAATCATAGTACTTTGTGTGGTTTATATATATATATGTGTGTGTGTGTATCCATGTTAATCACGCTGTAGCAGCTGAATTATTGTCAAGCTATTATCAGTTTCATCCTTTAGGAAGTGGCAGGCAGTAAAGATATATGACATATCGCCTACTTAGGGGCATTATATTAAAGCGTACCTATCGAATACTTCTTTGATGTTGATGTTTCTTATGTTTCCTTTCTTATTAATTCCGGCAGCCTTAACATCCAGAGCCTTCACCTTTGATTCTTCCCCCTTGCTAACTGTTTGAAGTTACACCTGGTGTTAAATTCACAAACAAAAGAAAGTGATGATGAAAAAAACTCAGACAGCTGCAAAATTTTGGATGTTTTCGTTTTTCTCCATCTGGGAGTTACACAGGACACAGAAACAACAACCAACTCTGAATAATAGTAGTTGACCAAAGCTGTAGGAGTATAAAACAATTGCTGAATACAAAGAAAGTTTCAAGTATTCTGCTGTTCTGCTTCTTTTTGTCTTATCTAAAGTGGAACTTGAAGTATGGATCAAATAGCACATAACAAAACAAGTATTCCACACACACACACACACACACACAAAAACAGATTCCAATCTCCAGTTTCCTCTGTAAAATAACCATATCTTTAAACTATGCATAATTAGTGTGGTAATGTTTCATAGTTTCACTAGGAAGCTAGCTGGCGAAATATGCCCTAGAACCTTTGGGGAATCCACCCCGTTCATTCCACTGTAATACTTAGAACATTATCTGACTCTAATGCCTAAATAAACCTATCTCAAGAATTCAAGATCTGTCAGCAAGGTTCTCATTGGCTAAAATGACCAATACAAATGAAGTTCAAATTAGTAAGGAATGGGTAGAAAAGGGTCTTCAGAATGATTCGTTGAAGTTTTCTTTGTCCAAACACGAATCATATATTGTTCAAAGAAATCTAATCTGTAGGCATTTCTTTCAAATTAGTGAAATTACATTACAAACAATGGTAAGGTTTCTAGGACACAACAGATGTTAATATTTGTAACTGTTTCTGATCAGGGGAGCCTCTCTAATCAAACAAGATCAAATCAATGGACGAGCAAAATCTGAAGAATCAAGTTATGTATTATCACAAGCTCATTATAACCAACCACCAACAACTTAAATTCATGAAAAACAACTTCTTACGGAACACAGTACTTTCATTATGACATCGACTAATAAACCACTATGACGGGCATACAAAAGTAACTCTAAAAGCTACTTCAACTCAACGAAATGCTCAAATTCCACCATGCACATTACCAATCCAGCCCCTAAAAAAAGATAAAATAAATGCCTAATCAGACCTCCACATCAAAAACAAAATAAAAAATAATATCGTAATGGAAGTACCCACACACAAACCTGATTCACAAAATCCCAAAGTTGACATCAAAATCAAATTCCTATGCTGCAATTAAGTATGATTAGGCAAGGTTTGAAGCTCTGATGGTTTGGTTCGGAACTTTGGATCGGATTGAAGCTCCCAAATATGCAACAACAAAAAAACAGATAATACGCAAACAAGGTACATGAAATCAGTAAGCAAATCCAATAAACTTAACCAATTCAAGCTGCTTTCCCCTTGGAAATGATACACAAAGACAACAGAGGTGAAGATGATAAACTAGTTTAAAGGCTCGACTGGAGCGTGCTCCATCTGACACGACCGAAATTGTTGTCCTAGTTTTGAAGCAATGCCCAACATAAACCCTGAATTAATCAAAAAGTTTAAGAACCCAGCAAAATTTCAACACAAAGCGGAGTCTACGGACGGAGGGTTACCTGAAAGTGGCGTCCGGACAGATACCGGAGCCGTTGGAGAGACGTCGGAACAACGGTGGCGTGACTGCGGAGGGAGAGAGTGAGAGAAACAGAGTTATGGTGTGAGTTTGCGCTCGCAAAATTCATTTTTTAAACCATGTAACTTTGCGCTTCTATGCCACATATTTTATTTTGGTCATTTTAAAATGTTCTAATTACACTTTTTTTTTTCATAAAAAAAAAATTACACTTCCTTTTTTTTCGACAAGAAAAAAATTACACTTGTCTTAGTGTTGTTTCTTCTTGGCAACGAACAGTGGTGGACCAGCTATTATGAATAATTGAAGAGTTTCGATCACTTTGGTTTTATCGATCGGCCTTTGGTAGTTTAAAAATGTAGAAATCACGAAAGTTGTGTTGAGATTGCTGTTGATTTGTTGGTTTTTTTTTTTATCATAAAAAATAGCATAAAAAAGAAATTTCTAAAGCAATCTAAACTGAAAATTATGTAAGGAATCTAATTTCACTGACTAATGTTTTAATCTACTAATATTTATACCTCTGAATTATTATGTAAAGGATAAATTGAGGTCAAGTAGTATGATCGATCATAAACATAAATTTCAAACACACCAACAAAAGCAATTTAAGTAAAGGGGGAATTCCACAAAATAAATAAGTCGACGCTTATTTTTGATCTCTGATTCGAAGACACTATAACTGAACTGAAGTGTCTCTTTGTTCCCCTCGACGCTTCCAACTCCATGGAAGAACCACAACCCACCCAAAACAACCTCAAAACCCCCCCAAAACCTCACACCCCCATAACCTCAGAGCTATGTTGGTTCTTCGCCTTAGTCACTTGTCTCAAACTCCTCCTGATCCCAGCCTACAGAAGCACAGACTTCGAGGTCCATCGTCACTGGCTCGCCATAACTCACTCCCTCCCTCTTTCCCAATGGTACTTCGACGAGACCAGCCCTTGGACTCTTGACTACCCTCCCTTCTTCGCCTACTTCGAACGTCTCCTCTCCCTTTTCGCCAATCTCATCGACCCTCAAATCGTCCACCTCCAAAACGGCCTCAACTACACAGCAGACACAGTTGTTTACTTCCAACGAGTTTCAGTTTGTGTTTCGGATTTGGTTCTGTTGTTTGGGCTGTATAGGTTGAGTCGGAGGTTGGATCCGATGAGGCGGAAAGTAATGTGGGTTTTGGTTGTTTGGTCCCCGATGTTGGTTATTGTGGATCATTTGCATTTTCAGTACAATGGGATGTTGATTGGTGTGTTGTTAGTTTCGGTGTCGTGTTTGGAGGAAGGGAGTGATTTGATGGGTGGGTTTGTGTTTGCTGTTCTGTTGTGTTTCAAGCATTTGTTTGCGGTGGCGGCGCCTGTTTATTTTGTGTACTTGTTGAGGCATTATTGCTGGAAGGGAGTTGTGAAGGGTTTGGGGAGGGTTGTGGTTATGGGGAGTGTAGTTGTGGCGGTTTTCGCGGTGGCGTATGGTCCTTTTGTGTATCATGGCCAGGTAAATCTCTCTATGATGTGATAATTTTGTTCTGGAGATACTATTGTATTTTCATTGTTAACAAATAGTTTGGAAATTACTATTAGAGAGTCAGAGAGTTCATTGAAAAAAGTGACTCGATTAGGAGTAATGTCAGAAAAACATTCGCATTATTGTTTGAAGAGGAAGGGTGCATTGTTTTGTGCAATGAGAAAAGCATGTGAAATGTCTGTGGTGACGAGCTTGATAGCTGCCGGCTGGTTAGGCAAGTTAAAATCTATAATGGTTGAATAATTTTGTAAACCACTTCTGTGTGACCTAGAATTTACTTTTGTTTGGATTTATGAGCTGAATAGATACTTTGATGGTGGAATAGGAGCTACTATATTGATGACCAAACAACACGAACCAACTGGGTTTGAGTCACTTAGTTGGACAATATCACAGAAATGATGTCAAGGCAAAGCCAATCTTGCAATGGCTCTAGAGTTCATATCTTAAAATTCTTCAATATAAAGTTTATGCATTGTGCATTATGTATGTATGATTTACATTCTACTTCTTATATCTGGGACAGTTGCTTCTGTGAGTCTTCCCAAATACTATTCCACTAAAAGCAAAAAATTTATGAGCGTATTGGACGCGTATATCCTGCATTGATTACTCTATATTATCTTGCAGATAAAACAAGTCATCCACCGCATGTTTCCTTTTGGCAGGGGACTTTGTCATGCATATTGGGCGCCAAATTTTTGGGTGTTATATATATTACTAGATAAAGTGATAGCTTTCGTGCTTGGAAGACTCGGATTTAACATTCAAGCACCAGCAGCTTCATTTACTGGCGGACTAGTTGGTGATTCATCCCCTTTTGCTGTATTACCTCAGGTACTTATCAATCTTAAACCCAAAGGAGAAATGTATTAGGATGTTAATATTCTATGTAACATGAATCTTTGGCTTGTTAAAAACTAATATGTTTGATTGGATGCCGCTGCTTGTTTAATCCAATTGCACTGTGGCTTGATTGTCGTTGTACCACAACATTATAACCCAGTAGGTGATTGCTTGTACTTACAATCATAGGGTAGAACATGGGATTTGAGGCGGATCTGGTTCTTGCAGTAGATCATATGTTGTAGATCTACCAGAGCTATTGTTCAGTTAGGAATGCCCAACTTAATTGGATGGCACTGTTGATGTAATTAGCTATGGATCACCCTCAGTCCTAATGTAGGGTGTCACTTTTGAACTTGAGCTTTAATATATGACTTATGTAAGCTTTCCTTCCATCTGTTTCTAGGTGGAGTGATGTTGATTAGAAGTTGGATGTCTCCATTTATGGTACAATGGAATGGGTTAATTGTCTTGATAAATAAGTTGTTGTTTTCTTGAAGGCATAATTGCCAATTTGCTAACCCCAGGATTCACCTTAGTGTCATTTTGCTACCCCTAGCTTTTATTTCTGCCAATTTGCCACCATAGCTTTTCATAACTTGCCAAATCTTTATGGGACCTAATTCTACTTTGATGGATGAAATGATAGATTACACCCGCTATAACCTTTATCATGGTTCTGCTGGCATTATCTCCTTGTCTCATCAAGGCATGGAGAGATCCAAGACCAGTGATGATTACAAGATGGGTGGCCTATGCTTACACATGTGGGTTTTTGTTTGGCTGGCACGTTCATGAGAAGGCATCACTCCACTTTGTCATCCCCCTTGCAATTGTTGCAGTGCAGGATCTGGATACTGCAAGGCATTACTTCTTTCTGTCAATTGGTATGATTCTACCCCATTGTCATTTATTCACAAAGTAAGTGATTTTTTTTAGGTGATTTTCTTTTAAGTGGAGGTTATTAAGCGCGGGACACATTTGAGCATATGCAATTCTCTCTCTCTCCCTTGGAAGCTTTTTTCTTTTCTTAGTTGTACATTTCCTTTTTGTCTTTGTTATACTTAATCTGTACATTCCTCGCCTCTCGGTTTTGCACTATCCTGATGTTAGATTAGATTTGGCAACTGATATGTGTCCTAGATGACCAAGGTTTAAGAGATCAAAAGTTTGAGCCAGCTGAAATTGGATTTATATATTAGCTTATAGCTTCGAGTTCTGTGTTTATGACCCTAAACTTATCTGGGCAGATAACTAACTATATTGCTCATCCATCAGCAGCTCTTTAGCTACAGAGATGCACGTTGACTGCTTGGTTTCTGGTCATCTTTTCAAAATATCTTTTGCTCAGTTTATCAAATTTATAGAAATTTGTTAAAGAAATAGAGTGCTATAAGTGGGAACCTAGCATTCGACGGTGACAAATGCAAGAGTCTGATAAAAATATGTATCATAAGCACAAGGCTATAGGTCAGTAAGGTAGAGCAGCTCATTTACAATTGCGCGAGTGTTCTTTAGAGGAGTCCATCATGTAATCAAAATATGATTTGATTCTTATTGAGCAATTGAGATCTTACATGACGAACGATAATTGGAAGTCTGGTAGAGCTGTAAGAACATGATTTCTAGTTGTGCGTAAGGACATGATCTTTCATGATTGTATATCTGTAGCCACTGTCAGCACTTAGTTTCTTCCCATTAAAATACAGGGCATGTGCAAAATCAATTTTGAGTGCAACCCAAGATTAAATTTTGTTATGCTTATACTAATATAAAATCTGATCCATGTGGGATCCAATTTTAGGTCTTAGTTCAAAAATCATATCTGCTAGGATAAAAAATAGACAAAAACCATGAGTACAATGTTAATGTTTCATTATCACATTGATAGTGGATTTTGATGTAGCTGACTATTTGTAAGTATGATATTTAAATCAAAATTCTAAAAACTGAAACGCAATGGATGCTGTAATGAACACCTCATATGGGATATATCAAACTGAACCAAAGAAGGGATCCTAATTATACACATAATGTACTAATTTTTTATTTTTTTTTTCAATTTTCCATTTATCTGTATTCTTGATTCTTAATATCCTAACGCACATTGTACTGATGTATTGTATACCATGTTTGCTGTGCAGTGTCATGTTATTCGTTGTTTCCACTTTTATTTGAACCGCAGGAATATCTAATAAAGGTGCTGTTGCTATTATTACACTCCGTGCTGATGTGGTTGGGTTTCTCCGCACAATTCATCACCAAGGATAAAACACTGAAAATGGCACCATCCGGAAAGAACAAAGATTTGGGATCAATCAAATCCGTTGCAGCTGCCCAGAAAGAAGGCTTTGTTATTGGGTGGGAGATGTGGAGCTATCTGGTTGGTCTGTTGCTTGTTGAGATTTTGAGCCAGTTTCTGCATCCTATATTTCTTGGTGATAAGCTTCCTTTTCTACCCCTTATGCTGATATCTGTATACTGTTCAATAGGGGTTATGTATTCTTTCATTTGGCAATTAAAACGGGTCCTTGTTTCATGATTGTTCAGGTTCTTTACGTAATCTCATTTATAGTTGCTGGTATGAATTTTGTGCTATTCTAGACACTGTTACTTATCTTTGATAACAGTTGCTGAAAGTATTGCCTATTTATAGGTGCATATATAGTGTTATATACACATTTATACTCAGACACTCTGATTCAGACAAACTGTAAGGTAGTCTTACATATTATGTTGCCAGACTTAGTAACTTGTAACTACTGTACGTATGTTTTATTTTTGGTATGCGGTCTAACTAGGATGCTCAGTTTGAAGCTTCTTTTATTTTTCCGATACAACTCAGTTGTTAGATATTATTAATATTAGGAGTTTGCTGCAATACACCGAGAAAAATTGCACCAAAGTGAGCCGAGTGACGTGGCTCAGCCTCCATCACAAACTTGAGCCGAGCAGAAATTCCGTTAAACCACTGTTAAATTTAAGGTGCAATTGTCACCCCATTATCTTATATGTTAACCCTCCTTGCTCATTTCACCCCTTTATTTTAATTTCAATATTAAATTTGCTTATCTCACTTATTTCTTTTTCTAAATATGTCCTTATGTGACATCTAATTAAAAAAGAAATTTTTTAAAGAAAATCTCTCAATTAATTTACACCAATTAAAAAAGCAATGATAAAATTTCCAAAAAAAAAAAAAAATCTAATTCAGTTCTAATTTTTTAATTTTTCTTAAATAAGTTTAAATGTTAGTCGAATTCAATACAAATATCCAAAAAATTATGGATTAACAACTTTGATTAATGAAAAAGAGAAATTTTTACTTAAAAAAAATAAAATTTATTTTGGTTTAAATTTTTATTTTCGATGTTTCATAAGGATAGCAAAGATATTAAGTTAACAGTAATGATTTTGTGATGGGATAAAGACCATTTGCACTAAAAGAGTTGAAAAATTGCCCCGGTTAATTAATGAAACCTACCTAAAATACAAATAAACCCCTATTTATTAATTGAACCTACATAGTACATACTCTCTCTCTCTCTCTCTCAACGACACCGCGTCCCAGACGATTCCTACAAAGCCAACGTTGTCGTTGCTGCCTTGACCAAGCCAACATGATCTTCCATAGATTAGTGCACACCTCTGTTGCACGGACACGGCAAAAACAGCCGAATCCGCGCGTCCGACACGGCCGGACACGGCGACACGATACGACACGGGAAAATACGTGTCGGACACGCCATCTGGCGTATCGGACAATGTTGACTTTTCAGACACTTTGACCGACACGTATCCTTAATTTCGGACACGCCACGTCAGAAAAAAAAAAGTTGAAAAAAAACCCTAACTCACCTCTCTCACCTCTCCTTCTGCCGATCTTCTTCTCCCTCCCTCCTTCTGCCGATCTCTCCTTCTGCCGATCTTCACCTCTTCTTCTTCCTCTTCTTCTCCCTCCCTAGATCTCCCTCCCTAGATCTTCTTCCTCTTCTTCTCCCTCCCTAGATCTTCTTCCTCTTCTTCTCCCTCCGCTGCTCGGCCCTCCTCCTGCTGATCTTCTTCTTCCTCTTCTTCTCCCTCCCTAGATCTTCTTCCTCTTCTTCTTCCTCCGCTGCTCGGCCTTCCTCCGCTGCTCGGCCTCCCTCCCCTGCTCGGCCTTCCTCCCGATTCGGCCCTCCTCTTCCTCCGCTGCTCGGCCCTCCTCCTGCTCGGCCTTCCTCCGCTGCTCGGCCTTCCTCCCCCCCCTCCTCCTGCTCTCCCGATTCGGCCCTCCTCTTCCTGTGAGTAACTGAGTATTTGATTGATTGGGTTGCTCTCCCGTTCTTAGAACTGATGTCTTCTTCATGGTTTATGCATTTGTGATTATGGTTATTTATATGTATAGGTATTGGAGATCATGAAATTTTCCCGAAGTTGTGCGGTGGAAGCCATTTAAAAGCTAGATGTTATTTCTTTGATGTTATTTAAAAGTTGTGCGGTTGTATTTGACTCTTTGATGTTATTTCTTATAAATTATGGATTGAATTTACAACTTTTAGTAATATTATCAATTTATTTTATGTATTAAAAATATATAAATTATAATTTATTTGCCGTGTCCAAGCCGTGTCGGAAAATCGATTTTTGAGATTTGCCGTGTCGCCGTGTCGCGCCGTGTCGAGTCGCCGTGTCCGTGTCCGTGTCCGTGCAACATAGGTGCACACCACAACTCCACCTGCACCCACCAGCACCAAATTGTTCATCTTCCATAACGCCTCCACCTACCATGAGAACGTCGTCGACGCTGCCGCCAGTGGCTTCTGGAACACTAGCTTCGCATTGTCGGCGTCTGAACGAGAAGAATTTGAGTCCGGTGGGTTTTGGGGGAGAGGGGAGGTAGGGAAGAGGAGTGGAGTGGTGGTAGGTACGGCAAAGAGTCTGGGTGAGTTGGTGGCGGTGGAATCGGAGGAGACCTTGGAAGATTCGAGATGTGGGTTTTGACATATGAAAATTTAGGGTGGTCTGGTTTTGGGATTTGGATTCTGAACAAAAACTCAAAAATCGAAATTGAATAGCACCTTTCTTAATCTGAGAATTGGGTTGAATTGAATTAGAGTTTAAAAACTGGAGTTACATATGGTCAGTAATTTATTATTAGTGGATATTGGGGGTCAGTAATTTATTATTAGTGGATATTGGGAGTCAGTAACTTGATTACTGGAAATCTGGAAATCTGTAAGTTGTTTATTAGGGGTTAGTAACCTGAATACTGGAGATCAGAAACTTGAATACTGGAAATCTGAAATCTGTAAATTGCTTACTGGGGGTCAGTAACCTGAGTCCGGTGACTAGAATCCGGCGACTAAAGTCCGGTAACTGGAATCCGGTGATCGGAGTATATTAAATAAATATTCCGGTGAAAAAATTGGGTGACCGGAATCTGGCGACCAGAGTCCGGTGACTGGAATCAGGGGACCGGAGTCCCGCGACCTACCATTGGACGCGGACGGAGTTTGGTGACCTTCTGCCAAAGTCTTCTCTATTTTTTACTTTCTCTTTATATGAGTGTATAAGGAGTGAGGGCAAAAATGAAAGAAAAATATTAAAATTATACTAGAGTTGAAAAGATTTATTGAAATGAGCAATAGGAGTTGTTACCTTATGTTTAATAGGGCAAGAAATTAGGGTGTTCTTGGAATAGGTAATGAGGGGGTAAAAAATGTATTAAATGGACATTTTTCCAAATTAGTTTACTTAATAGTCAAATTTGCACTTGGATAATATAGTCTTTCAGTAATTAAAAATTGTATTTTGCAATCTGAACCCTTTCTTTATCAGATATTTAAGACTAATATATGAGGTCAGTCGGTCAGATGCAGTCATACCACTGTTGTTTTCACCTTTTTCTGTAGAAAACAGAGATTGAAGAGATTAATCTCATAGTGAAGAGAGGGAAACAAATCTGGACTTTTGAGTAAAGTAGATTCGATTCTCGAATCTTTTCTTTTTTTTGAAGAATGGCCAACTACTGGAGATATTTTCGGCTTGATGGAGATGGAAATTCACCTGTAGATGTATATGCAGGTATGGAAAACATGGTTAATTTTATCTATTTTTTGGGAGTTTCTCTTTATTGTATTGTCCATTATTGTGGTCCTAAAAAGCTGGTGTTTGTTTAGCATTGAATGTTGAAAACAACCAATTTAATTGACTGCAGGTGTTGTTTTGGGTTATTTGACTTTAATTTAGTAGCTAACAATCAGTTTTAAACTTCAAAATCGCAGGAATGAATGTGTTTTCAATGGCCATTTATCATGGCGGTAGATTCTACAGTCAAGGAGGTTTGAATAGGGAGTATAGGGGTGGAGAGATGGTTTATGTGGATGGGGTTAATCCAGAGAAGCTTTCATTTACTGGTTTTAACTATTTTGCCTTTGATTTGGGTTACACTCAGGGTCCAATATCTTATTGGTACAGAATCCCTGAGTCTGAACATGGGACTGGGTACTTACCAATAGTAAATAACAAAGATGCAAAAGACATGGTCCAATTTATTCCAGCTGCAAGGCGTGTTTTAGATGTGTATATCGTTTGCTTGGCTCCGAGGAGAATGTTTGCTGAGGGGGAATTGGAGTGTAATGATGGAGAACCTGAGCATCAGTTGTATTTTGATCATTTCATTGAGGACTTGCCTTTGCCAGATGATGATGGTATAACAGTTGCACAAAAAGCAAATTTTGACCACCAGACATTTAATGGACCAGCTGAAGTGAACAATGTTGGGCCAAGAAGAACAAGACCAACTGCTGGAATTCAAATTAGGGAGCCAACTGATCGTGTTGCACCTACTGCTCCAATTTCTAAAGCAAGCAAGGACAATGGAAAAGGTAAGGAGAAAGTTGTTGAACAACCAAAAAAGAAAATAGGGAGACCTAGAAAGGATCTTAAACGCATTTTTGAGGCTAAAGGTGGTGGTGAAAACTCTAGGGTAGTACCTGAGCCTGTAGATGAATGGAGTTCAGAGAGTGAAGATTCGGATGATCTCGACTATGATGCAGTTGTTGACTCAGATTATGAGTTAGCACCTGAGGATGATGAAGACCTATTCCAGCAAAATGTCGATGGAGACAAAACTAGAGTATCCGAGTTTGATGAGATGGGGTATGAAGGCCACATTTCAGATGGAGGTGATGATTCTGATGGATTCAAGAGTGTACATGATTCAGATGATGAGGGGGAAGACTGTGGGCCATTCAGGGTCAAGGGTAAGAAAAGGTTCTCTGAGTGGGTGGAGTTCAATGTGAATACCGATATGAAGAATCCCAAGTTTATGCTTGGAATGATATTTCCAAATTCTAAGGTGTTCAAGCATGCAGTTAGAAAGCATGCAGTACTGACCAAGAAGGAACTCAAGTTTCCTCGAAATACAAATCATAAGGTCTTGGCTAGATGCTTCACTAGCCATGATTGCCCTTGGTGGTTGTATGCAAGCAGCCCTGATAAGAATAACCCTACCCTGCAGATTAAGATTTATAGACCTGAACACAAGTGTTCTTCAATTGGACAAAGGGTTTATCATTGTCATGCTCCTTTTATAGCTGAAGAGTACAAGGATCAGTTCTTGGCAGATGACAAGTGGTCTAGAGAGGGCATTCAAAATGCAGTGGCAAGAGACTTTGGGATGAATATTGGTTATCATATGTGTTATCGTGCTAAGACGAGAGCTCGTAAGTTGGCTCATGGAACTATTGAAGATCAGTACAATATGCTAGAGTCTTATGCTCATGAGTTAAAGAAGATGAATCCGGGGTCTTCCATCTGGATTCAAACTGAGGTAGATGGTGATGTCGCAAGGTTTAAAAGGATCTATATATGTTTTGCTGCAATGAAAGAAGGATGGAGGGCTGGATGCAGACCCATCATTGGGTTAGATGGTGCTCATCTAAGAGGTGTCTATAAGGGTCAACTACTTTCAGCCGTTGGCATTGATGGCAACAATGGCATGTATCCCATTGCATGGGCCATTGTTGAGGCAGAGTGTAGAGATTCTTGGCAATGGTTTCTGACAAATCTTAGAGAGGACCTTGACATACATTATTCCAAACACTTTGCTTTTATCTCAGACAAGTAGAAAGGGCTTGAACAAGCTATCAAGGTAACTTAATTTAATTTCATTCTAGCACTTTAATTTACAATTAAATGTTTATTAATCAATTAAATTTATTTAAATTGTAGGATCTTTTGCCTGACTCAAACCATAGGCATTGTGTTAGACACTTGCACAATAATTTCAAGACTGATGGACATATCGGGTTGGAGTTGAAGCAAAAACTTTGGGCAGTGGCAAGAGCAACAACCATGACCCGATACACAAAGGCTATGGATGATTTGGAGGAAAGCTCTACGCAAGCTTCAGATTGGTGCAAGAAAAGGCTAGCTGTGCATTGGTCAAGGTCTCACTTTGAAGAGAAGATTGGGTGTGATATTCTACTGAACAATCACTGTGAATCATTCAACAAGAGTGCCCTTGATGCAAGAAAGAAGCCAATAATACCATGTTTAGAGGATTTAAGAGTTGCGAGCATGACCAGGTTAGCCAATAGAAGGAACTCTGGGCATAGATGGAGGTCAAGAGTGGGGCCAAGAATAGAAAAACTGTTGAAGACAAATGCTGCTCGGGCCACTGAGTACAGGCCTGTAGAGTCATCTGAATGGAGGTTTGAGTTACATGGCAGAGGTGTAGGGTGTGAGTCTGGAGTCATTGCTCAACATTCAGTTCAGTTGGATATGCATAGATGCTCTTGTAGAAGATGGGACTTGTGTGGCCTCCCATGTGGACATGCTCTTGCTGCAATCTACTCAAAGGGAAGGTCTGCAGATGAGTTTGTGAGTGAATGGTACACTCAAAAGAAGTTCATGCAGGCATATGAAGTCATGCTTCATCCTATAGCTGGTGTGGATGAATGGGAAATTATAGATAGGCCTCTTGCACCACCACTGAACAGAATTCAGCCAGGAAGGCCTAAGACTAAGAGGACCAAGGAACCAAGTATTTTTTTTTTAGTTCTAAAACTTATGCAGTTCTTCAACTTTTTTACTTTTCTTTATTAACCATGCTACTCATATACATTGTAGGTGAAACAGCACCACCACCTGGAATTGAAAGATTACCTAAGAGTTTTGATTCTCAAATAAATTGTGGGACATGTGGTAAGACAGGCCATAACTCGAGAACTTGTGCAACAAGGAACCAGGTATAGTAGAGTTGTTTTAAAAATTTCCCTTCAAGTACACATAATTTATGTGTTTATTAATGTGAATTGGTCTTGTGTACATTGAAAATATTTTGCAGGGTGTGAATGTTGAGCCACCTGTACAAGAAGCTAATGTTGAGCCTCAAGTGCCTAATCAACAACAGCCAACAAAAAATACTTAGTGTTGAGATTCCAAAGAGTCGTGTGTAAAAGAAATTGTGGAGTACTGAATGGTTGTTAGTGTCTAAACTTAAACTTTATTTTGGAACCTTGGTGCTTTATGGCATGTAACCAACTGTTATGGTGGCATTTCTCTATGTTTGTGTTTCAAAATTGCAAATGCCATGCTTTTGTGTAACAGATGGTTTTTTGATTTTGAACAATATCATTACCATGACATCAGTACTTATGAATATGTTTTCCAGATTAGTTTCTTAATTATGGTATTTCCTTGTTTTGTTTTTTTTTTTGTCTGAGGGGTGTTTCCTTGTTTGGTTTGAATAATTAATTTGGTTCTTTTGGTGTCATCAGAACTAGAAATTTTGCCTCTGGAACATGTATTTTTTTGGAGGGAAAATTGACACGGTTGGTGTATATTTACGAGGGATTGTAGTTTTGGAGGGAATTAAGATGATGTGAGCATAGAAAAAAGGTGGGAAAAATCAACCAAAAGTCAAGCATACGGATTTGCCCTGCAAAAATATGACTTAACGACTAAACTAACGGAGCCGTAACCACCATGTACGAAAATGATATCGTAATTGATACTTGATGTACTGATATGTTATTTCACAAAGTTAAGAAACTAGAATTATCAGTGGCGGATACTTGGTGTACCATTCCTATAATTTTCCCTTATTATTAACGAGAAAGGGTGCGGGCGTTAATATTTCCAGCATCTGGATCAACTCTCTGTCTCTCCGCTCGATGCACAAACCAATTCAATAATTGCCAATGTAGAATTTGTCGAAAATAACCAACATCTATAATCAAGTTCAACAATTCATTTCACATGATCGAAATTGACACCCACCTTGTTACTAATGATATTTATAAGCGTAATTCTCATAATAGTCATTGTATTTATGGCAATCTTTCCAAGCTCAACATATAGATAACTAGCAAGCGCCTCCACCGTGCGCTCTCCAACTAGATATTTTCTAGTCTATCTCGACCACCTTGTGGTTCTTGAACCTCTTCCTCTCATCTCTATTCCCGAATATGATTACCATTGATATTGTCTCTTCAAGTTTTGCACAATCCCTCGCCATTGCCAGTGATGAAACTGTTGACCTGTCGATTTTCCATGCTGAAGAAGATCACGCTAAGGATGAAAGAGGGCAGTTCTTCCTCCTAGAGCGCCCCCTGACCCGCAAACCTGTCAACGTCTCTGACTTCCGATCTCACTTCAAGCGCATATGGAAACTTGAGGACTCGTTCTAGGTTCAGGATCGAAAGAAAGCAAGGTACCTGTTTGCTTTCAATTTGTTACGGGATGCCAGGAGAATTCTGCTTGGTGGACCATGGTACTTTAGACGGGCACCGATGTTCTTCCGTGAATATGATGGTATTCAGGATATCCACACATAGCAGATGAACGAGCTTCTCTTCTGGGTTCATCTCTCCAACATGCCTCCAAAGTTTGGACGTCCGAAGTGGATTAAAATTGTTGTTATGGTAGCAGGAACCTTTCTTGGTATGGACGACAAAGCATAGAAGGCAAATCGGACCATTAGGGTTAGGGTTTCTCATGCCCTAAATCGACACTTCTTTCTCCAAAAGGTAATCAAATTCTCTACCTCTGTTGATCAAGAAGTATCATTCAATTATGAGAACCTCAATGGACTATGCAAATCTTGTAACCTCATATGGCATGAAAAGGAAGCTTGTTCAGAATGATTTTTTTTTTTAAGGGAGACCACCCTTCCCACATGCCATCTATTGCCAAATCACTGTTTGGAGAAGGGAGTAGTAAACCTCAGAAGCCTATGATAATCAACAGAACATTGATAGCCCTGCCTATTGACAAGAACTTTGCTCTGGTCTCGTTGGGTGAGCCTGCTCCAATCGCTGGAAGTGGGGAAGAAGCAGATTCTAAGAATGCCACAATCAAACATGGTCGTGCCTTTACTCCTTCCCCATAGAAGCTGCAGAGGTCACTTCAAGATTTCATGGCAGGTACTCAATCTGACGCACCCACAAAGAAGGTAAAACTTCCAATGTTTTATGCACAGTTTACTGTTAAATCAATAGGCTTGGTAGAGTCACAGAGCGGGACTCTAATCCGAAGGGAGACTATCACAGACCTATGCATTACTGAATCAATCAACAAGAAAAGAAGACCGGGAAGCCCGCAAGGTTCCAGGAACAAGAACCCTTCTCAGTCGAAGAAAATCCCGGCTGCTGATGTGTTGACTTACCTCTATTGTGGCACACCTCCTAGCCCTTGCTCTAAGGGCAAGGAAAAAATTTAATGCTTCTCTTTATATTTGCATCTCCATGCCCTTTGATTTTGGATTATTTGTGTTTATTTTGTTGTGTCTGAACTTTATACCTATTATCCATGCTTCTGTCATAGAGTTAGGTTTTTTATTTTCTGTCCAATGTGCAGTAGTTTCAAGATAGGTGGTCTAGCCTATGTATCATGTTTGTGGCTTGTACACCATAAAGCCTTGTTCTATCTTGGAAATAGGTGATAGCGGGTGGATATGTAATGGTCATCTTGGCATGCGTGGTTGAATGAATTTTCATAAAAAAAAAAACATATAGATGATCATTTAACCAGGACAAAGTCTGGATTAGAGAATATTGCAAATTGGAGAGCTTGTGCAGTTGCATTACGTTGAGCTAAAAATTTGACACTAAGATTTACACAATTTAAAGGCATATGGTCTTTCTCGACTATAAACTTTGAAGTTGCTGATGCAGTCACTATATTTTATAGAACACGTTCCCACTCAGTTAAGTCCAAACTAGGGGCGGAACTAGGATTCAAATATACCTAGGGCTAAAATTTAAGAACAAAAAAATTGATTTTTTTTTATAGGTTTGGAATCCAATAGGAAGCTCATCCTCACGCCTTTGATATTACCATTCAAAACATAATACAGGGGGGACATAAAACCAAAACCCTGTAAATTACATAAATAACATAGCTAGCTAAACTTTACCCTACGAGGTCCGATCATTTCGAACTCAGCAATTACATCATTATTATCAATATCATCCGCATATGTCATTTTAATATAAAGAACCATTAAATCATCAAGAAAATCATCATTCATCTTATTTCTAAGTTGACTTTTGATGATGTTCATAGATGAGAATGTCCTCTCTGTTGTTGCTGTGGAAACTGGAAGAGTCAAAATAAGACAAATCAATCGATAAATCATGGGGTAAAGTGATGACTTACCGAATTCAACCAACCATCGACACAAATCAGATATAGAAGTTGTCTTTGCAAATCTTGGATCATTCTTAACATCTGCTATAAAGAACTCACACTCCAAATCTAGAGCAAGCATATCATATGATGAAAAGTCTGAAGGATAAAACTTCAAAGTAAGTTTACACACATCTTCAAGTTTAAATGCTCGAAAATTATAATGTGGATCAAATGAAGCACTAAGAAGAAGAATCTCCAAGGAACTTTCTGTAAATCTGCTTTCAAGCTCTCCCAACTGAAAGTCTATCATAGCATAAAGTAGATTGACACGATAATAGTGCTCATTTGAAATATTGTTTTCACAATCCCTTAACCCTTTCTTGTAAGGAGCTGTCATATCCGGTATAGAAATAACATGCTCATCACAAAATGCTCTAACCTTCATAATCAAATCATCCCAACCATTTTCTCTCATATCTTGAAGCTTTTCTTTTGTTATTGAAAGAAAATGCAAAACATTCAATATGTCCATGTCTTTTCTTTGTAAAGCTTGACACAAAAAGTCGGTAATCCTCATAATATCATGCATCATCAGCAAACAATACACAAAATCAAACTATTTCAAGGCCTTACCGAATCCTTTTGCTTCTCTTTGCACTTTGTCTACTCCATTCTTATACAAATCGTTAATAGTTGCTCGGGTAGCTCCAAACAACTTAATCAGACTTGAAATAGAACGAAGATGTGAACTCTAGCGAGTAGCCCCTGCTCTTTGCAAAGTGCAAGCTTGATTCATACCTGAACCTCTCTTAAGTGTACCAGCAGCCACTAAATCTGGGATATCCATTTCTCTGAAAGCTTTTAACATAGAATGTCTTTTTGCACTAGAATCAACAAAATTCACAATCATAGTCAAAGTAGAAAAGAATTGCCACAAATCATGCACTCCTTTAGCTATAGCATTTAAGTCAATTGTAAGCGATGAGCAAAACAATGAACATAATATGCATATAGACACTCTTTCAAAAACAAAGCTTGCAAGCCATTAAATTGACCACGCGTGTTGTTTGCACTATCATACCCTTGGCCATGTATATATTCTACTTGAAGATCATATTGAGTAAGGACCTTAGATATCTCATCCTTGAAAGTTTGAGAACAAGTGTCAATAACACTAATCACCTTAAAGAATCGTTCTCTAATAAACCCTTCACAATCAACAAACCGAAGAATTATGGCCATTTACTCATTATTTGACACATCAAGAGCTTTATCAATGAGAATGCAAAACTTAGAATCTCCCACCTCATCATGAATCTTGGCTCTTACTTTGTTGCCAAGAATATTTGCAATTTGTTTTTGAATCTTTAGAGATGTATACTTGGCATTTCCCGGAGCATTGTCTACTACTTTGTTGAATTCAACATGCATTCTTTTAAAAGACTCCAAAACCACGTCAAAGTTACCACCATTGAGAGAATCAATCGATTCATCATGACCTCTAAAAGAACATCATTGTCATGCCAACAACCTCACGGCCTCTATAGTGGCAACAAGCCTCAGCCTATTATTTGCTGCTTCTTGGGATGATAATGTGTGAATCACCCTTTCTATATGCCTTGAAGCGTTTCTCAAATTTTCCCACTTTTGCATTGAAGCATTAGTGATGGAATCGATGGAGAATGGCTTAAAATATCATTCACGGAATCCCTAATGGAATCAGTAATCTCCACTCCATTTCTACTTTCAATCTCATGATAATAATTCTCATTAACACTCGAAGAAGTGCCACTCTTAAATTATGAAAACAAATTCTTATAACGCTTGAGATTCCGGTTATCCGTCATGATATTCAATACACCTATAATGAATCATAGACGAAAGCACATATTTAAATAAGCTAAACTAATGCTGGTTTCAACTTCACTCTCTTCTTCTAAACAGAAAGAACAACCAAACAACTAATTTGCCCTCTCAATATATATAGAACAACCAAACCAAACTAATGTTGGTTTCAACTTCACTCTCTTCTTCTAAAATTTGAGTGCTGACAAGATGTATAATTTACCACTCTCAATATATATATATATATATATATATATATATATATATATATATTGCCATTCTCACTATCAATTAATTTAAAGGGTCTAGACCATAGAAAACTAAATTCTCACAAATGCTTTTTGATTACTAAATATGAATCTCTAAGAAAACAGAGAGTCAGAGAGTGGATACGATCATACGAACCTAGAATTCATAGCCAACTAACAATTTCTCATCAATTATAATATGAGTTATAGCAATTCCAAATAATTAATATTGAAAAGATTTAAAAGAAAGAAATGATCAAATAATCAAGTAATCAAATTGTTTACAGAAATCCTA
The DNA here is from genome assembly GCA_963682095.1 of Potentilla sterilis. Taxonomy (NCBI): domain Eukaryota; kingdom Viridiplantae; phylum Streptophyta; class Magnoliopsida; order Rosales; family Rosaceae; genus Potentilla; species Potentilla sterilis. Next base: position 31,050,496 of record OY821766.1, read on the forward strand.
GCTTTTTGGGGTTTAATTGATCGAAGAAGAAAGAAAGAAAGGAAGGAAGGGGAAGAATAGTTTATCTTTGGGCTTTGGAGTTGGATTGAACGGTTTGAACCCTAAGTTTCCTAAACAGAAACTGAGAAAGGAAGGGGCAGCCACGCATAGGTGGCACTGTGGCAGCCTAGGAGGAGCAGCAGGGTCGGGAGCCGGCCGGGGCTGCAGGGGCGCCAGGGTGCGGCATTGCGGGTTGCTGGAGTGAAAAGAAAATAAAGAGAACTGAGAAGAGTGAGAAGACGGAGAGCAGAGTGCGGGTTCTATCTTCTAAATATTTTTTTTCTTTCTCTCAAAAAACTACTTGGGCTAAAGCCCAGGTAGCCATGGACTGGGTCCGCCCCTAGTCCAAACCAAGTAATCTAACTTTTAACCTAGGTTTATCGATCCCGATGAAGATAATATGTGCTTCATGAATGCATTCATCTACTAGATCACTGAAGAATAAGTTCGCATTCAGTTATAATGAGAATAATTCAAGACTGGACTATACCCAATCAATTTGACCCGGAATCTAATTTTCAGGAGCACTACGTCGTAATCAGCAATAGTGAAATGTATGTTAGTGTGTTAGATGGCTATTATTGCCATGCCCAAATACAGTAAATACGAGTGTTGTCACTCAAATCATCAAGAAGTGAGTACAAAACTACTAGCATCTAGTTGGCCATAACCTTTTGCAACTACTTAAATTCGATCGAAGGCTTGCCACTAAGATTGTGGGTCTTTAGAGATGAGCCAATAAGCTACCACCATCTTTCGTCGATGTGCTTCAAAATGACAACCTTCCCTGTCCTCCGAGCATTAGCTATCTCACTGGCTCCATTGAAGTTGGTTTTTCCTTTAATTTTTTTTGTCTTGTTTAGTTGTTCTTCAGAGTTCAGCACCTGCATGTACTATTAGACTTTAGCTCGTTTCTCTATAAAAAAAAAATAAGACAAAAAATACTTTATACTCATCGGTTACAAAAGATGAATGGTAAACTGCTGAGTGTTTAATGAAAGATAAACAATCAAACACGTCATGGTCTAAAAATTCATTCTTAGTTTTCTTGTATTTTGATATCAATGCTTCAACAATCTCCTTTTCAATAGACTTTCCCCAAATGGTTATCATGAACACAAATTGGAAACACCAAACAATACATGCATATCCAAAGGAGGAGGTTAAACTTACAAACAATCTAATATATTATGGTCTCGAAACTCATCTTTAGTTTTCTAGTATCTTGATGTCAATGCTTCAACAGTCTTCCTTTCTATAGACTTTTCTAGTACATTTTTCTTGTATTTTAGAATGTTTATATATTTGTTTAATTGTTTACCACAGATCAGCTACTATCGCCTAACTTCTTATTTATTTATTTTTAAAAAAAATCACTTGAATGTTTTGCTATACTTTGTCTGTGAAGCTAAATTGTAAAAAAAAATTATATGTTTTTTTTATAAATTTCACTCCATAGATACGTTCTCGTAAAGTGATATGGATGACTAAATTACTATTTTGAGTACTAATATTACAACTTTAAGAACTAATAATACTATGGTAACGACTTATTTATAACTTTCGAAAATTATAGTATTGTGAAAATGAACAATCAAAAGTGATATATTTTTGCTCATCTATTATACTATGAACACTTGTAGAGATATACAATTGATATTGACGAGCTAGTACACGAGTCGAGACTATCAATGTAGTATCGATCAATTAATCTATGCCAAATAAGTAAAATAATGTGTGGAAGTAAAACTTCCGTTTCCACGCCTATTTTGCTTAGTCGACTGAGTGAATAATAAAATTAGATCATTATCATCCTATTATCCTTTTTTCTTAATCGACTTGTCATATAAATTTATATAATAAATATAATGCTAAGACATCGTGTAAGTGTTTAACTTTTAATTATGTCATTATTATTGGTTGAAATTAAATTAAAATACGATTTTTTTTTCTTTTTTTCGTTTATAGGCTCCTTTAGAGCCGCTCAACAATCTGCGACTTTAGAATGTTAGCCCACAGTTAAAAAATTGGCTTAAACGAGTAGGATTAGATTGCATTATTAAGATTAGTGGGATCAATTTTGGATTGAGGGTAGATAGATGTTTACTCAGTCATTGGTTGAACACTTATAACAAAGATGAACATTGTTTTTTCGTTAATGACATTCCGTTTTGTTATAGCTTAATAGATGTTTATATGCTTACTAGTTCGCCAGTTAGTGAAAAATCAGTATTAGGTGCTTTAGATCGCCCTGAAGCCTTGTTTATAAAGGGTTTTCCTAATTACTCTCATGGAGAGGCTATTATTAAGGGCAAGGTTAAGCTATCTTGGCTCTATACCACATTTTTCAATATGGTGGTAGATGAGAATAGTCCCGAGTGGACAACATACCTTAGGGCTTACTTCTTATACGTCATCGAATCGTATATCATACCCGATGCGAGCACGGGTGGGGTGTTGTTGAAGTATATAAGTCTTTTGGACGGTATGGATGCAATTGGAGATTCTGCTTGGGGAGCGGCTGCATGGGCAAACATGCATTCTTGCTTGAAGGATAATAAAATCAACGGCTTAGCATATTCTTTGATGGTAAGTAATTTTTTATTTTTTTTACTTCCATCTTAATTTCCTTTCTTGTGCATATTATTCTTTGATGAATTTTATTTTACTAATGTAGTTTATATGTATTTGTCCTTTTAGCTATTTGTCACTATGCGCATACAGCCGCTACGCGATTTTCTGATTAATGAGCCCCAGAATCAGCCTCAGGATGTGCCGAAAGATGAAGAAATGAGGTTTCCGCTATTATTGTGGTGGTCCCGGTTATTAAAGAAAACATATTCTATTAACTCTAAATTTAAATCAAAACACGATCTAACACATATACGGTAGGAAAAAAAAACAAAAAATCAACATAAATTATCGCTAAATCCAACATTAATTGTGGAATATAACACAACTCAACAATAAATATATTTTATTAACACTAAATTTAACACTAAACATATTCTATTAACTATAAATTTAACTCTAAACATAATTTAACACATATATGATGAAAAAACTCAAAATCAACACAAATCATCGCTAAATCCAACATTAATTGAGTAATTTAACACAAATTAACAATAAATATATTTTATTAACATTAAATCTCACACTAAACATATTCTATTAATACTAAATCTAAAACTAAACATATTCTATTAAGGAAAAATTTCACACACAGTACCTGAACTTAGGTGGTCAGGTCAGTTTGATACCTCAACTTTTTTTCGTACGATAAACATACTCCAACTTATTTATCCGTACCGAATGTGTACCCACGTCACTGTTTTGATGACGTGGCCTTAGGTGGTCAGGTCAGTTTGATACCTGAACTTAGGTGGTCAGGCCAGTTTGATACCTGAACTTAGGTGGTCAGGTCAGTTTGATACAAAAACAGAGGTGCCACGTCATCAAAACAGTGACGTGGGTACACATTTGGTACGGATAAATAAGTTGGAGTATGTTTATCGTACGAAAAAAAGTTGAGGTATCAAACTGACCTGACCACCTAAGTTCAGGTACTGTGTGTGAATTTTTTCCTTCTATTAACTGTAAATCTAACTCTAAACATAATCTAACACATATATGGTGATAAAATTCAAAATCAACACAAATCATCGCTAAATCCAACATTAATTGAGTAATTTAATACAAATCAACAATAAATATATTTTATTAACAGTAAATCTAACAATAAAAATATTCTATTAACACTAAATCTAACACTAATCATATTCTATTAATTGTAAATCTAACTCTAAACATAATCTAACACATATATGGTGAAAAAACTCAAAATCAACACAAATTATCGCTAAATCCAACATTAATTGAGTAATTTAACACAAATCAACAATAAACATATTTTATTAACGCTAAATCTAACACTAAACATATTCTATTAACTCTAAATCTTCTATCAGACATTTTATCAAACAGTGGGCATGCAAACACACAATGACACAAACAAAACAAATCAGATGATCACCTGAATCAGCGACTCGAAGAGCTTGGAATAAGAATTTCAAGTTTTGAAAGAAAATTGACAAAATTTTGAAACAATTTAAACATAAGAGACCCCGTCTCGTACGGGTTCTCAGTCTTATATATGTTACAGATTTCATTTTTCTTTTTATTTATGTTATTTTAGCTAAAAAAATATTTTATTTTTTTTATTTATGTTGAAATTGTCCTCATTCAATGTCAATCGTAAATGAGAAGGAAACAACCAGATCACTTTCATCCAAAATTGTCATGATGAAGGTTTTCTTGAATACCTTGAACACATTATTGGGACTAAGAAATGTGTCGAGAGAGTGAATATCACATATACTTATTTTCGAAAGAAAAGTAGACTTATATTTATTTTCGAAAGAAAAAGTAGAGTCACGCGTATCTACTTTTATTTATTTTCGAAAGAAAAATAGACAAACTCCCAGAAGGGGGGTTTAGGGGTTTTCAACTCGTCTCTTGAAATTTCTCTCTACTCTTCAACTCGTCTGTTCATTCTTCAATCATTCTTCAACTCGTCTCTTCAACATTCTTCAACTGTGTTCGAACTTCGGAGCCTTCATACATTTCAAGTATTAGATTAAGATTTTATATTTCGAACTTCTTCGCAATAATAACTTGTACTAGGATTAAGAGGGCAGGATTGGAGAACACTGCAAATTGGACTTGGTCGATAGGACGTTGAGATAGAAACCTTACCGTGAGGTTGAGGCAGTCTAGAGGCATGGGGCCTTCTCGATAATAATCTTCAAAGTCACAAATGAAGCCACTATATTTCGGCCTTCTCGATAATAATCTTCAAAGTCACAAATGAAGCCACTATATTTCGGCCTTCTCGATAATAATCTTCAAAGTCACAAATGAAGCCACTATATTTCTGAGCACACGTTCCCATTCAATAATATCCAAACCGGCCACACCAGTTATCTTCTTAGGTATATCGACTCTAATGAAAATCATCTGAGCTTGGTTGATGTATACATCTACCTGATCATTAAATTAGGGGTGAACTCAGTTCCATCGGTTCGAATTAAAGTACTAACCGAAAACTAAAACCAAGACCTCATATTTATCTATTTTAAAACCGAAACTGAAAAAAATATATTAAAATCACGGTTTTGGTTAACCTACAATTCAGTTCGGTTTCGGTTATATAACCTACTACCCATAAGATCTTTTTGCACTTGATCAATAAAAACAATAAATGTAAAGTAGTAAACTACACGTTCAATACTTCATATTAATTACATTCATGAAATACATAATCATTATAATAAGTGAATTAAAAAGTGGTAAGTCGGAAACAAGAAACAAAATCAATTAAGTATTAACCAAACAAAATCAATTAAGTATTAACCAAACGATAAAAATTAATTATATTTCTTGAAACACAACTGTTGACAGTAGCCACAGAGGGGCTACATAAGCCCACAGACCCGCAGCCAGTGCATCCGGGGCCGGACTGCGGCCTGGCGCAGGATTACCAGCACCCGGACCCGAGGTCCAGCAGTCTACCTTGTGACCGGGGGCCCGGGGACCGGGGACGCCAGCTTGCCGAGCAGGCCACCAGAGCTGTCCTTTTGTGTGCGAACAGAAGGAAACCAGTCTCACATCGAAGAGTAAGGCCAGACCTCACGCCCGACCACCTATATAAGGGCCTCAACTACCCCCTTTAATAGGTAACTGATCTCGATCTCCAACTGCTTATCACTCTTGCTTAAGTTATCTATTCACCCCAACTGTACTAACTTAGGCATCAGAGAGGAGAAGACCGGCCCGCCCGGTATTCCCCTTAGTTAGCAGGTTCGCAGGAGGAGATCACATCCAGATTCATCAGTTTCCACTAGGCCTACAGGTTTGGGCAGAAACAACAACAAATATTATGTTTAACACTTAAAGACCATAATCATGTATGCAAGCCTATCTTATGTAACCCCCAATAAATTAAATTGTAACGCACGCATAATACTATATTAAATATTAATAACTAAATACATATATGTCGGTTTTGTTTGAATTGGTCGGTTTTCTACATGAGTGAAACTGCATACTGAAATCGACCTATTCGGTTTGGTACAATTTTCAGAACCGATAAATCGATTTTTTCCCGGGCCAAAAACCCTAAAACTGAGGTCAACGCGAGGTTTGTCCCTTCTCCCGACCGGGACGGAACCCTCGATCCCCGGGGCTCAGACAACCCTGAGCAGTACGATGAGGGGGGGGGGGGAGATAAAAAAGATGAAGGCAGAAGTCGCGCAATTGCGAGAGGAGGGCAATCGAGACCGACTAAAGGCGGATGCCCGGTGCCAAGAGTTGGAAGCGGTAAACATCGCCTTACTGGCGGCCCTGGAGAAAGGACACCGGCAGGACACCTCTCGGGCGGCATCACGGCCCGCAAATAAAGGTAACGAGTTCCCGCACCTAGAAGTGGGACAGCCTACGGGAAGGAGAAAGACTGCGCATTTGCCCACGCCACTCTTTCCGGAAGCTCTGAGGAATTCCGGGCCGGTTGAGCCCTCATACCGAACGAACTTGGCATCGGGCGAGCATGACAGCTCTACCGCGAGGACGCTTCAGACGCTCTCCGCCTCGGTGGCAGACATAAAGGACCGGTTGGAGGCCAGCGAGAAAAGGACAGTGCGACCGCAGGACAGTGCGCGATTCAACGAACGCACTGGACCTTTTCCACACCGGGTTATGGAATCCGGAAGGTCTGGTAACCAAAAGTCTCTGAAACTGACGTACTCAGGAACGAGCTGCCCATACCAACACCTGGACAGTTTTAAGTCACAAACGGGCACAAAGGGCTACTCGGATGCCACGTGCTGTAATGTGTTCCAAGAGACGCTCTCGGGGGAGGCATTGGGCTGGTTCTACGAGCTGTCATCAAACTCAGTGAAAACATTCGAGCAGCTGGCTGATAAGTTTGTCGGCCGATTCGTCCTCAGAGCCAAGGCGGCCCAAACGTCAACGATCCTTTTCGATTGCATGCAGACTGACCGCGAACCGCTGCGCGCTTTCGTTAACCGATGGCATATCGCCACGGCCGGGGTCAGGAACTTAGATAAAAGGATCGCTGAGATGACATTCAAGCAGGGGTTAAGGCCCGGGGAACTCTCGTACGCCCTGCGAGTAAAGGAGCCACTGGGGTACGATGAGCTGATGGTCGTGGCCGTCAGGCACGGCCAAGCGGAACATGAGACGTATGGGGATAAGATGCCCAAGCGAAGGTCGGGCGACCTATCACCAGCACCCTCCTATGAAAACAAGGCCGGGCGACAGGATCGCAATCGTACGCCCACGACCAGTAAGAAGGCCAAAGTATGGGAGGATTGGCGACCCCGCCAGAGCGGCGACATCAGTTCACGGGCAGGTGGAAGACCACCGTCTTTGCGATCGGCACGGCCCATGGCAGCAGCGCCAGAGGGGCGACAACCGCGGGCCTGGCCATTATGCCAGCAGGAAAACCCGAAGACCCAGCCTCCCGGACTAACGACCACCGACCCCAGAGAACGGTTGTGCATGGCCGAGTCCGGACAGATGACCGGCAAAAGGACAGGCAGGGTGCCCGAGAAGTAGGAAGCATACGCACCCGAGTCCCCGGAGGGATCGAGGTGCATGGAAGCATAAATATGATACATGGTGGGGACCACATAGATCGACTCACCCGGACCTCGAAGAAGCGATACTTAAGGTCGATCCAGGGAAAGGAAGTATATGTCTTTGGGGGAGGAAACGGCCAGTACCGGATCCGAGTATTGACCCCCGTGATGACACCGACTCTGACGACGAGAAGCTAAAACGACCGTCGGTTGTGGAAGAAACCGAAGCAATCTCCATTTCGGAGGATCACCAGGAACGAAAAGTGGTGATAGGAACGAAGCTCGCCCCGGCTGTCAGGCAAGAGCTCATCACTTTTCTCCGAGACAACAGTTCGGTGTTCGCATGGTTCTACGAGGACATGCCAGACATATCCCCAGAAATAGCCGTCCACCGGCTAAATTCGTTGCCCAACGTTCCCCCGGTGAGACAGAAAAGGAGGTCCTTCAGCCCGGCGAAGTATGAGGCGATCAGAGAGGAAGTGCAGAAGCTGAGAGGCATAGGTTTCATCCGGGAAGTCCAGTATCCCCGATGGCTCGCCAACGTGGTTATGGTCCCAAAGAAGGGAACCGACCGGTGGCGCATGTGCGTTGATTTCACCAACCTAAATCGGGCGTACCCAAAAGACAGCTTCCCGCTCCCCCGAATAGACCAGCTTATAGACTCCACATCCGGTTTTAAACTACTCAGCTTCATGGATGCCTACGCCGGATACAATCAGATAAGGATGAGCCCGGACGATGAAGAGCACACCTCGTTCACAACTGACCGAGGGACCTACTGCTACAAGAGGATGTCGTACGGTCTAAAGAATGCCGGGGCCACATACCAACGGATGGTAAACCGCATGTTGGAGCAGGAGATGGGTAAAACGGTGGAAGTGTACGTGGATGACATGCTAGTCAAAAGCTTGACCGCGGAGGCCCACGTCCGAGACTTGGCAGTAGTCGTCGGTAAGATGCTCAAGTTTGGGATGCGCCTGAATCCGAAGAAGTGCATTTTCGGGATTTCAGAGGGCCTGTTCCTAGGCCACATTATCAGCCAGCGGGGGATAGAAGCTAACCCGCTGAAGGTCCAAGCGATCCTAGACATGCAAACACTAGGAGAAAGAAACCAGGTCCAGATGCTGACCGGCCGACTGGCCGCCTTGGCCAGATTTATCTCCCGCCTGACCGATAAGTGCGCCCCATTCTTTAAACTGCTCAAGACACAGCAGTTCAAGAAAATTCACTGGGCGGAGGAGCACGAGGCGGCATTCCAATCCATCAAGACATACATGTCTGCAGTACCTCTCCTATCCAAACCGATGCCGGGCGAGATGCTATACCTCTACATAGCTGCATCAGGAACGGCCGTCTCTGCGGCTCTCGTCAGGAAGGAGGGCACGCTCGATCTCCCAGTATACTATGTAGGGAAGGGACTTACCGGAGTCGAAAGCCGGTACCCTGACATTGAAAAACTGGCTCTGGCCCTGATCGTCAGCGCCAGGAAGCTCCGACACTATTTCCAGGCTCATTCCATCACCTTGTACACCAATCACCCTCTACGGCAGATCCTGCAAAGACTGGATACTAGCGGCAGGCTCGTACGTTGGGCAGTCGAGTTGGGAGAGTTCGATATAACTTACGCCCCGCGAACGGCCGTCAAGGGCAAGGCCGCTGCGGATTTCATATGCGAACTCACCCCGATGGCAGTAGAAGCGTACTCCGGCCGGTCCGAGGGCACCGAAGCAGTTCAAGCCATAAAGGTCGAACCATGCCTCCCCAGCGGTTGGAAGCTTTATGTGGACGGCTCTGTAACGAGCAAGCGGAGTGGAGCCGGCGTCATGCTAACTTCACCCGATGGCCAGTCATACGAGTATGCCCTGCGGTTCCTTTTCAATACTTCCAATAACGCCGCTGAATATGAGGCCCTCATAGCCGGTTTGCAGCTAGCCAAGGAAATGGGGATCCCATCCTTGGAAATATACAGCGACTCGAGCCTGGTGGTAAACCAGATGAACGAGCTGTTCGAAGTCAAGGAACCCCAGTTAGCCTCCTACCAGGCTTTGGCCAAAACCCTGATCGAGCAATTCCAGGGCGCAACGATTCAGCATATACCCCGGGAGGCAAATAGGCATGCGGACGCCCTAGCAAGGTTGGCAACCGGAAACTACCCACCATAGTACCGAAGAGCTAAGATTGAAACCCTCCAGAAATCGAGCATAAGCAAGACCATCTCCGAGATATTTGCGGTAGAGGAGGTGCCACCGAGCTAGATGGATCCGATAATTAAATACCTGGTTGATAAAACCAGCCCCCAGGATAAAGTAGAGGCTAGGAGGCTACACCTCCGGTGTGCCAGGTACAGCCTCCTCGGCGGCAAGTTGTACCAAAGAGGGCACAGCTTCCCCCATCTAAAATGTGTAACTAAAGAGGCGGGAGAAGCCATCATGCAAGAAATCCACGAAGGAGTGTGCGGTAACCATTCTGGCGCCCGATCCTTGTCTCATAAGTCGCTACGGGCAGGATACTTTTGGCCAGACATGGCAGCAGCGTCGAGAAAAATATCAGGCGGCTGTCACAAGTGCCACATGTATGCCACTACACCTCATGCTCCGGCAATCGCGTTGTCAATTTTGTTAGCGCCATGGCCGTTCGCACAGTGGGGGCTAGACATCATCGGCCCTTTCCCAATAGTTATGGGACAATACAGGTACGCCATCGTAGCCGTTGACTATCAGACAAAGTGGGTCGAGGCGGAACCCCTAGTCAAGATTACCGAGGAACGGGTGAAAAAATTCCTATGGAAGAACATCTACTGCCGGTTCGGGGTGCCGCAGGGTGCCGCAGACCATAGTCACGGATAACGGGACACAGTTCAACAATGCTGATCTCATCTAGTACACGGCCTCCATGGGGACCCGGATGTTGTTCGCCTCAGTGGCGCACCCGCAAACCAACGGCCAGGTTGAAGCGGTCAACAAGATTATCAAAAGTCTCCTCAAGAAGAAGCTCGATGACAAAAAAAGATGTTGTGCTGAGGAACTCCCCGCGGTTCTATGGGCCATCCGGACGACAGCAAACCAAGCAACAGGGGAGACCCCGTTCTGCATGGCATTCGGAAGCGAAGCGGTACTCCCTGTAGAAATTGACATGCCCAGCGGCAGGGTCGAGAATTACGACGCTGAAACAAACGCCGAGGGCATACGGCTTAACCTGGATCTCATTGAGGAGCGGCGCGACCAAGCGCATATGCGAAACCAAACATACAAGCAACGGGTCGCTCGATACTATGACAGAAAGGTCCGGGAAAGGAAGTTGCAAGTGGGGGATTGGGTGATGAAGAAAGTTCAGAAAAAGCCGCTGGCCTTGGAGCCAACGTGGGAAGGGCCTTACCAAATCACCGCAGCCGCAGGTCCGGCGACATTCCACATCATAGACACCGAAGGCATCTACTCCACCCGCCCGTGGAATATCCAGCATCTGCGGTTCTACCCTAAGTGAGATTACTGCCTTAAAAATGGACAGTACTGTATTTAGTACCAACGTTGCAATACAGATAGTCACTACCTCTAGAATGAACTACAGCTGGTTACAAAGTAGATACATCTGCCAAGTATATAAAAAAAAAAACCCGCTAATCAGCGCCACCGGAGCCTCTAATCCCTGACCCACCAGCCTTGAGAGACCGCTCTTGCTCCAACTTCTCGGCCAAGACTACCTCAGCCTCCATCCGCTCGGCATCAAGCCACCCTTTCTCCCTCCACTCCAGATACGCATCATTTATACCCTTCGCACGGGCGGCCTCCAGCATCTCTACAAGTTCCACCGACTCCAGGAAGTCGTCAATAGCTTTATCAGCGGCTTCGGCAAGTTGGGACTCTACGAGCTTCTCCCCTCCCTTGAGGACTGTTGTTACTTGGGTCTGCAGCTCCAAAATCTTCGCCTCCAATTCCATAATCCTCTCTTCCCGAGCGACCGCCAGTCGACCGGCCTCCTCCCTCTCCTGCGCAAGCTTAGCCTCCGCTAATGACAGCTGCATGGTGAGGTCCTCCACTTGCCTTTCCAGAACCGGAGTCTCCTCACTAGGCTCAGCGGCGTAAAGGCTATGAACAAGCTGGAACAAGTACACAAAAGAAGAACATCAGCTCGTAGCACAAAAAGGGAGAGGGAGAGCAGAAGAACCTCATTGCCACACAGGTACGCGATCAAACTTACCCGAAGACCCAATTCCACAGCTTTCTTCCTGCCCTCGCCCGGCAGCACATCTCCGGCGGCCTCCCGATTAAGTCCCAAGGCCTCAATGGTAGATACCACAAACCTACCAAAACCACCACCACCAGAGCCGCGATCGGCTTCCGGCTCAACGGTTTCCCTACTCCTTCGGCCACTGGTTCCCTCCGCCAGAACCAATGCTGACCCCCTACCGGCCGAGTTGGACGCCCCGGTATCAAACATCCTCGCCCTCTTGGCCGGAGCTTCGCCAAGACCGCTTCTGCGGTACCAAGTCATCTCCGCTGCCTCTCTCTCCCGCGGGGCTCGTATCCCCACCGGCCGCGCTAGAGGTTCCGGACCCGGTGAGCCCACCGATCCTACATCCCGAATAACAAGTGGGGCATTCTCCTTACCGCCCGGCCGCCTACCGTAGTGGGAATCCGGAAACATGAGCGGCACATGAGTACTATGCACCGTGCTCTCTAGGGTGTCCGGATCTACAACGGTTTTCGTGGCCATCTCCCCCATCTCCATCAACCTCTGGGCCACAAGTTCGTCATCCGCCTCGACAGTCTCCTCGCTCCGAACAGCGAGTCGGGGGGCATTAGCTGCAAATCAATAAACCGAGCGGTTAGAATAAAATACGACTGCACAAAACAACAGTGCAAGGCACTTTACCAGGTTTCTTTCCCATCTCGCATATCTCCAACACATTCCACCAGATGAAATTGTAAGAGCTCCGGCCCAGGCTATCCCAGCAAACAAAAAGCCGGGCTATCCGTTGCCTCTTCAAGTCGACCAACCGGTACGACTGATCCCCGATAGCTTGATAAGCCCCGGGCACCCGAAAGCTCCTCGAATTACGCTGCCACCTACCCCCGACCATCACAACCTGTCTCCTCCATACATTCGAAACCGACAACGGCAGGTGAGTGATGGGAGGATCGAAATCCCGCGCGGCAAAATTGACACAGCCGGAGGCCTGGGCCTTTTTGCAATAGAGAATCTTATACAGCGCCCGGAACTCATTTATCGTGGGCCAATCCATGTTGCTAAGACTGAATAAGCACCCGAGACCAAGCAACTGCCTCCATTGGTTGCTAGGAAGCTGGGCGGGGGAGACATTTATCAGACTCAGCACGTACTGGACAAACTTGGGCAGCGGCAGAGATAGCCCATGCCGAAATTGATCCTCAAAAACGGCAACCCAACCCTCCTCCGGGTTGCAGGCCAGTTCCCCGGGATACAGGCCCCGGAGCTTAATGGAGGAGTCAATGCCCCACTTCGCCCGAAAATCCCTTATCTAGCCAGCAGTCATGCTTCTGGTCGGCTCGTCACAAAAATCAGCATGTCGCCATCCAACAGCTGGTACCTCACGGACCCTCCCGACGATGCACGGCCGACACCGACAGGATTGGCTGACCTCCCAGATTCCATAAAACCTACGAACAGAATTTACCCTACGCCCAGTTAGTTATGTAGCAAGATAACAACGCAGACAGACGACAAACGAGGAGCCGAGCTTCAACAAAATACGACAGGAGGAGAGGAGGGGGGTGCGAAGCATCTTATAGGCGGAAAAACTACACCTTGTTGATAATTAGGGCAATCAAAAGGGAAAGGCAACCCCAGCCGCAGATTCCCTCCATCTCAGACCGCTCCCTACTGACACGTGTCTCAGCATCGATAAAGCTCCCACGCCATCATAACTTATGGGACTGATGGGCTCTCTCCTTCATTGCATGTCAGCCACCTGTCCCGCCTACAAGCGGCAGTTAGGGGAGGTAGGAGCGAGAACCGAGGCGTCCAGCCCCCCCACTTCCCCAAGAGTCAACCTCAAATCAAGAAAAGGCACACCACCGGTTATGTAGTATTCATCCGGCTCCATGGCACACCACCGGTTATGTAGTATTCAACCGGCTCCATGGCATTCCACCGGTTATGTAGTATTCAACCAACTCCATTGCATTCCATCGGTTATGTAGTATTCAACCGGCTCCATGGCATTCCACCGGTTATGTAGTATTCAACCAACTCCATGGCATTCCACTGGTTTAGTCACTCTCCTTCGCCCTTGCGGGCAAGGACAAACCAGCAACAATTCAAGGCTTCAAACACATGGGATGTATAAACCCGGGAGAGTTTACATCTAACACATGCAAACCCTTCCAGCAGGCTAAAAACCCTGCATCACACTGAACTGTGATACATTTGGGGATCCATGGCGAGACTTGTTATCTCCACGCCACCCCACCAGGCAGATTGTTTCTCTAACACAGAACAAGTCTCCCCGCAGGCTAGAAACCCTGCACATTACCTCACGCTTATTCCAACACAAGCTGAGAAGAACTAGCAGGTGTTAACCGGTGCTTCAACATGGCCGCAACACCCCACCGGGGTACCTGTTGGCTTATTCCACGCTCCCAAAGGCCTCCCCGCAAGCTAGCAACCCTGTACATTACCCCACGCTTATTCCAGCACCAGCTGGGCCGAACCACCGGGCTACTCCCCGGCCTGCCTCCCATGCACTCGTCCGGGTATAACCCCGTTCCACACGCCTTCTCTGCCCGAACGCCCGGTCACGCCCAATCTTCAATGCGGACTTGGGGGACTGGGCATCGTTAGGTCGGTAACCCTGCGGGTCTGCGGGACAGGAGCGAGACATATTAAGTCCCCATTCAAGATTGCACTTGACCGGGAACTTGGGGGACTTGTTGACAGTAGCCACAGAGGGGCTACATAAGCCCACAGACCCGCAGCCAGTGCATCCGGGGCCGAACTGCAGCCCGGCGCAGGATCACCAGCACCTGGTGTTGAAACAAAAAAAAAGAGGAGGATAATGAAAATACAAAAGCAAAAGTAAAAGTAAAAAAAAAAAAAAAAAAAAAGAGAAAAAGAAAAGAGAAGTGAAATATGTGGAGTCTAGCCGTAGCCACTCAAGGCCGTCTAAGTGTTTGAGTTTGATCATGATTAATATGTGACAGCTCTCTTGATAGAGATCACAGCTTTCTTCCCGTATCATAAGTTGTATCAAATACAGAAGTTATCTTGGGACTCAACCTCATCATCCAATCACTACATAAGAGACCATATGCCTTGCAAAAGAAAAGAGACAGAGGAGAACAGACGGAGAAGCACAGAGAAGACGAGAAGAAGCCAGCGTAGAAGGGCAGAGGAGGCTAATCAATACCAACACAAAGGACAGAGCAGTCTAACGGAGGAAGAAGGACAGACACGATACTGAAGCCTGCGCGCATACCAGGAATTCATCTACAAGGTTCGTCGAAGACTTTTTTTCATGCAGCTCTTGTTCTGTTCCTAATACTCAAAGCTTGATGCTTTTCAATTGCCTCGTGGATGGTTACTTAGTTCCTCGAGGCCTTGTTGCCTTCACAATCCCTTGCCGATGGTTCTCTTAGTTCTCTGGCTATTCTTATGTTCCCCTGGTTACTATGGTTCTTTTGGTTCTCTATGGTTACTCAAATACAAAGGTCACTTTGGCTACTGACTTTGGTTACTGGTTGCTGTGACTATGGCTCTGGATACTATGTTACTGGTTCTCTGATACTATGGCTCTGGATACTTTGGTTACTGTGTTACTGGTTTCTGGATACTATGACTTTGGTTACTGGTTCTTGGTTACTATGTTTCTGGTCACTATGGATACGATACGATGGTTATTGTTTATGATGGTTACAATGATCTGATTACTATGTCACTGTGATCTCTGAATTCTTGTTTACTCAAGGCCTAGCTGTCTCTCAAATCCTTTGATTATGGTTTCCTGGTTACGATGGTTATGGTTCTCTGGTTACTGTGCTTTATGGTCTCTGGTTTCGGGTCACTATATTCTCTGGTTCTTGGTTACTTTGATAATCAGGTTCCTCTTGCTACGTCCTAAACCAAACGCACCAAGCTCTGTGCACAGTTCCATAACAAAAGCTCTCTATTAACCACTACATTCAAAGGCCTATTCCGTATCAACCACCATAACCAAATTTATAGTCTGTCCTATGTTCCTTATATTTCTACTAAAAAAATCTGGAACTTTTGACAGAACATGAAATATGAAATATGGCACAAAGCAAAAGATATGGATGTGATGTTGCAGACCATATGCACAAGACAACAAAACTAAAAGTTGTGAAGAGGTGCTGCCGTAAGTAAAAGTTTGGCGGTGCTATTCAGTTGATCAGAGGCTTCAATCAAGTTCAATTGAAGGAGATGCGATAAAAGCCTCACTTTGGTAATCTGAAGTATAAGACAAAGAAAAAAAGATTAATAAGCTCACCAATATGCTGCTGTGATAACCTCTCAAGCACGAATGAGCCTCTACACGAAATCTCCACAAGTCCACCAGAAGCTCACTAATATGTTGCTGTAATATCCCCTCGAGTACGAGCCCTCTTTCACCTCAAGTCCAATATGCTACTGCAGCAACCCCTCAAGCACGAGTTCACCTCAAATCAAAATATGCAAGAGCTCAGTGCCAATCAAGTTCAGAAAGAAGAAAGAAGAAAGGAGAAGTGGTGGAATCCTCACGAGATTTATATGCAGAAGTCCCAATTGCATGCTCAAACCTTTTCGGACCAGAATGCAGTCGCCACCCATCCTCAATTCCGACTCCAATTCGACTTCTGTCTTTGAGTCCATCTCAGAAGCTTAATGTCCACGTTCCTTTTCTCCTACGTCATGAATATTGAAGTAAAGTGGCAACGAGCTGAATTTAAAGAATAAGTGGCAGAATTAAAAAAAGTGGCATCTGTGAGTTCTTGGCTTCATGGACTCTTTGAGTTCTGGGCTGCATGAAGCCGACGAATGCTATCTCCTCGGGTTTCGACGAAAGTCAACAAGCAGTTTCAGTGGCGGGTGTCCAAATCAAATACATAAATATCGGTTTCGTATAATGATGCTTCAAGACCTAAATTCCTATTGGTACAAAACCAAGAAAGCTTAAATGCTGCTTTATGAACTACGGTCGGTTTGATCCCTCAAAAGGGGTACGTAGGCAATCTAGCGACCCACTAGATACAACCACATATTTCAAATCGAATCCCTGACTTCGCCAGACAAATCCTTAGCCCTACAGTCAAATTCACTCAAGCACCAGAAAAAGCAAATCATTCCCATATTGCATCGAAAGCAGACTTGAGGGCATTAAACCTTCACAAATGTCTCAAACATGAATTACAAGCAAATGGGTCATCTACCCATTTAAATCCCAAAAGCCTGGAACTACATGAGGTTTGATCCCGCAAAGGGTATGTAGGCAATCTAGAACCAAATTTATCTAGATGCAACCGCGTCCTAAACACAAAGTCGAATGCCTGGTTCTCTTACACCAAATTCGTCCAGACACTACTCACATTCCAAAATCAAAGCCTTCCATTGAGTCATTCACTCATTGGAACTCTTGAACTACGAGTGGCTTGATCCCTTCCAGGGTACGTAGGCAACCCAACATGAATTCCGGGTGCAGCCGCAAAAACAAACTAACTCACATTGGTTTCTTTATAAGTGGAATCAAAAGGTTTTCCCTCGTAACAAGGGATTGTAATTAAGAGACACATTCTGTCTTGAATGGCTCAAACCCGAAATAATTAAAACTCTATTCGATTAATGAATATGAGTGAGATTACGTTGGGTGACATTTTACACTTCTTGCAATGTTACATTTTCGCCCAACACCTGGACCCGAGGTCCAGCAGTCTACCTTGTGACCAGGGGCCCGGGGACCGGGGACGCCAGCTTGCCGAACAGGCCACCAGAGCTGTCCTTTTGTGTGCGAACAGAAGGAAACCAGTCCCACATCGAAGAGTAAGGCCAGACCTCACGCCCGACCACCTATATAAGAGCCTCAACTACCCCCTTTAATAGGTAACTGATCTCTCCAACTGCTTATCACTCTTGCTTAAGTTATCTATTCATCCCAACTGTACTAACTTAGGCATCGGAGAGGAGAAGACCGGCCCGCCCGGTATTCCCCTTAGTTAGCAGGTTCGCAGGAGGAGATCACATCCAGATTCATCAGTTTCCACTAGGCCTACAGGTTTGGGTAGAAACCACAACAAATATTATGTTTAACACTTAAAGACCATAATCATGTATGCAAGCCTATCTTATGTAACCCCCAATCAATTAAATTGTAACGCACGCATAATACTATATTAAATATTAATAACTAAATACATATATGTCAGTTTTGTTTGAATTGGTCGGTTTTCTACATGAGTGAAACTGCATACTGAAATCGACCTATTCGGTTTGGTACAATTTTCGGAACCGATAAATCAATTTTTTCCGGTTTCGACTTTCCGGTGTCGGTTCAATGTGATTTTGATCGATTTTCCAGTGTCAGTTCGGTGCAGTGCAGTTTTGACCGGTGTATTTAGACCTCCAATCTTTTCATAGTTATTGTTAACAAAGTCAACTCATGTAAAATTTACCAACAAAGACATATTAAAAGATTTCTAAAATAATATTCAATCAGGTTAAATTTTCTTCTCCTCCAACAAAAACCCTAACACATACATATTTCAACTACATTAGCCATTGAAATTCTATGGGTACTCGTCTGTGGTTGAAGAAAAATTATTACAAAATTATTGATGTGCATGTTTTAATACTCAATTATGAATTTATACTTAGGACAAAATTCAGTTTAGTACCCTCAACTTTTGGGTAAAAATCAGAATGACCCCTCTTTTTGAAAAAAAAAATCAGAATGATTCATTAACTTTCAAATATGATTTCCCAGGTCTAAAATTTCAAGTGACCTCGAAATGTGACGTAAGTTGTTGTTTTGGAACTAGCAACAAGGGCCCACATTTGGCTGATTATGACCATATCTTTTGTATGTACACTTTATTTATGATTAGGATCATAATTATGTGTTTTTTATTACTACCTTTTACATCTAACCAGCCTCTTATGAGTATGTTAATTAGGTTTCATATCAAATTTAGAAGGTTTAATATGTAAATTATCCATTTTACCTTCTATGAAGGTTTCAATATTTGAGTATGGGCTCTTGTTGTCAGTTCTAAGTCAGCAGCTTACGTCACATTTCGAGGCCACTTGAAATTTTAGACCCGGGAGATTATATTTGAAAATTTAGGGGTCATTTTGATTTTTTTTTTCAAAAATATGGATCATTCTGATTTTTACCCAAAAGTTGAGGGTACTAAACTGAATTTTGTCTTTATACTTATAAGGGTCGATAACCACCAGATCAGATTTTAGAACTTTTGTTCCTACTAGCAAAATAATATTAGCAAAATTTTCATCAGCAAAAAAAAAATGACAATTATACCCTTGATCAATTAAATAAATCCAAAATAGACCTCTATTAGGGTAATAGAGGGTTAATCGTTGATCGTTAATCGGAGACTAAGTCCGGATTCTGGTAAAAAGTGATTGGATTCAAGCGACGATTGACCATCGACCATTGACCATTGTCCCATACAAATAGAACCATGACCCCTATAGACCCCTACTACCCTCTAATAGACATTTAATTTCCCTCAATAGATCACCTAATGTCCCAAATAAAACTTTATTTTTGGCCACCAGTCCTCTATTGCCCCAATAGAATACCAATAGATTGATTTATGCATTTACAGTAAATTGTTATAATCAATTTGTGCTCTCACTTTGACATCAAAGTACAAAAATTGTAAAAAAATGACTTGATAAAAACAACAAAAGCATGAGATTGAGAGAGACGTTCCAATCAACGTCGAATATTTGTAAGCTATTACATAGAATATATAGCATTAATATACCAAAACTAACAGTTATTACATGATAACGTACCAAATGTTAACCCATTATTACAAAGCCTGAATCTTAAGTTCTTAACAAATATATAAAGCTATAAAACATAGATTCAAGTAGAGGTGGATTCGGTTCCATTCGGTTCGGTTTTTGACCAAAACCGAGAACCAAACCGAACTAAAAATTCAGTTCGGTTCGATTCGGTTTTTATTTTTAGAGGGAGTGAACCGAAAACCGAACCAAACCGAACGGTTCGGTTCGGTTTTTTTTCGGTTTTTTTTTTTTTTGCAAAAAATGTAATATTAAATATTTGTATTTAAAAAAACCTTTGTGAAGAATTCAAAATTCGCTAATTCGACAATTCAAGTAATTGAGTTTTTTTTTGTTCCTGATAGTTCCTTATTTTTATAAGCATACGCATACAATCTATTGGTAATATTTATGACAACAAATCATCAATCTACAAAAATTGTAACCACCAAAGTCTTAACTCTTAAAAATTCAAACTATGACATCATAATTTAATATTTTTAAATTAAAAAAATATGGCCTTGGATTTTTTAGGCAACACAACACTCTTAATATTTTACCTAGAGTCCTACACGGACATTTTGAATATTTTGACATACACACAACCTCACACAAAAACAAAATAAAATATAAAATATTAATAAAAAAGTAAAATATATAATCATAAAACCTAAAATAACATTAATCAAATCAAATATTTAATAATAAAATACAAAACGACATCTTTTTAATGAGAATTCAGTTTTTTGGTTCGGTTCGGTTTTTCACAAGGTAAAACCAAAAACCAAACCGAATTGATTCGGTTCGGTTTGGTTTTTTCCTTTCGGTTCGGTTTTTTTTTCGGTTCGGTTTTTTTCGGATTTCGGTTCGAATTTCGTCTCGGTTTTTTTGGGGTTTCGGTTCGAATTTCGTCTCGGTTTTTTTCGGTTTCCGGTTTCGAATGTCTACCCCTAGATTCAAGGTCCTTATCTCCCCATCAGCTCCGAACTTCACACCGATCAACCACATCTTCACAATTGACTATGTGAAGTCAGCTTTAAATTACCCTTTAATCTTAACCCTACTGTCCCCTACGTCCAACCAACAATTTCAACCTAATCTCAAACCATAAACCGATTTGCTTAAACCGATTCAAATGCCAAATTAACACACACCCATTACGCCAAATCAAAGACATAAACGAAAGATGAAAAATTGAACTTACCACCGAACTTAATCTTCTGGTTAGCATCGAGCCCGAATTTGAGAGAATGGTAAGGAAGGATCCAGAAGATCCTGGAGAGAAAAACTGAAAAGGCGAGAATCAAAATGATGACGCATTGGAAGCTCAACTCTCGAGCGATTTTGTTAAAGAATCTAGAACATTCGGGACAGATGAACCGAGAAGCGTCGTGAGTTTTGTCACTCTAGTGCTGGTCGTGTAGGCTTTTCTCACCTTTCCCCATTTGCAGACCATCTGGGACTCTCTCTCGCTCACATATTTGGGTTTCTGCTATCTCTAAATCTCCATCACTCAGAGAAGGAAGGGCGCGAGAAGAGTAAAGATCGAAGAATGCCTTAATCCGGCTTATGACACCATAAGAGAGAGATTTGAAAGTTAGAAAGGGGAGAGAGAGAGATAGAGTTGAGAGATTAACTCAGAGGGGTATTTTGGATACGAAAAATAAGAAAAAAGGTGAAAGGGTGGGAACACTTTCTTAGAGTTTTTTGTGCGGGTGAATATTTATCAAACATTTTTTTGCTAGTGGGAAAAATTCCCTCAAAATCTTAGCTAATGAACATTTTTCCTATTAAGGTAGTACAAAGTGTGGTCATTACAAATTAATGACTTCATTTTGCACACGTTTTAATGGAAAAAATAATTAAACCAAGAACGTTGAGATTTTTTATTTTTTTTTTACAAAAACTCTCATCATTAGATCCATAAATTTTTCTTTTGTTTATGGAATAAGTTAAAAGAAAGTTAATAATTGGATTAATTATAATAAAGGTCAAATAAGAAATGTTTATAAATGCATTGAGGTCTAATTTCTAGTTTTAAGAAATTTCTCGATTTAATTGAATGATAGGCAGTATGGGAAAAATTAGAAAGGTATAGATGACATATTAGTTATTTGTAAAACTAAATTGGTGGTTTATTAAGTAAAGACGTTGAAATGTCAATTTTAAAAGTATAAATTGGAACTCTCTATATAAAAAAATAGAGCGCCTTCCAAAAATAAAAATAAAAAGATATAAAAAAAAGAATGTGAACAAATACACAAAGGAGCTCATAACAATGTCCAATTGCAAAGCCCCAAACCAAATCGTCATTAGACCTGAACCGACCCATTATCCATCAACATTTTCACAACATTGAAGCAGCTTGACCCTAAAGCACCAACCCTCTCCTCCACTCTCCTCTCTCTTTTCTCTCTCTTTCTCCGACCCTGCGAGACCCGAGCGACTCCCTATCTCCTTCACCATGCTGCGCCGCGCCACCGCCCTCTTGACCCGACCCGCATCCACGTCGCTCCGGGCCGCCCGAGCCTTCTCTACCGATGTCGCCGAATCTCCCGCCGCGAACCCCGCCTTCAACGAGGCCTGGAAGAAGGTGGCCCCACACATCGAGCCCCCCAAGACTCCTCTCTCCTTCATGAAGCCCCGCCCGGCGGTCCCGTCGTCGATCCCGACTAAGCTCACCGTCAACTTCGTCCTGCCTTACGCATCTGAGCTCTCCGCCAAAGAGGTCAGCTTCTCTGTGATTTCGATCGATCTATGAAGTTTCAATTTGTTCGTGTTAGTTTGATTGTCGTATGAGATGCTTGTGAATCGTGGTTTTGACTTGAAATTGATGAGGCTTTGATTTAGTTTTGAATTTAGTTGACTCCGTAGTTTTGGATTTTCGATTGATTTTGAGTTTGTAATGGAAGCTTGGGAGTAGAGATGAATGGTCAATGTAGGAAGATTGGATGAATTATTTGTTCGAATACATCCGCGGCGGCATTGAGACATTGGAAATGACTAGTAGATATTAGTAATGCAGTGCTACGTAGGAAGGATTCGATATCAGGTTAAGTTTGAATGAGATTAATGCTGATTTTGGAAGTGATGTTATTAAGTATAGGTTTGAATCATTTTTGACTTGAGTTGACTAGTGGTCTTTGAAATCAATGTGAATTAGGACTTCACTGTGACTTTAGCTGACTGGCTAAGTTTTGATTCCTGGTTGAGTTGAGGACTTTATCTGTAAGCGTGCAAGTACAGGGACTGAATATCAGAGATGAACTGATCAATGTACGAGCCGAAAATGAAGATTTTTCGTATACATCTGTGACATTGAAACATTGAAACTTGTTTTTGTCCGGAAAGTAATGCAATGCTACTGAGAAATGATCCTCTATTCCTGATTCATTTTGACTTGAGTTGACTGGTAATCTTGAAATTGATGTGAATTAGGACTATATTGTGACTTTAGTTGACTGGCTTAGTTTGTAAGCGTACACTAATTGCATATCAGAGATGAACTGATTAATGTAGGAAAGGAGGATGAATTTTTTTCATATACATCCATGACATTAAGACTTATCTAATAGATATCTATATCAGGAAGAGCAACGCTACTTAGAAATGCTCTCTGGCCTGAGAATACATCTTTGTGAAGGTTCTCATTCCTAAGATGTTTGAAGCCTTGTGATCATTTTGGTAGCTTAGGAAGTGGTTCCATCTTTACTAAACTGAATTTTTGGTAGTGTGCTTTCTTAAGTGATTCATTCATACTGCTTTTGTATATGTTTACAACCATGTTTAACATTTAGCAAGTAGCAATGCTGATCCAAGCAATCTAATATTTAGTATTTTATTTTAACAAAAAAAAAACATTGTATCAGTCATAACTCGTTCCATTAAAATTGATCCTTGATTTCATTATAACTGGATGTTGGCGAAAATTTATCTCAGTTTTCTTGCAAGGATGCTTCGAATTATTATTTCATAATATGTATATATAACTATATATTTCAGTTTTTGTTTGTCTGAAATTCAGTCATCCTTGATTTCATTCTAAGTCAATGTTGGCAACAATTCATCTCAATTTTGCAATGATCCTCTAAATTGTCATTTAATTTGTCTGCGCACCTATAATTCAACTTCATTTGAAAATTTACGGGACTTTTTTATGAATCATTGATGAGAAATGAGAAATAGATGGTGCTTTCATGATAATGAAGAAACCAAATACCATTTTCTCATCATTGTTGAAGCTAAGTCATTGCTTTAGTTCTTGTCATACTAAATGGGTTGGCCCTTAAACAGTTTTTTGTTCTATTTTTTTGGTTAACAAAAAAAAAAACCAAAAAACAAAAAAAACAAAAGTTAAACCAGAATAACATAGTTGGGTGTATCTATTTGCAGTTTTATGCAAGATGTCATTATCTGTCCTGTGAAGATCCAATTTGTCAATTTGTCATCTCTTTGTAGTGTCAAGCATCTAAATTCTTACCCATTTTCCATTATTCAGCTCTTTGAAAACAAATACGCTAAACTTTGCTTCTCATATCTAGGTAGTCTTATGTATCAGTTTGGTTGGCAGGTTTTCAACCCTTTAATTCATTGTCACACTTGAAGAAGAAAAACATACGAATAACAAAAAAATTGTGGGAATGATTTTGTGTTTTTTGCATTTAAATCTCTCATGCCTTGATTCTTGTGGCTTCGATGCATAAGATGTTAAGGGATTTGTTAAAGCAGTCGTAGAAAACTGAGAATTGGATTTCACCTTTGTCCATCTTTTATTCTACGCATGACTTGTGATTGACCAATGCAAAGTTAGTGTTCTGATAGTTGATTACCACCACTAACACTGTATATTTTGGCTGACTCAAAGGGTGATACCTTAAAGGGGTGGAATGACTGTGATTCAAGTTGTGAACATTTATGGCTTGGCAAAATAGGCAAGCTTAGTTAAGTGTAGGATCCAAGTCCCTGTATCCACTACCATGCTTTTGATATAAAAGTTGCGTGTATGCATGAATGAACATGCATGTGTGCGCAGAAACCTTCTTTTCTAATCATAAGTTCTTGTGCAGTTATGAATTCTGATCTGGAAAGATACTTTTTCTGCAAGCTTAATTCAGATACCAAATTGAAATTTCCTCATGAATTAACTCATGTAAATAATTATCTCAACAGGTGGACATGGTCATAATTCCAGCAACCACTGGGCAGATGGGTGTTCTTCCTGGACATGTGGCAACAATTGCTGAGTTGAAACCTGGGATCCTATCAGTACATGAAGGAAATGATGTGACAAAATACTTTGTCAGCAGTGGTTTTGCATTCATCCATGCGAATTCTTACGCAGATATCATTGCTGTTGAGGCTGTCCCTATTGATCGAGTCGATGTGAGTCTTGTCCAGAAGGGGCTTGCAGAGTTCACCCAGAAGCTGAACTCAGCGTCGACTGACCTGGAGAAAGCTGAAGCCCAGATTGGAGTTGATGTGCATAGTGCCCTCAATGGTGCTCTCACAGGCTAGTTTTACTGGCTTTGTGCTCCCTTGTTAAATTAGTCCATTTCTACATAAATTTCATCAGTCTCTTGGAGGCCAATATTTCTGGACTTGTATTTTTCTTGTAGTTCTGTTTTGAATGTGGGATTGACTGGAAAAATAATATGTACAATGCATCATCTGGCTTACAGAGTTGAGCAAAGACTTAAAAGAAATGAGGGTTTAGCAAATTGTTACATCCAAAAGGAAACATTTAGGTCATCCCTGAGTTCACATTCAACAGGTTGCCTATCTAGCCTTTGGGATGAAATTCCATATGTATACTTATGATAGAGTGAATTTTGATATCATACTCCATCATTTCTAAGTTCTCTCAATTATTCAAATTTAATGTGGGATTCATTTGAACACCAATACTGTCTGGTGTTTCCACAACTTATCAAATTTTTAGCTAGGGCTATGATTCAGAGAGATTGTTCTGTATTCAGGGTTTAGGGCGAATGGGAAAATACCATTACCTGAAAACCAAAAGGTTTTTGTATGCAGGGTTAAGCTAGAAATGGTTGTTTTATTATTTCAACACAAACGTAGCTGTTTCATACCATAAACAAAAAGTCGGTTGTCTTTGTATTTAGGGTTTAGTGAGAACGTTTTAGTTGTTTTCGGTACATCGTTGACAATATCGCCAATTTGACATTATTATTGAAGCTGTGAACCAGTAAAATGGTTCTATAATGAATGCTTTTCGAAGCTCCATCCTATTATTTTCCTCGAATAACACGAGTTCGAAACGTGCATGATGAAGCTAATAAAATACGATTCACAATGAAATCATAGGTTACAAGAAGATTAAATAAGTGAAGAACCACCTAGAATTATAAGACTTGGCACCCACCAACTTATCATATTGCCATTTCAAAGAACAGGAAGAATTCTGTGGCTATGGACAGTGGAAAAAAGCCACTTTTCTTCAGTTTCATATTGATATACATAATTAGGTCGCCTCGTGTAAGATGTTCAATTTTTCGTTCAAAATAATGAGACTAATTCCTCATAACATTAAGGCATCAAAGTATATGCCGTATCAAAACCTTCTATTGGTTTATCTATTCAATAATCCTAGTTTTGCAAATTATGTATGTCTGCATAGCCTGGGTCGGTTGGCTCTGACGAGGATTCTCTGGATAATTTTTTGACATCACTTTCAATTGTCAAATTGAGAGAGTTTGTGTAGAAACAATTGTTAAATTACACTAAATTCGTATTTAGACAAATTTCCGTCCAAGTTCTTATGATGTTGATGTGTTTTTAGATAAGAGAAAACTCATATTAAAAATGTTTTTTGTTTTATTGAATATTAAAAATATTTAAGAAAGACAAAAGAAAAAAGAAAAAAAAAAAGAAACACATTTTGCAATAATTCGAATTATGGTCCCATAGAAACACACTTAGCAAGTTGCAACTCATGTGAGCTTTTTCATTAGTTGACAAATATAATGCCAAAGAATGATTGCTAAAACCAAATAACAAAAAAAAGACAAATAATTATCCTTTTTCTTTTCTGAGAAAAAAAACCATCCATTAGAAAATAAGAAACTACAAAACACAACTCATCCACTAATACGTTCCACGCTGATAGAAACCGTAAACCGCAACGACCCAAATAATTGGAACTCCTTTCGAGCGTGGCACAAGTTCCAACCGTTGATCTCCCACCTCGTTCATCGTGGCCGTTCCAAGAACATGGCTTGTCTCCGTCAACATCTTATTGCCACGTATCACGTGCTGCCGTTACGAGCGGCTGCGCTGGCACGTGTAAAAGAAGAAAAGCAGCTGCCCGTCGGGCACGGGTAGTTGGTTTCGTGGGCCCCAGGGGAGACAAGGACCTGGGTAGTAGAGCCAGCATGGTTTGAGTCAGGTAGGCCCTACCTCTTGTTGGTTTGTGGGCCCTTTTCCGAGTCAGCTCCACGGTTGGGGCTCCATTTTTTTATTGTTTTGTGTATCCATCAGGGCCCAGTGTTTCGCAAGTGTTCTTTAGGTTCTAGAGATATCGTGATACTGGACATTTATACCCCTATTATTTCTCATAATTACGACGAAATCAAGCTCAGGTACTTGACATTCTATTATTCTGTTTGGGGTGTTCTGGTCATTGACTCGTAAACAACTGTGTATGGAGAATTTAGGGAGATTGCTTTCTAAAATGTGCCCTTAACTTTTACTAAATTCTATTATAAGCCCTAATATTTATATATTTGACCCAAAAAGTGGTTTTCTTGTTGTTACTCCAAAAAGGAGCACCATAAATTTAAGTAGTTCAAGATTCCCACAATCAAAACAGTAAAATGGTAGTACTCTGGGAAAGAGTCCGTATCGACATTTTTACCAGTCCAAGGAAAAAAACCAAGATAAAAATGGAAAAACATAGAACAGCCGAAACAAAAAAATAGTAGAGAATCTTGACATGATTAGGAAAAACACAGCCAATTTTTACTTTTTACCATAGTCCAGCCTCTAGAAGAAGAGAACCTACAAACAATAACTAGCATTGGGGGAAGAGAATCCAATATTTAAAAGACACTTAAATTTATGGATTATTATAAAAAGAACCCCAACATGAAAGGACCAAATGGAAAAAAGAAAAGGGGATGGTGCATCAAAAGGAAATTTAAATAAAAGTGAAAGCCATTTTGGAAAAAGAGAGAGATGCTGATGCATTGCACAGTCTGCACTACAGGATGCACAGTCAGCAGTTTGATTGAAACCCTCTCATGGAATCTTAGAAAACCACCCCCCCCACAAACCCATTATAATCCCTCATCTATACTCCCCTATTCCTTGTACCACAAGCTTCTCATGCTCCCAACCTATGAGAACCATTTCTTCTGCATAAACAATCCGGAAGTTGACTCTAAGATTGAATTGATTGGTGTGGAACAGTTTTAGAAATAAACCCACAAAGCAGGTTAGCTTTTTCATTCCCACCCTGCAAAGTAAGCAAAGTCCATAAATAGGGTAGCTTACCCCTAATTCTCCTCTCCTCTCCTTCTTACATTTTCCTTAGCTTGAAAGCCTTCACCATTAGCAAAACCAGTCCGTTAAAGCATCAAGCTTTTCTCAGCTCTTCTTCTCTTAGTTTTTTCCATTTCAGTATGACGACAGGTGTGTTCTCCTACAGCTCTTATGAGGATCATTGCCAGAATGAGCCTCACTTCCTTGATGCATGTCATCTCTGCAGAAAGTCACTTGGAAACAACTCAGACATCTTCATGTACAGGTACTTGTTTGTCTAGCTCTTCATGACCCAGTTATTGAAATTCCATTAGCTTCTAATCCCAGTTCACAAGTTTGTATCTTTTTTTTTCTTTTTTTTTTTGGATGAAATTCTGATGGGAATCGAAATTATTTTTTACAGGGGAGATACACCATTCTGTAGCAAAGATTGCAGACAAGAACAAATAGAGTTTGATGAGGCTAAAGAGAGGAACTGGAAAGTGTCCTCTTCTTCTTCCTCATCTTCAAGTAGATCATCTATCAGAAAAACAGATGCCAACAAGGACTCTTCCACCAGCAAAACTGTACGGACAGGCACAGTTGCTGTGGCCTGATGATCTGAACTAAGAAGAAGTAAACTTTTGTAAATTATGTCCATCTTTTCTCGTTCCACGTGGCAAGATCATGCAGGTGAAATTTTGATCAAGGGGTGTATGATCTGTAAAGGCTGAGATGGGGGGGGGGGGGGGGGGGGGGGTTGGAGTACATAGGAAAATTGGGAAAGAACTTTGTTTGAGTTTTTGTGGAAAGGGAAAGGAAAACCATCATATCTCATTACTGTAGTGGTAGGGATGTGTTGTAAAATTTTGTTGATGATCTTTGTTTGCTTCTCAAGGAATTTGAGGCATTGAAAAGTTTCAGAGAGATACTTGGTATCAATTTACTGTTGTTCCATGTTTCTTCTATTTCTCTTCCCCTTCTGCCATTGATGATAGCTTTTAAAGTTTTTAAGTTTCTTCATGGTGCATGATGCAGAGTTATTCTCATGATTAGATGGTCCATTGACTCCATTCTAGCTTTCCTCTTGGTGTGACATATGGCTCGGATCTGGGGTATAATCACTTTCTTTCCTTTAGTAGCTGGAAAGAATCAAAGCTTTCCTCTAGTGGTAGTTCATATAAATAAAGTACGGACATGAAATTGACATAGAAACAAAAGGGGGGAGATCCATGCTAGAAGAGCACAAAGTAAAAAGGTGCAGGGAGAAGTGAATGGTTCTGCACTTATGAAATAGAAACTTGCATTTGTTAAAAGAAAAAGAAAAAAACAAAACAGAACAGGCACATAGAATAGAAATCACTATCCAAGCATTTCCAACTTTGGAAATGAACATTTTCTTCTTGTTGGATAAGTAATTTTGTTGCTTTCTGTTGAGGAAACGACGGATATGAGAATGTATGAAGATCAAGATCTGAAATAAACTCACATTCTTCTATTGCTTTAAGTAAACTTGGCAAATTATCGATCAAACATTTTATTTCTAACTTTTATGAAAAAACATAATTGCAAAACAAAATTCGAAAGGAAAGATCAAAATCGATACAGGATAACATCGTGTGATCGATAAAACATGTACCGTTAGTCGCATAATATGTAAATGCATCCTACAAATAATGTTTATTTGCTTATGCAAGAAGTATCATCAACTCAACCGGAAGAACTACTTAGGGTAGAATAAATTGCTACATGTATCATGTATGTATATACATAAACTTTCAAGCAGCAGGTGCTATTCGCAAACGCTCAGAAGCAAAATATCTGGTAGGGAAGTTCAAGTTGCTAAATTTGGTCCAACTGAACAAGATGGTTGGAAGGATACAATTTTGAGCAACTCATAAAGCAACTCATATATACCAACCAGAAATAGAGACAAGAGGAAACATTAAGTGAGGAGGATGTCAAGGTGAGTTAGAACCAACAGACTTGTGAAGAAAAGATCTTTGATATACCAAAAAACCACCCAAATGAAGGATCATGATTGCTCACCTTAGCTCAAAACTAAGATCTAGCCAAGCAAAACCCCAACTGTAGTGCCCATTTCATTTGTTCAAATCCACTCTCACCCACCATTGCTTGCTGACCACACTCAGTTCCATCCTTAATCTTGTTTCAACTTTTGAAATAAAGTGGTAGTTATCACATTCTGAGTGCACATATCTATTCCAATATTCTATGTCTAAATCTAATCTCACCCATTAACCTCTTGATTTTAATTAGATAGGCAGCTAACACTTCCTACAGTCTTGAGTATTTGCTTTTTTACTGTACTTAACCAAATTATAAGAAAAAATTGGAAGCTCACATTTCTAGCAAATAGAAGCAACCAATGTAACAATCTCATTGAATTTGTGGGATAGTTGAGTGGTTATGTAATTCATTTTCCATGCACAAGGCTACTAATTGTGCAATTTACAATTCCAATGGCGATTGCCTAAAGAAACTTAATAAGCAATCTTTATTTCTTTCTAGTAAACGTTAACTTTAAAGAGATCATTTGCGATTGAAGCTATTAATCGATAGAATCTTGAATTTAGAGTGTTCATGGGGTTGGGATCTAGAATCTATAATCTACACTTTTTATGGAGATGGAATCTTGTGGGACCTTCTATCTCAACTAGTACTCTAGTAGATAAATCAATAAGCAACCGTTTTAGATTCTATAGATTCTATAGATTATGGAGTTGGAACATTTCCCTAGCTACCCCATCCAAATTGAAGCAACCAAACATTTTTTGTAGAATCTATAGATCTTATGAACTCCAACACTGACAACGAACCTTCTGTACTGATTGTATATGGTGGCTCTAAGCAACTCATAAAAGTTGGTTAAGTATGTTCAGAATGAGAGAAAAAAAAATGGTGATTGTAAGGTACAGTTCTTGTAGTGGTAAATGGTTCTTTCTCGCAGAACAAACGTTATATATTAGTCTGATGCCTTTCAAACTGGTCTGCAGTACATACTCTAACCCTTGGTCTTAAAAACAAACCATTAGACTACCATTAAGCAAAATACAAGTGTGGTAGACGATTTACTGTCAGGTAGTAACCTTTGCCCTCTGCATAATCATGAATCGTCTTCTACTAGCACTCTCCACATGCTCTCCTAGTTTGGCCAGGTGAGTCATTCTTCTTTTCCACGACTCTGAGGCACCGAATTGCTTCTCCTCTGTCCTCGAGTCAACTTGGTCATTTTCAAAAGATTCAGGACTTTTCTCGGTTTGGTTTGCTTTTTCTGAGTCTTTGATAATCTGCTTCAATGTTTCTACTACCTGACTCATTTTTGGTCGGTCTTTCGGACTCTTTGACAGACAACTATCAGCCAACTTGGCAATTTTTCTTGCTGCACTGCTTAAATAATTGCGTTCAAGTCGAGGATCCATCATCAAGCCAAACTTTTTGCTATTAGGAGGAAACTGTTTCACCCATTCTAAGAGTTTCTGTTCTGTTCTTGGCCGGTTTCTCTCTAATGACCGCCGGCCTGTAAGAATTTCATACAACACAACACCAAAGCTCCAGACATCACTCTTAGTTGTCAGATGGCCCGTTTCAATGTAATCTGGAGCAGCATATCCATATGTTCCCACTACCTGTAGTGAAATGAATTCTAATTAGCATTATAGTACTCCTAAATATTTTAGGTTGTTATTAAACTAAACAAAACTAAACTATTCAGTATTTGATACTGTACTTAGCAAGAGTCACAGGTTCCATTACTACTATGCTTTGCTACTTTGCATCATCTTTAATACAAAAAGATTTTACTAATACATGACAGAGTTCCACATCAAGTAAGAATCTCACGAAAGCTGCAAATGAGAAAGAAGTGCACAAAACACTTACTGCAGTTGACACATGAGTATGCCCAACCATTGGCCCCTCCCTTGCTAGCCCAAAGTCTGAAAGCTTCGGTTTAAAATTCTCATTCAGTAACACATTTGCACATTTGAAATCTCGATATATTACCTACACCAGAGCATAAGAAAATTAAAATAACGGTCTTTAAAGACGAAGCACTGAAGGCTGAAAATAAGATTAAAAATGATGTGCTATGTAGAAGTGATGTTAGTATGAATGTTTGTAGCAAACCTGAACTTCTAATCCTTCATGAAGATAAGCTAATCCTTGAGCTGCTCCCAGAATTATTTGTAATCTCGTCTCCCAAGGAATAGTTGGGTGTGCCCTGTTAAATAGATGATCTTCTAAACTTCTGTTTCGCATATATTCATAGACGAGTAGTCTTTGAATTCCTCTTTCTCCATCCACAGCACAGTATCCGATTAGTTTGACAAGATTCGGGTGCTCTACAACACTTAAAAACTGAACTTCTGCTACCCATTGTTTGTGACCCTAAATGAAAACAGAAAATTGTGAGAAATGGTTTTCAGAAAGATAAAAGTAAATTGGTCATGGATTAATGACCGAACATAAGCTTCCATTTCCATCCACCATTATAGTAATCTGAGTAAATCTAAATCATTTTATATGCTGCAAGCCTAGAACATAGGAAGCACTACCCTTCCACCAACTCGACAAGAATCTCGAGATTGTAAGTAAAAAATGTAACGACTTAAGACACAGATGGCCAAAGCAAGGTTGTTGATACCATTTAAAAAGCCTTCATGGTACATGGTACAGAGGGGGATAGTCAGAAGACTTGGTATTCAATCAACAATGATACCGAGAGCAATGTAATACTAAAGCTTAATTTTTAATGAGAACAAGTCAGAAACGTATCCTAGCCAGATTAAAATACAAAACAAAGAGATCTTGATCAAACTGCTTAACAATTCAACTCAAATTTAATAGGAAGATGCTTGAACTCTCATACCTGTAAGCCGTCGTTGTTGAGCTTTTTAATGGCGACTGCAACTGGATCGCCCTTGGACTCAGCAGGCTTAATTGAACCCTTGTAGACATTTCCAAATCCACCTTCTCCAATCTTAAGCAACCTACTGAACTCATTTGTTGCCTGTCTCAGCTCTTGAAAAGTAAACACCCTTAAATTATGAGCCTTTTCTTCATACAACTCCGGTATACCACGCGGTGAATTTGCTGAGCAGGAAGACTTAATCACCCTACTACCTCCTGAATAATCAGAGCCACTTTGGTCTTTTAGCTCAGGAGCTGATCTCGGTTCCCTGTTAATCTTAGACTTTTCCTTAAAATAGTAGAAACACTTCATTGTATTGAATCCTTAGCGAACTGCCTAGCTGAGATTAAGTGTGATCTTTCTCTGCTGCATTGAGCAACAACTGTAACATAAACCTGATAATCGGAACAAAGTATCAGCACCTTTCTGTTCATACAGGCATAGTGAAAATTCCAAAATGA
Organism: Potentilla sterilis; assembly: GCA_963682095.1. NCBI lineage: Eukaryota > Viridiplantae > Streptophyta > Magnoliopsida > Rosales > Rosaceae > Potentilla > Potentilla sterilis. The sequence goes on from OY821766.1 coordinate 31,084,068, forward strand.
CTGCAAACTGCTAATAATTAATGAAACAATGAAACACCAAGACCACGATAATCATTTCCATAAACAAAAGATCATGAATTCAGAAGAATATATTAGGCAGTTGAAGATCAAGAGATCACACCTGAATAAATGGTAGGCAGAGTAAAGAGAAGGATCAAAACAGGGAAAACCCAGATGGGAATGGGAGATCAAGGCAGACAATCATGACCCATATGAGCAATACCAAAGCCAAACACAGAACAATGAACAGGTGAACAAACCCAAATCACGAACAGAATTACCTTAGAAAGTCTCCTGCTGAGTTTCCAAAGGGGTAGGGGTTGGAGAGACTAGAGATGTCTTTGCTTGCTTGGCTTCTCTTTCTGTTTGCTTAAATGGTTAGGCAATCGGTGTAGACTCTTTTGAACTGTGTGCCTTTGCCTCAAATATGTTTGAGGAATTCAACGTTGGATTAAAAAGAAAGAATATTGAGCTAAACGTTTAAAGTTGAGAAACGAGCATTTCCAGAAACTGTAGCTTACCTGCTTTCTTTCTCAAACAGGTAGACCTGACCAAATATTGATTGATAGTCAAAGCCAAGAAAACGAACTAATAAATGGGTCAACTCTGTGGACGCACTGATTTGGATATTTTTCTGCCTAAATTTTGGAAGATAAGAATATCGACAATTCATACAACTCCGAAGATGTTCTGTGTTTTTATACCAGTGCTAAAAAAAACATACCAAAATAGGAAAGAAGATCTCAGCATCGTCGGCTTCAGTTCTAATCATATGCAACGAAGAATTACAGTATTCGTGTAAAAAATTATTAATATTCATACGTGTTTAATTTAAAATGTAGATTTATTTAATTATATACAGTAAATTAATTTTATCGGTCATAATTTTTATCTCATGTATATTGTTCGTTATGGTTAAACGGTTGCATAAAACCTAATCATTTGTTCAAAATTTTGTCAATTTCAGATTTTTATTACAAAATTTAATAACCTTGTGACGGTTTGTTCTATGTTTGCAATTATTAAATTTTTTTTGCTAGCGAAAAAATAATGAAAAATGCTTAGGACACCAAAATTTTATACCAAAAACTCATCCCAAATGATGTGGCATTGTCCATATCAGCCCTAATGAAGAGAATAATTTAATTTTACATGTATTTAAATTAGCTTATTCATGTATTAAAACAAATGGTTTATTCATTTTAAGATAATAGAAAAGAGAATAATTTTTTATCAGAAAAAAGAAGAGAATAATTTTTTTTATCAGAAAAAAGAAGAGAATAATTTAAACAAGATAAATTTAATCAATCCTACAAGCGGGCAAACTCAATTTAATTATCTATCACCCATTATCTTGTCCTCTCGTACAATTTAAGGAACTAATCCAATAGATTAAAATCAAGTCGGCTAGATTAAACTCTAAACTCATTTAGAAACCTCTCTTCCATGTCTTCTTTGTTGCTCTATTGGCTAAGATTAAAAAGATTCGGGAGGTTTTGATTTTTAAAAAACTCATATATGATTCCCTAAAAACAACAAATGAAATTGCGCGCAGTGACGAGAGAGAAGATTAAAAGTTTTCCATTATCTAATTTTCAGATCCTAAAATCATGAAGAGAGACAAAAATAAAGCATGAATCAGATTAAAATGTAGACCAGTCTCATTCTTTCATTTGGCCTTCACATAACATATTTACAATTGATTGTTTGTGATATATATCATCATTAGGCATCATCGAGGTTGCTAAAAGAAAGACCGCATCTCTTCATATGCACATAGATCAGCAATCCATAGATGGCTAATTAAGGAACACTTCTTTTCTGGGAAAAGAAACACCAAGGCTTTTTATGGGAATTAGGGTTCTTGATGTTTTTTTTTTTAAAAATATAATTATGGTTCTTCTTCTCTTTATTTCTTTTGTTTGTTTTTCCATAAAGTAATTTTTATGAAATCGTTTTTCAGTTCACTCAAAATCAATGCCAGTAGTATTTATAAACAAATTAATTAAGAAGATGAGGTGGCGGAAGCATTAGTCAAAAAGAAATAATAGCGCAAATTAACAAATTGGAAACTCTACATAATATATATTTCATTTTCATAATAAATTGAAATTTCAGGATAGAGTGTGGATGATAGTGACACACAACCATCAGGTTGTCTAGAATTGTTGTAGATGATAATCGATATAATACGGTCAACTGTATAGCTTGTCAAACAAGTTAATTTTTAAAGATCGAGACCCACCCATGAAATCTATTTGATGGGAAAGTGACTGGAGGACAAATTAGAACGTTCTCAAAACTTGACCAATTTTCTTATTGTATAAGCAAAGCTGGAAGATGTTGAATTGTTGAGGACCTTTAATATATTTTTTGACTCACATGATCGAGCTAGCTAGCGAGGCCAAGTAAGAAACTTATATATAGGACAGCAAGTTACTTAATTACCTATTCTTCCAGCATGAACATTGGAGCTATGTGACTCCTGTGTCTATTGAGAATACACCAAGCTTTTGGACAAAGGGATCTAAAGTCCCCTTCGAAATATAAAACCATATAATTATAAAATACCCTAATTTGGATCATACAATAATATATAGTCAACATTCTTAGGTGGTGCTTCCTCACTTTCTCAATTATTCCTAGATCGAGATTTCACATATGAAGTTGTGTTATATATGCAATTTGATGGTGTATTAGAGATCAGTTATATATATGAAGTATATATTGAAGTTCCGGCATACTTGCTTCGTCGTTAATTAGACGAATCACTAATTTGGAGCGTCAATTAACTAATAGAACTATATATGGACTACGTACTAATTAACTTATAATTGCATAAAATAGTCCTATAATATCTCATATGTTGTAGGAAATAATGAATTGGTCTACTCATTCCATTGATAATCCCCTTTATATAGGGTGGGTATTACAACGGTAATAGTGAATATATTAATGACAATAATGACTACCTAATTACCTCTCGTCAGTTACATTGACGAAGGCACATAATGTGTTTTTCCTTTAACACTCCCCCTTGTGCCGACTCAGAGGTAAAATGGTGCATGTAGTGTTGCCTCATTAAAAACCTTGCCAAGTAACAAAAACCCAATGGGAGAAAATAAAACTTTGGTCTAAGGACAAAAAGAGCACAATGCACCTATTACATTTGGAAACAACATGTATGTGCTAGACTCCCCCTGATGTCTGCACCTCCCCCTGATTTTTACATTAATCATGGGATTCTCCCTGATTCTTTCATTTGATCAAGGGAGCTTTAGTAACATTAGCATAGTTATGTGTTTTCACGTGTTTTTCCAAATATGACTTTGAGCAATGATTTAGTAACTAAATCTTGTCACATCGTCCTCATATCCAACTTGATTTACTTTGATCTTGAGGATAAGATTGTTCATGAACCAAACGCTTAGGTTCATATTGAACATCAGGTTCACTCGTGGTATGACCTTCATATAACAAAATAGTCATAAACTTCGTCTAGAGTATGGGTGAACCATTAAGAAATTTGAAATTGATCGTAATAACAGATTTTCTTATCTCACCTTTAATGTGTTTTTCTGTACGCATAGTTAGCTATGACATGGATAATTTCTTTATCATGTCACATTCTATGTAGAGATTGAATAAGTCCAAATCTTTCATATCTTTAAGTATTTGAAAGAACCATTTGCGTTGCGTGGGCACAGAGCTAAACATAGCTTTACAAATTTTCATCGAATGAGAGGTAGAGTCTTACATATTGTGTTTAAGTACAATCAGGTGTCATTGCACTTGTATAGGGAATTTCATTTCCCAACACTTCTTCGTCATCTTCCTTTAGATGAAAAACGGATCTATTGTTAGAGTAAAGACTTCGACTGATCATGGGAGTATATGTAGGCCTCACTTTATTCTTTACAGTGCCTAAGCCGATTGATGGATGGTCACCATCATTACAGTCCTTGAGTTCCATTTCAAGACTGTGTATTTCCAGGATCTTTTTCATTCTTAATTTAGGATTTACAATACATAGAGTACCTCTTAATTCATTGAGAGTCTGTGTATATCCATAATGAGCACGCAAGGGCATAATTCACCAATCTCTTCCCAATCAAGTAGTCACTTTAGTGAAAGTTTCAATATCTTTTGCAAACGTACTCATGTGATCTAGAGCCACTTGATTTGGGTGGATGAAGTCCGTTTAGGAACCTCATGTATATCTCTTATTTTAGATCCCCATAGAGATATGTTTTGACCACTTTCGTAAGCTGCATGTTCAGTTTTTCGGAAACTACCAAACTGACAAGGTAGTGGAATGCAATGACATCCATTACGAGAAAGTGTCTCCTCGTAGTCCATTACAAGAGAATATCTTCTCGTAGTCGATTCCAGTGCGTTTTTTAGAGACCTTGCGCCATAAGGTGAGTCTGCATACTCTTATTCTCATTACGCATTCTAACAAAGATATATTTGATAGGGTTTACATTTGCGGTGTCGGCATCACCTGCCCAAAGACCTATCTCTTTGTTTATACTGGATCGCTTCTTTCCATTAGGCCAGTTTACTAAGTTGACATTTTTCAACGAAGTATGGTTCGATAGTAGACTCATTATTCCACGTCCTCATGTACACTAGTGTAATGTGTTTGTAGAGATCTCTATACTTTAAGGAGTGGTTCTAACATTTGAGGCGTCCCCAATGATAACCACAATCCATAAATATTCTCATGAGACAGATTTGAGTATCACTGATCAATAGATCTGGTTGTGCCAAACTTGTTTTCTTCCTTTACACAAGTATGTATCGAACCTAAGGTGGCCTCCCTCTCTTCCTTGGAGAGCCACGGCCTGTGACAGCATTTATGCCACTTATAGTGTCACCATGCCACCATTCATGGTGGCAGTGCAATACCCAATTCCTCTTGGGTGGTACCATATCCTTTTGATAAAACACAATCCTTACAGGTATATTGTGCAGTAGGTTTATGTGATCTCATCACTTTAATGTATAAGATATCTACACACCTTACTTTGTGTGATTTTTGGGGATCAAGATGAGACATAGTGGGGACAAACCATGACAATTCCTGTCGTTCCACATGAACATGCTTGTTCTTATCTCCCCCTAACGACGGGAAGACTGTCTCATCAAAATGACACTCCGCTTGTCTAGCGGTAAAGAGATCGTCTGTCAAGGATTTAACTTAGCGGACTATTGTTGGAGGTTCGTATCCATCATGATTATTTATTCATCCTAAATGACCCATCATTGTGCTCTGTGGCGGCGCAATTTTGGCACATTAAAATTTTTAATCGAGCTCAAGGATTGTAGATCCGTGTCAATCCAAAAGAGCTCAAGGATTACAAGTTCGTTTGATATCCTTTACAATCCTTACACATAGTGACTAACTATGGTGTAAATTGGTTAAATGATGATGGCCATAGATGAATAAGTAACGCTGCATGCAAAATTGCATAACCCAAAACGGAAGTATTGGTGTGCTTTACCAATATCAAGACTATTACTGTAGTCATTTTCCGTGAGACCAATTGAGTTTTTATGTAGGAATATGATGCCCATTACAGATCCCATATAATAAGCTATAATATCATTACGCCTACGGAAATTAACCCGGCCTAGGTGCTTTGACTTTCTAGCATAAGCAGCATAAATTTTAATTGTAGATGGTGTCATGACACGTGACCAGCGTGTCGACACAACAACCAACGCCATAAAATATATAAGGTGTCCGCAAGTTGGTTGAATCAGTCCACTGAATCATCTTTGGATTCAATATAAGAACATAATGAGAACACATGTTTCCTTTGCATATGATGGTGTCAATCATAATTTTACGAGTAGGCTTTGAATGATGCACTTTTATTCATAAAATCACGATGGATGTCAGAAGCATAATAGGGTATAAGTGCATATACTTGTGCATCAAATATATTATAATACCACCTTAGGGGAGTGGTGGAATTTAGGGATTGAATACACGTCTTCAACCCTACATAGATTATGTCGAAACAATATTTGAGAATAAAATGTTCTTTGGTCATCCTCGGTTTCGTGTGTGAACCATATTCTTCTGGTATTTGCTTCTATTCATCCAAAATATGGGTGTCCATAGTAATTTCTTTAATGTATGGATCACTATATCAAAGCCAATCTATGTCAGAGTTTCAAAAAGATCATTTTCTTATGATTTTGGATTCAATTAGCGGTTACATATAACCCACTAAGTTGACATATAAAGTTCTCTAATACTCGTTTACATCCGTAGTCATTAGAGGTAATGCAAAGGAGATCAAATGAATTCTCACTTGTGTCTTTTTACATGAACATCGTGGCTTAAATTTCTTTAACGTGTGGAACAAATTCAATTTTCTCTTATCGTATAAATTGTCAATTTGACATATGCTCAATATATACATCGAAACGTAACTCAAGTTCTTTAGAGTAACTCGATGGGGATTGTAATAAAAACTATGGTAATCCCAGTTAGGCAGGTGCATTATGAATCCCAAAGGAACATATATACCGATCCTTATCACTTTCATTATAGTCCTACTGTTGTTTAGTACTATTGTGCTATTTTTGTGATATATTAGTACCATTGTTCTTCAGTACTATTATTCTAGGGATTACATGGTGCGTTTCTTTGCACACAGTTCTTTGTGTCATGCCTATATTATGATATGTTGCTTTACTTTATGCAATACTTTGCAAAGTTAGATGCAGAAAATTGAATCATGTATATCATGAATAAAATTTGAATAATCTCAATTCCTTTAGAGAAAATTTAAAAATTAACATGTCAACGATTACATTTAGTCTTGTCCAATTTAGAGATAGAAACTTTAAGACCAAAATGTCTAATTTAGGCGTAATAGCCTTTATAAGGATATCTTGGAAATTTTAAAAATAGACTAATCAAAGTCTATCTTAGATGGAGTCAAATCCTTTTTGGCTCTTTTAATAGCTGCAATGATGAGATGTGTCATTGACATTTTCTTCCCAAATGGTATGCCTTTAGTTGTAAATTCATTTTCAATGTTCTTGTTGGATATTGAAGATACTTTTCTGAAATCCGCGTACTCGTATGATTCTTTATACTTATTATAAGTGACAGCTAATTCTTTGCTAGCTTGTAATATACGTATCAATACTTCATTGATTTACAACAATGGCAGAGTGGTTAATTGCACATGACATGTCCCCTATGTCATCTTTTCAAATGTTACATTGTCTCCACTTGCTTTTGGATGATTATACAAATCTTTACGTCCATGGTAATTGCCCTTTGTTTTAGGGTTGTTGCATTACTTTGCACAATTTGTTCCAAGAAATAATTTTTTTTCTCAGACTTTACATCGTCATTATCCTTTGTTTTCTCAGACCTTACATCGTCATTGCCCTTTGTTTTAGGGTTGTTGCATTACTTTGCATAATTTGTTTCAGGAAATTTATTTTTCTTAGACCTTACATTGTCATTGAAGATATTATAATTATTTCTTAGCTATTTACATAAAGCAGTTTGCATAAATATACCATGCTCAAGCCTTAGTTGGCTCAATATGAGAATTTGGTACTCAAGTTCTTCAGAGTCCAATGTGTCAAAGTCAAACTATGATGGTTAAACCATCTGTAAAATATAGGAAGAATAAAATGTATTAGCTTCGCGGTCTAAATGACATTCACGACAACTAATATAAACCAAGATACATTATGGTAAATCCGATGCTTTGTGAAATTACGTTATCACTGTAAAATTTTGGTTTCTCCGTTTTCATTGCATGTGAAGCTAATGAAATTCCATTATTGTTGCTTTTTACACAATTAATAAGATATCCATCTTGAAAAATTTTCAAGAAATAAAAATTGGATTTCAAGACCGAAATTTGTAATGGTCATATTTTTCATTCTTCGTGAAAATGTTTTTTCACAGTAGTAGGTTTGTCCCTTTTTCTTTATATTACACTGCTCATGAAATTGCATTATCATAGCAATGCTCAAACTAAATAACATGTTAAATAAAATAATTATTTAACACTAATCAAATGAACATATAATGCTTCAAGTTTCACATTTATATAAAATATTAATGTGATCAAATTGAATAGAGCATTATATCATATAAAACTGAAACAAAATATAATGAAAGCAGAACTTCAATATAAATATTACTTGTAAGTTTGCCAAATAAACTGCATATGAAGCGATTGTTTGATCTCCGACTCCATATTGTCGTCGCATATTGATCGCCGCATCGTAATTGATATGTCAAATAAAAACAAACAATATTCATATGATTAGTCACTTTAATCATATATATTTCATATTTATCATATAAATTAAATAATTTTATATTTACCATTAAATTCGTAAAACAGTAAATAGTCACACAATAAATAAGAATTACTATGCGGTAATTTTAAAATTACCATTAAATTTTACCATAAAGGTAAAAATCTTTTTCTTTTCTTTGTGGGTCGGGTCAGGTCCAATGATCCGGGTCTGCATAACTTGCAAATGGGTCGGGTCAAGGTCAAATTCTGCCGACGAAGCTTTGTCGGCAAAAGAGACAACAGATCCGGGCTGGGTTCGAAGGGGATCGAGGGCGGTGAGCCAGAGTCGTGGGCCAGTAGGACGAGGCCTGGGTCGGGAGTGGATCGGGATCGACGATGGGTGTCCAGATCAAATTGGAGGTTGTTCGATCGGAGGAGCAGGCGGCGATCGAGGCAGTGGGTGGTCCGATTTGGATCGAGGCGAGGCCTGGGTCGTCTGAATCAGAGCGTGGGAGGAGGACAGGCGGAGTCGTCGCGAGGGACAAGCCGGCTGGTGCGTCGCAGAGGCGAGGCTGCTAGCGTGGGTGGCGACGGAGTGGTTGACCAGCACCCGATCTGGGTCGAACACAGGTGTCCGAGCACAGTTGTGGCGATTGGAGTGGCCAACGCCGATCAGAGAAGCCTCGTTGGCTTCGGGCAGGGCTGCGGCTAGCAAGGCTAGCGGCGGTGGAGGCGGCGGCGGTGGCCCGGTTGGTGTAGGCCTAGCGATGCTAGGCTAGGGTGGGCTGCTGCGGCGGTGGCCCGGTTGGTGTAGGCCTAGCGATGCTAGGCTAGGGTGGGCTGCTGCGGCGGCGGCAAAGAGAAAAAAAAATTTCTAGGGTTTTTTTTCTATCTGTTTTTTTTCTTCTTAGGCTAAAAAAAAAACTCTAGGTTAGGCAAAGTGCTGATAACGTGTTGTAGGAAATAATGAATTGGTCTACTTATTTCATTGATAATCTCTTTTATATAGGGTGAGTATTACAACGGTAATAGTGAATACATTAATGACAATAATGACTACCTAATTACCTCTCATCAGTTACATTGACGAAGGCACATAATGTGTTTTTCCTTTAACATCATATATATTGTTAGTAAAATTGTCCATTCCTGTTTGTGGTGCTTGACGGTGTATTTGGTTGGGACTATTCTACATTATAGACTAGAAGATACTTATATATATTGATTATTAATTATAAAGCAATTATAAACTAATAATCTGCTAAATTTTTATTCAAACAAATAGAAGAATATATGTACTCAAGAGTCAAGACCAACTTCAACTCATATTCAAATCGGAACTTCAAAAGCATCCCATATATCATGCATGCGAAAAACCTTGAACTGTGCAAAAGAACACGATCCTAGTTTATCTGAGTTATAAAGAATATCAAACTATATACTAGGAATCAGAACCAGCAAGCATATACTTAACAATCGTTTGCATTGAATCACCAAAAGATCTCTCACATTTCTTCAAGTTTATTGAAACGCCAATTTGATCTATTTTATTGCTTACAGCTAGCTCGAGTCACAGTTAACAACTTCAAAATGAAGCTAGCCCTCCCATCGAAACTTCTCGAGTGACGCATTTTCTCATACAAAGGAAGATGTAAGCAGGGATCTTGGAGCTGAGTTAGCAAGCATGCATGATTCACTCAATCTTGGGTAAGTACTAAGATATATTAATGGGAAAATATATTTCTCATTAGCTGGACACTCCTCGAGTAGAAAATGATCTGTTCGATGTATCGATTTCGATTAGGGTTCAAAAACTGATTCGGATTCTTAAGCCAGAGGAAAAGTGCCAGCTCTCGATCCCTCAAGTACATTCATGAAAGATGGTTCATCCTCTATCCCTGCCTGAACAAGAAATAGAACCTCACTTTTATTAGCTATAGTACTTGCACCTTTTAATTATATGTGTTTGAGGTCTAGCTTGAGGAATATATATGTAAATTGAAAATCCGCTACTTCTTCCAATCTATTAATTGATGCTCATTCGACAGACCAATTACTTCCTCATTCTCTTCTGCACACATGCAATTCTAGTGTAATCTTAGCAGTTAACAGTACTTCGCATAACGAAAAGCAGTCTGATTAGGAGGAGTACGTAGCTTGTAAATCCAACGCGGTATTGTACAATTCAGTAGCCTTGGGGCTGATATAAATGTCCCTCCATACCTTCTCCGGCCAATACCTTACAGAAGGGAAACGAATAATTCGATGGTTTCCTCTATCAATGATAGTAGAAATTTCACTATTTTGCGACAAGCTTCAGTGTTCTAAGCTTCTAGCTAGCTAGCTAGCTGCTATACATAAATCTTTGTTTGATTTCGGTATTATACATTTGTACTGATGTAAAGCAATGAAAATATCACTCAAATTTCCCAAGTAACTATATAAGGTACGTATGTTCTCGATCAGAAAATATTCTATGATCGAGCTCCTACCAAATATTGTCGTGTCCAGAATATATAAGTCCCACACTCCCACTGGCTACTACGTATCTGCTGAAGTCTTAAAGAGAACGTTTGGTATACGCATGCCAATTGCCAAAGATCGAGCAATAGAACAGAATAATGTGTGAATAAGGGAAAGGGATGATTGACGCCTAAAGGAGTAAGTAGCTAGCGAATGCAGCAAAGCCAGCCATGTGATTCTTCTTCTGCAGGTACGTTCGATCCAGATCTCTGGTCCATGTTTTTATTTAGACTTGAATATATGAATTTATGGAGCAGGACTACGTACCCTACCTTGACAGAAAAACTGTCAACATACATAGTCTGATAGTCATATGCGCCTACGATCAAGTTTCTTCATGTCTAAGTACTACACCTGTTGGGGATTAGATATGAGTGCTTCACTTATTTGTTGATCCTCTAAACTGCTGTTAGATGCTTGCTTTGATGACTTCGGTTTCCAGTATATGAAATAGAGAATCAGCTGAGCAGTTCCAAGTAAAAATCCACTCCCATTTGGAATCTGCAGATAGATAATTCACCAGTTGTATCAAGCAGACGCATGTCGTACGCCAATGATAAATTATTTTTCCCCGCCAGGTTCTAAATTGATCAATATGTTGAGTAAGAACTTACTCCTACAAACAAGTCTTTTGCAAGAATGGCATACACTGTCCAAACTCCTCCATTAAGAAAAAGGATAAAAGAGAGAAGGAAAGGCATGTACTCCACACTCTTTAACGCCACAACAGTTTTCTGCACACATATATACATTAATCAGGAGAAGCAAAGTAAATTAGAGAGACTTTGCATGAGAGACTTTGCAAAGTAAATTAAAGTCCTACGTACCATAGCTGAAAGAGGGGAAGCATATGCAATCATGCTGAAAATTACACACCAGATTCCAGCAACATCGATTCTTGTATCTCCGTCTAGCAGAAAGTGAGTGAGTAAAATTGTTGCTCCGGGAAACGCCACATCCAGAACTACTACTAGTATCGCAGTCCTGATCTGAGATCGATCAGATAACAATTTAAGAGGATCGGAGTGACTTGTGCAATCTCTGATAACACTTTCAAAGCTAAAAAGAAATGAAAGAAACATTTTGAAGTAATTCGTACATGAACTTACCTTCATTCTTGGTGGTGCAAAAAGTAGAAATATGGTAAGAAAAACAATCTCGACGGCAGCACCAAAAACATTGACGGTTGCTACGAGCACGCTGTTAGGCTTAATAAATCCATAGTAAACCCAGAAGTAGGCGTTCAACAGTTTGCTAACATAAGGAATGCTCTCAAATTCCTCAGTCGATCTACGCTTGGCGATTCTCACAAACACATTCCTAAAACAACAATTCAAAAATATCTTCTAGTTAGTTAGATGCATGAGTACACACTATGAAACCAAGAATAACAAATCAAGCTAGACAAGAGATAGAGGTAGACTAAAGAACTTACGCTGGAGAAAGGTAGACAAATCCTGACATGATGTTGCCTGAAACATATATGCAGATGAAACATCAAGGTATATTCATTTTAATTACATCAATTAGTTTCACAACTTCAAGAAGATAGTACTGAACACCACTACAAGAGAAAGTTAATTGGGTCAGTCAAATTGACGTACCTAACACCCCGAAAATGGTAATCGAACTTATTGCCATGGTGAGAAAGAATCTGAGATACTGTCGTTAACCACAACTAATCGATCCCCGCCAATTAAGAAAACTAAGATTTGAAGCTACAGTAGTATATCGTAGGAATCTGAAATTGTTTGAGCTAGCTAGCTAGCTATTTCTAAATTTATCGGATCCTCTCTGCTTGATTTCTGATTTGATGTACTTATATTACGTACTGTTTGTGTCATTTTTCTGCTTCGCGATCGGATTTGGATTCTTATTCTCTGGACTGGATACCTATTACTCAACTTACGGTGCACACACAGCTAACTGTCTTCTTCAGCTGTTGACGAGTACGTAAGTTGTTGACTTCAGAATGCCCTACAAATTTAATATAAAGCATTGAACTAGTTTCAAAATCTGGCCGGTAGGCATATATGAATTCAAAAGATAATTGCTCATGCGAGATGAGTCGTCTAAGAAGATTAATTCATGAAGCAATCTGAGCTTCTAACTTAAAGACAATATGCAATAAGTGAAGATATCCTCCTGTAAACCCTTGAGCTAGCCAGTGGAACTATATATATTATTCAAGCACTGTGGGACGACTCTCCACAAACATGTCTTCTTAATTGATCGAGGTGTGTGTGTGTGTGTAAAATTGAGCATCTTTTTTGAATTGTGTTTCATCATTTGCCATGCAATCCACATCGAGTATAGTCGAGGGCTGCGCTTCATTCACCAATGATCTTTCCTTTGATTTTTAGTAATTGGTTTTGTGTCCTATAATTCATATATATATAATCAAGCACCAGTGAATGCTGTAAAATTAACGTTAATGGAGGTCTCACTGCTTGTTTGGATTTGATACAGATCGAATTTGCAATATATAGATTATAGAACATGAAACCTAACATAATTATTACGATCACTTGTAAATGAACTGGGTTATTAGAAGGAATAAAGTGGGCGTAAACTCGTAAAGAAGACTCGATCTCCACATTTCCACCTAATAATTTTCGCCAGCCAAAAATATTCGTCTTTCAATTTTTAGTAGCTAGGGATAGAGTTAGGTTCACCACACGAATTGATGCTGCTTATTATTTCTTGTTGGGTAGTTCATGATCTTAGTACTGCGCACTATATAGTCTATTTAAGGAGCAAAGCTATTCGCTTATTCTCCTACTCTCACAAACCACTGCACATCGTCTTCCATTTCTATCAACTCAGAATATTAATAGTTGTTTTCACCCCGACAGTCGACAGTTTCATAAAGAATCAATCACTATCTTGCTTTCAGCCAAGTAATATTATCAAATGCTCTAAAAGTACTGATCTCTTACTACAGATCGATAAGTTTCTTGCCATAAGTCGTGAATTGTAAAGATTTGTGTCACAAATCTCCACAAGCACGGTTTATAGCCATCCATATATGTATGTCAATTTTTCAAATGTTCTCATATTATATATGTTAGTCATGAAAACTACTCGGCCAAATTCCATGTATTGTAAAGATCTAGGTTGGGAGTCTGTAACCCAAATTTGCTGGCGTTGGCCTAGTAAGTTTTTGTCACAAATATTTATAATTCTAGGCTACCATTACAGTATTATCGTGTGCCCTCAATCTTTTTAGATTGTTGTTAAAATTCGTCGGCCATATATGCCGTGGATACTAAAGATCTGGTCTAAATCCAGATTTGTAGTGTGCACGGTCTTGGTTGACGAATTTTTCAAATTCTCAAGTGATTAATTGCATGCTATCGGTAGCAAGAACTAGTTCAATTTGTTTTCTTCCTATCAATTAGAAGTAAGTAATGAAATTAAAAAAATTTGTTCCTTCAATTAATAAATTTAACATTGGTAATTGCTGGTGTTATTGTAACCCTTCGTTATTTTAGGTGTATTAATGAAAGTTATAGCTTATGTTCTTAATCTGACGCGAGTTCATATAACAATTTGATATGTATGTGTAGGTTCGAGTCCTTACTTGTGCTCTAAAAGTAACTTGATTCAATCAACGTACAGTATTGTTGATTGAATATATAATGACCGAGATAGGCTAATATTTAACAAGAAAATTAAGCACACTTGTAAGTAAATTGAATATTGGCAATCCTTCTTTGAACAAAACACAGCCCAAGTATATGTCAAGCCCAACCAAGTGAAGACAAGTCACTAATGTCAAGAAGAAGGCCCAACACAATCAAATGGCAACTCAGGTAAAATCATGCATATGCATATCATATGTCTTTTCAAAATCATATCATATGATTTTGAAAAGACATATGCATATCATAGAAGTATTGCTTCCTATCCTGTTTTTTCTTGGGTTTCTTGGCTTATTTCAAAATGATCTTAAAAGTTAATCTTTTGGATTATAGTTCATTCCAGTCATTTTAACTTTTCAAAATTCAGACACTCTACTTGTCTTGATGCCCAAACATCCATCGGGTGAAGAGATTTCCCTCTAAACCCGTGAGCTTGTTTTTTCAAAGCTTTGGCTTCTTTAGCATAGGTTTATGATTCAATTATCTATGCTTATGATTGTAGGGTGTTTGTGATTGAGGAGTAGCTGGTTTACCTAGACAAATGTGTTGACATGCTTTATGTAAAGCCTTGCAAAACCTTTTTGCCTCCTCTTTGGTAAAATAGCCACTTTGGGAAAGTTTGCTTTTGTCTTTTGTTCTTGGCCTTATGCTTTAGCTTTCTATTTAGCATCTAAGCCAAGAACTAGTGTCCAAACTTTCTGAAATTTATTGCCAAGTGTGATGCCCTCTTAGTGCACCCCTCGACCTATAAATACCAAGCAAAGTTCCCTTTGTTTAGTGGTTGTTTTTGTGTCTTTGTTTTGCATTTGTGAAAATCATCTTGTGCATGATTTTTGGTTCATAAGCCATCTTGTTCTAAGTCTTCCTAGTGACTATAAACCTTAGAGCATTGGCTTGAACAAATCTTTCAAAAACCATATTGCACTTGCATGCCATGAGATTGTGATTGGTGATGCAATAACCCAAGAAAAGTCCACAAGAGATTTAGCTAAGGCATAGTTAAGATCTAGAGGTGGAGCTCTTGCTAAGCTTTCATGTGTAAGCACTTAGGAGAAAAGATAGTTTTGAATGTTCAAGAGACTAGGATAGTCTGAACAGGATAGCTAGCTAGGTTGTCGTTCTAGAGACTAGGAGAGTCTGGAACCGGATAGCAACCTGTGTAGCCATCCCGGATTCTGTATCTTGTATAAGTGTACGAATTACAATAGTGGAAAGCTTTGTCCTTCAGGAGATAAGGACACGCAATTTTTCTCCCTGAGTGCAGGGTTTTTGCATTACAAAAAAATCTGTGTTATTTGTTTACTGCACTTTTTCCTTCTTACTCGTTAAGTTGCAAATCGGGATAGTACAACTCCTTGCTATCCCCGATATCAACCTTTACACGAAAAAGTTGCAAAAGATCCTATTCACACCCCCCCCCCTTCTAGGACCTTTAAGTGGTACCAGAGCAGCCACCAGCTTTGCTGGTGAGATACTTATAGAGGGGAAATGGAACATAGAGTCTCATCCTCCCTGAATTCTCCTCCCTACTTTAATGGCAAATGGTATTCTGAATGGAAGGTCATGATGACTGCCTTTCTGATTTCCCAAGATGATGGGAAGCAGTGGGCAATGATTGAAGATGGTTGGTATCCTCCCACCATGCCAGCAGAAGGCTCTGCTATCCTTCAACTTCGACCCCGTGGGGATTGGAGTGATGCAGAGAAAGCTCTGTCGAGAATGAACATTAAAACTCTGAACAGCCTCTATCTTGCTGTCTCAGAAGATGTTCGTCACAGAATCATTAATTGCCCATCGGCAAGAGATGCATGGCTTGCTTTAGCCACGGCTCATGAAGGAAATACTAAAGTAAAGGAGCAAAGGCTCCAAACTCTTCATCATGAGTTTGAGGAATTAAAAATGACTGAGGATGAAACCATTGATGATTTCCATAGACGTATGCTCACCATCACCAACCAGTGTCATACTCTAGATGGCCCCATCGAACCTCAACGTATGGTCCAGAAATTTCTTAGAGCCCTACCTCCAAGTTTTGAGTCAAAACAAAATGTCATTGAAGAAGCTAGGGATCTAAACACTTACTCCTTAGAAGAGCTTGTAGGAAACCTAAAAAATTATGAGGCCATCAAGAAAAAACCTAAGAAGGAAAAGTCCTTGGCATTTGTTTCGGTGAAAGAAGAGGAAGAGAAAGAGTCTGTGTCTGATGAGGGAAGTATTGAGGAATTTGCCTTCCTCACCAAGCAGTTTGAAAAGTTCTTAAAAAACAAGAAAACCCCATAAGAATTTTTCAAAAGGTTCCCCGTCCACTCCTAGGTATCCCAGACATGGAGACACTAGTACGCTTAGGAATCCCAAAACTGGTTTTAAGTCAAGACCTTTTCCTAAAGGGGATAAGTGTTTTGAGTGTGGTGGTGTTGGTCATAAGGCTGTAGATTGTGCAAATTGGTCAAACCGAAAAGTCTACAAGGTTACCTGGTCTGATAGTGACTCAGATCAATCCTCCGAGCATGAGGAAGAAAAGGAGGCTGTAGCTTTTATCGCCTCTATTGGTTATGGCGAACCCTTTGATTAGGACGAACCAAATGATGACTTGCATGACAAATACTCTCAGCTGCACCTTGCGTCAAAATCCATGCTTAACAAGATTGAGACGTTGTCAAACGATTTGACAAGATGTGAGAGCTGCAACAAGATGTGACAAGATATGAGAGCTGTCAAAATCCGTGATTCTGTTGTGTTTGACAAAGTTCAATGCCTGGTACTTGATGGTAAAGGGAAGAGCATTATGAATGGGGATCGGACAAAGGACGAATGCTACTGTGTCAAGACCCAAGAAAAGTTCAATCCTCAACTATGTTTTCGTGTCATGATTGCAGAAGACCCTCTTAACCTCTGGCACAGACGCCTGTGTCACATTAACCATCAAGATATTGTGAAACTTTCTTCAAAAGACGCAACTCGTGGTCTTCCAAAGCTTTCCGGCAAGGCGATAGGTATGTGTGGTGAATGCAAGATTGGTAAGCTCACTCGCTCTCCACATTCTGCTCTTAATGCCACTCTTACATCAAGTATTCTTGAGTTGTTGCATATGGATTTAGTTGGTCCGGTTGAAACCATTAGTCTAAATGGAACGAAGTATGTTTTAGTTATTGTTGATGATTTCTCACGGTTAACTTGGGTAAGGTTCTTAGCTTCAAAATCTGATACTTTTGATAGTTATCTCAACTTTGCTAAAAAGGTTTCAAATGAGAAAAAGTCATGAGGGAAAACATATCATTCGAATTAGAACGGATCACGGGACTGAATTTGATAACTCTAAATTTGATGATTATTGTGATTTTTTTGGAGTGCATCATGAGTTCTCTTCTCCTATCACTCCTCAACAAAATGGAGTTGTTGAAAGGAAGAATCGAGTTCTAGTAGAAATGACTAGGGTGATGCTAAATGCCTCTGGTCTCCCACATTCCTTCTGGGCTGAGGCTGTGAGTAATGTTTGTTATACCATTAACCGTGCAATTTTCAGATCAGGAACTCATAAGACTCCCTACGAAATCTGGAAGGGCAGGAAGCCAAATATGGCTCATCTGAAAGTCTTTGGTAGTCCTTGTTTCATTTACAGGGACCGTGAGTACTTGACCAAGTTGGATGCATGTTGTGACAAGGGTGTATTCCTAGGTTATTCTCTTGAAAGCAGGGTATACCGGATATACAACAAAGTCTCATGCAAGATTATGGAAACCATGAATGTCGCCATTGATGACGGTCTTGGATGCACTCATCAAGCTGGTTGTGCAGCTAAACCGGAATCGCCCTCCACTGCTGTGCAACATGGGACAGAAGCTGATCTGGCCAGCCTAAAAGATGACTCATCTGAGGATGAGGAAGATCCAGCTGATGGAAGGATAGATGAGACCCTTGCTGTCCCGACTCCTCACAGGACTGGCAAACGTCAAGTTCAGAAGGATCATTCTCCATATGATGTCATTGGAAATATCTCCGAGGCTCGTGTAACTCGCAGTAAGGTAAGGCGTGAGGTGAGTAACTATGTAGTGTTAAGAAGCTTTTTGATAATACATCGTTGTACCATAAATGAAATCACACACCTAGGTTTTGTATCGCTTATAGAACCAAAGAATGTGAAAGAAGCCTTGTGCGATGCTGATTGGATTAATGTCATGCAAGAAGAATTGAATCAATTTGAGAGAAATAAGGTTTGGCACCTAGTGCCTAGACCCGAAGAAAAGAATGTTAGTGGCACCAAATGGGTGTACAAAAACAAGTCCGATGAGAAAGGAGTGATAACCCGAAACAAAGCTAGGTTAGTTGTTCAAGGTTATTCACAAATTGAAGGACTTGATTTTGATGAAACCTTTGCTCCGGTTGCAAGGTTAGAATCAGTTAGGTTGTTATTAGACATTGCATGCCATTTAAAGTTCACATTACATCAAATGGATGTGAAGAGTGCCTTCTTGAATGACATTCTTAAGGAGGAAGTCTATGTTTCTCAACCTCCAGGATTTCAAAGCTATAGCCATCCTGATCATGTTTACAGACTTGGTAAAGCTCTTTATGGGCTCAAGCAAGCACCTAGGGCTTGGTATGAAAGACTATCCACCTATTTGATTGAACATGGATATCTTAGGGGATCAATAGACAAGACCATGTTCATTAAATTTACCTCCAAAGATATGTTCATTGCTCAAATATATGTGGATGATATTGTGTTTGGTTCCACCTCCGATTTCTTGGTAAAAGAATTTTCAGATCTTATGTCAAAGGAATTTGAGATGAGTCACTATGGGAAGCTGACCTACTTCTTGGGGCTACAAGTAGACCAGAAGAAAGATGGTTTGTTCATCTCTCAATCCAAGTATGCTAAGGAGCTGGTGAAGAAGTTTGGGATGGAAACTTCCTCTCCTGTCCCCAATCCTATGGGAACCAGCTGCAAGATCTCTGCTGATCTCGATGGAGCTGACGCTGGTCAATCCCATTATCGCAGTATGATTGGCAACTTGTTGTACCTGACAGCCAGCAGACCTGACATCTGCTTTAGTGTGGGAGTGTGCGCACGGTATCAAGCAAATCCCAAGGAGTCTCATGTGAAGGCAGCAAAACAAATCATCAAGTACATTTCAGGTACAACTGACTTTGGGATTAGCTATACGTTTGATACTAACTGTGAAATTGCAGGCTACTCCGATGCTGATTGGGCAGGAGATGCAAATGACCGGAAAAGTACCTCCGGTGGGGCTTTCTTTGTTGGGAACAACCTCGTCTCTTGGCACAGAAAGAAGCAGAACTGTGTGTCATTATCGACAGTCCAGGCTGAATACATTGCTGCTGGATCCTGCTGTACCCAACTCTTGTGGATGAAACACATGCTGGCAGATTACGAATTTCAACAAGAGGTGCTATCCCTTTACTGTGATAATACTTATGCTATAAATATATCTAAGAACCCTGTGCTTCATTCTAGGACAAAGCATATAGAGATTAGATATCAATTTATCATAAATTTGGTTGAGGAAAATCTGCTCAAGATGACTTTTATTCCTATGGAGAAACAATTGGCGAACTTGTTCACCAAACCTCTTGACAACCTTCGGTTTACTACCCTTAGGAAAGCAATTGGTGTGTGTGACCTTCACTAAAGTTCTCCCCACAAGCATCTGTCGTGTACATATTTTTTTGCTTAAAAGTTTTTTTTTGGTTTTGTTCTAAAAAGCTGTTGGGAGTTCTGTGTCACAACAGAATAGATAGATGTGGTGATATCCCTGCTTGGTCTTTGATCTTGACCTAAGTAGTGCGTTATCCTTCACTTGTTTGGTTCATTTTTCAGTATGCCATGTGTTGATGCATCTGTTTGAGTCAATTGTGGTCCCCATCTTAGGGCATGGCTGCAGAAAATATATGCTTCACATAAACTTTTTCTTGAGGATACCAAAATGTCTTGTGTCTTGTGAGATGGAAGTATGGGGATTGCTCCTGGCCAGGCTATCCTGAGTACACATTACTTGGTCGCGTCAACGATACAAGGGTGGGCAGAAATATGGATGGTTTGGTCACCACGGTGGTTATGTATTTTTTCTTTAGGCCAGGTTATTCTCAAAGTAACCATTCCTTGCGTCGCGTCAACAATTCTAGGGTGGGCAGAAACGAGAATGGTTTGGTCTCCCCGGAGGTTGTATTACTCTCTTGATATTCTGGAAATTACATGAAAAAAATTAAAATGCCGTTTATTTGATCCTGAACCTCTCACTCTCAGAATTGTAAAAGTAAAACTGTGCTAAAAATCTCAAGAGTCAATTGACTTGGGAATCATCTGTGAGTTGGTTTGTTGAATAGATCAGTGAGGATTCCTGGATTCTATTCTATCCTTCGATGGAGTTAGAAGTGCCTTTACTGACCTTCGCTGTTTTTCACTCTATGAGGACGATTTTCCAGAATGGCTAGAAAGATTTGGATATCTCTCTATTGGCAAAAGTGCCTCATAATTGGTTTGGAAATATAAGGGTGAACCCTCTTGATGTTATAAGGATGGATCCTTTCTGTGAAATCCTTAAATCCCTTGCATACCCAATTTCTATCTCACATAACCCATATGCTTAAGTTCCCTTGATATGTATTTTCACACACTCACTTCTGTGGGCTTGCTCCATTACCAAGGACCACATCAATTTTCCCACAGTTACATTTACATGTGCCTACTAGAAAAAGTGATTTAAACAAGTGAGAGTGATGTGTCATACTTTGTGAGTCTATGCCTTGACCACTGTCTGCAATCTGGGATAAGAAAAGGTAATCTTATCTCAAGGCTGATTGAACAGTGTTGTTTTTGTTTGTTTCCATTTGGATTTTTTTTTTTGCATTTGCTTAGGAGGAGAAAATCTTATTTTCTGGTCCATGCATTGATTGTTTTTGTTCTATTAAGGTTGTGAAGAAGTTTGTAGGAACATTTCCTTTCTGGATTCTTCAGTTGCCTTTTGACACTGTTCCTATCCTTGAGATCTCTGGCTTTTGAGGTCTCTGAAGGCGGCTCCTAGCCCAGCCTTTTGGGTTGGCTCTACGGGGTTGTGTTCCGGGCTCTGGGCCCACAGGGCTGCCTCTGCACGTGTTCGGTCTGCTTTTCCCTTGAGTAAGGTTTGACGGTTGCTCTTCTTTTTAACCGTTGTGGTTTGAGAAAGTGGGTGTAGTTATCAAGGAAGCTAACGTCTAATCACGTCTGCATGCATCATCTCTTTTCTCTCCCACTCTCTCACTCCACCTCCTTCTGGGTTCACGTCTTTTTATACCTCTCCCTTCCTCCTTTATCTTCACACCTCTTCCTCTCATGGTTGATCCTGCTGCAAACCCCACTCCTTCATCACCCATCACTGAACTTGGTTCGGGATCCGTTACCTCGCCTCCTACCACGTTGATTGTTCCATCTTCTGAGAGGAAACTAAGGAAAATTGCCCCCCCCCCCCCCCCCCCCCCCTCCCCTTTTGGCGAGCAACTTCAGTAATAAAGAGTTTAGGAAGAGGGTTGCCCCCCAGTTTCGACCATAGCGAGCGGGTCCTCATACACTTGGAAAATACTTCTTAAGATGATGTCCATTGATAGGATTTTTATGAACCTCACAGTCAACATCCTTGAGTTGATAAGCGCCTTTGCCAACAATCCGATCGATGACAAAATGACCCTCCCATTTGGGAGACCACTTACCACGACCGATATCGCGTTTACCAAAAGGAAGTATAGCTTTCCAGACCAAGTCGCCTTCGCCATAAGACCGTCCCTTGGTCCGTTCATCATATGCTCGCGCAACCTTCTTCTTTTCCATGACTATATTCGTTAAAGTCTCTAGACGCCGTTCATCAAGGTCTTCATGTTCCTGAAACATAGCCTGGACATAATCATCACCAATTAACTGATGATGCTCGCGAACGCGAAGGAATTGCACATTAATCTCCAAAGGCAAAACTGCATCATGGCCATACATCAAGGCATATGGAGTAGTGCCCGTAGGAGTTCTCTTGGATGTACGATATGCCCATAAAGTGTTATCTAGTTCAGTATGCCATGTCCTCGGGTTATCCTCAAGCATCCTCTTGATAATGGAGATAATGACATTGTTGCTGGCCTTGGCCTGGCCGTTGGATTGAGCATAATAGGGAGAAGAGTGTAGGAATTGAATACCATAATCCTGAAGAAACCCTTGAGTCTTCTCAGCCATAAATGTTGCCCCCCTGTTTGCCACGATACATTCTGGAATACCATATCTGCAGATAATATTCTGAAAAATAAAGCGAATGACCGTATCGGCTTCACAATTCCGGACAGGGATTGCCTCAACCCACTTAGTAAAGAAGTCTATACCAATTAACAGATACTTGTGTTGGAGGGACGAATTGGGATGAATTTCTCCAACAAAGTCAAGTGCCCAACCTTTGGCGGGCCAACGCTTAATAATAGATTGCATGGGAATGTTGGGGATGCGTTGGACAGGCCCATGAATTTGACAATCAATGCAACCTTAGGCGAAGCTGATACAGTCTTTCAGAATAGATGGCCAATAGAGTCCATCTCGACGGATAAGCCATCTCATCTTCGATCAGCTCTAATGCAAACCACAAACACTAAGGTGTACCTCTCGCATGAGCCGTTTGGCCTCTGCTCCGTAGACACACCTAAGATCAACCCCATCCTCACCCCGGCGAAGTAACTCATCACCCTTGAGTAAATAATTAGTAGCGAGGTACTGGATTCACCTTTCTGATGGTGCAGAGGGATTCTGTAGGTATTGGATGATTGGTTCCCGCCAATCCGTATCAATAGGTTCAACTGTGGCAACCAACCACTCGCCTTGCTGCTCTCGGCGAGCAGCAAAGGATGGTAATGTTCTTCGTTCCACCTTCAAGATTCTCTCTTTGACTCCATTGGCTAAACTAATGTCGGTGGCCAATTGTGCCAACTCATTAGCTGCAAAGTTCAACTCACGAGGAACGTAATCGAGCACCACATAAGCGAATTGATCTAATAATTCTGATGCGCGTTCCCAGTAATGTACCAAATGGAAAGAAAGACACTTATATATCCTAGTAAGCTGTTTGATGATCAATAAAGAATCACCATAAACTTCAATCTCCTTAGCATCCATGTCCAACAACAGCTCCAGACCAATAATGAGCGCCTCATACTCTGTCTGATTGTTTGTACAATTCCACTCGAGTTGAAAAGAGTATGAGTGCCGGGTTCCAGTTGGGCTTTGGATACAATTACCTGCACCCACCAAGGTGTCAGTACTGCTACCGTCAAAGTATAGTATCCAAGGCTCGGTGCGGATCAGGTTGATAGATGGAACATGATCTAGGATCGCCTCCTCGAGAGGGTGATAGAGTAAGAAATCAGCAATTGTCTAGCCTGTCATCGCCTGTCATCGCCTTCAAAGGGGCGTATTGTAAAGAAAACTCGGATAAGGCCAAAATCCAGTTGCCAATCCTACCTCTTAAGATAGGTCTAGTAAGCATATACTTCACCAAATCGGTTTGAGGCACCACAGTAATAGTAAAGGACAACATGTAATGGCGATACCGGCAAAGTATAATGCCAACATAATCGCTCTATTGGCGAGTACCTCGTTTCTGCGTCTAAAAGCGTCCTGGTAAGGTAAGAAACCGCATACTCGACTTTCTTCCCTTCGCTGATTGTTTCATCCTGAGCTAGCAACTCTGCGATGGAGCTGTTAGAAGTGGAGATATATAATTTGAGTGGGACTCCTGGTTGTGACGGACGTAATACTGGCAGACTCGCCAGATACTCCTTAATCTTATCAAACGCTGCTTGATGTTCAGGACCCCACTTGAAGTCTTCTCCCTTCTTGAGCTTTGATAAGCGCAAAAGAACCTAACAAAGATACCCTATTATCAAATCAATTATATCAATGTAGTAAATGGAAAATAGGGGTCATTACCTGCAGAGGATTGGTGAAACTAAGACTTAAAGACACAAGAAACACAAACAAATGCATAAACTAGAAATGTGGCAGACTCGACCCAGGAGCGTAAACCTAATTAATTAGCTAATCTAGACTCAACCAAAAATTACGAAATTAAATACACACTAACTAGACACAGTGGTGGACTACCACACAAATTTTGACGGTAATCGGAGTTGTTTTGGTTGGTGAAAAAAAAATAAAACAGAAGTACTGCTGAAAGCATAATATTAAAAAATGAATATGGATGTAAATGTGAGAGAAACAATAGTTAGAAACTTCTCTCCGCCACTAGATACGCTTCAATCACCCCAAACAATGTCAATGATTATAGATGAATGCACTCACAGTTAAGCCAATGTCGTTAGTTCATTAACCATATTACGTTCTCTTACTCACCATGTTAAGCGAAATGTTGTTATCGACTTAACTATATTCTCAATTAATTGATCTATGAAATGTCGATATCTAGACCAAAAGAACTCAGATCATGAAGTTCTAAGAACGTTTGAGTAACAACAAAGAATCTAAGGTCAATGTCGGTAGCCTTAGATTACCAAGGAATCACTTCACACAAGTACCTGCAAAGAACCTGTTATCTCTCATAGAATGTGCAACGATATGTCGGTCATATACACATTCAAAATAATAAACCCTAAAACATGCATCAAAGTGTCGACCCAATGAAACATGCAACAGAATTATCAATGAACAATCAGTGAAGAAATTCTCATCTAAAATTATATAATTCAGTTGGGGTTTGAAATCAAAGACGTATCTAGGGCTTTGATCAGCCCCTAACTACTAAAGAGTTTAGCTACACATAATATTGAAAAAGAACATCAGAGAATACATGGAAGATGAACTAAAGGTCGAGTAGAAGGAAACTTGATTGGCAGAAAGATGAATACGTCCCGGCCGAATTCTAGCCGAATTCTTTTTCTCCCCTTTCTTTCCTTTTTCCTTTCTGCCTCCTCTTCTTTCTTTTAAAGCCCCCCATGCACATTTAATCTCCTTTTCTTTATTTGACTTCAAAATACCTAAAAACAAATAAAGTTAATTAAAAATAAGAAAACATAACAAAATAACTAAGTAATAAAAATAATTAGCATAATAAAAGTCGCACAAATATGCTGCTATCAAAATACCCCACACTTAGCTTTTGCTAGTCCTCGAGCAAAACACTAAACTAAAACTCAACAATAACACAGACTACAAAACTCTAATGCCCTCAACACTTTGTCTCAGCAATCTCTCTAACATTGCAACACCAAGATCACACGATATTTCAATTCAATCCACATAATTTCGAAGGTTAATGTCAATACATGACACACATGTAACATGTAGGACAAAGACATAATCATGGTGCATGTAAAGCTGTAGCATGCTAACTCGTTTCTACATCCACTACACATTAACACATGCACCATATATCAAGATTCACTACCAGATTTGACAGAATAGCCGACGAAATTATTTTCGTCGGCTATTCCTTCTACCGACGAAAATTTCGTCGGCTATAATTCGTCGGTAAAAGCCCGTCGGTAAAAGTAATGGCCGACGAAAAAAATGACATCGTCGGCCATTCCAACCTTGGCCGACGAATTATGGCCGACGAAAATGATTTCGTCGACCAAAGCTTGGCCAAATATCCGACGAAATTCGTCGGCTATTTTCGAGTATGGCCGACGATTTCGTCGGAATATATTAATATTTTAAAGTTATAGCCGACGAAATTTGATTTCGTCGGCTATTTGTTCTGAAGTATAGCCGACGTTTTGGGCTATTTCGTCGGCTATTTCGTCGGAATATATTAATATTTTAAAGTTATAGCCGACGAAATAATGTAAATTTCGTCGGCTATAACTGCATTTTGGGCAAAAAAAATTACCGGATCGGAGGAGGAGAAGGAGGAGGAGGAGGAGGCCGGAGGCCCGAGGAGGAGGGGAAGGAGGAGGAGGAGGAGGAGGCCGGAGGAGGAGGAGAAGGAGGAGGAGGCCGGAGGAGGAGGAGAGAAAAAAGGCGGGAGGAAGCGATTTAAAAGATTTAGAAGGAGAATAGCCGACGATTTAAAAGATTTCGTCGGCTATACTTTAGAAGATCAACAGCCGTCGGATCTGAGCCATCCAACGGCGGACAATAAAAAGGCGCGGATCGCAAGAGTTTAGCCGACGAAATATAATTTTCGTCGGCTAAACTTAGAGAATAGCCGACGATTTACAATATTTCGTCGGCTATTCTATGAACATCGTCGGCTATACTTTGAAAACATATTAAACTGCCGTTTTGAGGCCCTAAACGAACTCGAAAGCCCGAAAAGGCCCACACGTCGTGGCAAAGCGACGAGTTTGATTCCTGGCGTCGTTCCCTTTCCGGAATGGTATCACAATCGTCATTCGGACGCCGGACGCCAAATCTGCAGTAAACCGGGTTTTGACTTGCAACGGTCAATCTACTCTTCAACGCCAAATCTGGCCTCACCTTCAACAGATAATAGTTCAAATCAATGAGACGCAACTAATCATATAAAAATTTTACAAAATTGATTTAACGAACGTCAGGCTACCCATAGGAAAACGAAAGTAAAAAACAGTTAACCGCTCAGCACACAGATTTTGTCGGAATCTTGTCATTTTTCAACCGTAGCCGATTTCATTATTTCGGTCATATCTTATTTGACGACATATTTGCATTTGAAGAGTGTACGTATAGTAACTATTTGAAACTATACATTCACTTAAACACTTAGTAAACAAGTTAAGGAACATTAGTGCATATGTTCCGATTTTGAATCTAAAAGTTTCGAAAATCTATTCCAACCGTCAGATATCACCGTTAAGATTAAATACATGTATGAAAAAAAATCTAACTACATCTGACAACGTTAAAGGCTCGATCGGGACGGTCAACCGGGTGAGTCAACCCTTTAAACGCTTAGAAATGGTAATTGGCCTGTCTAAATGACGTTTTTTTGTCTGACCTTCAACAGATAATAGTTTCAAATCGATGAGAAGCAACTAATCGTACAAAATACCCACAGATTTTTTTTTTTAAATAAGCAGCTGCTGTCTAGATCTGAAAATATATAGACTTATAGCCGACGAAAATGCCAATTTCGTCGGCCAAACTTTCAAAAGTTTTCGTCGGCTAAAGTTTCAGAGAAAGGCAGACGAAAATTCAAATCGTCGACTAAAATATGAATATAGCCGACGATTTTTTTTTTAGCGACGAAAAAAAAAATCGTCGGCCATTCTAGGGGAATAGCAGACGATTTTTTTTTTAGCGACGAAAAAAAAATTCGTCGGCCATTCTTGGGAATAGCCGAAGAAAATTTTATGTCCTAGGCCGTTTTTTTTTATTTTGTCGAGAAAAGCTTTTTTTCTGGTAATGATTAACCAAAAAAACTCAAATAACCTAGGCACATGTTTCACTCTTAGTCACAATTTCATAAGATATATGCACATCATAGACTGGTTAAGGGCTCTAAGACTCAAACAAGACTAAAACCAGTTTTTTTTTTTTTTTTTTTTTAACTAAAAAAATCATACCCATTATATAAACCCCACCCCACACTTGAAATTTGCATGGTCCTCAATGTAAAACAAAACTAAAGCATGCAATACATCGAACAAGTATGAAGCAGAATAATATGACATCGCAAAACACACTAAACATGGAGAAAAATAACATAGGAGAAAGGATTAAGAATGCAAATCTGGAATCCAAGCTTCTCCATCAACATGGGTTGCCTCCCAAGTAGCGCTGAGTTTTAACGTCGTCAGCCAGACGGTACTCATCATCATTGATCCATCAGCACTGGATCGCGGAAAGGTACTTCTTCCACATCTCGCACCTCTGCAGGCTCATAAAACGGTTTGAGCCTATGTCCGTTCACTTTGAACGTGTTCCCATTCTTCGGATTTTTGACCTCTACTGCACCATGAGCAAACACATTAAGTATAACAAAAGGCCCACTCCACCTAGAACGAAGTTTACCTGGGAATAATCGTAGACGCGAATTGAAAAGCAAGACTTTTTGTCCAACAACAAAAGATTTGCTCTTAATCATCTTATCATGAAACATCTTGGTTTTCTCCTTGTAGATTCGACTGGACTCATAGGCATTGTTTCGAATCTCATCTAGTTCATTCAGTTGTAACTTCTTATGAACACCTGCATCATCAATATCAAAGTTAAACTGCTTAATAGCCCAATATGCCTTGTGTTCAAGCTCCACCGGAAGATGACAGCCTTTTCCATAGACCATTTGATAAGGAGACATCCCAATCGGTGTCTTGTATGCTGTCCTGTATACCCACAACGCCTCATCTAAGCGTTGACACCAATCTTTCCGGGTTGGTCCAACAGCCTTCTCCAAAATTTGTTTTATCTCCCTGTTGGATACCTCTACCTGCCCGCTCGTCTGAGGATGATAAGGTGTTGCCACCTTATGATGAACATTGAATTTCCTGAGCAAAGCTGCAAAAGACTTGTTACAAAAGTGAGAACCTCCATCACTGATGATGTACCTGGAAGTGCCAAATCTAACAAATAGTGATTTCAAAAAATTCAAAACAACAGCAGCATCATTAGTTTGAGTGGTCACTGCCTCCACCCACTTTAAAACATAATCAACTGCAAGTAGAATATAAATATTTTGCTGAGAGCTAGGAAAAAGACCCATAAAGTCAATACCCCACACATCAAAAATCTCAACAACAAAAATTGGGTGCTGGGGCATCTGATCTCTAGGACCTAAGTTACCTGTGAGCTGGCATCTGACACATGATTTATGGAACTCATGCGCATCTTTGAACAAAGTTGGCCAGAAGAAGCCACTTTCAAGAACCTTCATTGCAGTCTTCTTTCCATCACAGTGACCTCCCTCTACATGTGAGTGACAAAAAGTGAGAATAGATTGAAATTCAGTTTCAGGAACGCACCTTCGTATCAATAAATCTGGACAATGCTTCCATAGATAAGGCTCATCCCACACATAATGCTTAGATGACTTCACCAACTTGTCCTTCTGAGCTCTACTGTATTCACTTGGTACTCTACCTGACACAAGGTAGTTAACTATATCTGCATACCAAGGCTCAGAAATATTGAGAGCAAAGAGTTGCTCATCCGGGAAGCTATCACGCAGAGGCAATGAGTCATCCTTTGCGTTAGATCCATGCGTGATCCTGCTCAGGTGATCTGCCACCACATTCTCAGTGCCTTTCTTGTCTTTGATCTCAATATCAAACTCCTGAAGTAGCAACATCCATCTAATCAACCTTGGTTTTGCATCCTATTTAGTCATCAAGTATCCCAAAGCAGCATGGTCAGAGAAAACAATAACTTTAGTCCCTAACAAGTAAGACCTAAACTTTTCTAAAGTAAAGACCACAGCTAAGAGTTCCTTTTCTGTAGTTGAGTAATTTAATTGTGTATCATTTAAAGTCCTGGAAGCATAATAGATGACATGAGGCAACTTAGCTAGACGTTGACCTAAAACAGCACCAACCGCATAATCAGAAGCATCACACATTAATTCAAAAGGAAAGTTCCAATCAGGTGCCTGTATGATGGGTGTGGTTGTCAGAAGGTGCTTGAGCTTGTTGAATGCCTTCAAGCACTCATCCGTGAAGTTGAAAGTTACATCTTTCTGGAGCAGTGCACATAATGGTCGGGCTATCTTAGAAAAGTCCTTGATAAACCTGCGATAAAATCCTGCATGTCCAAGAAAAGATCTCACCTCCTTCACAGTGGAAGGAGGAGGTAAAGTACGCACAATATCAACCTTAGCTTTATCAACCTCAATCCCCCTGGCAGATATCACATGTCCCAAAACTATACCTTGTTCTACCATAAAATGACACTTTTCCCAATTCAAAATAAAGTTAGTCGCAACACAACGTTTCAAAACCATGGATAAATGATGAAGACACATGTCAAAAGAATCACCAAAAACAGAAAAATCATCCATAAATACCTCAATGATCTTCTCAACCATGTCTGAAAATATGCTCATCATGCATCTCTGAAACGTCGTCGGGGCGTTGCATAGCCCAAAGGGCATCCTTCTATAGGCAAAAGTGCCAAAAGGACAAGTGAAGGTAGTCTTTCTCTTGATCATCTCGATGGATGGCAATTTGGTTATAACCCGAATAACCATCCAAAAAGCAATAGAAAGCATGACCTGCAAGACGCTCAAACATCTGATCAATAAAAAGTAAAGGAAAATGATCCTTACGTGTGGTTGCATTTAGTTTACGATAATCAATGAAAACTCTCCATCCGGCTTGGGTCCTTTGTGGCACCATCACATTCTCATCATTCTTCACAACTGTGATGCCAGAACGCTTTGGAACAACCTGAACAGGACTCACCCATTTACTGTCAGAGATAGCATATATGATACCTGCGTCCCGCAGCTTGATGACTTCCTTCTTCACAACATCCATCATCGGAGGGTTAAGTCGGCGTTGAGCTTCCCTCGTGGGCTTAGCTCCCTCCTCAAGATGTATCCTATGAGTGCAAAGTGTAGGGCAGCTGCCCTTAATATCTGCTATGGTCCATCCAATTGCTGCTTTGTGTTCCCTGAGAACAATTAACAATTTCTCTTCCTGCAATTTGGTTAGCTTTGAAGAAATAAAAACTGGCAAAGTGTCACCAGCTTCCAAGAATGTATACTTCAAATGCTCAGGCAATGGTTTAAGTTCAAGTTCAGGGGCTACCTCAATGGAAGGGCGAAGAACATCATCAGAAACTGGTAAAGTAATTGGTTTAGTGCCCTTACCTGTTGGTACAAATGGTCGGGAGTCAAGTTCAGCAATCACTTCATAAAATGCATCCTCCATGGCCAGATCCTGAAAGGAATCAATTCTGAGACAATCATCATCCTCAAACTCCACACTTGAAGGTTTGTACTCGAGTAGTTCCTCAAGTTCGTCCAGCTCCTCTCTTATCCTATCAATTTCAACATGTTGAGACGTTCTCTTGATTTTTCGAACTGGAGTTGCTGGAACATCTTCACCGCCAACATCTATAGCCATCTTCACCGCCAACATCTATAGCCATCTTCAAAGCATCATCCTCAAGGGAGTATTGGATGTATTCCTGCATGAAACCATCAAATGCATCAATAGAATAACAAGAATAATCACAAACATTACCTGGATGTTTTATTGCCTTAAAAATGTTGAAGCGAATTTTCTTCTCATCAATTCTCATGGTGAGAGTTCCCTCATAACAATTAATTTTTGTTCGGGCAGTCCTCAAGAATGGACGACCTAAAATCAATGGTAGCTCGGAAGGCATTGGTTCTCTTTCCATCTCCAAGATGAAAAAGTCAGCTGGGAATATCAAGTCACCAACCTGCACAAAAACATCTTCAACAACACCTAAAGGATAGCAACTAGATCTGTCAGCCAACTTAATGGTTACCAATGTCGGTTGAAGTTGTTGTTCCAGGTTTAATTTACTATAAACAGAATAAGGCATCAAATTAATTGAAGCACCTAAATCTAATAAAGCACCAGAAAACCTGTTATCACCAATAACGCATGGAACAGTGAAGCGCCCGGGATCTTCCATCTTTGGAGGTAGCTTTCTTTGTAGCACAGCAGACACTTTCTCGCTCAAGGCTATTGTCTCAGTTGCCCTATACTTCCTCTTGGTTGTACAAAGTTCTTTGAGAAACTTTGCATATTGTGGTATCTGCTTGAGTGCTTCAAGTAAAGGAATATTTACTTGGACCTTTCGAAAGATGTCCAAGATATCATTGGCCTTGTCCTCCTTCTCTTGTTTTCTCAACCTGTTAGGAAAAGGAACTGGAATGTTAGTGGGAGAAGAAGAAGGTTTAGAATGTACCTGCTCAATTTTTGAAGTGGTCCGAATGTTGGTTCCAGGTGCATTTTCGGCTGGTCGAATTGGGGTTCCCTGAGAATTTTCTAACAGGTTGTCAAACACTATTTGCTCAAGTATAGGCTCCTCCAACGTTCTTGTCTTCTTTTTAGGCTCTGGAACTAACCCTAAAACCTTTCCACTCTTCAGTTGCATAGCATTTACCTCACGCTCATTCCTTGGGTTAGGTTCGGTCTTGTCAGGTAGTGCTCCAAAGTTCTGTTGCGTCAAAAGTTGTTGTACATGACTCATCTGACGTTCAAGAAGCTCAATGGACTTCCCATGTTGCTGAGTGGTGATCTTGATATGTTGGCGGAATGCACTACTCTCCTCTCGCTCCTTCTTACTATCAACCATCATCTGCTGTATTAAGGCTTCCAAATTGGATGTACCCGTTGGTGCTTGAGGTGGTGGAACTTGATACTGCTGTTGCTGCCTTTGACCAAATTGTCCATCTCCTCTAGTTTGTCTTGGTGGAAATCCTGGTGGATTGTTAGGAGGATTAAGCACATTGTTGCTCCTGTAGCTGAGAAGTGGATGATCCCTATTACCTTGGTAGTTATTGAATTGTCTTCCAGCAAAGTTCACATCCTCATCTACCTCATCTGTTCTAAACTTAGGACAATGCTCTGCTCGATGATCCACAGCAGAACACAAAGTACATATCACTTGAACTGCAGCAACTGACTTCTTGTTGTCAACTTTTAAGGTGCTGGCAATTAAAGCTATGTCGTTCTCCACAGAGCTCAACCTATTTTCCATGGCCTCACTTATTGTAACCGCATTCAAATATTTTCTGCTGGCACCCATAGATCTATCTCTTGACTGAAATTGTCTTGAGTTCTCTGCTTGATTCTCCCCAATTGCTTTAGCTTCAGCTCCTGTTTGATTCCACCAATTCCCTCCACAAGCTGAATCAAGTTTTTGCCTATTGAATGAATCAATTCCTTCATAGAAGTATTCCATCTGAGTGTTGAGATCAAACTTGTGATGAGGGCACTGTCGAAGTAAACCTTTGAATTGACTCCAGGCTTCATGTAGTTCGTCTCCATCTTTCTGCCTGAAAGTACTGATCTGCTTCTTCAAGTTCTTGGTGCGAGATGCAGAGTAGAATTCTTTCATGAATTCAGCAGCCATCGTGTCCCATGTATCAATCGACTGAGATGCCAATGAGTTGTACCATGCCTTTGCCTCCTCCTTCAAAGAGAATGAGAAGAGAATAAGTTTTACAACATCTTCATCCACATTCTGTGATTTCTGTATTCTGCACAATGCTGCAAACTCATTCAAATGGTCTTGAGGGTCCTCAGAAGAAGTGCCTCTGAAGTGTGCCAGATTCGCGATGAGCGATGGGGGTATTGCATAATTTCCCAAATTCTCTGGAAGCACGATTGGTGAGTCTGCAACACTTGTACCCGGAACAAAGGATTCCTTGAGTTTGGCCATTGGTCGTCGTGGTAATGGTAGCGTTGGAATATGCTGCTCTTCCTGTTCCTCAATCTCTGAATCAGAATGGTGTTCAGGCTCAGAATCCTCACCACCACTGTTACTCGTGTTCACCTGTAGTCTCTGTTGTTTCCGGTTTTGTCTTACTACTTTCTCAATATCTGGATCAAATAACAGTGGTTCAGAGCTTGTTGAGTGACGAGTACGCATACAAGAAGCTCCTGCACACAGTAAAGAACGTAAGACTCAGAAATAAAAGTAAAAAGAAAACTAAACAAAACTAAACTAAAAACAGAAGACAATACTAAGACTTAGAATTAAACAATCCCCGGCGACACGGCACCAAAGTTTGATAAGCGCAAAAGAACCTAACAAAGATACCCTATTATCAAATCAATTATATCAATGTGGTAAATGGCAAATAGGTGTCATTACCCGCAGAGGATTGGTGAAACTAAGACTTAAAGACACAAGAAACACAAACAAATGCATAAACTAGAAATGTGGCAGACTCGACCCAGGAGCGTAAACCTAATTAATTAGCTAATCTAGACTCAACCAAAAATTACGAAATTAAATACACACTAACTAGACACAGTGGTGGACTACCACATAAAAGAGATGAAAAAGGAGCAATCTTGCCAGCTGAGTTGGATATGAAACGTCTGAGGAAATTGATCTTACCCAACAAACTTTGAAGTTCTTTCTTATTTCGTGGTGTTGGAGCGTCCAAAACAGCCTGTGATTTATCTCCAGACACCTCGATGCCCCTTTCATGCACCACGAACCCTAGGAAATCTCCTGCACGAACCCTAAATATACACTTCGTTGGATTCATTTTGAGCTAGTGCCTCCTCATTCTAGTGAAGACGTCTCGAAGGTGGGTGATGTGATCTGTCTTATGCTTAGACTTGACCACCACGTCATCAATATATACTTCCAAAATACCCCCCAAGATATCATGGAAAATTAGATTCATAGCACGCTGATATGTCGCCCCTGCATTTGTTAAACCAAATGGCATGCTGAGATACTCAAAAGCTCATGTAAAGACTGGACAACGAAAGGCAGTCTTATGGATGTTGGGCTCATAAATTGGGATTTGATGATAGCCCGCCATTCCATCCATGAAAGATAACATCTCGTGCCCAGCCACTACATCCACCAGTACGTCTGTGATAGGCATATGGTAGATATCCTTTGGCGAGACAGCATTGAGATCTCTATAATCAATACAGACCCTGATCTTGCCATTCTTTTTCTTAACAGGGACCACATTCGCCAGCCATTGTGTATATTGTGTTGGCCTGATAATTCATGCATCAATCATGCTCTGAACCTCTTTCTTGACTGCTATCACAGTTTCCACGTTCATCCCTCGCTGCTCCTGTCTGACTGGTCTGGATCATTCTTTGAAAGGTAAACGATGGCAGACCAACTCTTTTGATAAGCCCTGCATATCCTGATATTTTTCTGCAAAGCAGTCTCTAAATTCTTGCAGCAACTCAATCAGTTGATGCCTCAATTTTGGTTCTAGGTACTGGCTAATCCCCACTTCCATAGGCTAGTCCGCCGTGCCTAGGTTAACTTTTTCGACCGGATTACGTACCTTAGGTGGAGTGTCGTCTAACACTGCCGGAGCTAGTTGTATTGCCTCCACCTCTTCTATAGTTACTGTCTTGTCTTTCTCGATACACTCAACTAGAGCGACCGCATCCAAAGTCAACTGCTCCTCTCTAAAGATAGCCAAGCGTTGCATTAAGGAAGCAAATGCCTCTGTTTCCTCAATGGTGAGGT
Organism: Potentilla sterilis; assembly: GCA_963682095.1. Classification (NCBI taxonomy): domain Eukaryota; kingdom Viridiplantae; phylum Streptophyta; class Magnoliopsida; order Rosales; family Rosaceae; genus Potentilla; species Potentilla sterilis. The sequence goes on from OY821766.1 coordinate 31,119,641, forward strand.
TGTCACTCATTGATAACAGTTGGTTGGAAGTCGATGGAAACTGGCCTGAAAGTATTTAATTTGGCCTGAGTCAATCCCCACCGAGTGAGATCAGTTGATGTCACCCCAAGTGGATGTCCTTTATTATCTATCCCATCAACCTTGAGAGGTCTAATGGAACTATAGTAGTAGTCAGCCTCAAGCGAGCAGGCTGCTACTGAATAGGGGCGTTCATCCGCCTTGATCTGTACTGGACCATCAATGTTGAGGTCCCACATGATCATCTCTTGGTGTAATGAAGATGGAACGGAAAATTTCTTGTGGATCCAATCTCGCCAGAGGATCATACTATATGGAACAACAGTTTCTGTAACAAAGAGTTCGTGAAAAGTGTCAGAAGGTCTGAGCTTGACTTTAAGCATTACAATACCGCTGGTTGGGGTAATCGCACCGGCAAAGCCTCTGACCTTCATCGTGGTTGTGATGATCCTCTCCTTAGGAATCTGGAGCTTCTCCAAAGTACTAAGTGTGATAACGCTCACTGCCGCCCCTGTGTCGACGCGAATTTTATTAACCGGGAAGCCTGCCACTTCTGCCGAAACATAAAGAGGTTTAAGATGCTGAGACATGGTGAACGTAGGCTTGGAGAACACCATATGGAGCTTGTTCAGGTCAGTCAACCCCTCTAGAGGCTCGTGGGTGGATTGAGACCTATCTCCGTCCAAGATTACTACTGCCTCCTCCTAAGGCTCTTGTATGTGGCCAATTGGCGTGTCCCCCGCCTCCTTTTGGATGAATTGAGACGTAGGCATTGGCGTTGGTAGAGCATAAGAAGAAGATAGGATAAAGGTCATATTACAATCCAAAATATTTTCATCTTCATCTAAAAAATCCTCATCATCCTCCAAAATCTCATCATCCGCTCCCAGTAACTCTCCGTCCGCCACTGGGTCTGAAGGCTGGGAAGTAGATGCGCCCTCCGCTTTCTTCGAAAGGGGCTCAGTGCCAAGCCTTTGTGCCACGTATTAGGGTAAAGACATACCAAGAGGAAGATCTGAAGACCTCGAGCGAGTTAAGATCGCGTTAGGCTTGGCTGGCTCTGTCCCTGTTTGTTTAGATTCCTTGGCAACTACCTTTGCCTTAGAAACCTCTATTGCGCTCATCGCGGTAATAGCGCTTTTCGCGGTAATAGTGCTCGCCTCCTTGGGTTTCCACCTTAAGGTAGTGGAATCCTTCTTTCCTTCTGTCTCCGGCTGGTGCGACACGACAGACCGAACAGGAGCCCGTTCCGGAGAGTATACTACCTTCCGCCGTGGTGCGTTCCTTGGTGCACCCTCTACTCGAGCTAGCTTCAAAAGCCTCTCGTGAACACTCTTTCTCTGAGGTGGGGAAACCTCCCTGTTTTGTATTCGCCGGGAATCCACATATGTCTTAGCCTTATATCGTTTGTAAGTGTCCCGAATGTGTTCGACCGGCATTGAGAGCGCTTCCGGGGTTATCTTACTCTTGTCCAAAGCATCCAGGGTGCGCCTTGCCTTACCGTACCGCTTCTGCATATTCCTAGTCGGAGCGGGAAGTACCTCTACAGCCTTACCATTCTGCTGTCGATACCACCTATCAGATTTGAGTTCTGATCTTGACGCCGGTGGAATGTACGACTTGGCAGTAGAATCTGATCCTAGTTCTTTAGAAGGACCATAAGTGGGTACAGGATTAGTTCCAGAAGATCCTGGATCTTGCCAAGACCTTACCTTGCTAGCATAAGTCTCTTGCACTTTATGATGGTACTTCGTCCACTTGTGATCACTAAATTTTGATCGTTCAGGCGCCGGATGAGCATGTTGGGCCTCTTCCAGGGCCTTCTGTGTTGCCTCCTTGAGTTCCATCGTCAGTTCATCACGTGTAATGGGTACATGACAGCCTACTTTACAATTAAGACATAACTGAGAACGTGGCACTAATACCATCTCGTCCGCGCCTAGCGGATTCGCCACACTGTCGGTTCGCTGCTCTCCATTCGATTTATCCTCCTCGATGGTATTGACCCAAAATTGAGGGGTAGTGACCACCGCTTCTGTAGCAAACCTCAAGGTTCCATCATCCAACCATTCTTGGATTTGATCCTTCAGCTCAATGCACCCGGAAGTGCCATGATTGTCAGAATGATGAAAAGTACAACAGGATCCGCCACATATTATCTCATGTTGTGGCAGGCGGATGTGAGCAGGAGTCGTCATCCCCTCCTGGACCAAAAGTTCCCAGATCTCTGACGCTTTATGTGCATCATACGTATAATTTGCAAACCTAGATTCCTATTTGCAAGCCTCTAATTCCTGGCATGGGTTGGGAACCAAAGTCACCATTTTCACACCCGGGAATAGCCTAGTCTCTATCCAAGTGGGCTCCTTGGCAACCTCAATCTTCATGACACCATCGTTAATCCATGTTTGGATTTGATCTTTAAACTTCACACAGTCTTTAATGTAATGGTTGGTCATGTTGTGAAAGCTACAATATTTTTTACCCGCCATGTAGTCTGGCTTAGGAATGAAACCTCATTCATGTTGGAGCCGCTCTTGCTTAAACAACTCAAGTAAGATCTCCGGAGCTTGATGAGCATTGTATGTATACTTCTCAAAGGCAGATTTAGTTGGCAGAGAAGTCGTGATCTTGATAGGCTCCTTGATCAATCTGGTATTTTTCGATTGTAATGGCTGGCGACCAACCACCTTGACGACCGCTACCTCTTCTTCTTCTTCATCATCTTCCACCCAAGTTATGGTTGGAGATGACTCGGCTTGTATAGTCGCTACTGTCTTGGAGATGGGGAAGATGCCCGTCTTAGGTTTCAAGGTACCTGGATGATAAGATAATGGGACACCTTTCTGCCTTTCTCTCTGATTCCTCACTCGGTCAACAAAATGTTGCTGTTTGGCTAACCTATTAGTCAAGTCAGCCATATTAGCAGCATAAACTTATTGAAAGTGAGTTTGGATCTCCTCATTGAGTCTTGCAATCGCCATATCTACAATGGTTTCCTTCGAAAGCCAATTTTTGCATTTGGCTAACTGCAGCTTGAAACGCTTCAAATAAGCCATGGCGGACTCATCAGGTTGTTGTATGGTTTCAACTAGGACCCTTACAGTGACCTTAGCTTCGACAACCCCAAACATGGTCCTGAATAGAATCTTCATGCTCTTCCAATCTGGAACTGATCCTGGTGCCAAATCCTTATACCAAGCTAATGTCGATCCAGTTAGCGAAGTTCCAAACATCCACAGCTTGAGTGTGGCGCTCTAACCATAAGGGCCACACTCGTTATTGAAGCGTGTAATACGATCGCCCAAGAACTGGGTAAAGCGAACATGTTTGAAGTTGTTTGGCTATGGGAAAGCATTCACCTCTCGAGGAAGTAGATTAGCATAGGTTCTATTGGCGTCTGGTAAGTCATGCATAACCTTCATCTTTTCTTTAAACAATCTATCTGCTTCACCACGAGTAAGCATTTGGCCCTCGCCTCCTTCTAGCTCTTCGTCTTCTTCGTCAGATGGAGGATTATCCACCCGTCCACCTTTCTTCTGACATCTCGAAGATCCGGAAACAATAAGCCCTCTATTACGTGGCTTCGACACTCTGGCAGGAACCTGCTCTACGGTTCTCCCCACTTTCAAAAGTGGAGTTGGCGCCGCAGTTTCCTGGGCTTCAAGATCCAACTTTCTTTGGAACAACAATGAGAACTGTGCGATGGTGGCCGATGCCTTATTCAACTATTCTTGCTGCTTCTTCGCCTGCGCGCTGAATTCTTGTTGTTGTTCCTTTACTTGTGCACTGAATTCTGCTTGCATTTCCCTCATCTGTGCATTGAGGTTCTTGGCATAAGTTGCAGCATAATTGGTAGTCTTCTTCTGCTCATTTGCCAACCAATTAAGGCTAGAAAGATGTCCGATTTGCTCAGTCTTCAGCTCCTTCAAAGTAGCTTCAAGCCTGTGAAGAACCTCATCTGTTGATGCTGATTTGGTCAACACCATGTCCAAAGAGTCCATCAACTCTTTAGGAGATGGCTCATCAAGATTCGGGATGTTATTCCCTGTAGAAATCTCTGGAACCCCCGAAGCATCGGCCGCTTCGTTATCCAAGATGTCGTTAGCATGTTGCTGAGCACCGACACCTATTGGGTTCTCGACATTCTCCTCCCCACCCCCGAGAACTTCTGTCAGATCCTCAACAATGGGCATGCGTCCCCGAACTTGAGGCGTAGCTCTGCTTCGGACAAACCTCTACATGCAGCTGAGTTGTGTTGTTTGTACAACTGATGTTCTGGTTTGTTGCACGGAGGCATGGTTCGCTTATATATATTAGGTTCCGCTATCTTGACACTGGTCCCACTGAGCGTGCCAAAATGTTCGCTTCGAATTTGACACCTGACAAACAGTCAACACGTGGGGGTGGCGGACGTAGATTTCAGTCTTTCAGCGATGTGCGCGAGCGTGCCAGTACCTTTGGGTTAGATACAACCTTGGTGCGGACGACCTCTGGCGAGTGGATGACCTTTGGTGAGCGTGTTTGTCTGCTCCCTACTACCTGACTTCTCGATCAAGCGACTGTTACGCGGGCGTTGACTAGGCCGGCGTAAAGGGCTCGAACAAGACCTAATAACAATCTACTAGGATTTTCCTCCCAACCTATTACAAATTGAGAAATCTTACTTCGATCCTGGGATGCAAAGCAGAGCTTTAATCAAGACCGCGGAAAAGGTTTGCTACGCGAGGCAGCGACTCGATATGCCACAGGGTGGCGACTAGACACGATAAGTCTTAGCGATGCTTCGACACGAATGCTAGGCACACTTTCGACAACCGCGGCAGGTATACAGCGACCGGTGTGGGTGTAAGGTTGCGGCAAGGTTGGAACGGTGGTTGTTTGCAGTTTGTGGAAGGCAGTTCGCGTAAGATTACTCCAATATTACGTTGTGGAACGGTGGTTGTGCACCCTTATTACGTTGTCCAAGAGTTCTTTATATAGAGAATCCAAAACCCCAATACTTGCATATCAAGCATAATGAATTCTGAGATCGAGTAGGATTTCATTACCTTAAACCACCTCCAATTCGGATTTCTAGAAGGACTCCAAATTTATTCCCATAAGGAATAGGCTTAATGTACTCTGGATTATTCATTAATAAATAACCCCCTTGGGCCTCGATTCATGATCTCGGGTAAATGCTAATTTCGGCCTAAACAGAACCCATGAAAATATCTACACAAATCTTTAAGGCCACAGAACATGCCAAACTGGTAAAGCCTGTGAACTCTTCGATCTCTATTACCATCTCCGCAATCCAATAGTAATCAAACTACATAAGCAACTCCACTCGCAAATAAAAAAATAACACAAAGGAGCAAGATGCTTTACCTTGATTATGATCATTGTCGGCCATATTCGCATATTATCGGTGTGGAGAACTGAAGTTTAGCTGTCTAGGGTTTGTCCGATGATAAAATATAAGAAATAAAGATTGAATTCTAATTCGTATGGATTGTTATCTAACGATAATAGCATAGTTAACAGAGGTAACAGAGTTTGTTTTTTGTTTGACGAATCTGCATTTGTTTTTTTTACTCTTGTATAATGTGTCAAAAAGCTACACACGGCGATGTGTAATTGGCTTGGCAGACCACATATCAATGTCCAGTGGTTCTCCAGAAGGACTGAAAAATTTCTCGTCTCATTGATGAGCAATTTTTCAGTGCTACGGGAGGACCACATGACATTGCATATCTAGTGGTCCTCCGCCCCTGTAAAAAAGTGTATTTTCTGAATTAAAGCACAAACCTGCCAATTCTATTATCAGATGGAATGACTTTTGGGTCTCCTCCTTCCTCACGTATCTGTCTCTCTTATGAACAAGTTCACAATTTTTTCTGCAAATTTAGTCAAGAGTTGAACTAAGTGAACACGTAACTAATCAAAACTCATTCCTCTACATCAGAACTGAATCAAAACCCATAATCATAATTTCATTCTTACTATTCCTTCAATTCACCAAAACAATCAAACCCACCAAAGTGAATCTTGAACATTGAATCTTCTACACAGTCTGCGTATGGAATAGATAGTCAAAACTCATTCATCTACATCGAAATTGAATCAAACCGATAATCAAAATTTCAGTTTTACTATTTTCGCCTCTCTCTCTCCTCTCTCTCTCCCTCGTATGTTTTTCTTTTACATAATATGTGTTTGAGTCCAGGGCGTCACTTGTAATTAGGGCATTGAATCTTGAATTAAATTGGAGCAATTTTGGGGATCTTTTTAATTTTGAAGGCATCCCTAGTGTATTATGTTCCTAAAGTGATGAATTTCAAAGAATACAATAAGAGACCTACTAGTTTATAGATATGTAGAAAAGCTATGAAATTGTTCATATGAGAGAGACGTGAGGAAGAAGAAGAAATACCCCAAAGGTCATTTCACATGATAATAGAAATGGTAGGTCTATGCTTTAAATCAGAAAATACACGTGTCAAATTTTAACAAGTGCAGAAAATCACTAGGCACTGCCACGTGGTCCTCCCGTAGGATTGAAAAATTTCTCGTCATTGAGGCCCCATATCAGATGAATATTAAAAATGTTTTAGTGAAGTGAACTTTGTTTCTAACTACTTTTATTATGATTATCTGACTATGCACTTACTTATACGTTTTAAATGCATATGTTACTTATTGTATTGAATATATTTTAACTTATTTTTCGTATACCTAAAATTTATTCATTTTGTTGCTGGTTTTTATAATATTGGACCATAATAAGTCGAATATATTCAAGAGTTTGCATTATAATCATCGACTGTGTACTAACTTATACGTTTCATTTTTTTTTTTGCTATAAATCATGAATGCATATTGACTTATTGTATTGAGTACATTTTGAGTTATTTTTTAAATACCTTTACCGTTGTTTTTTTTTATAATATTGGACCTTAACAAGTCGAATATATCCAAGACTTTGCATTTTAGATTGACTTATATTTTTTTTTCATAAAGGAAAAAAGTATTAATAATCAGATTTACTTGTTCACATATAATTGAATAAAGTTACCATCGACAACAATTTTACCAAAGCGACTATCTACGGTTCCTTGATTTATACTATAGCGCTAGTTTACACCTAATTTGAACTAATTTTACAATTTATCTAAAATATATTTACAATATTGACAACAAAATTACAACATGCATTTTATATATTGACACACAGTTAAACTAATTTAACACATCGAACGAGAATGATAGGTGATAGGTCTTTTCTCATTTGAACTGAATGTGAATTAGGTGTGATCATAATGACATGTATGGGTATGGGGTCCCCCCATTGTGAACGGAGTTACTAATTTGAAAAACAATGGTGCTCTCTTCATATTACTGATAGGAGAAGCACGTCGTATTCATTTGATTTGCTGCAGACAAGTTTTACGAAATTATCGTTGCTTTTTAATCAGTAGCTAAGAGATATCAGTTCAAACCACTAAATGTTTTCTGTGCTATTTGAAATTAAGAAGTATATCACAATTTGTTTTGGTATGTTGGATTCAAATCCATTGGGTTCGCAAATATTATACACTTACCATTTTGAATGAAAGTCTTTAGCTATCAACCCCATTTGTGAAGTGTTTGAGATTTGCCGACAAAACTAATTTCTCTTGTACATCACTCTTTGACTCAGAATGATAAAAAAAAAAAAAAAAAAAAGATAAAAGCTTTGTTGTAGTGGCCATATATATAGAGACTTGACAACAAAATTGTTTTCTTGTCGGTAACTATGGGCAAGTGGGTATATAAGAATTTCCCATATATATTATCATTAAAATAAGAAAAATTAATGATCCAAATTTGACCAACCACCTTCTAATACAATTACATAAATTGATGTACACTAAAAACATTTGAAATAAATAAGTGACGAGGTTTGAGCTCTAATGATTTCATGATTCACTTATATTTTTGATAAAATATATATAAGAAATTACCAATAACTACAATTTGTGTTAATATTTACCAATAGTAAAACCTAATTTTTTTATACTATTAGCAGGGAATTAACAGTAACGGGTTGTTAACCCGTCCACAACTTATTGACATAATTAACCCTCGAAATCCATAAATTGCAACCCATGTCATCCATGTATATATCAACATATTCTCACAGTCTCACATTTTAAACCCTAACTGCGTTCGATTGAAAGCGCCGAGGCGGCGAGGGGCGAGCGGCGAGGCGGCGAGTGGCGCTGCACGGCGGCGAGAGACGCGAGACAACGAGGCGCGTCGTTGCATCTCCTTGTTCGTAACCGATCTGTGCGACGGTGGCCTAGAGCAAGGGTGGTGCGGCGGCAGGTTTCTGGTGCCTGGCGGAGACGGTGGCGAGAGACGCTAGGCAGTGAGGCGCATTGTGGCAAGACTGGGTCTCCTTGTTCGTGATTTCTGAGGTTCAGTTGCATTGGAAGTGTGGCGGAGGACGACGGATCTTGATTTCTGAGGCTCAGTAACATTGAAAGCGCGGCGGAGGACGACAAATCTTGATTACTGAGGCTTAGTGTCATTAGAAGCACGGCGGAGGTGTCTGAGGTTGATTTCTAAGGCTCAATGGTATTGGAAGTACGGCGGTAGTTGATTTCTGAGGCTCAGTAGCATTGGAAGCGCGGCAGATGACGACAAATCTTGATTGCACTGAAGGGGGTATTTTTAAAGGTAATTTCGTAATTTATGAGTTAAAAGATTCTGTTAGTTTTGGATGGAAACATGTTAGTGGTAATTTTAAAAACAATCTTACTATTGGTAAATATTAACACAAAATTATAGTTATAGGTAAAAACTTCAAATATATAATAACAAGTCTAATCATGTAATAACATTAGGGATCTATATTTAGTTGATTAGACTAATCTTGCATTATTCAAACTATAGGTAGCCCATTAATCATGTTGTTAATTTTTTTTTTCATACATCAACTTTTACTACAATTGGAGAATTCTATTTATCATTTCAGTGACACATTTTACTACCTTTTATTTTTGTTGGATGAAGTTACGAGACGATGAAATCCATAAGGCCTTCAAATTTGTCATTAAACGTCATTACTTACTAAAACTCAAATTTACTCCAAATTTTTTTACCTAACTAAATTAAATTAAATTTCTAGTAGAGTTCTCTCTCTCTCACTTACTCACTCCCTTGTTCTTTTTTGTCTTCTTTTCTCCCATAACTCCGGATTAAAACATTTCTTACAACCGTAAATCTCACACTTCCTGAATTGTGTTGTGTTCTCATTGCACATATATAATTATCTCACATTGATATGGTATCCTAGGTAATTGTTGGAGATGAATAGAAGAAACTCCGGAAACATACAGGTTTTACCGCTCTTAATCTCCTCTGTTTCTGCCTAAACCCGGGGGTCTAGTAGATACTTGATGAATCCAACTCGATCTCCTGCAATCCTGCTTACTAAGGGGAATACCGGGCGGGCCGGCCTTCACCTCTCCGATGCCTAAGTTAGTATAGTTGGAATGTATATAACCAAGGCACGTATGTAAGTGGGGAGAGAGACGAGTTACCTCATAAAGAAGGTAGTTGGGGCCCATATATAGGTGGTTGGGGGTAAGGACTGGCCTTACTCTTCGATGTGGGACTGGTTCCCTTCTGTTTATACCTTCTGGTGCCCTCTTAGGCAGGCTGGCGCCCTCGGCCCCTGGGTCCCTGGAGGCAGGATAGAGTGCCGGGCCCCGAGGCCGGGTGCTGGTGATCCGGTCCCGACCCTTGGGCCGGGCCCTGGTGCGCTTGCTGCGGGTCTGTGGGCCTGCTGTAGCCCCTCTGCGGCTACTGTCAACAAGTCCCCCAAGTTCCCGGTCAAGTGCAATCTTGAATGGGGACTTAAATCTGTCTTGCTCTTGTCCCGCAGACCCGCGGGGTTACCAATCTACCGGTGCCCAGTCCCCCAAGTCCGCGTTAAAGATTGGGCGTGACCGAGGTGAGTACCTGTTACCGATGGGAAGCAATAGTTTATAAGCACACTTGCAATATAAGCAGCAATATGGCTAAGTGTGGTTTTATGAGCATGGAGCTAAGATGATAATGATGATGTCATGATGCCATGCAACAGATGTGTTCATGGAATGATAATGAGGCGTTGAAATCCGCCATGCAAGTGATTTGTGCACGGAATTTCGGCGGGGCACTCTGCCCTATCGGTACGAAACGGAGCTTCACTAGGCTTCAACTGGTCGATATGCCGAATCGAAGCGGAGCGGAGTTCACTGAGCCTCTACCGGGCTATATGTCGAAACGGGATTCACTGAGCCTCTACCGGGCTATATGCCGAAACGGGATTCACTGAGCCTCTACCGGGCTATATGCCGAAACGGGACGAGTTTCCCATTGCTAGGCTGCAGGGAGATTACCCTGGTGTTGCGGCCTGGTCGAAGCACCGGCGAACACTTGCTAGTTCTTCTCAGCTTATATTGAGTAAGCGTTGAGGTAAAGGGGTGGCATTGAGGTGACAAGGCTCGCCATGTAGCCCCGTGTTTGATCGCCTTTCAATGCGATGCAGGGTTTTTATCCTGCTGGACAAGCGTGCATGGGTTAGATGCAAACTCGCCCGGGTGTATAAAGCCCGCCGGTCGAATACTTTCGACCTGTGTCAGCCATGGTATTGGGCGGAACTCGACCGTTGCCCGGACATCATGCCATCTCCGGACGAGTTCCCCAGTGAAGTGCCATGGGCCAGGTGCATTATGTTCCTGGTAGGGGGGCGGCGTTGAGGTGACAAAGCTCGCCATGCATCCCCCTGTTGCCGCAGCTAGTGCGATGCAGGGTTTTTATCCTGCTGGACAAGCGTACATGGGTTAGATGTAAACTCACCCGGGTGTATAAAGCCCAAGCCGGTCGAATGTTCTCATGACCGGGGTCAGCCATGGTACTGGGCGGAACTCGACAGTTGCCCGGACGTCATGCCATCTCCGGACGAGTCCTCCAGTGAAGTGCCATGGTGCCGGGTGGATCCTATTCCCGGAATGTGTTCTGGAGCCGGTTGGATGCGTCGAAACCGGTGGGTGGAACTCGACCGGGCGTCCTGTCATATCGAGACGAGTCCCCCCAAAAGAGATGCGACTGGACAGACCTCGACCGTTATCCGGACGCCATGCCATATCCGGACGAGGTCTCCAGTAATATGCGATGAAGAAGCCATGCAGCCGGTTGAATGATCATAATCGCTAACTGCCATGGTGCCGGGCGGACCTCGACCGGGCGTCCAGCCATATCGAGTCGAGGCTTCATACCCGGTTGGGTGCTCTCCAAGCGGTTGGATGATCATAACCGCGAGAGAGGTCTTCGAGAAATGCAGCGAAGAGGCCATGCAGCCGGTTGAATGATCATAACCGCGAACTGCCATGGTGCCAGGCGGACCCCGACCGGGCGTCCAGCCATATCGAGTCGAGGCTTCATACCCGGTTGGGTGCTCTCCAAGCTGTTGGATGATCATAACCGCGAGAGAGGTCTTCGAGAAATGCGGCGAAGATTGTCGTGCAAGCGTGGAATCTGGGGAAGTGGGAGGGCCTGACTCCTTGATTCCCGTTCCTACCTTCCTGCCGTCAGTGTGTGGGACAAATGGCTGACATGCATTTAAGGAGGAAGTCCATCAGTCCCGTCAGTTTATGATGGCGTGGGGAGGTTACCAACGCTGGGACACGTGCCAGCGCGAGGCAGTCTTGAGATGGAAGGCCTGGATTCGCAGGCTTTTGAGTTGCTCTGATTACTTATTTTGGGGGATTTCGATTGCCTAGGGCATTGGTCTCCTCTATAAAAGGGCCTCTTCTACTCTTCTTTCTGTTGCTGCTTCTTACTTTAGAGAGACTGAGAGGAAAGGAGAAATCCGGCGAGCACTCTGAGCCTTTCTTGCCTCACGAGATCTGTTTTCCTTGAACGCTCCCTACCATTCCGCGCTGCTTTCCCCGGGCCGATTGTCCTCGGTTGAGCATACTAATCGGTAAGTTTGATTTCTTTGCCCCATCGTTATTCTTCTCTGCTTTGTTGTTTTGCCTTTGGGGGGGGGGGGTATCTCTGCCGCTGACGGAACTGCTTTGTGGCGAGCTTGGGGAGAGGCCGCAGAAGGCGTTGTTGTACCCTGTTGCTGACAAGCGCTAGGGTTTTGTGTTCTTCCCCTAGGTTACGATGCCGTCTTCGGGTTCTGACCGGGTTTCCGAATCGGCTGTCAGAGGTCCCCTCGTGGACGATGCGCAGAGGCTGGACGACTGGCTGAGTTCGGAATCTCCGGAGACCGAAGTTGCTGAACGCTCCGGGAGCAGGGTTTCGACTCCGTCCTCGGCTTCGTCCTCCGGGGCTGAATCCTCGGAGACCGAAATACCGCACGGGGTACGATTTGCAGATGCCCCGGTTGCGAGCTACACCATGGGGAGAGGGAAGCACGCTGTGGTGTGCCACGAGCCGGAGGAGAGCATGACCCCGGAAGAGATTGAAGAGTTGCGGGAAGCGTGGGATATCCCAGTTAACATTCTGCTACGGCCCTTGAATCCTGGAGAGTCAGCCTGCAACCCGGAAAAAGATTGGGTTGCTGCACATCCGGATCAGTTCCGGTATGGACTGTCGTTCCCGCTGCCACATTACGTGCAGTATATGCTCAGTACGCTGCAAGTGTCACCCGCTCAGCTTCCTGGGCTTCAGTGGAGACGACTACTGAGCCTCGGCTGCTTGTACGAGTTCTCTGGGATGAACATACCCACGGTGAACGAGTTCCGGGCCCTGTACAGGCTGTCGTACTCCCGGAAGCAGGGGTCCGGTGGTTGCCTGTCCTTCAACAGCCGGAAGCCTCCACCGATCGTCACCAATGTGCCTTCATGGGTAGACAACAGCTGGAGGAAGAAAGTGGTGATGGTGGGCGGGAAGTGGCAGGCGAGGAATAGGATGTACTGTGTTCCTGGCGCCTTCCAAGCCATTGGTGACCAGTCGTATGAACTATCGGACCTGGAGCGCGAGAGGATCTCGACCGTAACCGGGTGCTGGGACGATCTGGAACGGAGTTCGTACAACTTCATTCGACGGGAAGTGCTGGAATACTGCCAGCTTGGGCGAGGTCCCGGTGGGTAGGAAGCGGTTGAGCGGTGATACTTTGTGTTAACTTCTGCAATATACTAACTGTTTGCTTTCCTTGCAGGTGCATCTTCTCGGGCGACTATCAAGCCCGAAACCACTCTTTCCATGGACGGGGAAGATCTCCTCAACCAGTTGATGGAGAAGGCCGAGATCGTCTCGCGGACGTCAGTGGAGGACGGGTCCGGCCAGCTTGTGACCCATGCGGAGCGGAGGGCCATGGATGTTGATGAGGACGCCTATGTCCTGAAGCGGGTGAAGACCCATCACTCGACAGGCCTGCTGGCGCCTGGAAAGGGCAAGAGCACCGGGGGGGCCTTAAAGATTCCCGGTGGAGCGAACAGAATCCCCAACCGCCCGGTGACTGTGCCGCGCGTGGCTCGCGCTCCCCCCGCAAGCGCACGATCTTCTTCTCCGGAGGGCCGGGGAGAAAAACGGAAGGTTGGAGACGTTCCTTCCTCCGCGCTGGTGACGCTGACCGGTGAGTCGGTACGGGAGAACCTGGCCAAACGGTTCAGGAATACCAGCGGCGTGCAGGCCACCGCTGCCGGGGAGAATGCCGCTGCTGCTGCTCGGCAGAGTAGTCCAGCGCCTGCGGATGCATCAAGGGGAAGCCCGAGTGGTGCAATCACCCGGCAAGTGGCGGCGGACCTGGCCGGCCTTGGTCTGGATAGACCCGGGGTTGCTGGAGTCCTGGCGGGCGGGAACCGTCCAAAATGCAAGGAATCCGTCCTCCGGGTAAGTACCGCACGGTACCTCTTTACTATTTGACTAAGTTGCTTTGCTTTGCTGCTTGACTAACTCTTCGGTGTTGCGCAGTTACTATACAGTCTGTACGAACCGGACACGAGCGAGGGGCTGTCGGAGCTGCAGAGACAGATAACTGCTCCATCCGAGACTCGGCAGCGCCTAGAGGTGGAGAAGTCTCGCTCGGACCGGGAGAAGGCCAGATCGGAGGAGAGGGCCAAGAAGCTGGAGGAGCAGAACCGGATCCTGGATAAGGAGAGGGCCGAGCTGAAAGAGCAGAATCGGCTCCTGGAGGAGGAAAGGGCCGCACTGGAGTCCAAGGTGGACGAGCTCCAAGTGGGAGCTGCTGCTCTGCGCGCAGGCTCTGCTGCTCCGGCCGGGGAAGTTGACCCGGAACTCTTCGAGCGGGTCGCTCTCAAATACCGCGAGAGCGATCAGTTCCTGGAGTTTCTGGTGAAGGCCAGGGAGGAAGGCATCTCGGATGCGTACACGGAATGGGCGGGGAAGGGATGGTTAGACACTTCCCTGATGTCGACTGCTGCTGAGCAGTCGGACATCCATCAGGAGGCGGTGGAGGAGGAGCCGGGTGAAGTGATTCGCTCGCACTTGGATTCTTTTACCACCGGTGCTGAGTCTGCCCGGGCTGAAGACCATACCGGAATTGATGTCGACGACGAGGGTACCGCAGGAGAGGCTGGCGGATTGCCTGCCGAAGGCGCAGTCGTAGGTCCTTAGGATTTTCTTGCCCTTTCCTTGTAATGTTTCCGGATCGGTTACTGCTTGTATACTTGCCTGAATATGAATATAATGGAACTGGCAGAGCCGGTGAAATTTTCTCAAAAGTAGTTTGCATATATATTTGTTTTTACAACGGTTAAACCGTGAACTATGCCAAACTAACCGCTCAGACTAGCGAGTTTTACCAAGACTGGTCATTCTCCCGGTCAGGGTCTGTTCCTCTTTTCCCCACGTACCGCTGGAGCTGGCCGTTATCAATCAAAACCTGCACCGCTTGCCTGAGGGCGTGGCACTTGCTCGTTCGATGAGTAGCCTCATCATGGTAGGAGCAGTACTTGCCCGTCTGCGCCGTTGTGAGTTTCCCCTTTGGGAACCTTCTCAGGGGCGGTGGAGGAATGACACTCCCGTTCTCAAGTAGGATATCCTCGTAGGAAGTGGTGAGAGCGGTGAAGACTTCTTGGTTGACCGGTGGCGCTGGCATGATTGCCAGGGGACGCTCTTGGCGGAACGGCGCTGGCTTGTGCTCATTCTGAGGCTTATCAGAATAGGACCTCTGCTGCCGCTGCGGCCAGTTGTTTCTGTAGTTGGCGTTCCGGCTGGGCCGAGCGGTGCGGTTATCGGTCCGCTGATTGGGCTTGGGCTCTTGGGCGGGTGGGGGGTTCTCTTCCCGGGGATGGTCCTCCTGCTCCTCATCCCGCTTCCTCTTCAGCAGGTGGTGCCCATAGGTCTCATGATCGGCCTGAGCATGCCGGATGGCCATAGCCATCAACTCGTCGTACCCCTGCGGGAGTTCTACTCGGACGGCGTAGGAAAATTTGCCCGCTCGGAGCCCATGTTTAAACGCCATCTCGGCGATGCCCCTTGTCCAGGTTCCGAACTCCGGCCGTAGCCGTGTCTGCCAGCGGTTGACAAAGGTTCTCAGCTCCTCTCCGGGGGCTTGCCTGCAATTGAAGAGGATGGTCGACGTCCGGGCTCCCTCAACTCGGAGGATGAAGCGGCCCACGAACCGGTCGGCTAACTGTTCGAACGCCTCAATCGAGTTTGCCGAAGCTCGTAAAACCAGCTGAGTGCTTCTCCGGACAAGGTCTCCTGGAAGATGTTGCAGCAAACTGCATCGGAGTATCCCTTGGCGCAGGTTTGGGACCGGAAGCTGTCCAGATGCTGGTACGGGCAACCGGATCCTGAGTAGGTGAGCTTGAGGGACTTCTGGTTGCCAGATCTTCCCGACTCCATAACCCGGTGCGAAAAGGGACCCATGCGCTCATTAAACCGAGCGCCCTCCATCGGCTGTGCGGCTCTTCTCTCGTTAGCCTCCATCTGGGCTTTCAAGCTTGACACGGTGTCGGCCAGCACCCGCAGTGCTCGCGCGGTTGGCGTCTCAGCTTCATCTACTGACGAGGCGTCGGGCTGGCGGGAGGTCGTTGCGCTCTTTGGCGGAACGGCGCCTAGTGGCGACTTCTGCTGTACGGGTTCACCGGACCGACCGCCCGAAGATTGCCCTCCATCGGCGTGCTGAGGTGGGACCGACGGGATTGCCGCTTGCGCCTCGGCCATGGCACTATTGCGCTGCTGCCCCCTCTCCAGGGCAGCCACTAGGGCAGTATTCACCGCCTCCATCTCCTCGTATCGAGCGTTGGACTTAGCTCTGTCCCTGTCGCTCTCCTCTTTCAGACGACTGACCTCTGCGGCCATCGCCCGTAGTTCTCCCGCCATACCGCTATGGCCGGGGCTGTACGTGGGGTCCCGGTCCGGGCTCTCCGGGTTCTCGGATCGATCGCTTGAATCATCCGAGAACGTCAAGGCGAAGCCTCGTCGCTCTGGACTATCTTCCTCCTCTGCCAGGCCTTTACCTCGCGGGCTGTCGCGATGGGGATCCGGGACGCCGGATGGTCCCCCATAGCTTCCTACATCCTGACCGTCGCTCCGGTCGTGGCGCGGCTCCCTCACAACGGCTGGGGTGGAGGTGAGCGCCTGCACTATTGCAGGGTTTCCCTCCTCGGTGGTTCCTTTCTCTTGATTCATCTCCGATCTCTTTCTCAACGGTGTTGCTTACACGACTTTTCGTTCACGCTTCCCACAGACGGCGCCAATTGTTTCTGCCTAAACCCGGGGGTCTAGTAGATACTTGATGAATCCAACTCGATCTCCTGCAATCCTGCTTACTAAGGGGAATACCGGGCGGGCCGGCCTTCACCTCTTCGATGCCTAAGTTAGTATAGTTGGAATGTATATAACCAAGGCACGTATGTAAGTGGGGAGAGAGACGAGTTACCTCATAAAGAAGGTAGTTGGGGCCCATATATAGGTGGTTGGGGGTAAGGACTGGCCTTACTCTTCGATGTGGGACTGGTTCCCTTCTGTTTATACCTTCTGGTGCCCTCTTAGGCAGGCTGGCGCCCCCGGCCCCTGGGTCCCTGGAGGCAGGATAGAGTGCCGGGCCCCGAGGCCGGGTGCTGGTGATCCGGTCCCGACCCTTGGGCCGGGCCCTGGTGCGCTTGCTGCGGGTCTGTGGGCCTGCTGTAGCCCCTCTGCGGCTACTGTCAACATCCTCCATTGTCAATTTTTCAACTTTTTCTCATCCTCAAACTTACACCGATCATTACAGTGGTTAATAATGTTTTGCAGAACCCTAACATTCCAAACCCATTGTTTGCATATGTTCTCTCGATCACTGCACACCCCCACAAAACACCCTATAGATTCTATTTAACAATTTTTGAATTTGGCCTAATATATTATTGTATCTCTTTGCTTCTATACATGAGTTCCTAAAATTGTCTTATCAGTCCTTCTTTTCGATCAATCTTAACCAAAAGTGATAGGTTATTGAAATGTGTTGCTCCCACTACCAGAAAAGGCGTCATAGCCGACGACGCCATCTCGTCGGCCGTTTCCATTAATTCGTCGGCTATAGTCATAGCCGACGACGTATCGTCGGCTATAGTCTCGTCGGGAATGCTCCGTCGGCTATAGTATAGCCGACGACACACGGGGTAAGTCGTCGGCTTATGAAACACCAGGTATAGCCGACGAAAAAAGCGTCGTCGGCTATACTTCGAACATTGCCGACGAGAAGATCGTCGGCTTTAAAAATTACGTAACTGCCCCTAACCCGAAGTATAGCCGACGACACTATCGTCGGCTATACGTCCAAT
This sequence comes from Potentilla sterilis, assembly GCA_963682095.1. Taxonomy (NCBI): domain Eukaryota; kingdom Viridiplantae; phylum Streptophyta; class Magnoliopsida; order Rosales; family Rosaceae; genus Potentilla; species Potentilla sterilis. Next base: position 31,137,421 of record OY821766.1, read on the forward strand.
ATAGCCGACGACACTATCGTCGGCCATAACAATCGCCGGTACCAGAAACGGCTTTTTTTGCCGGAAGCCGGGAGGGTATAGCCGACGACATATGTCATGTTCGTCGGCTATAACGGTTATAGCCGACGAAATTTGGTAAAAATCGTCGGCTATAACTGTTATAGCCGACGAAATAATGCCAATATCGTCGGCTATAACCCCTAAATATTTAAAAAAATTAAAAAATTTTACTCGGGCCCAATTTCTCTTCGTCTTCGGGGGCTGCAGAAAATGCACAAACAAACATCCAAATATCCAACAAATATCCACATCAATCCATCCCTAATATCCTACATACTGTACAAATTAACCCACTATATATATCTACTCATCATCACCCCCTAAACGCGTAGCGTCGTCGACCGGATCGTTCGAGTTCCGGTGGCTATGGCTGTCCTGATCGGCTGGCGTACTCCGATGCGGGGGGGGAGTGGGGACGACGAACTGGGGCATCTGTGGCGGAGGCGGGGGCTGGAGTCCAGCCTGCTGGGCCTCCCAAGACTGCTGCATCCATCGGTACATCTCCGCCACAGATGCGTCTCTGGCCTGCTGCGCCGAAGCCTCCGCAGCCCTCGCCAACTCCGCCTGCTGGAGCGCCTTCACCGCCCTCGCCAACTCCGCCTGAGTCCTCTGCAGCTGCGTCTGCAAGTCTCCTCTCGTCGAAGCCGCACGCTGCGTGCTGGGATTGGCCGGCGTGAACTTGAGAACCCCATCTCCCGCCGCGCCTAGGCCTCTCTGGTAGAAGTAGTTGTTCCCCGTCCCTACCGCCGCGTGCATGATCTGAGAGGCCAAGCGCGGCTCAAGGGTGTCGATCGTGGAGGCAAACTCCGCGATCGCCTCGTCGGACGCCCCGTCTCCCAGAGTGTCTCGCGCGATCCCGAAGGTGATCGCGTCGGTCTCCGCATCTATTTCCGCCTAATTGACAAGAAAATATAATAAACGAATTAAAAATTATATATATAAATTAATTTCATGAAACACTTTTATTTAAGATGGACGAATACTTACCACTTGGTCGGGACGCCCCGGATATATCTGCGCATGAATCCACGACAACGGCCTCAGCGGTCGGTCCCTCCTCGCCATCTCTGCCCACTGCCTCCAGGAGCGGGCGCCGCCGTGGTGGGGGTGCTCGTTCCTCCTGCGGTTGTCGCTGTTCGTCCGCGAGATTTTCTGTATTATAACAACAAACATATAAACGCAAATATAAATTAGTAACTAAATTAAAATATTAGGAACTAACCAAAATAAAATTAATAACTAATTTAGTTACTAACTAATTTAATTTAATTAGTAACTACTTAACTAACTAATTTAATTAGTAACTACTTAACTAACTAATTTAATTTAGTAACTAACTAACTTACTAACTACCTAATTTTATTTAATTTAATTTGATTTAATTTAGTAACGAACTAACTAACTACGTAACTAACCAACTGACTTAATTTAATAACTAATAACTAACTAACTAACTAATTAATTGAATTAAGTAACTACATAATTTAATTATTAAATAACATTAAAAAGTTATATACTACCAGGCTAAATTTTCTTACCGAGACCCTGTCGCTCCCGAAGTAGGCTACCAGCCATAGCCACTCGTACTCCCTGTACCGGAACTCGTGGGGGGTTGCAGCTCGCCCCAAGCGCTGCTCCACATGGTACGTCCTGTAGTGCGTGGACAGCTCGTTCTTCCACTCGGAGTACCTATATTAACAGAACACAACTGTTAGATATATATATTCGTACACTGCCAATAAATATATTTATACAAAAAAAAGCAAAACACATAACCTGTTCTTCAGCTGCTCGTCTCTCCACCAGTCCAAGGTAGGATGGACTCTAAACCATTGCTGCAACATTATAAATTAATTAGAAAATATTTTTATATAGTTATAAGGACTGAATTCATAATTGTTTATTTTCTATAATAAAAATCATATTTAACTCACCGACAGTGCATTGTACACTCGCGCCTTGATCTCATCGGGCACAGAGCCCCAGTCGGGCCACAACAGTGGGACCCTGTCCCGCACGAGCATGCCCGTCGCGTTGATGTACTTGGTGGTGGTGTCTCTCCGCTCAATCGGGCGTCCATCCTCACCGGGACCGGGCAGGATCTCTCTGATCCCACCGGCCAGCTCCCTCTCCAGGGTGGACATGTTCGCTGGCCCTCTGGTCCGTCTCGTCCCCGCGGGTTTATTGACGAGGACGCCTGTTAAAATGAACACATAGTTAAATAATTATTTAAACTAACTAATAAAATAATTAATTAAACAATGTAAATAATTAATTAAACTAACTAATTACCTGCGTCGTTGTACTGCTTGTCCCTCTCACGAACGGCCCACAGGCCGCGGCAGTCCTCTGAGTCGAAAGGACTGTAGAAGTAGGCCTCCTCCCAAGGAATCTCGTGAGGCCGGTCGTGCCTCCAAATCTGCCTCCCCCTGGCGTCGTACTCAGGGATGGCAGGGAGGAACTGGACCATGTACATCCCCGATGGCGGAGACATACGGGGCGTGGACCCTGAGGGGCCTGCTCCCCCTGACGGTGGGCCCCGTAGCTGTGGACGCTGTCGCTGTGGGGGGACAGGGAGCATCTCTGGAGGGTCCAGATCGGCGCGCGGTGGGGTCGGCTGCCGATCCTGGAACAGTGCTGAAGTGCACTGGGGTCTGGTGGCTCTGCGTCCTCCTCCGACACTCGAGTCAGGGCCCGCTCCCGTCGACTCATACGAGGAGCCCCCACGTGGATCGCTCGGCGTCAATCCCATCAACGTCTCCTCTCGTCGACTCAAAGGCCGGCCTAGGCCCCGACGACCGCTGGATCCGCTCCCCCCACGGCTGGATCCTGCCTGAGCGTCGGGGTCGCTCTCGGTCCGTCTGCCAAGCCATCGGTCTACAAAGCGCCGGTTTCCTGCACAATTAGTATATAAATTCCATAAATTGCACAAAAATTCCACAAAACAAAATTAAAAACATCATTCAATGTATATATACCTAATTATATATATACGTACCTAAATATATTTATACCTAATTATATATATATATTCCGAAATATAACACAAAATTCCTTAAATTTCACAAAAAAATAAAAAACTTTTTTAAATATATATACACCTAATTATATATATACATAACTATATTTATACCTAATTATATATATATATATATATATATATTCCGAAAAATATATATATATATATCGTCATAAAAATGAAAAAAAATATTTATACCTAATTATATATAAATTAGTATATAAATTAGTATACTAGTATATAAATTCAACAAAATTCCACAATTAGTATATAAAAACCGTAAATTTAACAAAAAATCCACAAAATTAGTATATAAATTCCACAAAATTAACAAATTTAACAAAAAATCCACACAATTCCATAAATTTCAAAAAAACCCTAAATTCCACAAAAAATTCACAAAAACCCTAAAATTCACAAAATTCGACAAAATTAATAAAAACCGTAAATGAGGCTCGATCGGGACTACCTGACATGGTGGTGCAGTCTGGACGAGGACGGGTGGTGCGGTGCGGCGGCGGCGGCGGCAGGGGCGGCGGCGGCAGGGGGTTTCGGATCGGCTAGGGGCGGCTGCGGCTGGGCGGCTGCAGCAGGGGCGGCAGAGGCGACGCAAGGCAGGGGCGGCTACGGCGGCAGGGGCGGCTACGGCGGCTCGGGGCGTTGGCTCGGGGCGGCGGCGGCAGGGGGTTTCGGGTCGGGGAGGGGTCGGGCACGACGGGGAGGGGGCGGGGAGGGGGAGGGTAGGGAGGGGGAGGCTCGGTCGGCGTCGGTGGTGGTCGGTCGGCGTCGGGGAGGGACGGGCGGCTGCGGCAGTGGGGATTTAGGGTTTCTGGATTTCTGGAAAATGAGGGAGGCGCCCTCTGTTTCGGTTTAAATCGAAGGACTATAGCCGACGATGTTATTTTAATTCGTCGGCTATAGTTATAGCCGACGAATTTCGTCGGCTATACTCTGACGGGCCGGGCCGAAATCCGGGCCGGGCCGAAGTTGGGCTTTGCGGGCCGGTTATAGCCGACGAAGTTAAGTCTATCGTCGGCTATAATATGCACATCGTCGGCTATAATATGAATCTCGTCGGCTATACTTTACGCTCTCAGCAGCCGTCAGATCTCGCCCATCCAACGGCGGACAATGAAACGGCGCGGATCGCAAGAGTTTAGCCGACGAAGTTCAGGATTTCGTCGGCTATTCCCTGGTCAAGTTTTGGTCAAACCTCTAAACGCTTTAAAACGGCAATTGGCCCGTCTAGATGACGTTTTTTGGCCTGACCTTCAACAGAGAATAGTTTCAAATCGATGCGACGCAACTAACCGACCGTCAGGCTACCCATAGGAAAACGGAAGTAAAAAACACCTAACCGCAACATTCGGCACACAGATTTTGTCCGAATCTTCCCATTTTTCAACCGTAGTCGTATTTCAATATTTCGGTCGTATCTTATTTCACGACACTTTTGCATTTGAACGGTCTACGTATGGTAACTATTTGAAACTATACATTCACTTAAACACTTAGTAAATAAGTTAAGGAACATTAGTGCATATGTTCCGATTTCGAATCTAAAAGTTTTGAAAATCTATTCCAACCGTCAGATATCACCGTTAAGATTAAATACATGTATGAAAAAAAATACAACTAGATCTGACAACGTTAAAGGGTCGATCGGATCGGTCAAACTGCTTGGTCAAACCTCTAAACGCTTTAAAACGGCAATTGGCCCGTCTAGATGACGTTTTTTGGCCTGACCTTCAACAGAGAATAGTTTCAAATCGATGCGACGCAACTAACCGTATAAAAATTTTCCTCCAAATATTTACCGACCGTCAGGCTACCCATAGGAAAACGGAAGTAAAAAACACCTAACCGCAACATTCGGCACACAGATTTTGTCCGAATCTTCCCATTTTTCAACCGTAGTCGTATTTCAATATTTCGGTCGTATCTTATTTCACGACACTTTTGCATTTGAACGGTCTACGTATGGTTTCGGTCAATATACTTTAGCCGACGACTTGCAAGTCGTCGGCTACAGTATGGGCATTATAGCCGACGAATTGCAAGTCGTCGGCTAAAGTATGGGCATTATAGCCGACGAATTATGGTCCATTTCGTCGGCTATAACGCTGATTTTTCTGAAAATTTGCCATTTAGGGCCTGAAAATTGCCTATTTCACCTGATAAATTCCTGAATATCGCACAAACAAATCAATACAATTTCCCATAAATTCGAAAAACGGTAATTAAGGACAAAAATTATTTTCATACATGCATGCACCATCGTACACAAATACATACATAAATAGTATACTAAGGATGATAATCAGAATCATCCTCATCACTTGAGTCAGACGTAGTATAGTAGTTAATATCTGGCAACCGGTGCTCGTACTCGTCGTCTGAGTCATCGTCGGGCTGATATAGACGATTCGGATTAACATCATACATGGGCACCTGACCCCTAGGAAGTCGGACCACTCTGCCCGGCGTCACATTATTATCGCGGATGGTGGAGGATTCCGGAATGTCGCCGGCGTCCGGCTCTTGGTATGCGGTCGCTTCTTGACACTCTGTGCTCACACCAAGTGTGGTAGCACTGTATATGTCTCGCTGAGACACATGGTTAACTACCTTCCACGTGCCTTTGTTCAAAGGATCGTCAAGATAAAAGACCTTTTTGGCCGCTGTGGCGAAAACAAAGGGGTCGTCTTCATACACACTAGTGGCGGTATTCACCGAAAGTATGCCGTACTGATCGATCCGTGTGCGGTGCGGCCTAGTATCAAACCATCGACACTTGAACAAGTGGACTTTCATGCGGTTCCCATAAATGAGTTCAACAACTGACTGTAGGACACCGTAAAAATCCACGCCCCCCTCTGCACCATCGACCATCACCCCACAATTCTGTGTTTTGCGTTCCCCGTCTCTAGCTTCACATATATACTTAACGCCGTTGACATCACACATTGGGCGGACTGTGGAAGATATCGGCTTCATCGACAACAGCCTCAATTCCTCTGAGTAATTTGTATGACCACCCCTCGCAGCCACTTGCATCAGCTGAAAAATATAACTCAAATCACTCGGTGTGTTTATGATTAAAGAATAGGGAACTGTAAAAGAAAACCATCTAATATATATATTTATACACTTACCCATTGTGGAAAATAGTCTGCAAACGTCGTGTTGTGGTACTCGACATCACCGCGAACTTCCTTGCTGTGAAGATGGTGACGTTTCCAATATTGTACCTCCGGACAGTTTATTAGAACCCACCAGTGGGCAATCCCTACCTCATGGTCAGGCAACTTGTCCACACCCTTTTTCTTGAAGCTTCCGTATGGTACAACAGAGTTGGCGACGATAGATAGGTTGAACTCGGGGTCATCTCGACTTGGATGTTGTGGGGGGTCCTCCATCGCTCCCAAGTACAACTTGGCGTACGTTACACACTCATGCGCAATGTAAGCTTCAGCAATACACCCCTCAGGCGCAGATTTATTGTGCACATATTTCTTGTAGTCTCCAAGTTGTCTGCAAGGTTAACAAGTGCGTGTTAAGAGCATGCAACTTTTATTTAAAAACATGTATAAATCAAATTTATGAATAACATGTACCTTTCGATGGGATACATCCAAGTGTAGTGTACGGGACCGGTAAGCAACAATTGTTGGTGAAGATGGATCATCAGGTGAGGCATGATGTCAAAGAAGTTTGGGGGAAATATCCTCTCGAACTTGCACAAGATAAAAACGATTTCCTCATGCATTCTCATGAGGTCTGATTTTCTAACTTCTCTAGCGCATAACTTCTGGAAGAATCTTGACAACGCCACCAACGGCTCAACCACTTCATCCTCCAAGTAGGCTCGAATGAAAATAGGGAAGAGGCGTTGAAGCAGTACATGGCAGTCGTGACTCTTCAATCCGTACATCTTGTTGTCTCGGTAGTTAACACACTTGCTTATGTTACCCGCATAGCCATAAGGATACCTGCATAGCCATTAACAACAATTAGATTTCATGCATATATAGTCGTCCAACAACAGATGGATTCTTTAGGGAATACATGCTAATTAATAAAAAGTTACCTGACATTACTCAGCCATCCAAAGATTTCATGTTTCTGGTCCCTGGTGACGGTGTAAGGAGCTTGGGGCATTTTGCTCCTGCCCTCTCTCAACCACAAATGGTCCCGCAGTCCCATATTTCTCAGATCAACGCGTGCCTTGGGGGTGTCTTTTGTTTTCTTCTCCCAATTCAAAACTGTGCCAACCACGGCTTCACCCACGTTCTTCTCTATATGCATGACATCCAGGTAGTATCTGGTAGCCAACCTGGCCCAATAAGGAAGTTCCCATAAGATGCTCTTGTGTGACCAGAACCTATACCGATCCGGCCTCTCTGGAATCGTGCGCAACACATCGGGATGATTGCTAAGCGGACCAAAGTCATACTCATTCAACACTGCCAATATTTCCTCCCCTGTCCATTGCTCCGGTGCCCAGCCCCTTTCTTCAGTCCCATCAAAAGCCTGTGCATCGTCCCTAAATGGATGGTCATGCGGAAGCCAACGACGGTGACGCATCTGGACAATCTTGCTGCAATGAGGACTGGAGCAATCAACAGTCATGCACTCTGAACAAGCCCTGTAACCCCTGGTGACGCTGCCCGACAACATACCCCTCCCAGGAAAGTCACTGATCGTGCCAACAAGCATGGCATGCATCCGGAACATCTCATTTTTGAACCGGTCGTAGACCAGGTGGCCGTTCAGACTCAAGTACCGAAGCTCCTCAATTACGGGTCTCAAATACACATCGAGACACTTTCCCGGATAACCTGGGCCTGGAATCAACAATGTGAGCATGTTATATTCCTTCTTCATGCACATCCACGGTGGAAAGTTGTACGGAATCAAAATAACTGGCCACACACTGTACTGAAGCTCTTTCTTGCCAAAAGGGTTGAAACCGTCGGATGATAGCCCTAGCCAAACATTTCGAACCTCTGATGCAAATTCGGGAAACTCCAACACGTTCTTCTTCCAAGCCTCTCCGTCGGCGGGATGTCTAAGGGTGTCATCGTCAGGCACATTCCTCTCAGCCCACCATCTCATAGCTTCGGCCGTGAAAGCACACATGAACAACCGCTCAAGCCTATCAATCAGCGGGAAGTACCGAAGTATCTTCACAGCTTTCTTGTTCCCTTTAGGAGTGAACTTATACCGCTCTGTATTGCATAATGGGCAGTATTCAAGATCTGCAAGTCCTTCCCCGTAAAACAGAACGCAATCGTATCTGCATGCATGAATCTTGATGTAGGAAAGGCCGAGATCTTTAAGGATATGTCGCACCTTATGATGACTGGTAGGAAGCCGATGTCCGGGGGGCATCGCCCCACCCCATAGCCGAAGCCAATCATCAACCGATTTGACAGTGCCTTTGTTCTCCGTTTTGATCTTCATCACTCCCATGACAGATTCAAGGACAGTCTTACTGCATCCGGGGTACAACGGAGTCTGTTGCAATGCGATCAGGTTGTTGTACTTTTCCATACCACTTGTGTTGACCGGAGATCGGGGTAATGGCTCGAGTGGCTCAATATCAGGGAAACACTCCATCTCCGGAGGTGGGAGTTGCACATCTGGTGCTTCCTCAAAGACACCGCTCTCACGAGGAAACATATCGTTGATCCAGTTCGTTGTCGGATCATTGGAGGAACTCCCTCTCTCGGCAAATTGTCCATGATCATGACGACCCGCAAACTCTGGTTCACCGTGATAAATCCAATTAGTGTATAGGACCCAAAATCCATATCTAGCCAGGTGTTGCTCCACTGTCTCTATGGAAAACCGGTGACGTGGGGTGGCACACTTGCACTTTTTACACGGACAATAATGAAGTGTAGTGTCTCCACAGTTAGCCATCACAAAATCCAGGAAACTCCTAACTCCATCATGATACGCCTGATCCCATCTTCCAAGGGTAATCCAACTCTTGTCCATCCTGTAAATTCAAGAAATAAATATAGCTATATATAGATATGTATATATGCACGTACTACGTACGTACTAATTAATTAAAAAATTCATCATTACACACACACACATATATATATATATATATATATATATATATATATATATACACATGCATCCCTAAATTAATTAAAACATCGTCAATCTCCCTAATTAATTAAACACAATGTATTTTTTATATATACCAACAATATATTTTTAATTACAATTAAATTAATTAATATATATACATTTTTTCATCAAATTCATCTAAAATCACCTATAAATCAACATTAATCAATCACTAATCTTCAACAAAACTTCAATTCTATCTAACCAATACAACATATATATCAACCCATTAATAATCTCATCTCAACACATATATATATATATATATCAAATTAATCACACATTTATTCTAATTAAACTCTAAATTAATACACCTCTGCATATAACCAACTAAATCAACACACACAGCAATATACGTACCTTTCAAGCTTATGGCCGAGGTTTTGGACGATTTCAGAGCGTTTTGGACGATTTCATGGACGAATGAGCTCCCTGATGCAGAAGGTCGATCTGATATAAGAGTTATAGCCGACGAATACCCCCCTCGTCGGCTATAACAAAAACTTTTCGTCGGCTATAACTTTTATAGCCGACGAATACCATCCTCGTCGGCTATAACTAAAAACGTTTCGTCGGCTATAGTTATAGCCGACGAGTTGTCGGCAGTCGTCGGCTATAATATTATAGCCGACGATGTGGCCGACGAAATAGTAGTTCGTCGGCTATAACGGGTTATAGCCGACGAGGTACTATTTCGTCGGCCGTTTTTTCCCATATCGTCGGCTATAACCCCTTTTCTGGTAGTGTCCATATAATATCCTAAACGGTGATCAAGCATTTGTTTAAGTTGTTCTCATGACCGTTTTAGTCTGAGAAGTTTTATAAGATGAGTAGATTCCATGCATTGGTATCCACGTAGATCATCCATCAATCACATAAAATCTAAATCTAAATTCACATTCACTATCCCTTATCCGAATTTGATCAAATCGGGATTTAAAAGGAATAATTTGTTTTCTCGTATACCTCCATGGCTGAGATAGAGAGTGAAACACATATGATGTAAACCTTTCATAACTTTATGTAGTTTGGATCCAAATTTATCACTCATATGCTCGCGACTGAAGCGGTCAGTCCACATGAGATTATCACGGTTACGAGCAGCGCACTCCTCCAGCGTTTGACTAATAAACTCATTGAATATAATAACCGGATTATTCCGATGATGAAATCCCAAAATAGTAAGAAAGTATGAGGATGAATTAGCTACTAAAATTAGCGTCAGGTGACATGTGAAGCACCAACACCATAAAGAAAGAACAAACAATGTGTTAGAGTTCAGTTCTTATACAGATTGGTTCAAGATATAATATTTGGAGGGTGGAACTCAAGTGTTAACAAAACCTTATAATCGTTTGAAAAATCTACAAGTTTCTAACTGAGGTTTTTGAGAACTAATTATCGTTTTTGGCTTTGGAGGAGCAAAATTATGTTCCCTCCATAAATCGAAATATGTCGACGAATGTAAGAGGTAGTTTTGAATATTACTTGACTCAAATTATTTAATGTGGTTCTTTTGCAACCAATCTATAATGCGACATAATCATACATAAGAAGTTATGTAAACAAAGGATGTTGATGCATTTTAAATTGTCTTGCCTGAAATTTAAGTAGCAATAATAAATAAAATAAATAACAAAATATTGTAGGTAAAATCAATTTTGACAAAAAAAATAAACTCTCTTAATATGTTCATTATAACGGTCAAAATAATCGATATTTGACTAAGTTATATTCTGATTCAATCTTATAAGTCGACGACAGTTATGCATTTTGAACTACAACACAAGCGATAAGGTGTCAGCTCTTTAGTGATTCATTGATTTACTTGTACTTAAGAGAAGTAGTGTGATCTATGATGCCGACACAGCAATTCAATGATGTTTTCTGTCGTGAACAAATAAACAACTCTAAACAATAGTTATTTTATCGTGAGTCGAACTCACTTCACTAATAAAGTGAAAATTTAGGGCATTAGCCCGATGATATATACATAGTTAATAAGTTTCCTTAACATAAGAGTAGCAATAATTAATAAATAGGAAAACTATAGGTATGTTAAGGTTTAACCCTAGCCTTATCGAGTATTTTTTTTTTTTTTTGGCAAACAAGCTATCCAAATATGCTCATTAGTCATTCTTATCACAAAGAACATGTACACTTATAAATGTACAAAACATTATCATCACAATAAATGAAAGGATCCAAACTAGACCAACCAACCTTTTAACAACAATTACAAATATTGACAACAATTTGTAACTTTGAAATAAACAAGAGATGACGTTTCAACTCTTCGGTGATTCATTTATATATTTTATATTATTTTTGAGCATTTTTACATTAAAAGAGCATGACAATTGCACCGCATGTTAGTAGTTTTTCCTTAAATTGAGAAAGACTGATAAACAAATAAATAAATAATGTTGAAATAAGAGAGAAATTGATCGTACATAAAAATATAAAATACGAAAAAAAAAAGTAGGAAAAGAGGGATAAGTAAATAATAAAAAGTAAAAATTTTGACAAGGAAAATCTCGAGATATATACATTATAACTGTCAAGAAATTCCAAAATTGACTTAACCACCTTTTACTACATGCACACAAATTTACAACAACCGGAAATTTTAAAGCATATATAAGTGATGAGGTGTCAGCCCATGGTACTTCATTGATTTACTTTTTCGTAAAATATTTTTTACTTAATTAATTGAAAGACACCTTATTATTAGTAGTGAGACCGATGAAACCAACACGTTTCAATTGTTCATTCTCCTATAAGGGCTTTTGATAAAAGGGGGCATTTGAAGACTCAAAATAATAATAATAAAAGACCACTTAGTTTGGGATCATAATAAATAAGGGCTCATACTAAACATGTATTCTTAAAATATTAAAAAATTACAAGCGTGCCAGTCATTATCATAGTAACAAGTTAAACGGTAACTTTTGTAATAATGATCTTAAACGGTTTTTAAGTTGGGGTTGGTCGAGGGAAATAACTACTCTCTCTCTCTCTACTAAACTACGACTTTCTCTCTCAAAACTCTCATTGTCACATCCTGAACCCAATTTAACTGAATTATGAGTATTGGAATTTCGTACGCTTTATTTTAATTGTCACGCGATGTCGGAAGTATATTCGGAGGTTAAAATTGAAAAATGTTTTAAGTTTAATGGGGAAAGTTGACTTTGTGATCCTTCGTAATTTTTGAAAAGTTTTCTTCACGAAAGTTGTAGAGCGCGACGATACGAGTTCGTAGACACGTGACACGCGGCACGCGTGAAACGGACGTCGTAGGAAGAAGTTATGACATGTAGAAGTTATTTTACTGTTTCGGAAAATTTACTATAAAAAGGGAAAATTTTTCGGAAATTGGTAACTTTCCATTTCGGGCATTTACCAATTACTGTGCATATTCACTGTAGCATTTTACTGTTCATCCCGATCCGGATCGCCGCCGCCCGATCTCCGCCGTCCGGCCACCACGTCGCGTGCGCCACCCAGCAAAATGCTCTCCTCCTCGTCCTCTTCATTTCCAGCTAAGGCGCGACCCGGCGGAGCAGCTGTAGGCGGCGCTGCGTCGATCGGAAGGTTCCGGCCACCGTACGTGGCGGAGGAAGGCCGCGTTGGGCTTGAGCCATACATCGATCTGCTCGTCTCGGCCGTGCGCTCCACTCTGTGGAGGTGGTTTTCGCCGATTCTCGCGCGGTCGATTGGATCGAAAATCGATCCCAGCCGACCTGTCTGCTACTGTTTGACCCGACCCGACCCGATTCGGCCCGATCCGGCCCACGCTGACCAACCCGACCCACATTGACCGTTGACTGTTGACTGGGCGTTGACTGTTGACCGGGCGTTGACCTGAGTTTGACCCGATTTGGGAACTTCAGCGATTCGATCCGACGAGATCCTGTACCGTTCGGACTCGATCCCGAATGGATATTTACCATTTCTGGTAAATTAAGGTGAGTAAACCTCCTTGTATTATTATTAATTACGAGTGTAAATGTTAGTATAATTAGCGTTATAATTAGAATGTTTTATATGGAAAATGGGTATAGAGCGAGTGGATTTTATGATGCATGCCTAAACATTTTATTGAAATGAAATTACTTTAATTAAATACTTTTCGTGAGCTTGTTGTGAATCATTGAAAGTATTTGATTATGGAAATTGTTTATTTAATATTTAAAGGAAAACAAAAATATGGATTTGAGGTATATCGGTTCCTACCGTTATATATATAATAAGTAATTTTACCCGAAAATGAGATTTCTGGGAATTTCATGATTTCGTTAATTATGATTTTGACGACATGTGGGACATGTCGATGTTATGGATATATTCTTCAATTTTTTTTTTATATATTATTTTATGACATGTGGGACATGTCGGTATATATGTATATGTTTGGAGGCTATTATTATATTTGCGATATTTATAAGCCTCGGATGTACGGTCGGGGACCGTACTGATTTAATTCATATAAAGGAGAAACGTGTTTTCAGTTTATTTTCGGATTTTCACCATACGAGGGTCTATATATGTTTATTTCTAGCTAGTCTATTAACCTCATCCCACGCGAGGTGACGACTTGACCATATAGGTCAGATTCACGCTCGGTGGTTGACGGAGTTGTGGTGTAGAGGTTTAGCGTGGGACGCTATTGCTAGCTAGCTTATTGACCTCATCCCACGCGAGGTGACGACTTGACCATATAGGTCAGATTCACGCTCGGTGGTTGACGGAGTTGTGGTATAGAGGTTTAGCGTGGGACGCGGACACTATGGAGAGTCTGAGAGACTCTGACCCTCAGTCTGGGAGGCTTGATATTAAATGGTGGTAATGACGTTTTCCCCTATTTTATTATATAACCAATGAGATTGGTCATGATTTTATATTATTTAAGTTTCGGGAATATTTTCTCTTATGAGACTTTCTATTATTTTATAAATTTCCGACACAGCGAGGCTTGGTTTTGTGTGACCAATGGGATTGGTCATGAAACATTATTATTCGATTTTAAAAGTATACTGTTTTGAATATAAACCAAAATACTACTTGTTTATTGGACATTTCTACAGAGCTTGATAATTTTTTTTATGAAAATATTGAGAGTGGGCCGATGGAGATTTTATTACTCGATTTAGATTGTTAATTATGCTAGTCCTTGTTCTCAGTGGGCGGGAGGTTGTGGTATGGGAGCATAGGAATTTATTTGGTTTGTTTATGAATTCTATTTTATGCTTGTATTCTCACTTCGTTACTAGATTGCTCTGATGGATTAAAATGAATTTGGTCTTTGTGAAAGTGTTTTACTGTCTGGTTTGACAGGTGTTGACAGTAGCCGCAGCGGGGCTACAGCAGGCCCACAGACCCGCAGCAAGAGCACAAGGGCCCGGCCCGAGGCCCAGGACCGAACCACCAGCACCCGGCCTCGGGGTCCAGCAGTCTATCCGGCTGCCAGGGACCCTGGGACCGGGGGCGCCAGCCTGCCAAAGAGGTCACCAGAACTGCCTTTTGAAGGGAACCAGTCCCACATCGAAGGGTGAGGCCAGCCCTCACCCCCAGCCACCTATATAAGGGCCCCAACTACCCTCATTAATAGGTAACTTATCTCTCTCACCGCTTACATACGTGCTCAAGTTATATATTCCAACTATACTGACTTAGGCATCAGAGAGGAGAAGACCGGCCCGCCCGGTATTCCCCTTAGTAAGCAGGTTTGCAGGAGATCAAGTTGGATTCATCTGTATCTACCAGGCCCCATTTGTGCAGAAACAATTGGCGCCGTCTGTGGGAATCTTGGACAAGAAACCGTGTAAGCATCACCCATGGCCGAGAGTTCGGAAGCAAGGCAAGAGAGAGGTACCACCGAGGAGGGACGTGTTGCATTAGTGCAAACGCTCACCTCCACCCCGGTCGTCACGCGGGAGACGCATGGCGCCCAGGGCAAAGGTCAGGGAGGAGGAAGCTGTGGTAGGCCGCCCGGCATGCTGGGAACGGGACACCACGACAGCTCGCGCGGGAAAGGCCCGGCAGAGGATGAAGACAGTCCAGTGCACCGGGGCTTCTCCTTGACGTTCTCGGATGAGCCGAGCGACCGATCTGAGAGCCCGCTCTGTGACAGCGACCGGGACACTACGTACAGCCCCGACCAGAGCGGTATGGCGGGAAAGATACGGGCAATGGCCGCAGAGGTCAATCGTCTAAGAGAGGAGGGCGACAGGGACAGAGCCAAGTCCAACGCCCGGTACGAAGAGATAGAAGCGGTGAACGCTGCCCTGGTAGCCGCCTTAGAGAGAGGACAACAGCGCAGCGACGCTATGAACAGGGCGCAAGCGGCAACCACGCCAGTCCAACCTCAGCAATACGAGGCAGGGCAGTCATCGGGCGGTCGGCCCGGTGGTCCCATGCGAGAGAAGTCACCGGGCGGTGCAGGTCCGCCGAAGAGCACGCCAACCTCCAGCCAGCTCCACACTTCGTCTGTGGATGAAGTTGAGACCCCGACCTCACGGCCATTGCAGATGTTAGCCGACACTGTGTCAGACTTGAAGGCCCAAATGGAGGCCAACGAGAGAAGAGCCGCGCGGCCGACGGAGGGCGCCCGGTTTAATGAGCGTATGGGCCCTTTCTCGCACCGGGTCATAGAGTCGGGAAGGTTTGGCAACCAGAAGTCCCTCAAGCTCACCTATTCAGGGTCCGGCTGCCCGTACCAGCATCTGGACAGTTTCCGGTCCCAGACCTGCGCCAAGGGTTACTCTGATACAGTATGCTGCAACATCTTCCAGGAAACTCTGTCTGGAGAGACGCTCAGCTGGTTTTATGAGCTTCCGGCGAACTCGATCGAGGCTTTCGAACAGTTAGCCGACCGGTTTGTAGGCTGCTTCATCCTCCGGGTCGAGGGAGCCCGGACGTCGACCATCCTCTTCAACTGTATGCAGGCACCCGGAGATGAACTGAAGACCTTTGTCAACCGATGGCAGACGGCCACTACCGGGGTCCGGAACCTAGACAAGGGCATCACCGATATGGCGTTCAAACAAGGGCTCCGGCTAGGGAAGTTTTCCTACGCCGTCCGGGTAGAACTCCCGCAGGGGTATGATGAGTTGATGGCAATGGTCATCCGGCATGCTCAGGCCGATCACGAGACATATGGGCACCACCTGCTGAAGAGGAAGCGGGATGAGCAGCGGGAAAACCATCCCCGGGAAGAGAACCCCCCCGCCCAGTCAAGAGGACAAGCCCAGTCAGCGGACCGAGAACCGCGCCGCCCGGCCGAGCCGGCCCAATAGAAACTGGCCACAAAGGCAGCAGAGGCCTTATCCTGACAAGCCCCAGGGCGAGTACAAGCCGGCGTCTTACCGCCAAGAACGTCCCCTGGCAATCATGCCAGCACCACCGGCCGGTCAAGAAGTCTTCACCGCTCTCACCACTTCCTACGAGGATATCTTACTTGAGAACGGGAGTGTCATCCCCCCACCGCCCAAGAGAAGGTACCCGAAGGGGAAACTTACAAAGGCGCAGACGGGCAAGTACTGCTCCTATCATGATGAGGCTACTCATCGGACGAGCCAGTGCTGTGCTCTCAAGACAGCGGTGCAGGGCTTGATTAATGACGGCCAGCTCCAGCGGTACGTGGGGGAAAGAAGAGCAGACCCCGACCGGGAGCATAACCAGGCCTGGTAAACCCGCCAAGTCTCCGAGCGGTTAGTTTGGCATATCACCGGTTCTACCATTGTAAAAAATGTCACAAATATATGCAAACTACTTTTGAGAAAATTCTACCGGCCCCGCCAGTTCAAGTATATTCATAATCAAGCAAGTATACAAGCAGTAACCGTTCCGGGAAGATTACAAGGAGGAGCAAGGAAAATCCTAAGGAGCCACGACTCCACCCTCAGCAGGCAATCCGCCGGCCTCTCCTGCGGTACCCTCGTCATCGACCTCAGTTCCGGCGCCGACTCTGGCTCGGGGAGACTTGGTACCGTTGGTAAAAGAATCCAAGTCCGAGCGAGTCACTTCTTCCGGCTGCCCCTCCACCGCCTGCTGATGGATGTCCGACTGCTCATGGACGTCTCCTTCAGCAGCGGCGTCCGGCATCAGGGAAGTGTCTAACCACCCCTTCTCCGCCCATTCCGTGTATGCATCCGAGATGCCCTCTTCCCTGGCCTTCTCTAGGAACTCCAGGAACTCGTCGCTCTCATGGTATCGGAGAACGAACCGCTCATATTGTCCTGGGCCCTCTTCCCCGGCAGCAGCAGCGGCAGCCGCGCGTAGAGCGGTGGCTCCCACCTGGAGCTCATCTACCCTGGCTTCCAGCTCGGCCCTCTCAGCTTCGGCCCGCTCCTTCTCCTTCTCCAAGCTCCGGTTCTGCTCCTCCAGCTTCTTGGCCCTCTCCTCCGATCTGGCCCTCTCCCGCTCCACCCAGGACTTCTCCACCTCCAGGCGTTCCCGAGACTCTGTTAAAGTAGCTATCTGCCTCTTCAGCTCCGGTAGCTCCTCGCTCTGGTTCGGTTGGTACAGACTGTACAGCAACTGCACAACAACAGAAACAGTTAGTCAAGCAGCAACAGAAAACAAACTACAAGCGGCGTAGTGGCACCGATTAGTGCTTACCCGGAGGACGGATTCCTTGCATTTCGCCCGGCTCCTACCCGCCAAGACTCCGGTGACCCCGGGCCTGTCCAGGCCGAGGCCAGCCAGGTCCGCCGCCACCTGCCGGACGAATGCACTGTCCGGGCTTCCCTTTGGTGCCTCCGCAGGTGCGGGGCTACTCTGCCGGGCAGCGGCAGCCTTCTCCCCAGCGGAGTTAGGTTGTGCACCGCTGGTAACCCTGAGCCGTTTGGCCAGGTTCTCCCGTGACAACCCGCCGGTGAGCGTCACCAGCGCGGAGGGAGGAATGTTCACGCCCCTCCGTTTCTCTCCCCGGCCTTCCGGAGAAGAAGATCGTGCGCCTAACCGGGCAGCACGGGTCACCAGCGGCACAGACACCGGGCGGTTGGGGATTCTGCTCACCCCACCGGGAACCCTCACTGGCCCCCCGGTAGTCTTGCCCTTTCCGAGCACCGCTTTGGGCGCAGCAGGATGGCTCTTCACCCGCCTCAGGATGTAGGCGCCATCATCAACATCCATGGCCCTCGGTTCCAGATGAGTCGTGAGTCGGCCGGACTCCTCGTCCACCGAGGTCCTCGAGACTGTCTCGCCTTTCTCCTTCAGCTTGTTAAGGAGGTCTCCCCATCCATTGAGAGAGTGGTTTCGGGCTTGATGACCGCCCGGGAAGATGCATCTGCAGGACAAGTAAACAGTTGGTATTTTAAAAACAGAGCTAGCACAAGTGTCACCGCTAAGGCTTGCTGCGCACCGGGATCCCGCCCGAGTTGGCAGTATTCCAACACTTCCCGGCGGATGAAGTTATAAGAACTCCGTTCCAGGTCATCCCAACATCCGAGTATGGTCGAGATCCTCTCGTGCTCCAGATCGGATAGCTCGAACGATTGGTCGCCAATGGGTTGGAAGGCGCCAGGAACCCGGTACATCTTCCTCCTCGCCTGCCACCTCCCGCCCACCATCACCACCTTCTTTCTCCAGTTGTTGTCTACCCATGTAGGCATATTGGTGATGATCGGTTGATGGTTCCGGGCGTTGAAGGACAGGCAACCCCGGGACCCTTGCTTCCTTGAGTATGACAACCTATACAAGGCCCGGAATTCGTTTACCGTTGGCATACTCATTCCGGACAGCTCATATAGGCAACCGAGGCTCAGTAGTCGCCTCCACTAGAGCCCAGGAAGCTGCGCGGGCGACACTTGCAGCGCACTGAGCATATACTGCACGAAATCTGGCAGAGGGAGCGAGAATCCATGCCGGAACTGATCCTGATGCACGGCAACCCAACCTGCCTCCGGGTTGCAGGCTGACTCTCCAGGATTCAGGGGCCGCAGAAGAACCTCATCTAGGATACTCCACGATTCCCGAAGCGTAGCTATCTCTCCAGGGGTCATGCTACCCTCCGGTTCATCACACACCACGACATCCTTCCTTCTGCCAATGGTGTAGCTCACGGCCGGAGCACCCGCAAGGCGCACCCCGTGCGATATTTCAGTCTTCGAGGATTCAGCCCCGGAAGACGAAGACAAAGCCGGAGACGAAGCCCTGCTCCCGGAGCAGTCAGCGACTTCTGTCTCCGGGGATTCCGAACCGGGCCAGTCTTCCAGCCTCTCCACATCAGCCGATTCGGAAGCCCAGTCAGAACTTGAAGGAGACATCTTAACCTAGGGAAAGAAAACAAAACCCTAGCGCTCATCAGCAACAGGCTACAACAGCGCCTTCTACGGCCTCTCCCCAAGTTTTCCGCAGAGCAGTTCAGTCAGCGACAGAGATCCCTCCCCCTCCCCCCCCCCCCCCGCCGCAAAACAACAAAAGCAAAAACAAGAACAACCACCGGGGCAAAGAAATCAACAAACTTACCGATTAATATGCTCAGCCGAGGACAGTCTGCCCTGCGAAAGCAGCTAGCAATGGTAGGAAGAGAGTAGGGAGCGCTCGAGAAAACGGATCTCGTGGGGCAAGGGGCTCAGAGCTTTCGCCGGATTTCTCTCTTTCTCTTAGTCTCTCTAAAGCAGGAAGCAAAAACAGAAAGAAGAGCAGAAGAGGCCTATTTATAGAGGGGACCGGTGCCCTAGGCGTTTGAAATCCCCCCAAAACACGCAATCAGAGCAACTCAAACGCCTGCGAATCCAGGCCCTCCATCTCAAGACTGCTCCCTGCTGGCACGTGTCCCAGCATTGGTAAACTGCCCATGCCATCATAACTGACGGGACTGATGGACTTCCTCCTTAAATGCATGTCAGCCACTTGCCCCACACGCTGGCGACAGGAAGGTAGGAGCGGGAACCGAGGCGTCAGGCCCTCCCACACTTCCCCAAGCTCCACGGTCGCACACCATTTCACTGGGGGACTCGTCTCGATATGGCAGAACGCCCGGTCGAGATCCACCCAGCTGCATCTCTCTTGGGGACTCGTCTCGATATGGCAGAACGCCCGGTCGAGATCCACCCACCGGTTACGTAACATCCAACCGGCTCGAGAGCATTTTCCGGGAACAAGATCCACTCGGCCCCATGGCATTTCACTGGGGGACTCGTCTCGATATGGCAGGACGCCCGGTCGAGTCTCGCCCGGCTCCATGGCATGACCCCGGTCATGAGAACATTCGACCGGCATGGGCTTTATACACCCGGGTGAGTTTACATCTAACCCATGTACTCTTGTCCAGCAGGATAAAAACCCTGCATCGCATTGAACCACGATCAACGTGGGGCTGCACGGCGAGCCTTGTCACCTCAACGCCACCCCCTACCTCAACGCTTATTCAACACAAGCTGAGAAGAACTAGCAAGTGTTCACCGGCGCTTCAAACAGCCAGCAACACCGGGGTAATCTCCCCGCAGCCTAGCAATATGGACTCGTCTCGATATGGCAGAACGCCCGGTCGAGGTCCTTTACTCCACCTCGTCTCGTTATGGCAGAACGCCCGGTCGAGGTCTAGTACTTAAGTTCACCTGGGACCCGTACCGATATGGCAGAACGCCCGGTAGTGGCCCAGTGAACTCCGCTCCGTACCGATATGGCAGAACGCCTGGTAGTGGCCCAGTGAACTCCGCTCCGTACCGATAAGGCAGAACGCCCGGTAGTGGCCCAGTGAACTCCGCTCCGTACCGATATGGCAGAACGGCCGGTAGTGGCCCAGTGAACTCCGCTCCGTACCGATATGGCAGAACGCCCGGTAGTGGCCCAGTGAACTCCGCTCCGTACCGATATGGCAGAGTGCCCGGTCGAGATTTCATGCACACATCTATTGCATGGCGGATTTCAACGCTCCATTATCATTCCATGCACACATCTATTGCATGGCGGATTTCAACGCTCCATTATCATTCCATGCACACATCTATTGCATGGCGGATTTCAACGCTCCATTATCATCCCATGCACACATCTTTCGCATGGCATCATCATCTCATACACTCCGGGTTTCACCCCACTACATGCTCATAGCACCATAACACTTGAGCACAGTACTACTTATATTACAAACGTACTTATAAACTGTTGCTTGCCATCGGTAAACAGGTACTCACCCCGGTCACGCCCAATCTTCAACGCGGACTTGGGGGACTGGGCACCGTTGGGTTGGTAACCCTGCGGGTCTGCGGGACAAGAGCAAGACAGACTTAAGTCCCCATTCAAGATTGCACTTGACCGGGAACTTGGGGGACTTGTTGACAGTAGCCGCAGAGGGGCTACAGCAGGCCCACAGACCCGCAGCAAGAGCACTAGGGCCCGGTCCGAGGCCCAGGACCGAACCACCAGCACCCGGCCTCGGGGTCCAGCAGTCTATCCGGCTGCCAGGGACCCTGGGACCGGGGGCGCCAGCCTGCCAAAGAGGCCACCAGAACTGCCCTTTGAAGGGAACCAGTCCCACATCGAAGGGTGAGGCCAGCCCTCACCCCCATCCACCTATATAAGGGCCCCAACTACCCTCATTAATAGGTAACTTATCTCTCTCACCGCTTACATACGTGCTCAAGTTATATATTCCAACTATACTGACTTAGGCATCGGAGAGGAGAAGACCGGCCCGCCCGGTATTCCCCTTAGTAAGCAGGTTTGCAGGAGATCAAGTTGGATTCATCTGTATCTACCAGGCCCCAGGGTTTGTACAGAAACAACAGGATTGGGTTGTCCATTTTAAGAGAGGTCATGCTGATTTTTCGGTAAAATCTCTCTTAAGGTGGTCCCCGCAGGACCTTATCCGGGTTTCAGAGGGAAATCCGGGGCGGGTCCTGTCACTCATTCTCTTTCAAACTAAATTGATGTGCACTTCCCCCCTCTCTCCGCAAATCCATCACAGCCACACGTATTAAATCCATCACAACTGCAGTACCAGAGCTTCTCACCTCGCTGTACAACTGAATTACAACTTATGTCCTTAAAACAAATGACACATGGCTTTCAACTTTTTTCAAAAAAATTGAGTAGCAATAATAAAGAAATAATAAAAATGTTACAGATAGAACCTTTATCTAATAAAACATCTTTTGACTAAGCTGTTATAGAAATATGTCTATTATAACAGTTATAAACATAAGAAACATTACTATGACAATATGAAAACAACCACTTAACCAAATGACCTTGTAAAAAAAATCACACAAATAGACAACAACTTGAAACTTTTTGAAATTAACAAGCAATGATGTGTCACCTCTCCGATTATTCATTGATTTTCTATATTTATTTACGAGTATTTTACAGAAAATGAGAATGATGAAAGACATTTCATTTCAGTGGTTTTTTTTTTTTAAAAAATTGAGTAAGAATAATAAATAAATATATTTTGTTGAAATGAGAAGAAATTAATCAGTAAATAAAAATAAATAGTAAAAAAATATGAAAACTACTAGAGTAAAAGATGAAATAAATAAATAAATTTTTCTTGATAAAAACATCTATTGACGAAAAAGCTCTCGAAATATGTCCATTATAACGATGAAAAAAATTCAAATTTTACTAATTTATATTCTAATACAATCACACTGACCAACATAACTAGAAATTTTGAAATGTTTACAGGCGATGAGGTGTCAGCTCTTTGTGAATTCATTGATTTACTTTACGTTGAGTAATTTTTATTGAACAACTGAACTATAACTAGTTGTGAGATCGATGATGGCGACACATTTCAATTGTTATTTCTGTTGTGATCAAGTAAACAATTCAAATACAATTAATCTATCGCGTCGAACTCACCCACTTATAAAAGATGATTTGATGCCATTAAACCAAATGGTACATGACTAAAGTTTTTTTTTTTTTAACAATAATAAATAACAAAAATGTTAGAGCATCTACAACAATATTGCTAATTTGAAATTTTCTAACTATTTGTCAGTTTTTGAAATAAATTTGAGCTCTAGTAGAATTGCTAAAAGTTGATAAATTTAGTTTTAACTAAAAGAATTTCGAGATTTGTCAATTGACTCAAACATTGCTATAGAAATAGCTAAATATTTGTTTCACACATGTTAGTCTACGATTCGCTAAAACCTAATATTTAGCAATTATTGCTGGAGTAATTAACATTGTCAAATCGATTGCTAAAACTCAAAATTTTAACTAAATATAATAGTGTGATAGATGCTACTGTTTGAGATGCTCTTATAAGTAAAACCCTTATGCTGTAAATCATCTTTTCTATTGTGATCATGTTAACAACATAAACACTATTAGTCTATCGTCCATCGAACTCACCCACATATAAAGAGAGATTTTATGCCTTTAAACCAAATGGTACATGATTAGTGTTTTTTTATTATTATTATTATTTTTGAAATAAAAGAGTAACAATAACAAATAACAAATAACAAATAACAAATATGTTATAGGTAAAACCCTTCTGTAGTAAAACATCTTTGACAAAGCTGCTCTTGATATATGCGCATTATAACAACTATAAACGTATGAAACATTATTACCACAAGAAGCGGAATGTTCCAAAATTGAACAAACCACATTCTGACACCATCACACAAATCGACAACAAAATTTGAGATTCTGAAATTAACGAGTAATGACGTGGTAGCTCCTCGACTATTTATTAATCAATTTTATAATTTATATATAACATGAGATAGAGGACAACCTACAACGCGCTCTAACAAGTGTTTTTTTTTTTCTCTTAAAAAAAACTAAATAAATAATATTGAAATAATAAAGAAATTGATTTGTAAGAAAAATGTAGTAAAAATAAAAAATTACTTGTTACCCACAAGTGAATGGGTCTTGATCTCCTAAAAAACCTACCTTTTAACCACCTACCGAGTCAGTTTGTTACCCACAATAACCTTCCTCCTCTCTCTCTCTCTCTCTCACCAAAACTCTCCACATCTTTGTTTTCTCTCTCTCTGTTTAACTTTTCCCAATCACTCTCTCTCTCTCTCTGCGTTCCCCTTCCTCTCATGGTTCCCCAATAAAACCCTAATTGATATTCCTCTCCTCTCTCACTCTCCGCAGGTAAGACTACCAACAACACCAGCTCTCTCTAATCACTCTCTCGTTTTCACTATTTGGTTTGATTGATTCGGTTTTGGCGGTTGGCGGATCTGTGTGGTTTTCTTTTTTGCAGAGAAAAAAAAAAGGTTTGAAATTTGAAGAATAAAGCTGGGAATTTAGGGTAGGGATTTATGTCCTTCAATCAATCAAGGTCGGAGAAGAGCGAGACGCAGTATCGTAAAACAGGGCGATCCGCGAGCTCCAATCAGCAGCACAGAGGATACTCTCCGGCTTATCCTAAGGGCGCCGCTGGCCCCGCCCCTTCCATCTCCTCCCAACGCAGGTCTGCTCTTTTTAGGGTTTGCTTTTCCGTCTTTTAATTTTTATTTATTTTTGTTTGGTAAAAGATTACAACTTTTTAATTTGATGGCTTTCGAGAATTTCGTATGCGAATTTTTGCTGTATTACTGAATTTTGTTGTGTTACTGAATTAAATAATGAATTTGCAGCTTCAAGAAGACAAACAACAATGCACAAGGAGGGCAGTCTAGGGGGAATGTAGCATCCCCTGTAAATCCTTCGGATCCCGGGACAGCTTCTGCACCGCGCGGGGGTGTACCGAATGGCGCTCATTTACAGCCGCAATATCACGGTATGGATGATTTCAGATAATCCAAGCTGTGTGCTTTTTGGTTAGCTGGGTACAATTTAAGCAATTTCTGTTTTGGTGCGTGTGGTAATGTAGGATCCTCGGAGACAAGTGTTGCAAACACAGCCCCGAAGCAAACAGAGCCATCAGTCGCACAGAGAGGGCCTCGAGCTGTTCCGAAGGCTCCAGCTCCTCAGCCTGCCGCCGTGAATACGGATTCAAGAGGGCCTAGTACTCCTGTTAAATGTAAGTTGATACTTTGGATTGGCGGATTTTTGTGGTATTGATGTTGAGGAGGCTTAGCAAAGTTTTGATATGTTACAATAATGGGATCATGGACAATTCAGCTTATCTCAATATTGGTTTGTCAAATAATGCGCTTCACAATACACCCACACGATAACACACTGAAAAGATGAAATATTGGTAGGGGGCCGCTGTTAATGATCTAAATTTTTATTTTCCAATGGTTCAGCGCAAGGGGATGCATCCAAGGGGTTTTCCTTTCAGTTCGGGTCCATAAGTCCTGGTTTGATGAATGGAATGCAGGTAATATTACT
This sequence comes from Potentilla sterilis, assembly GCA_963682095.1. Taxonomy (NCBI): domain Eukaryota; kingdom Viridiplantae; phylum Streptophyta; class Magnoliopsida; order Rosales; family Rosaceae; genus Potentilla; species Potentilla sterilis. The sequence continues at coordinate 31,162,922 of OY821766.1, forward strand.
TTGGACACTTGATGCCAATGTATAGTTTCCTGTGTATTAGTGCTGAACAATTCAATCTGTGTTTTCTAAACTTTAAAATGTTATTTTGTGCATGTAGATTCCAGCTCGAACTAGCTCAGCTCCACCGAATTTGGATGAGCAAAAGCGCGATCAGGTCACCCATCTATTCTAAGATCACATGTTATGGTTCAATTTTACATGATACTTTATGACATAAAGATAATTTAGTGTGTTCCTCATTCATTCGTCTTATCACTTGCAAGTAATATTAAAGTGGGTTTTTATTTTATTTTATTTATCACCTTGTTATGCAAAAATTGTGATTGCCTCTGTATATAATTCAACTTCCACAAGTTTTACTTTAATGCCACTGAATTGAAGCAGTATATGTTTCTTAGCTTATTATTCTATTATCTTCTTTCTTTTTCTTGTTTTATTTTTATAAAGTTTCTGCAAAATGGTTATTTCATTGTTAAACATGCAGGCACGTCATGAGTCCTTTAGACCTGCATTGCCGACACCCTCGGTTCCTAAACAGCATTTACCTAGGAAAGATCAACATTCTTTCGACCAATCTAGTGCTGCTGAGGCTCACCTGCAACCCAAGGCCAAAAAGGATGTGCAAGTGTCACCTACACCTCCTGCTAGCCAAACTCAGAAACCTTCTGGTCCTCCAATGCCTGGGATCTCTATGGCCATTCCATTTCATCAGCCACAGGTTTCTCTTCAGTTTGGTGTCCCTAACCAGCAGATTCAATCTCAGGGTATGCCTCCCAATTCACTCCAATTGCCATTGCCAATTCCACTACCAATGGGTAGCAGTCAAGTACAGCAGCCGGTGTACGTTTCAGGTTTACAACCACATCCTATGCAGCCTCCTAACATTATGCATCAGGGTCAGAACCTGGGTTTTAACCCCCAATTGGGTCCGCAGCTGCCTCAGTTGGGCAACTTGGGGATTGGCATAGGTCCACAATACCCCCAACAGCAAGGCGGAAAGTTTGCTGGCCCTCGTAAAACCCCTGTTAAAATTACTCATCCAGATACACATGAAGAGTTGAGGCTTGATAAACGGACAGATTCTTATCCAGATGGAGGCCCATCCGCCCCCAGGACTCACCCAAATGTTTCTCAATCCCAGCCAATGCCTTCATTTGCGGGTTCTCATACAAGCTATTATACCAATTCTTACAATCCTAATATGTTTTTCCCATCTCCAAATTCGCATCCCTTAACAAGTAGTCACATGCCACCCAATTCACAAGCACCGCGATTTAGCTATCCAGTGAGCCAGGGTCCACCCCAAAGTATGCCTTTCATGAATCCGTCAGCTCACCCACCTAACCTGGAACATGCACGGGATGTACATAATAAAATTACCTCTGTTCCATCCGCAGCTATTCCTGTTACTGTCAAACCTGCTGTTGACTCTTTGCCAAACAGCACAGCTGCAGTTGAAAAAAATGAATCATCAAAGCCTTCAAGGCCGGCTGGAGAAGTTATCTCATCTCAGCCTCAAAAGTTTCCTGGTAGTGACCCATCAGTTAACAAATCATTGCCAGTTGTGGAGAAAGTATCTGCAAGTGTGCCGGCTACTCCTTCTGTCGAAGGCCAGGTTTCAAGTTCTTTATCCTCTACTTCAGTTGCCCCAGCTGAGGAGTCTGTACCAATTGTAACTGCCACCGAAGCCAGAAAAAAGGACTCCCTTAGTTGGTCAAACTCAATTAAAGATCAGCAGAAGAAACAAGGCAAGAAAGGGAATATTCAGTCACAGCATCAGGTACTTTTCTTTGGAATACTTGGTGGGGCAGATCACTTTCTGTTTAGTCTTTTAATTATGATGTTCTTGACATAAAAATGTAAATACGTAACTGTTTAATTCGTTTTTTTTATCTGCTTGGAGCAATCTAATGCTACAGCGATCTTTCCCTCTCAGGAACATTTTGTATCTTCTAGTATTGGTGTTTCTGAAGCAGTTCCTGTTCCAGAAACCACTGAATCTGTGTCAGAAATGGCCAGGGAATCATCATCAAATGTTAGTTCGGCCACTACAGATGTTTCGGACTCAAAGGCTGAAAACGTTCGAGAAGGCGCCATCTCCTCTTCTGAAATACCCGGTACTAGTCAAATAGGCTATTCTTCCCTGCTGGTTGAACAAGGAGAACATGAATCGGTTGGAGCAGAAAAACAGTCGGAAGAAAGTTTGTCTGAAGGATATAAACAGGAAGCTACGTCAGAATCGACCTCTGTGAAAAGTCTGGAATCTGTTAACAAAGCCGCAGAGCTCTCTGTCACAAAGGAAACCACGAAAGGCAATGTTATTGGAACTTCTGAAACTGCAGGAGTCAAAGATCAAAATGTCAGGTGCAATTCAGAATTAGATGCGATGAATACCTCTTCAAGCAGAAGTGATAGCACGGGTAATATTGAAGTTGGTTCCACAAAACTTAGTAGTCCAGATCAGCCCTCTGCTCCTTTTCAATCCACAGAATTATCAGGTACTACTTCAGAGCATGAAGGGGAAAGTGTGGATAATATTGGTGGTGGGGGAAATGTTGAGAACATTGGTAGTGGTAGTGATTCCCTTACAGTGTCAGGTTCCAAGGATAAACCCCTTCCTGAACTGAGTAGAACTAAGAGTACTCTTTCAAAAACGAAGAAGAAAAGAAAAGAAATTCTTTCCAAGGCTGATGCTGCTGGGGTAACCTCTGATCTATACGGGGCTTATAAGAACCCAGAAGACAAGAAAGATGCAGCATCTTCTGAAACTGAGAGCACTTCTACTAGCATGTTGTCAAAACAGGAAGCTGCTGATCCCACTCAGCAAGTTGCTGCAAACAGAGATGAAGGTGCACCGAGTAAAGCTGAGCCAGATGATTGGGAAGATGCTGCTGACATCTCTACACCGAAACTGGAAACCTCAGATGGTGGAGAACAGCCCCGTGGTGACATAGATGGGAGTGGATACGGGGGAAAGAAGTATTCCAGAGATTTTCTTCTGAAGTTTTCTATGCAGTTTCTGGACCTACCTGAGGGTTTTGAGATTACATCTGATATATCAGAAGTGTTGAATGCCAATGTGAATGCTTCTGCTTCTATCGATTATGATTCAATCCCAAGTCCTGGAAGAATTATTGACAGGCCAGGAGGGGCAGGAAGACCTGACCGACGTATGAGTGGAATGGTTGAAGATGATAGGTGGAACAAAGGTGGTAATGCCAATTTCCGGCCTGTCCAAGGAGGAGTAAATTATGGTGTTTTGAGGAGTCCAGGTCCACGGGGACAAGCACAGCATGTTAGAGGGATCCTACCTGGGCCAGTCGGAGGTTCTCAGGGAGGGATGCCCAGAAATAATCCTGATGCTGACAGGTGGCAGCGGGCTGCAAATTTCCAACCAAAGGGTTTGATGCCTTCACCACAGACTCCATTACAGGTGATGCACAAAGCTGAGAGGAAGTATGAGGTAGGCAAAGTGAGTGATGAAGAACAGGCCAAGCAAAGGCAGTTGAAGGCTATATTAAACAAGCTGACTCCCCAGAATTTTGAAAAACTGTTTGAGCAAGTGAAAGTTGTAAATATAGATAATGCCACTACACTGACAGGTGTAATCTCACAAATCTTTGATAAGGCTCTAATGGAGCCTACTTTCTGTGAGATGTATGCGAACTTCTGTTTCTATCTTGCCGCAGAGTTGCCTGATTTCAGTGAAGACAATGAAAAGATAACCTTTAAGAGGTTGCTTTTGAACAAGTGTCAGGAGGAATTTGAGAGGGGAGAAAGAGAGCAAGAGGAAGCCAATAAGGCTGATGAGGAAGGTGAGGTGAAACAGTCTGAAGAAGAAAGAGAAGAGAAAAGAATTAAAGCACGGAGGCGAATGTTGGGAAACATTAGATTAATTGGTGAGTTATACAAGAAGAAAATGTTGACCGAGAGAATAATGCATGAGTGCATTAAGAAGTTGTTAGGTCAGCAGCAGACTCCAGATGAGGAAGATATTGAAGCATTGTGTAAACTAATGAGCACAATTGGGGAGATGATTGATCATCCGAAAGCCAAGGAGCACATGGATGCTTATTTTGAGAGGATGAAAAGTTTATCGAATAATATGAAATTATCGTCTAGGGTCAGGTTCATGTTGAAGGATACAATTGATCTGCGAAACAATAAATGGCAGCAGAGGAGGAAAGTCGAAGGACCAAAAAAAATTGAGGAGTTGCACAGAGATGCTGCGCAAGAACGACAGGCACAAGCTAGTAGGCTGAACCGTGGTCCAGGAATGAATCCATCAGCAAGAAGGGGGGCTCCCATGGAATTCAGTCCTCGAGGGTCGCCTATGTTATCTCCATCAAATGCACATATGGGTGGTTTCCGTGGGATGCCCTCCCCAGCTCGTGGTTTTGGCAGTCAGGATGCCCGCGCGGATGTCCGTGTAGATGAAAGACATTCTTATGAGGGTAAGACCTTGTCAGTTCCCTTGACACAAAGACCCATGGGTGATGAGTCCATTACTTTGGGTCCCCAGGGTGGTCTTGCCAGAGGAATGTCTGTCAGAGGACCACCATCGATGTCAGCTGCTCCTCTCCCTGAGTTATCTTATAATCCTGGAGACTCCAGGAGGATGACAGCTGGTTTGAATGGTTTCAGTTCCCACTCAGAGCGAGGAACTTACAGGGATGATCCAATGTCAAGAATTGTGCCTGATAGAACTGGAGGTCCAGCTGCTCATGATCAGGCAGCTCCAGACCGTAATTTAAGTTTTGGGGGTAGGCCAAGGAGTTCAGATCGTACTTACGATAGACCTCTTACTGCACCTTCCACACGTGCACAGGGGCCATCTTTAACACAAAATGTTTCTTCAGAAAAGTCAGAAGAATATCTTAGAGATAAGTCGTTGGGAGCAATTAAGGAATTCTACAGGTACATTTTCATCCCTTAAGTGCTTTCACTGTTTTAATTTAATTGCATTAGTTTCTTGGTTATCAGATGCCAACTTTAATGTCATAGTTCTTAGGTGCTAGAAATCATTTTTGTTTAGTGGAAGAGATAATAAGCTGTATGCTATGCCTATGGTAAGGGATAGGATTTGGGACCGTGGTTAGGCAACTTCTCATTCTATAAGTGATGAATCTGTTTGCCTAAACACAGTTGATGTCAATCAAAGAATTGTGCTGGAGACTTCTTGTACTGGCACAACTAATGCTATTCTTACTCAGATAGAGTGGTCAATCAGATAGAAAGGAAAGCATATGCAGAATTAAATGAATGAATATGAGTCGAGGTTGCTTATATACACAACTTTTTTTTTTTTTTTTGGTGGTTGTTTGTCTTACGTGTAGGCTAAAAGTTTAAGGTCTAAGTCTTGTTGTTGGGTTGACACTCACTGTTAAACCCAGTGGTATAGTTTCCTTCTGGTTTGCAATCTTAATTAACTCTTAGTTCAAAGTGCTTAAATTCTTCATTTGTTTCTCCCCTAGGAAATTGTCAAATAATATGCAGATAATGCAAATAACTTAAAGTAGGCCCTTAATTTTGTTAAGAGGAATAATAATTCTATTTTGTGAAGAGATATGAGGAATTAGTGCGTTCTACTTTGAATTATAGTACAAGGTCCATCAGCCTTGGCTGCAGTGACATGTGAGGGAAGCAGATAAAGGTCTCATGTTCAAAATTTCCTGTTTGGTCAAAACAATAGTTAAATGAGAGGAAAAGATAAATGATATAGGTATAGGGTTAGAGCTATGATTTCTATTTTTCTTCATAAACAATTCCTCTGTAATTTGATCTGCAGTTTGTCATGCTTAGCTCTCCCGCTAACAGTTAAACATCATACTCGCTACTCTCTAGATTTAGACTTTTTCTTCCTCGACCTCTATATGGATTACTGCAATGTCTCTTTGGAATGGGTTTCTTTCCACAATTTCAAATCTTGAAATAAGGAAATTTGAATCATTGTAGCACTTGAAAGGTTTATATGGTGAAAGAGAACTATTTTTTTGTATAGACCTGTTCCTTGTTTCAATACTACTGTTATTCTTTTTATATTAATCTTTGTACACATTGTTCCTCGTTTCTTGGATTCATAAAGAATAATTTTATTCGAGTACTCTAGGTTTTGAAAACAGCATTGCTGAGCATTTCTCTTTTTGTATTGATTAATGAACTTGAATAAATCTCATAGGCAGTAGTTTCAATCATTTTTTATTTTTTTTGGCTTTAGGCGGATTTATGAACTGCTTCTATATCCTTGCTCATATGTCTGTCTGATCTAGATTCTGATGTCTGTAATTTTTACGTTATAATTATCATTTATCATCCGAAAGAGTTATTATTTATTTGCATAAAATGGGTAGAGTTGTAGAATCTGATGTCTGTATTTTTTTAACGTTGTTATTATCATTTATCCTCCAAAAAGAGTAAATGTGGGTAGAATTGTAGAAGTAATATGCTATATGCAGTCTTCTGTACCTCTTCTGGCCACTTGAGCTTGTACTGCTCCATATGTGCTCGTTCTTAATAAGTTTTGGTGTAATGTTTTAGTGCTCGAGACGAGAAGGAAGTTGCTTTATGTATCAAAGACTTGAACTCACCAAGCTTCCATTCGACAATGATATCTCTTTGGGTCACTGACTCTTTTGAGAGGAAGGACGGAGAAAGAGATCTCTTTGCGAAGCTTCTAATTAATCTTACCAAGTCTCAAGATGTAACTTTGAGTCAATCCCAGCTCATCCAAGGGTAGGGGAAAGTTGCTTCTCCCTGTATTTTTTCTTTGGCCGAACACGTTTACTTTTTCACTGTTAATTGCAAAGCTTCTAATTAATTGTGAGGTTGTTTTGTTTAACTTTTCCTTCCTTTTCCCAGGTTTGAATCTACTCTCTCCACCTTGGAGGATGCCGTGAATGATGCCCCTAGAGCACCAGAGTTTCTTGCCCGGATATTTGCCAAAGTGATTTTAGAAAATATAGTTTCCTTGAATCAGATTGCGCAGTTATTACGTGAAGGTGGAGAGGAGCCAGGAAGTCTTTTGGAAGGAGGGTTTGCAGGCAATGTTCTTGGAAATATCTTGGAGATTATTAAATCAGAGAAAGGAGACAGTGTTCTCAATGAGTTGCGCAAGTCCTCCAACTTGCGGTTGGAAAATTTCCGGCCTCACAAATCAAAGATGCTAGAGAAATTTCTTTAGACATAGTGATGCTCATTGTAATCTTGTGGTAGGACAGAAAAAAAGAAAATTCATGAGCAGTGCTCTTAGGGTGCTTAATGAATTTGCAAAAAATATTTTTGCAGGTGGGTGGTGGGAAATTTATATAATGGGGTTTGTAGTTACATTCTCCATGTTTCAATGTTATTTATTATAAACAATACTGCAGCTATGGAAGGTTCAATTGAGCATCATGTTTAAATCTCCTTGTTCTTTTCATGTCGTGTACTATACTGGGTGTTCTCATTTTGCAACCGATGTCAAAAGGATATCTGCAACGTTCCTCTTTTCTAGCTACTAATTTGTCATTAATCATTCGTTTGCATGAGAACACTGTATAGGCATCAAGCATTTTGTTAAGTCCAGAAGTATCAAGGTAAAAAAAAGTTGAATTCACAATGTAATATACTGGGGATTTCAAAGGGTATATCCTGTTTCACCAAAAATCTCAAGCAACAGAGGACAGTTATACCAAAGGTGTTGAGGAGCTGTACAAACAGGAAATCCAATCAATAGAATGTTACTATATTTATTACTCAACACGAGTTGTTTCACAATTATCTAAAGCCTACAGTAGATTAAGATGTAATGAAGTATTGATCTGTGTAGCCAGAATAGATCATAGCATGAAAGGTTTCGTGTACACATCGAATGGCTCGCAGGCAGTTAACTGAGGCTCCTGTAACATGGAAAACAAAAGGCCACATCAATGAAAAGAAATTGCAATTGTTAGGAAACCTAAATATATGAGTTTAATTTAGCAGGATGCTTATATTCCGATGAGGGTTCATTAGGACATTAGCAGATGAAGCTTGTTTTCATTTAAAAAGCTTGTAGTGAGATAATGATGATGATTAAACTTCAATAAAGAATGTCATGCAAGCCAATACCTGTCTTAGCCCACCACCACCAACACTTCCGCCAGTTAAAAGCATGCTGACAAGCGATGTAACAGCACCACCACTACCACCAAGTAGAGACGCAACAGCACTGCCAGGACCACCACCACCAGAACCCGTATTTCGAATGGTATTACGCATAGAAGTGAGTATGCTCCCATATGTTGCTGCGTGTCCTTGCTCGATAGCTTGGATGAAGCAGAAAGTCATGGCACCTGTTGACGTGATCTTGGATAGAGCCTGTACCCCAAAAATATGTTGATCAATCAGATGTTGTGGAAACTGCTATAAATATTACTGAACTTGAGACATTATTTTTTCTTGTCAAACTTACTGATGTATCGGCAGAGGTTTGATCATCATCACAACCACTGATAGATATGACTTCTCCACCACTTGTTCCTTTCCATTCACCTGATCGAGGACGATGATCCTCCCATACATATTTTCCACCCCTAAATCCCCAACAAGGGATATCAACATATAGAAATTTTAATTTAGACAAGGACTATTCAAGGAGGTATACATAAAAAGTGAAGTAAGACACGCACAACTTCATATTAAACCCCACTAACCTGTCCATTCTGCAAAGGAACGGCAAATCCAGTACAGTGCCACTATGACAAGAATCTATAATTGCATGAAGCTTGACCCCATGTGGAATAGGCCTAACAATTGCTGCATTTATCTCATCATCAAGAATCATACCCTGGGTTTCGAAGTCAAGGGGACAAAGGGTCTCATCAAATCCATCAACTTCATCACCATGATAATCCCTCTGCCGTGAACCATGACCAGAGTAGTGAAACAGAAGGGAGTCACCTGGTTGGCATCCTTGCACAAGCCAATGTAATGCCATTCTGATGTTGTATTTATTTGGAATCTTAGCTGGGTGAGTTTCTTCTTCTGCAGTACAAAATATGTAAAAAATTAACAACTCAAATACAATCTGCCAAAGGCTATTTACTTTGCTTCATATATGCCAATTGATTTGCATCAGGGAAAATTCGCAAGCATTTTCTTTGATATGGATACATAATTTTCCTGTGTCATTTGGTTACCAGTAAAGGATATTTCATACTAACAAAAGGAAAGGTTATAAAGAACTAAAAGAAGTTTATCAGTTTCGAGTGCAATTTGGAAAAAAAAAAAAAAAAAATCACGCTAAAAGATAACCGTTTTCGTCAACTCCTGATGATGAAAAACAGAACTGATTATCACGATTAAAATTCTCACAATTAGAAATGACAATAACCAAGGGAAGAAATATCACCCAAAACGTACTGAAGCTGTGTGCATACTAGTTTTGCCTTGAACTAGGCCAGTTAGTTTTCCTAACAGTTACCTTGCAGGTGAGCATTAAGACAAATACCATTGGTTGCAATAGTATGCAACGCTTAAGCATTCCTTTGTCTTGTTCATAAAATGACCATTTCCCTCACAAGGGAGTAGAAGTTCCCAGACACCCGGATGCAATTACTTAATAACCAAAAACAAAATAGTACTGACCCCTGTGGCCCTGCAGTATTAAGGGAATCAACCCTTTAGATCACTCTCAAGTCTAATTTCCAACTGATCGTAAAGCTCAGCATATAAAATTCATAGAATCTCACAAGCCTAAAGACCCCCATCCGCTATCTAATCATCAAGTCACGCAAAACATATCATCACCGACAAAATTTTCATATGCCACACCATCTGTCAGGCCAATTACCGATTACTGACTTGTTAATCATTGTAATTTCTTCAAACGACTACATAAAATTGTAAAAGGAGGTTTAAATCTGGCCCTCCTAATCTTTAGTCAGCTACATTTAGACATTGGTGTTTAGCTTACCACATATAATATATGAACACCACCCAAAAACTCATCCCACTCCTCTTCTCCGAAAACGAAACAACTAAATTTCCAGCTGCATTTCTCATCTAAACTTTCTACTCACAAAAACTAATTCGCAATTCTATATAACAAAACAAGCAATGTAGAACATGATGACGATACATACCAGTAAGCATGACGATGGAATCTTCTGGAAACTTGAACTTGTTCATGAGGAGATACTTCATGCACTTTGCGTCATTGATGCAACCCTTGAGCTCATGCCTTGAGTACTTGTACGATATCCCGCAGATCACCGCCTTTTTCCTGCCGTGCACGTTCGGCGGCGGCCCCGGCGGCGCGTGGTTGTAGGGTGAGGGAGGCGGCGGCGCGTGTTGGCCGTAGGGTGCGGTCGGCGTGGGCGCGTGGGTGGAGGGAGCAGAGTGGAGAGCGCGTGGATCGCCGATTAGGGTGACGGCCTGGCAGAGGGCGCAGCGGATCGACTCGGCGCCCGGCGGGAGCTGGAGAGGGGTACGGCAGTTGGAGCAGTTGACCAGCATCATGTCGTTGTACATGGCGGCGCGTGGGGGGATGGGTTGGGGATTTGGAGGAGAGGGTAGGGGTATAATGGGAATTGAAATTTGGGGTTTCAGAGGGAGGGTGGTGCTAAAGAACTAAACTGAGTTTTGTGATTGGAATTTATAGAAGAGGAAGATGGGTTATGAAGCTCCATACTCATGACGTCATTAATACCGCGTAAAAGACGAACTCGTTTGACATAAATTAAATAACAAACTATAAATTAATTAAAGGATGCGATGTTAAGACAATCTGGCCAAACAAAAAAAGAAAATATCATGAAGAGTATTGGAGTTGGTGGAGAGAATCTTCTGCCAAGGAAAATTTTGATAACAAATTAAACAGGAAATGAAGTTTTACTAAGGCAAGTTATGTGATTAGTTTCATAGTTTGTTACATTTTCGAGGTGTTTAGGAGTTGAGTTTGTTATAATGAAATGAGCGGTGACAATAGTTAGTGTTTGCTCGCAAACTAAATGAATGAACTTAATAATAGGTGGTGTACGTGTCACTTGCATTGTCCTCGTGCAACAATTTTTGTTAAATATTTGATTTAGAATATAGATATCATTTTAATTATTTATCTTTTTATTCTTTAAAGTTTAGCTTTGTATATGTCTTTTTTGTTGATTATAGTTTTTTTTTAGAGCTTCTATTCATACCTTCTAAATTGGTATCTAGACCTCTCCACTTAATAGACCTCTTGTTTACTTTTACAGATCATCTATTTAGTATTTACACCTCATCTTTTTACCCACAATACTCTCGTTCAATAAACTCAATAAATTCAAATAATTCAATCATAAAAAAAGACATTAGTATATCTTTATTTATTTCCTAAAATATGTGATACATTATATTTTTAATTAAAACATAATAACTAAAAAGAAAGAAAGTGTTAAAGGAAAAACACATTATGTGCCTTCGTCAATGTAACTGACGAGAGGTAATTAGGTAGTCATTATTGTCATTAATGTATTTACTATTACCGTTGTAATACTCACCCTATATAAAGGGGATTATCAATGAAATGAGTAGACCAATTCCCATTTTCCTACAACACGTTATCAGCACTTTGCTTTAGCCAGAGAGAGAAAAAAAAAAAACTCTAGGTTTTGTTCACGAAAAAAAAAAAAACCTAATATTCTTTTCTGCTGGCAATACCTTGTCGGAAAATCCCCAGAAATACACTCTACCGACAACAGTTCGTCGGAAAAAGAAGGCTCTCCTCTGCCATCCTTACTCTGCCGACGACAGGTTTGTCGGCAAAAGCTTGGAAAATCTTAGCACACCCAGAAATCTTCTCTGGGCACCCTTCCGATCTCAGCTCCGTCGCGGCCTTGAGCCGATCTTCAGCGCCACGCCAGCAGTCCTGCTCGCCGGCCCAGCTTGACGCCATCGACCCTCCTTCGAACCCGATCGGGCTGCCTCGCCTCGATCGGCGTCTGCCCCAACCGGCCTCCGATCTATTCCCTCCCTCCGATCGGCCTCGTCCCACTCCGGCTCGATCCTCCTCAGAAACGCTGCATGTGCTCGACCCAGATCGGCCTGCGCCACCTCCACTCTGAATCGGACCACCCGGTCGACTCCACCACTGTTCGGACGCCTGTGCTCGACGACACCAACGTCGCTCGATCCGCACAGCAGCTTGATCCTCCTCTGCTCCGGATCGCCTCGCCCCGATCGCCTCGCGACGATCGTCTTAGCTCGATCATCCTCTACTTGATCGTCCTCTGCTCGAACGACCCTCCTCTGATCACCTCGCCACCGCGCCGACGAACCTGGCGCCGCCCTCCTCGCCAAGTCTCCGCTGCGATCTGCAACAAACCCAGATTTTTGGGCCTAATCCGACCCGGCTCCTTTGGGCCTGGTCTCGACCCGGACCAGTTGGGCCTGACCCAGATCTCCGTGACCCGACCCACAAAAAAAAAAGAATTTATTTTGGGAGTAAAAATTTAAAGGTAATTTTTGAAATTACAGTATAGTAATTTATATTTACTGTGTGACTATTCATATGGATATTTTTTAAATGTGAAAATCATATGAAATTATTTAATTTATATGATAAATGTGAAATATATATGATTAAAGTGACTAATATGCAATCGCTTAATATGCAGTTATCATTTTCATTCAATCGTTAATGATATAATGCTCAAACTGATCTTATTATATTATGACATATACTTATGAAATTTGAGCATCATTATATGTCTATTTTATTATGTTAAATAATTACTTTTATTTAACATGTTATTTAATTTGAGCATTGCCATGATAATGCAAATCTCATGAGCAATACAATATAAAAATGGACAAACCAATTATTGTGATAAAGCATATTCACGAAGTAAGAAAAATATGACCATTACAAATTTTGGTCTTGAGATCCAATTTTAATTTCTTGAAAATTTTTTCATCATGGATATCTTCTTGATTATATAAAAAGCAATGATAATGAAATTTCATTAGCTTTACATGCAATGAATATGGAAAAATCAAAATTTTATTGTGATAACGAAATTTCACGAAGCATCGGATTTACCATAATGTATATTGGTTTATATTAGTTGTCGTGAATGTCATTTAGACCGCGAAACTAATACATTTTATTCTTCCTATATTTTACAGATGGTTTAACCATCACAATTTAGTTTTGACATATTGGACTTTGAAGAACTTGAGTACCAAATTCCCCTATTGAGCCAACTAAGGCTTGAGCATGGTATATTTATGCAAAGTCCTGCAACAACCCTAAATCAAAAAGCAATGACGATGTAAGGTCTTAGAAAAATATATATATATTCTTGAACAAATTGGGTAAAGTAATGCAACGACCCTAAAATAAAGGGTAATTACCATGGACGTAAAATTCATATAATCATCCAAAAGTAAGTGGAAACAATGTAACATTTAAAAGATGACATAGGGGACATGTCATGTGCAGTGAAGCACTCTGTCATTGTTATAATTCAATGAACTATTGATACGTACATTATACGCTAGCAAAGAATTAGCTACGACTTTCAATAAATATGAAGAATCATATAAATACGCGGATTTTGGAAAAGTATCTTCAATATCCAACAATAACATTGAAAATGAGTTTACAACTAAAAACATAACATCTGGGAAGAATATGTCAAATGACACATCTCATCATTGCAGCTATTAAAAGAGCAAAAAGGATCTGGCTCAATCCAAGATAGACTTTGATCAGTCTACTTTTAAACTTACAAGATATCCTTATAAAGGTTATTACGCCTAAATACGACTTTTGGTTCTAAATTAGACTTTTTGGTCTTAAAGTTTTTCTCTCTAAATTGGACAAGACTAAATGTAATCGTTGGCACGTTCATTTTTAAAATTTCTCTAAAGGAATTGAGATTATTCAAATTTTATTCATAATATACATGATTCAATTTTCTATATCTAACTTTGCAAAGTATTGCATAAAGAAAAACAACATATCATAATATAGGCATGACACAAAGAACTGTGTGCAAAGACATAATATAGGCATGACACAATGGACTGTGTGCAAAGAAATGCACCATGTACTCCCTAAAATAATTGTACTGAAGGACAATAGTACTAATATATCACAAAAAATAGCACAATAGTACTGAAGAACTGTAGTACTATAATGAAAGTGATAATGATCTAAATATCTGTTCCTTTGGGATTCATAATGCAATTGCCTAACTGGGATTACAATACCTTTTTATTACAATCCCCATCGATTTACTCTAAAGAACTTGAGTTACGTTTCGATGTATATATTGAGCATATGTCAAATTGACAATTTATGCGATAAAAGAAAATTGAATTTATTTCACATTTTAAAGAAATTTCTGCCACGATGTTCATGTAATAAGACATAGATGAGAATTTCATCTGAGCTCCTTTGCATTACCTCTAATGACTGCGGATGTAAACGAGTATTAGAGTAGTTTATATGTCAACTCAGTGGGTTATATGTAACCGCTAATTGAACCCAAAGTCAAAAGAAAATGATATTTTTGGAAATCTGACATACATTGGCTTTGATCTGGTGATCCAAACATTAAAGAAATTACTATGGACACCCATATTTTGGATGAATAGAAGCAAACACCATAAGAATATGGTTCACACACGAAACTGAGGACGATCAAAGAATATTTTACCCTCAAATATTATTTCGATACAATCCATGTAGGGTTGAAGACGTATATTCAAACCCTAGATTCCACCGCCCCCCTAAGGTGGCATTATGATTGATGCACAAAGTACATGCACTTATATCCTATTATGCTTCTGATATCCATCGTGATTTTATGAATAAAAGTACATCATTCAAAGCCTACTCGTATAATTATGATTGACACCATCATATGCAAAGGAAACATGTGTTCTCATTATGTTCTTATATTGAATCCAAAGATGATTCAGTGGACTGATTCAACCAACTAGCGGACACCTTAAATATTTTATGGTGTTGGTTGTTGTGTCGACACGCTGGTCACGTGTCATGACACCATCCACAATTAAAATTTATGCTGCTTATGCTAGAAAGTCAAACCACCTAGGCCGGGTTAATTTCCGTAGGTGTGATATATGATTTTATGGCTTATTATATGGGATTTGTAATGGACATCATATTCCTATATAAAAACCCAATTGGTCTCACGGAAAACGACTACAGTAATAGTCTTAATATTGACAAAGCACACTAATGCTTCCGTTTTGGGTTCTGCAATTTTTGCATGCAGCGTTACTTATTCATCTATGACCACATCATTGAACCAATTTACACCATAGCTAGTGACTATGTGTGAGGATTTTAAAGGATTTCAAACGAACTTGTAATCCTTGAGCTCTTTTGGATTGACACGGATCTACAATCCCTGAGCTCGCTTAAATGTTTTTATGTGCCAAAATTGCGCCGCCACAGTGCACAATGATGGGTTACTTGAGATGAATAAATATTTATGCTGGATATGAACTTCCAGCTATAGTCCGCTATGTCGAAACCTTGACAGGCGATCTCCTCACCGCTAGATTTGCGGTGTGTCACTTGGATGAGACAGTCTTCCCGTCGTTAGGGGGAGATAAGAACAAGCATGTTCAAGTGGAACGACAGGAATTGTCGTGGTTTGTCCCCACTGTGTCTCATCTCGATCCCTAAAAATCACACAAAGTAAGATGTGTAGATATCTTATACATTAAAGTGACGAGATCATATAAACTTGCTGTAAATATACCTGCAAGGATTGTGTTTTATCAAAAGGACATGGTATCACCCAAGAGGAATTGGGTATTGCACTGCCACCATGAATGGTGGCATGGTGACGCCATAAGTGGCATAAATGGTGTCACAGGCCGTGGCTCTCCAAGGAAGAGGGGGAGGCCACCTTAAGTTCGATACATACTTGTGTAAAGGAAGAAAACAAGTTTGGCACAACCTGATCTATTGATCAGTGATACTCAAATCCGTCTCATGAGAATATTTATGGATTGTGGTTATCATTGGGGGACGCCTCAAATGTTAGAACCAATCCTTAAAGTATAGAGATCTCTACAAACACATTACACTAGTGTACATGAGGACGTGGAATAATGAGTCTACTATCGAACCATACTTCGTTGAAAAATGTCAACTTAGTAAACTGGCCTAATGGAAAGAAGCGATCCAGTATAAACAAAGAGATAGGTATTTGGGCAGGTGACGCCGACACCGCAAATGTAAGCCCTATCAAATATATCTTTGTTAGAATGCCTAATGAGAATAAGAGTATGCAGGCTCACCTTATGGCGCAAGGTCTCTCAAAAACGCACTGGAATCGACTACGAGGAGATATTCTCTCGTAATGGACTACAATGAGACAATCTCTCGTAATGGATGTCATTGCACTCCACTACCTTGTCAGTTTGGTAGTTTCCGAAAAACTGAACATGCAGCTTACGAAAAGTGATCAAAACATATATCTCTATGGGGATCTAAATTAAGAGATATACATGAGGATCCTAAACGGACTTGATCCACCCAAATCAAGTGACTCTAGATCACATGAGTACGTTTGCAAAAGAAATTGAAACGTTCACTAAAGTGACTACTTGATTGGAAAGGAATTGATGAATTATGCCCTTGCGTTTTCATTATGGATATATATAAACTCTAAATGAAATAAGAGAAACTCAGTGTATTGTAAATCCTAAGTTGAGAATGAAAAAGATTTTGGGAATACACAGTCTTGAAATGGAACTCAAGGACTGTAATGATGGTGACCTTCCATCAATCGGCTTAGGCACTCTAAAGAATAAAATGAGGCCTACATATACTCCCATGATCAGTCGAAGTCTTTACTCTAACAATAGATCCGTTTTTCATCTAAAGGAAGATGACGAAAAAGTGTTGGCAAATGAAATCCCTATACAGGTGCAATGACGCATGATTGTACTTAAACATAATATGTAAGACTCGACCTCTCATTCGATGAGAATTTGTAAAGCTATGTTTAGCTCTGCGCTCACGCAACGCACTGGTTCTTTCAAATACTTAAAGATATGAAAGATTTGGGCTTATTCAATCTCTACATAGAATGTGACATGATAAAGAAATTATCCACGTCATAGCTAACTATGCGTAAAGAAAAACGCATTAAAGGTGAAATAAGAAAATCTGTTGTCACAGATCAATTTCAAATCTCTTAATGGTTCATCCATACTCTAGACAAAGTTATGACTGTTTTGTTATATGAAGGTCATACCACGAGTGAACCTGATGTTCAATATGAACCAATGTGTTCGGTTCATGAACAACCTTATCCTCAAAGATCAAAGTAAATCAAGTTGGATCTGAGGACGATGTGGCAAGATTTAGTTACTAAATCATTGCTCAAAGTCATATTTGGAAAAACATGTGAAAATGCATAACTATGCTAATGTTACTGAAGCTCCCTTGATCAAATGAAAGAATCAGGGAGAATCCCATGATTAATGTAAAAATCAGGGGGAGGCGCAGACATCAGGGGGAGTCTAGCACACACATGTTGTTTTCAAATGTAATAGGTGCGTTGTGCTCTTTTTCTCCTTAGACCAAAGTTTTATTTTCTCCCATTGGGTTTTTGTTACTTGGCAAGGTTTTTAATGAGGCAACACCACATGCACCATTTTACCTCTGACTCGGCACAAGGGGGAGTGTTAAAGGAAAAACACATTATGTGCCTTCGTCAATGTAACTGACGAGAGGTAATTAGGTAGTCATTATTGTCATTAATGTATTTACTATTACCGTTGTAATACTCACCCTATATAAAGGGGATTATCAATGAAATGAGTAAACCAATTCCCATTTTCCTACAACAGAAAGTATATTATTCTAATCAACATTTTAGAGAAAGGGACCATCTAGCTTTGTAAATTAGAAAAAAAGCCCCCTGTTTTTCACTTCATAAAAAGGGCATGTTTTTAATATTTTTATTAGAAAAGGCTCTTTTTAATTTTACTAAATTATAATAAAGGGCTGTTTTTAATTTTCCAACAGACGATTTTACCCTTAAGCATCAAATTTGTATTCCCGTTCTGTTACTTTCCCTCTTTCAGCTCTGTTTTCTTTTCTTCTTCTCAGTGCCGCCTCTCTCTTTCTCTCTGCCTCCGATCTTCAATTCCTCATTGCCTCTGATCTTCAATTCCTCATTGTCGCCGATCTGCAATTCCTTTTTTACCGCCGATTTGCAATCCGTTTTCTTCCGGCAATCTGCAATTCATCTATTTAATTGCTCAATTTGCGATTGCGATTTGTCTCTGAAGATTTGCGTTGCGATTGCGATTTGTCTTTGAAGGTATGTTAATGTTTTGCAGCTGTTTAGATTTGCATCTATAGTTTCTCAGTTGATTTGCTCATTCTACGATTTTCGATTTGCCTTTGAAACTTTGCATCTGTTATTCGTCATACTGTTACTGCTTCGAAAACTTCCTCATACTGCTCTGAAAACTTCCTCATCATCTTTTTTCCGTTTTGCATTTTTCTTTTCATAGTTAGTGAGATAGTTACTGTTAGTGAGATATTTACCAAGATGATAGTTAGTACGATAGTTACCAATTTCATAGTTATTATTTCAGCTTCTACGATAGTTAGTAAGCTAGTTACTAGGCTGATAGTTGCTGCATTTTTTATTTTTCATAGTTAGTAAGATAGTTACTAAAATGATAGTTAGTACAATAGTTAGTAAGATAGTTACTGCGATGATAGATACTAGAATAGTTAGTAAGATAGTAACAGATATAATTATGATGCCCTCTGATATTATTATAATTATTGATGTTGTTATGATTTATCCTGTAGGTGCAATGGACAGTTTTTATATTGCTAAGCTCGTGTATTCTGGTGAAGGAGCAGCACTTTCATTTGTTCATAATTGTAGTTTTGTTGATTTTTGTCATAAGATACGTGACCGTTTTCCCGACTTGGAAAGATTGGTTTTCAAACTTAAGTACAATGTTTATCCAGATCCTACTGTTTACTTTCTGGAAAATGAGGTTGATATGAGCATGATGTTTAGAGTTTTCAGACGATATCAATGTGATTTTGTTGATGTGGATGTTCATTGTGTGGATCCCATTGCTTCTGTTTCCGAAAGTGCAGTTAGTAATACTATTAGTGAGGAGAGTAGTGTTTTGGTGGAAGTGAATGAATTTTTGGGATGTTATAGGCGTGAGGACCCAAAAATATATCTTTCTAAAGGATGGAAAGATCTTATTCACTCTAATAGTCAGACTTTTGAGGGTGGGGTAAAAGAGTTTAGGCTGAAGTTGCGGATGTATGCTGTGGAGATTGGTTTTGAGTATTTTTTTTGATAAAAATAAGCCTGAACGCGTTGTTGCTTTCTGCAAGAAAAAACATTCTGAATGTTGTAATTAGTGTGTGAAGGCATCTTTATGCAAGTATATTTTTATTAGCCGTTGCACGTATTTTGTATTGTTAAATTTAATTTTGTATAGTTGATATCGGCAGTGTTGTGCTGCCATATTGCGGTGCAGCGGCACGCTGCATTGTGTGCTTCATTTTTAAGCATAATAGTTACTTGTATAGTTACTTAGATAGTTATTTATATATTTCTTAGTTTTGAACTCAGACAAACTTTTATTTTGATAGTTACTTTGATAGTTACCTATTTTTTTCTTCAGTAGTTAGTAGTTACTTAGATAGTTACTTCTATATTTCTCAGTGTTAAAGTTTACAGGAATTGCTAACTGGATAGTTATTAGTTACTTGTATAGTTGCTTTTTTTTCTTTTGATAGTTACTATGAAAAAGTATATATGTTGATTGAGTTTTGCACCTTTTATTCAGGTATAATGGTTTCTTTGTGATTAATGAATTGGTGAACGAACATAGATGTCGTTGTGTCATCCGGCTTCAAAATAGTAAGATGATGTGCAGCAAGATTATTAGGGAGGTGATGCTTGACAAGGTTCGTGAGAATCCTAGTAAGAAAACTATTGATATACTGCAAGACATAAAGCTAAACTACGACTTAGATGTCCCCTATCATACTGCTTGGTATGGCAAAGAACTTGCAAGGGATGTTGTGATTGGTATTGATTCTGGGTCTTATCATGGTTTTGCCAGCGCACATATGAATGCAACCCATATTCTAGGCTAGCTGTAGAGTACGAATCTGAAACACAAAGGTTCCTGCATATGTTTGTTACATATTCTGCTTGGTTGAATGGTTTTCAGTCTTGCAGACCAATTCTCTGTATTGATGCTACATTTATCACAAATAAATACAAAGGCATGCTTCTTGCTGCTTCGACTAAGGATGCGAATTGTGGTACATCACTTGCTTCATTGTTTTGTTCTTTCTTTTCTTCATTGTTGTTGGTTTTCATTTACATTACTTTCAGACCAACAGTTATTTTGATAGATACTATGGTAGTTTCTTATACAGTTACAGAAAGCTCAAGACCAAATAGTTAATTTTGATAGATAGTATGGTAGTTACTAGTATAGTTAAATGAATTTTTCAGATTATACATTTACTTTGATACATACTAGTGGAAATTCTTTTATAGTTACAGGAACTTTCAACATAAATAGTTACTTTGATAGATACTAGTGCAGTTACTTTTACTTTGATAGTTATTTATATGAACCTGACATTATTTTTTTTTCTTTCTTTTGTTTAGGATTATATCCAGTTGCTTATGCTATTGACGATTCTGAAAATGAGAGCAACTGGACCTTCTTTCTTAAGATGTTGTCTGAAGAGTTATCGAGATATTCTACAAGGCAATTACTTTCATATCTGATCGTAATATTGGTCTTTTAAATGCAGTTCGTGCAGTCATTCCCAATAGTCCTCATGGATTTTGTTGTAGGCATCTTCAGGCTAATCTGAGCAACAAGTTTGCATGTGGTTCTTATCTGAGCAAAAGAATTCCATTGTTTTTTATGAAGTGTGCTTATTCTCGCACTCGTGAATATTTTGAGATTAATTTCGAGAAGTTGAAGCATGAAGGTGGTGAGGTTGTTGACCAGTTTTTGAAGGATCTCCCTCTGGAAACATGGGCTTCTAGTTTTTTTAATGGTGAAAGGTTTGGTGAAATGACAAATAATTTGGCTGAGTGTTTTAACAATTGGGTGAAAGAGTTGAAGAGCCTTCCCATTGTTGAATTTAACGAAGGCATTCTTCTTAAGTCTATGGCTTTAATTGCTTTTCGAAAGGAAGAATCTGCTGGATGGGTTACTGAGCTGTGTCCAAAGTTGGAAAAGAAGCTGGTTGACAACTTGTAGTTGGGTAGACACTGGTTAGTGAGTAGATCTGATACATACGTTTATGAAGTTCAGTATCAAAAGTATTCTGTGATGGTAAAGTTGGAAGCGTTATACTGTTCATGTGGAGAATGGCAAGTTCACGGATTTCCTTACTCACATGCCCTTGTCGTGATTCAGAAATACGGTTCTAATGTTTACTCATATGTCAATCCAATTTTCAAGGTGCACCACTTTTCCTAAATTTAACATTATTTAAACAGTTACTGAGGTAGTTAGTAAGATAGTTACTTCAAATAAAATAGTTACACTGACATATACTAATGAAGTTACTTGTACAGTAACATGAACCTGACATTATATCCTTTATTTTTCCTTCTTTTTTTTTTTTTTTTTAGGTGGATAAATATCGTGAAACTTATTCTTTTGCAATCAACCCGGTTCCTACTATTTCAAAGCCGGTGGATCTAGCTCAGCCCACATTGTTGGTGCAACCACCATTAACAAAGAGACCACTTGTAAGGCCAAAATTACAGAGGTATAGAAGTAAAAATGAAGTGAAAAGGACAATCAAGTGCAGCAGGTGTAACAGATATGCTGGTCACAACAGAACAAGCTATAGAGAAATTATATAGTTCCCTAGATAGCTATTCATGCAGTTCTATTTTTTTTTTTATGATAGTTACATTGAAATGTACATTGATTGTTGACTTGTTTTACAATAATTGAAAGGTTACTTTTATTATTTTATTCATGTTGAGTTCGGCAGCGGAACGCTGCCGTTGTGCGGTGCAGCGGCACGCTGTATTTTGTTCTGCAATTTAATATTTTATTCATGTTGAGTTTGGCAGCGTTCCGCTGCCATTGTGCGGTGCAGCGGCACGCTGCATTTTGTTCTGCAATTTAATATTTTATTCATGTTGAGTTCGGCAGCGTTCCGCTGCCGTTGTGCGGTGCAGCGGCACGCTGCATTGTGTCCTGCAATTTTCATACTTTGATAAGTTGCTGTTCTGCCCAGCAATTGTGTTTTTCATAGTTACTTTGATAGTTAGTACGATAGTTAGATAATTATTTAGTTTTATTCAGATGATGGTTTTTTAGATAATTAGTATTTGTAGTTTGAACGATAGTTACTAAGATATTTCAATAACATGATAGTTAGTGTGATAGTTAGTAATATATTTCGTAAGATTTTGAAGTAAAATGATAGTTAGTTTGATAGTTAGTAAGATATGTAGTAAAATGATAGCTATTTTGATAGTTATTAAGATAGTTACTGAAAAAGTGATAGTTTATGTTCTAGTTACTAACTCAGTTTCAAAGAAACAAGATTAATTGAATTTGTTAGTTACTGAAAAAGTTATCGTTAATAAGACAGTAAATGAAATAGATATAAACTGAGATGATAGTTAGTTTGATAGTATATGAAAATGTGATAGTTAGTCTGATAGTTACTGAAAATGATCCCTAAACTTGTCAGCCTGAATAGATACAAAATTTGTTCCCTGAATAGTAATTTGTTCCATAAACTTGTCAGCCTGAATAGATACAAAATTTGTTCCCTAAACAAATTATTGTAACTGTTCATAAAATAATCTGTTCAAAATAAAGCATGAAAAATCTATTTAATCCATCTAATACGGCCTCCAACTATGCCGATTGTCCACAAACCGCTTTAGAATGTAAGTCCTAAACTTGTCAGCCTCTTTCTTCCCAAACTTCTTTGTGAAATCACCTTGTGAAAAAATGATGCTCATGAAGTACATCACATATATTCCACAGTCGACGCTGTTTTGTCAAAATAAAAAGATTACTTACAGTCAGACAGTTATAAAGATGACAGTTACAGATATGATAGTTACTGAGATAGTTACTACTATAAAAACACAGAGAATTTACAAAGATGATATTGCTCAAATATTTACTTAACATAGTTCTACAGACAGTTACAAGTTGATAGTTAATAAGATATGCTGAGTTTAGAACTTTACGAATCAGATAGTTGTTGAGGCAATTTTCCCTTGAACGGACTTAGAGTCATGTTGGACTTGTAGTTGTCCTTAATCCACCGTATAGTTTTAATTTCAGCTTCAGTAAGGGCCTCTTCTACCATCTTCAATTCTGTGCTGGAGCTTTTGCTGGTGTCTATTTTGTACCGGCATCCTTGTTCCAGCATATCATCTGCTTGATCAAGGACAGCTCTCATCCATATATCAATCATTGTGTCCTGTTAATAACATAGTTAGTCAGATAATTCATATAAGATAGTTGCTGAGATAGTTACAGACACAGTTAGTTAGATAGTTACTAACATAGTTACACGTATAGTTACGAAGACCATATTTACTAAGATAGGTACTGAAATAGTTGATAGTTACTAAAATGATAGTTACACAGATAGTTAGTAAGGTAGATACTCATATTATAGTTACAAAGGTAGTTACTATGATAGTTACGAAAATAGTTGATAGTTACTAAAACAGTTAGTCACTAAAACAGATAGTTACTAAGATAGTTAGTAAGATAGATACGTAGATTATAGTTACAAAGTTAATTACAAAGATAGTTACTGAAATAGTTGATAGTTACTAAAACAGACAGTTACTAGAATGATAGTTTACTAAGATAGTTACAAAGATGATATTTACTCAATAAATAGTTTGATATTTACTCAATAAATAGTTACTCAATAAGATTTCCACAGACGATAATTACTAAGATAGTTAGTAACATACTATTTTTTTAGCATCATTATAACTTTGCCCGGTTCCTGGTTTTCTGGATCTCATGGAGTCTAAGTGTGCAAATCTGCATGCTTCCTTGTCAAAAACGAGTAGAGTATGGTGAAAATTCCTCTTATAAGTAATTGGGATCAGAATCATTTCTGCTTTACCCAGCTTCTCATACAGTGGTTCACACAGAAATTGGTGCATTGTTTTTGCTTCTAACTCTTCTGTGGACATCTGTTTTCAAACAAACAAAACCTAGGATTAGTTATCTCATAATTTTTTACAAAGTATAATTGTCAGGTTAAAAAGTATCTTACCCAAGAGAGTATGCATAATTTCTACTTTATATTCATCTGGATCGTCCTTGTCTATCATTTCAGAATATAATAGAGCAGCAAATGCATCAATCATGTTGTTCGCAACTTCAGTTCCAAACACCACCTGTTTTATTTCATACTTTGAAATTTCTGTTCCCACCTCTTTTCCTTCCCAGAAGAACACTTTTCACACATGATATTAAATAAGTTGATAGTTACAAGTTACTTTGATAGTTACTATCATAGTTAGAAGATACATTGATAGTTACTAGTTATTTTTTGATAGTTAGTAAAATAGTTACTAGTTATTTTTTTCATACTTACTTTGATACTTACTAGTTTTTTTTTCCTAGTTACTTTGATAGTTACTATCATATTTAGCAGTTACTAACACAGATATTCAGATGAAAGTGAATTAGACAATAGTTACTAAGATAGTTACTAAAATAGTCACACAGATGATAGTTACACAGATAATAGGTTGTCAGATAGTTACTCAGAGGATAGTTAGAAAGACAGTTAGAAAGAATTGATTTTTAGATGATAGTTACTTAGACAATTACTTTAATTAATTGCAGATAGTTAAAAAGATAGATGCTCAGTTGATAGTTACTAAGATAGTTACTAAAGAAGTTATCCAGACAGATACTAGGAAATAGTTAGTAAGACAGATAGAAGGATAGATTACCCGCTCGGTGCCTTGTTCCAGTAGTCTTGCAGCCTGAGCTTTGTGTTCTCGTCCATGTACAGTTTGTCGACAATGTGTTCATCCCAGTCCAGAACTTCCCTTTGGCTGGGTTGGAAAGGTTCCTGTGAATCAATGAGGTATATTGGTTCACCATCCTCTGTGATCCCAGCCAGATCGTCAAATGACGTCTGAACAGGATTTTCAGATGTCTGAACAGCATTTCAGATTGCATCTGTTCTGGTTGGACCACCTTTTTCAGACTTTCCTCCTCCTTCTTCTTTCTCATCTCTTCTTCCCTCTTCCTTCTGTTTTCTTCTTGCCTTTTTCTTCTCATCTCCTGTTCAGCCTTGACATCACCCCACCAGTAGATGGTGTCCTTTTTAGAAGTTCTCTTTCTGGTTTTTACCCGCACAACATACGAATATATTCCCAGCGACTCTGCCGAACACCTAGAGTGCATTTCGTCAATCTTAAATTCCGTCACACTTTTGTTTGATTTAAAATGCACTTTTTTCTTCTTTCTTGCCTCTGATTGATTGTAAACAGCCATTGCAACCGGTGACATGATCTGGAACTTGTGAGGTTCTGCTATCATGTCATTCAGAGAGGGTGATCCAGTTGCAAGAGGAATGGGAACTGATGGAGTCGTGAGATTTTCTACTGTAATGTCAAATTGTTGTTGCGGTGATGCAGTTGGGGTGCTGTGACCTCCCCAAGGAGATATAATCCCCGACAAGATGTTGAAAGAAGGATATTCAGTTACTGGTGTTTTGGGTGACCATCTTGCTTCTTTTGGGATTTTTCTATGATAGCTTTGAAGTTTTTCCTGTGCACCTGAGCGATACGAAATCAGATTGTTACTAAAACAGATAGTTACTAGAATGATAGTTACTAAGATAGTTACCAGAATAGTTGATAGTTACTAAAACAGATAGTTACTAGAATGATAGTTACTAAGATAGTTACCAAAATAGTTGATAGTTACTAATGCAGTTACCAAAATAATTACCCTTGAGTTGTTCTTCCTCTTTTTGTTTTTTCTCAGCATCTTATTCCTCTGCCCTTTTTACAGCCAGCTTACGATTTCTTTCAATTTCTTCCTCCACTTTTCTTAATGCCTTAAGCTGATCTGCTTCTAGTTCTTCTTTTTCTGTAGTTACTCATATAGTTAGCTCTACAATTTCTAAGATAGTTACTGACAATTAGTTTTTACTAATGTAGTTACCAAAATAATTACCTTTGAGTTTTTTCTCAGCTTCTTCTTCCTCTGCTCTTTTTCGCCTTCTTTCCATCTCTTCCTCTACTTTTTCTAAGGCATTCAGCTGATCTGCCTCTAGCTCTTGTATTTCTGTTTTTTGTGGACTGGTGTTTTCCCCCTCTTCTGTTTTCTGTCCTTCTTGTTCTGCTAGATTTGCCAATTTTTCCAGGGCAGTTGAATCAGTTTCTTGTGGTGTCATCTCCATTGAGTCGGAGAATTGAGTCATCGCGGCCATAATCTTCTGTTGGCTCTCTAAATCAGCCTTCATTTTGATATTTTCTTGTTCTTGTGCCGTTGCTGTCTGTTTGAGCACCACATTTTCCAGTCTGGCAGCGTCTAATTCTTCTGACAGCTGCTCCAGTTTCTTCTCATTTTCCATTAATTTTCTTTCCAAATCTTCAATTTTCAATTTTTTTTGCCTTAGCTGTTCTGAAATTTCGTCGTTCAGCATTCCATGTTGGATTTCGTCTCTTTCATCCTGCTCGGCTTCTTGAGGTTCATCTTCATCCTCCTCACTGGTCCCGTTCAGGTCTTCATTGCTTTTTGCAAAATGTTTCTGAAAAAAATAAAATAACATTTTACTGACAGAGTAAGCACATAAGTGAATCAGATAATAGTTACTAAGATAGTGACTAGTTAATTTTCATAGTTACTAGTTACTATGATAGTTACTTTGATAGTTACTACACACTATTATAGTTAGTAGATACTGTGATAGTTACTAGTAAATTTTTGATAATTAGTAAGATAGTTACTAGTTATTTTTCATAGTTACCATGATAGTTACTAGTTTTTTTTCCTAGTTACTTTGATAGTTACTAACATATACATAGTTACAAAAATAGTCACACAGATAGTTCACTCGGATGATAGTTACTAAGATAGTTACTAAAATAATCACACAGATAGTTCACTCGGATGATAGTCCTTCAGTTGATACTTCCACATCTTTTTCTTCAACGTTTCCAGGTCCCATTTTCTGACCTGGTGTTGTTCATTTTCCTTCCCTGGAATTGGCTCTACCAAATTTGTCTTCATGCACAGCCAATACTGGTTGCAGAAGGAATGTTAGTTTTTTTATAAGAAGCAAAATGTTGTAATATAAAAAAAAATAAAGGAATATAAAACTCGCGCGCTTACCAGAATGACATGAACACATCCTCCTGTATTCTTGGATGCATGTTTTGATTTCTTGTACATTGTGAGATATTTTTTCAAGAATACTTTTACTTCTTTTGCCCAGACATATGAGGATGTCTCTTCTAAATCCTCCACAGCTCTGACCATGTCTATATGGAAGCTTCCCTTTGCATTTGGGAAGAGAAGCTTGACCAGAATGTCGATGATTATCAGCCTTGCTATATCTCTATTTCTGCTGACTCTTTCCTCATCAGATTGAGGATTCTTCTGCAATTCTGTTGTAATGGCTGAATTCACCATCTTTTTGTTGACTTCTTTTGCTTGTCCAAAAAATCTGATCACGAAATCAGAAATTGGAGTCTGTTTTCTTTGAATGTACGTTCCTGTACGGTTGAGCTCTAGAATTTGTGAAAAGTCTGAAGATTTTATTCTGAACTTCTTCTCAGCAAATTGAAACACATCTGTTACGTGATCGTAAGCTTCTAGCACCATCCCCAATTGGTTGTTTGACTTTGAACCATAAATTAGGTTTTGGTGGAGTGCTTCAAACAGCTGGGCAAATAGAGTCCTGTGGACCAGCTCGACTACTTCTTGTGGTATTTCGCACCCGTACTCTTTGAAATTTGGTATGGTGCTTCTGAACTGTAGGGTTTGCCCTTTTTGCTTCTGCTTCTGTTTCTGCTCATTTTAAAACACAATTAAAACAACAAAATTACTATGACAATTGAATTATAATTGTTCTGATATTTTTACTAGTTAGTCTGATAGATACAATGGTAGTTACATCGATAGTTACTAGTTAGTTTCATAGTTACTATGATAGTTAGTAGTACCTTTTGATAGTTACTATGATAGTTACTATCTACTTTGATAGTTACTATTATAGTTACTAGTACCATTTTGATAGTTACTATGATAGTTACCGGTAACTATTATAGTTAGTAGATTTTTTTGTGATAGTTACTATGATAGTTACTAGTAACTATTATAGTTAGTAGATTTTTGTGATAGTTAACATCATAGTTACTAGTTATTTTTTTATAGTTACTTACATGACTTTTTCAGTTGATGTTCTTCTTCTGTTTCTATCATGGTGAGCTCCTGTTTAGATTTATCATCATCTTCATCAATTTGATCTTCAGATTCATTATCATCATCAACATCATCCTTTTGCTTTAGTTTTCTTTTCTTCCCTTGACTTCCCCTTTCTTCCCTTATCTTCACATTTAATAAACAAAATTACTATGACAGTTTTTTCAAATAAACACAGTTACTAAGATAGTTACTTAAAACAAAAACAGTTACTCTGACAGTTACTTACTGATTGTGATACTTGCTTTCTTTTTCGTCCATCAGTAGCATCATTATCATCCCCGCCGCTTTCACCATTTGTTTTTCTTTTTCTGTTGGCAGGTGACGATACTTTACCTTCGCGTAGTTGCACATTTAATAAACACATATACTGAGACACTCATTCAGTTGTAATATAGTTACTGAGGTAGTTATTGAGGTAGTTACTTATAAGAAATACAGTTATGTAGTATTTTTACTTACTGATTGTGGTGATTTCCTTTCCCGTTTCTTCTTTTTGTCTTCCCCTTCTGGTTGTTCTTCTTTTTTCTTCTGCGGTCCAATCAATTCATAGTTAGATGATTTTATACATTAACATTTTTGCATTTACCAACTGCTTAATAGTTACATTAATAGTTTCCATATTTTCATAATTACTATGATAGTTACTATCATAGTTACTAGTTACTATGATAGTTAGTAGATACTGTGATAGTTACTAGTTATTTTTTTTATAGTTACTATGATAGTTACTAGTTATTTTTCATAGTTACTATGATAGTTACTATCATATTTTTTAGTTTCTATAAAAAATAAAAGTTTCAGTTACAAAGATAGATAGTTACCTTTTGCTGAATTTGCTTTCCAGTTGTTTTCTGGACATTTTGATACTTCCTTTTCTTTGATCTGTACTCGTATTCTCTTTCTTCATCACTGCTAGTGACCTGTTTTTTCTTGAATACTTGTTTGTTTTGGTGCCATTTTCTGCATATATATGTATCAGCAAATTCCACAGTTACTAACACAGTAATTCAATACTTATACAAGATAGTTTCATTCACATAAATTAAAAACAGTTTGATAGTTACTAGAATAGTTACTGATATAAGTTCTAACACAGTTTCATTCTTCCACACACACACAAACAGTCAGAATAATTAGCGCTCAAGCAAAATTCAAAATGAAATAGTTACTTTGATAGTTCCAACCATTTTTTCTATAACAAACTGTGCTATAAACACTGGTAAACACTGTATATATGTAATAAACCTAAAATCATCTTCCAATTTGTCAGTTAATCCCCCCAAACCTAAAATCATTATCCATCCTCCACTTTCTTCCTCTTCACTCTCTGCAACCCAGTCTAATCATCTTACATTTCTCATCTTTTTCTTGAGCAAATACTGAATTGTTTCTCTAGTTGCTCATTTTTTATTTCAAACTTCATATATCTCATCGATTTTGATTTCTCACCTTTTTAGCCGGTGAGAGTCGAGAAGCTGCGTTAGCCGGTAACGGTGGAGAAGCGACGTGAGCCGGTGACGGTGGAGAAGCGACGTGAGCCGGTGACCGTGGAGATTCGGCTTCGGAGATTTCGCGTCGGAGATTGGGCTTCAGAGAATCGTACAAGTAGAACAGTAGAGAAGAGAAATTTTTTGACCTAAATAGAGAGAATGAACGGTATTTTATTTAGAGAAAGAGAGAGTGATCGTGCTAAGTGTTGTGTACCCACTCCGTTTTCCCGTTCCGTCTCCTGCAATTCAGTTTTCCAGTGGCATATTGTGTAATTATATTAGCTTATTTGGTTATTTGTTAACTGCTGTCTTTTTTTTATAAGGCCTTTAAAATTTAGGCCTTTTTTCTAATTATGGGCTTTCAATAGCCCTTTTTTATAATTGTCCCTATTCTAATGTTACTTCATATTGTAAACTCTTATGACTATACTTCCTAAAGTGATGATGAATGAATCAACTCCACAACTTGTTCACGTTCTTTACATTTGGTCATCAACATATTCTGATACACACACACACGTACCCCTCTATGGAACAATCTTAGTAATATCCAAAGCATACCTTTAGTCGGATTAGAGAAAACGAACTCCTAACAATTAATTGATAACTCAATTACTTCTTAAGATCTGGTTCTTATTGTCCAAGATCTGATTTTTCTAAACAATTTTCTTAATTAGGTTTTAAGAATGAAGGAAATTAGATTTTCTTAATTAGTTTTTTAAAATTTTCGGTGGGAATTTCCATATCTAGTTGAAATCACAACAAAATCAATATATTTTTGTTTTGTTGTATATTTTAGGGTTTATAAATATTATGTACTTTTTAGTAATTTGGCATTAATTGGCAAAATCAACTATAATAAAAAAAATAAAGAGGTTTAAGTACCAATTTTAGAGATATATAGAAGCGTTTTTTTTTTTTTTTCATTTGATTTTTTTATGGATGGAGAGAGGAAGACGACATGATATTAGTATATTATAACTCCGTTAGTTAGGATCGACTCTTAAGATGGCAGTAACTTCTTTGCACCTAAATTTTTTCTTTTATGTATGGTAAAACTTGTAGGGTCAATTTCCCAATGATATATCATCAAAGATATCTAGATTATTAGGAGAAACGTGTTTTATGTGTGCATTTGTTAACGTAGGAGTAATCATATCTCTAGATTTACTCCTTATTATAATCTTTGTGGATTATGGTATTAGAATTGGAATACAATTGTTGATACCTACCATATATAGTGTACGTATATCTTATATAAATATCTTGTCCCCCCTCATTGACTAGAATTCTTATCTTCTTAGTAGTGCACTCCTCTTTGATATATTCATTCATGAGTGCACTCTCTGATGCTGGCAAAAGAATTCGAATGTGCTTTAATTCATGCTATTCTCTCAAGGTGATCGAGTTGATTTATTTGCAGTACGCGCGTTGTCGATCAGAAGTTGTAATTTTTTTCTTTCCCAAGGATCATCTATCAGTTGAGTTCTACATAGTTTAATTTTTCCTGTATTACAAATCAACTATGGAGCAAGTCACAGAAAGGGATGCACAATTAATTGTTGGAATTCATATCGGAGGAAATTAATTATGTTTGAAATCCTCACAAGGTTACCAGTGAGATCTTTACTGAAATTCAGATGTGTTTGCAACTCCTGGAACTCATTAATCAGCAGTCCAAGTTTCATAAACGCCCATCTTGAGAGGCAAGTTATGGATAGTTCTTCAGACTATGTACTTGTTGGGACTCCTAGTACCAAGTCACTCTATTGTGCAAAAACTTCTACGAAGTATATGGACTTAGATCTTATTCGATGTTGCGAGATGAGGTTTAGTTCCAATGATTTCTGTGTTTATGGTTCGTGCAATGGATTGCTGTGCATCTCTGTTAACAATAAGCTATATATATGGAATCCATCAATCGGAAAAATTAGGAGACTTCCACAAGGTCTATACCAATATAAAACGAACATCATTAGTATTTGATTTGGATTTCACCATCAGGAAAACGACTATAAAGTTGTGAGGATTGATGTACAAGCGAAAAATAAGTTCAATGTCGAGGTCTACTCCCTCAGATTGAATGCATGGAGGTCTCTTAATGCAGTTCTCCCGATTTCGCTCAGACTCGATCTGCATACATTAGCCAATGTGGAGTACACGTGAATGGCGTTGTGTACTGGATGGTATTGGTAGAAAACAGTGCAAGATTTTCCATACTTTCTTTTGATATGTACAATGAGGTTTTCCGAAGTATGGAAGTACCTGATACACTAGCGTTCAGTTCTGTCGATATATGCGTGTTTGAGAAATCCCTTTCTTTGCTACACTTGAGACAGGGCGATCAGCTTGCAGGTAATGTTGCTTGCTGTGATATCTGGGTTATGGGACAGGATGCATGGAAGATGACTCGCACTATTCTTCTACCACAAGTGAGACGTTACTCAATACATTATGGACGTATGGCATGGAAGACATTGAGCATCACAAAACATGGAGTTTATATTGCAAGCCCGGATGAAAATAGAGAGTTAGAAAATCTAGTTTTACTCAACTGAATAATGAGTTCTGTTTGTTTTTATTTTTTTGGTTGTCATCTTTGGTAATTAACTTTTCATGCTTGTAAGAATTTCACTTGATGAATTCGTTAGGTTATTGTTTTCTCCATCTTTTGCAGTTTTTCTTCACTTTAGGTTTTCAGTGTATAGCTACAGCGAAGGTCTACATATTATCTTTCCTAGATTAGGACTAAAACCTGGCTACTGTAACAATGTAAGCAACTCGGAATGAATGTGGTTGGCATGACAAGCTTTCCTGTACAAGCACATATTTAGGGTCAATGCCACATATCATACTTTGGAGATGTCAGTCTAGGATCATACTTTCACTACAACTAATGCTTTGCGCAGTTTTATCGATTGAGTATGGTAAGGGTTTTATTCCTATTTGTTTTGTAACAGAACAAAAAAGTTATTTCAATCAAATTCCTAATTCTGTGCCGTCTTTAATTGGGTTCAGTCTTTGAGGTTTTGATTGAGTTCTATCACCAGAGCACTCTGGAGTCACAACTGCTATCTTGTAAAGCAGCTCTATATCTGCAACCATTGATAAATGAAACTGATTGTGCTGCATAACAGCTTCAACTCACTTAAGTCCTAACACTTCAAGTATTAGGTCGCGTTTATGAAGACCTCTTTCAAGCTTTGGCACTTGTTCCCAACACTGGCGTTCCTTCGTGTCAAAACAGAACTACTGAGCTGCTAAGCTTGTGCACATTTACCATTTAGGAATTGAGGAAGAGAGGTATTCATGGAGTGGGTAACCGAGTTAATAACTTACAAGGTGCTGTACTCTCAAATGCGAGGAAGAACTCGCATTTATTTTGTGACTGTACTTGTCCAGACTAACTCTACAAGCTATTTCACACTTGCAAAAACATCTGCCCTCTTTCTGTGGATTGTGCAGTGGCTTCCGTGCGTCTGTCATAGACATGACACTTTAACAACTCCCACGTATCCGTGGAAACATCCAACCAAAAAAGAAAAAAATTCCTGAAGGCCTTCGCCAATAAACACCACCATGAACAGATCGGAAAAGTAATTTAGGAATTAAAGCTAAAAATACAAATAAAATCCGGGCAGAAACATTTTGTTCAAAAGGAATGAGAGACTAAAACAAAGACACTTGAAAAGACTTGACAAATGAAACCATACGTCTCTCAAAAACACAGACAAGGGCTTAGTCGACTTCTTCAATCTTGGGACCTGCACCACTGCCACCAGAAGCAGGAACGTCGTCATCCATTCCACCAGCCATGTCAGGAGCAGCACCACCCTGGTACATCTTGGCAATGATCGGGTTGCAAATGCCTTCAAGCTCCTTCACCTTGTCATCATACTCCTCTGCCTCCGCAAGTTGATTGCCATCAAGCCATTGAATTGCCTGTTCAATTGCATCCTCAATCTTCTTCTTGTCAGCCGCGTCAAGTTTTGAGGCAATCTTGTCATCTTTAATTGTGTTCCGCATGTTGTAGGCATAATTCTCCAAAGCATTCTTGGACTCCACCTTCTTCTTGTGCTCCTCGTCTTCTGACTTGTATTTCTCAGCCTCCTGTACCATCTTCTCAATATCCTCCTTGGACAGTCTTCCCTTGTCGTTTGTGATGGTAATCTTGTTCTTCTGTCCAGTGGTCTTGTCCTCAGCAGAAACATTGAGGATACCATTCGCATCAATGTCGAAGCAAACGGTAATCTGGGGAACACCCCTTGGAGCTGGAGGAATGCCAGAGAGCTCAAATTTGCCCAGTAAATTGTTATCCCGAGTTCTAGTCCTCTCACCCTCAAAAACCTGAATCAAGACACCAGGCTGGTTGTCTGAATATGTAGAAAACACCTGCTCCTTCTTAGTTGGAATGGTAGTATTCCTGGGGATCAACACAGTCATTACACCTCCAGCAGTTTCCAAACCCAAGGACAGAGGAGTGACATCCAGAAGCAATAAGTCCTGCACCTTCTCATTGCCTTCACCACTCAAAATAGCAGCTTGCACAGCAGCTCCATAAGCTACAGCTTCATCTGGATTGATGCTTTTGCACAACTCCTTTCCATTGAAGAAGTCTTGCAGCAACTGTTGGACCTTTGGAATCCTAGTAGACCCACCAACAAGCACAACATCATGGACACTGCTCTTGTCCATCTTTGCGTCTCTCAAACACTTCTCAACTGGCTCCATGCACTTCCTAAATAAATCCATGTTCAGCTCTTCAAATCTTGCACGAGTGATAGATGAATAGAAGTCAATACCCTCAAACAAAGAGTCAATCTCAATAGTTGTTTGGGCAGTGGATGAGAGAGTCCTCTTCGCCCTCTCGCAAGCAGTCCTCAATCTTCTAAGAGCTCTTGGATTTCCACTGATATCCTTCTTGTTCTTCCTCTTGAACTCTTGAACAAAGTGATTTACCATCCTGTTATCAAAATCTTCTCCTCCCAAATGAGTATCACCAGCAGTAGCCTTGACTTCAAAGATACCCTCTTCAATTGTCAGTAGGGAGACATCAAAAGTTCCTCCGCCCAAATCGAAAATCAAGACATTCTTCTCTCCAACACTGGTTGCCTTCTTGTCGAGACCATAAGCTATGGCTGCAGCAGTAGGCTCATTGATAATTCGCATCACATTAAGACCAGCAATGACCCCAGCATCCTTAGTGGCCTGACGCTGCGAGTCATTGAAATAAGCCGGCACGGTAACAACCGCATTTTTCACTGTTGAGCCAAGATAAGCCTCTGCAATCTCCCGCATCTTGATGAGAACCATAGACGAGATCTCCTCAGCAGAAAATTGTTTCTCTTCACCTTTGTACAAAACCACAATCATGGGCTTCTCAGCAGGACCTGCAATGACCTTGAAGGGCCAGTGCTTAATATCCCCCTGAACAGAAGGGTCACTAATTCTTCTACCAATCAACCTCTTTGCATCTGTAAAAATAACAAAACCCAATCAGAAATCACATTACAAGCAGAGATTACAAAGCTCCTTTACGTAAAACAGATCAAGCAATAAAGTCTTATCTTCTCATCCCTAAATACAGCAAATTCCAATTAGAGAAGCACAAATTGGAACTCTATAGAGAAAAAAATTGAACATGGACAAAACAATCAAGCTAAAATAACCAGAAAACTTGACCCACTGAACAATTAATAATCCCTCTTTCTTTGGGTGAAACCAATAACCAAAAAAAAAACCGAGATCACATCATAAGCAGAGTTTATACAAAACTCCTTTACATAAAACAGATCAACCTACAAAGTCTTGTCTTCTCATCTTTAAATAAATAAACAAAAAATCCCAATTAATAAAGCACAAAACAGAGCCATACACAGTAACCAATCAAGTGGAAAAGTCCTTATTGAGCATAGATAAAACAATCAAGGTAAGATAACCCTCATGACAATTCATAAACCCTCTGATTTGGCTGAAACCAAACAACAAGAAACACCCAACTAAATACCGGATTAATCAAATCTAAAAAATTATAATTTTAACTGATGATGATAAATCATAGATCTATTTCACATAGTCCCGTTAACCACAAAGCAATAGCTTTCTTTAACAATCAAACACCACAATGAGGTACAAAACTACTAAGATTATCCAAATCTACATGCATTGAAGCTAAAACAACCAATACCATCAATTCAAAAAAAAATCTCAAATAAAAAAACAGGGAGGTTTGAGAAATTACCGAAAACAGTGTTGACGGGGTTCATGGCGACCTGGTTCTTGGCGGCGTCACCGATCAGCCTCTCAGTATCAGTAAAGGCCACATAAGACGGCGTCGTTCTGTTACCCTGGTCATTGGCGATGATCTCGACACGGTCGTGCTGCCACACTCCGACACAAGAGTAGGTTGTGCCGAGGTCGATCCCGATAGCTGGTCCCTCTCCTTTTCCGGCCATTCTGTACTTCTCACTCTCTTTGATTTCGACTTAGACTTAGACTCAGACTTGGAACAAAGAACGCTACAGTTCGCAAAGGAAAAGTTCTGATTTGGTTGGATTTTGTGTTTGTGTGGGAGGCGAGAGGTGGTTGGGGGTTTATATATGAGGTGTGGGGGAGTGTGGGTCTAGAGTGTTCTAATTAGGACACAGGGTTTTTGGGGGGAAGAGTGGGGGTCTAGAACCTTCTGGTTTAATGACTACCGTTTGATATTGGTAGAGTGGACGGTGCAGATTTTTTTGGTTGCTTTCTTGGAAAGGAGAGTCCCTTTTTCTGTTTTTGCAGCTTTTGCGGGTCTCCTCTCTAGTACTCGTTAGAAGTTTCTCCTTTATTTTTTTTCGTGTGGCTAAAATTAATTTCACTCTAAAATATTTAATTATGTTCAAATTTATTTATTTAATTATTTTTTAATAATCGAAGATAGTTAAAAAAGCAATTGAAAATCGTCTCTAAAAAAATCAAATTAGAACGTAAAACTCAACTACAATAAATCAAATCTCACAAAAAATCAAAACAAATGCCGAGCGAATTGAGTGTCACAAAGGCGGTAGTAAGCTATATGCTGTAAATAATTGATTTCGCACCAAATATGATAGGATAGAAAAGGAAAAACGTAAAATGTATTAGTATCTTAAACAAAAAACTTGATCCTCTAAGACATTAATTACTCAAGACTGATTAATTAGTGAACTTACATCAATGAGAAGCTTAGAATTTCTTTCGACAAACAAAAGCGGGAAATCTATCTCATTCAAACCAACATATTTGTTAATAGTAAGAAGAGAGTGGAGTCTCGAACAAACATATTGTCACGGGCCTAGCCATTCGGCTGCCACACTTGGCCCATGTGGCGCTTCCTGCCACTAGGAGCCAGCCTTATCAACCGAGGCGACGTACTGGTTTCGCTCTGCCTTGAGCTCATCAGGAGATCGGCTCCAGACCCCGACCAGTTTGTGTAGGGATGACCTAATCCCTTCTTTAGCATTAAATCCCTGACTGGCGACAAGCTCCCCAAACTTAACCGGGTCGGCCTGCCTGAACTCCAATGGACTCCCAACACGCACTCGTTTGGAGCAACCCCACCAGCACTGCCCACGAGTGACACCCACGAAGAAACGGGAAATGACTTCCTCCCCCACCCAAACAAGGTGTGTGTCCTCATACACAGCAAAGCGCCAGACTATCGGCACTGCGCTGCCCAAGCGACGAAATGAGGTTTCCCCAAGGATCGCCCAACAAAGCTCCATATCGGACATGGTCCTCCTTCGACTTCTGCGAAGGCACCCTGCCTACTTGTCTCCTTCTCCACGGAGACCCCCCACTCTCTGGGGACACAACAACAGTGTGAGCGCTCGGCGCATTAACGGACATCCGGACCCCTGCCTACCCGACTCCTCAACCACGGACCCCTCAACATTTCCACTGTTCAACTTTCATTTTTATATGAGTAGATCATATTTGGAAATTTTCATCACATTTGATAATCGTTAGAGCATTTAAAATTGTAATTTACAAGTAAAAACATGAACGGTTCAAGTTTGACAGATTTGATATATCCATTGATTTAATCTAGTTGGATGCTTTAACGATCACTATTTTGGTTAAAAATTTACTTGAATGATCTACACATACAAACATAATAATTGAACATAATTGAACGGTGGGGATGTAAAAATGTGATCAACAAGTTGGTCTAATAATCGATCCCTTAAAATGAACTAAATAAGGGATCCCTTAGTGAAAGGCCCTATATATATACACCCTAACTGCAACACAATTCAGAGGGTAAACAACTAAGCATAGCCATCAAAAGTAAGATTCAAATAAGCAGGAGGAGAGGGCTTCCACTAAATTGAAGGCTTCGTTCGCTGAAGCAATTGTTTAGTAACAGAAAAGAAAAACAATTTAGGAGTTTAGATATATATGGGCAAGTACTACTTGAGCTCGTAAGTATGGTAAGGAACAAACCTTCGCTACGAAGTAGAACAGCCTCGTCTTCCTTGTGGCAAAGCCCAACAGTATATAATGGGGTCGTCTATAATACCTTGAAGTATACAATACTCTTAATTTACAACCATCTAAGCAAGATTTACTATTTTTCTACACTAAATTTATAACATTGACAGCAAATTTACTAACAAATGCTTTATATATTTACATATAACTAAACCAATTTACTACATTGACAACCATTTGTTCATAAACTTGTAAATATGTCGTAGATAAAGTAATTACAACTAACAGAACGACAATTATCCAAACAATCACTTTATTTACCACAATGACAATAAATTTGTCATCAAATTTGTAAATGAGGGTATCATATACATGAGGGTACCGAAGAAAATTCCGTATATAATGTACGTGCATTCTCGTATGATAGTAAAATAACGAACTTTGGCAGAAAATCAACCTCATGTTGGAGATTCATATATATTGACCCAGAGAAGATTAATGTAAGGAAAAAGAGGGGTTTTGATTTTGCAAATATGATTACTCAAAATTAATTTCTAATTAAAATAATAATCATAAATAAAAAATACCAACAGTTACCGACGGATATTGGAAAAGATAAGGAATTTGATTTGTTGAAGTCGAGTCATGTGTATCACACACTTTCTTTAAGACAATTACGCCACCTCTATCGGTGCAAAAAGACTTCTTAGCGTTCGTCTCCCAGGATACAACGACCTTTCGAGCTCTTGTGGCTGCACGTACTACTACAAGAACACCTAAGAACTGCTACAAGAACACCTAAGAACTGCTACTACCTTCTATCTATCACCAAAATGAAACAAGAAAAGTAGAGTAGAGAACGATTTTGAGAAGAGGAGAAAGCTGAGTGCTATCTCGTTGTTATCGACTGAGGAATAAGACGCTCTTTATATAGGGGGAAAAGAAGGTACTACTTTAATTGCTATGAATTCATAAATGAATTTCATATCATAAGTTATAGCTGTTATATAATGAATTCATAAATGAATTCTAATTCATATGTCATAACTATTACCTCAATGAATTCCATTTCATACGTTACAACATAACCAATTAAAGCAAATGATTAGATGAATTTGTAACCCTCATACCGGATAATACAAATACATATTTTATCATTAACTAATATTACGTGCGTGCACTTAATTTTTTCAAATTAAATTAGTTAAAATAAATTTTGATTTTCACCATTTTTCAACAATTAATTAATAGGAGAGGACATCATATGAAGCGACGAAGATTGAAACGGGAACATCAAACTTCGTCGCCTGAACACATTGAAGCGACCGATATTGGACTTGTCGCTTCAGAAATAGAGAACGACGAATGTTGATCAATAGTCGTCGCTCACAAATTATTGAAGTGACGACTATTGATATGTTGTCGCCTTCGAACAGTGTATTGTAAACTGTAGTGACGAAATTTAATTCTTCGTCGCCGACTCAAAATTCAAGCGAAAATCTTGATTTCCTTCGTCAATATTCGTCGCTGAGATATGAGACTAAGCGACGAGTTTTTAAACGTCGTCGCACTATAATAAACGAAGCGACGGAATTTGTACAATATTCGTCGCTTCAACTTTTGAAATCTGCTATAAAGCCCTCAGCTTAGACAGAACACAGAAGGTCGAAGAAATTCGTCAAAACACTGTAGCAGTTGCGAAAAATCTCCAAAACTGCTGATTTCGTCAATTTCGGGGTCTGGAAGCTTGGGTGTTCTCTTCCAATTGCTTTGTAGGTTAGTATAATCTATCATCTT
The DNA here is from genome assembly GCA_963682095.1 of Potentilla sterilis. Classification (NCBI taxonomy): domain Eukaryota; kingdom Viridiplantae; phylum Streptophyta; class Magnoliopsida; order Rosales; family Rosaceae; genus Potentilla; species Potentilla sterilis. Next base: position 31,203,142 of record OY821766.1, read on the forward strand.
CATTGGAATCACCATATTTTGGTTTGATTGGTTGAATTTAGTGTTTGATTTATTGAGTTGGATTTGGTTTATAATGTGCTTTGTGTTGTTTTTAGTGTTGGGTGTTTGAATATATGATGGAGTTGGTGTTGATTTTGGTGACATTGAGATTATGTTAGTTAATTTCTGAAACTGTTATATTTAGTGAAATTGAATTTTAGTGAAATTGAATTTTAGTGAAATTGGGTAAAATGGGGAAATTTAGTGAAATTGGGAAAGTTAATGAAATTGAATTTCAGCTTAATTTAGTGAAACCGTAAAATTTAGTTAAATCCAAATATAGTGAAAATGAAATTTTGTGAAAGAGTGAAATGTAGTGAAATTAGAATTTTACGATGTAATTTGTTTGTGTTGTGTGTGAATTGTGGTAGTTAGGGTTTCTGAAATATGCGAGTGGCTTAGTGAGGGAGTGTGGTGCCGTGTGTAAATTTATTGTTTCATATTATATATAATTGTGGTGTTTATCAGCTTAGAACTCCCGTTTGAGAATCAACAACGCATCTAGTTGATCGAGATGGGTTGTTGATTCTCGAATTGTCCAATTTTTGGACACTTTAGGCGAACACGAGTTTGTTGATCCTTTTGTTATTCATGTGGTTTAAGTTTACGTTTTGGGATATAGTTTCGACATTGTCTCTCTACAATGTTCCTCGAGTGCAAATTAGATTGTTTAGATTTTTGTGCACTTGAGGAACTGTAGGGAGATGCTGCCGAAATTTCCCAAAACTATAGCTGAAACCACATGAATAGCAAAAGGATCAACAAACTCGTGTTCGCCTGAAGGGGATAGGACCCAACCCGGAGGCATAAGGAGAAGAAGTGTTGGGACAAGTTTTGATTGTATCATAAATGTTGTGTGCTAACCTTATGCATATTGTCTGTTTATGTTCTGACAGGAAACATGGATGATGTCCCCGATAAATCTTGGATGAAACTTCACTTTACACACCCTGATTACAGCATAGGCTTAGTTAACTTCATCAATTTTGTGACCGCTCGCACTGCTGGAATCGAATTTCTCCCTTGTCCGTGCGCAGTTTGCAGAAATGGTCCTTATTATAAGAAACTCATAGAAATTTATCATCACTGCTTGCACCATGGTTTGGATCCGACTTACACAGTTTGGCACCTACACGGGGAAGTTTCTGGTCAACCGGCAATGATCAGTAAAAGGAGACAGTGGCTTCAAGACAGAGCCCAGGCTTCCAGTGTTGCCGGTCCTTCAGTGATCCTGCCTGTGGAGATTATACAAGATGTATTTCCATACTATCCTGGATACCATGCAGATGCACCGCATAATGTCGTTGAAGAAAACGCTGAAGTTCAGTTCAATGACATGGTAGATGATGATTACGCTAAGTATGAAAGGCTTCTAAAGGAGTCTCAAACCCCATTGTATGAAGGGAGTGAAGAAACTGTATTAAGTGCCACATTACATGCAATGGAAATTAAAGTTGAAAACGGATGGTCGGATACGAGTATTGATAAATTATGTAAATGGGTGCATAAGTTTTTTAAAGTCAATAATTTTCCTGTGAGTTATTCGAGAATTAAAAAAATCATCAAGGATATTTCCCTTGGATATGAAAAAATTCATGTTTGTGAGTTCAACTGTTACCTATTCAGGGGGGGCTGCAAATAAAACTCGTAGGACTTGTCCAATATGTGGTGCTTAAGATATAAGCCAGATACGGATGACCTTCCAAAAAAGATAATATGGTATTTCCCTATCACTCCAAGGTTAAACGCCTGTTTATGTCCCCACACACAGCAAAGCATATGCGATGGCATAAGGAGAGGCGACAAGATGAAAGTACCCTCTGTCACCCATCTGATGGAGAATCATGGCAACATTTTAACAGGACATTTCCAGGTTTCGACGACATTAAGGGAAGAAATGTGCGGCTTGGAGTGGCAACTGATGGTTTCAGTCCATTTGGAACAATGACAACCCAGCATAGTACGTGGCCCGTGGTTGTGATGCCATATAATCTACCCCCTAATATGTGTATGAGGAAGGAATATAATATGCTGGCCGTGTTGATTCCTGGCCCTAAATCTCCAGGAAAGTACATTCCTGGACATAAATGGGTCTTTGTCAGAAAGCGCAATGAGAATGGCGAAGTCCAGCGATATAAAGCTCGACTCGTGGCGCAAGGTTTTTCTCAACGCCCTGGAATTGATTATGAGGAGACGTATTCTCCTGTCATGGATACTATTACCTTCCGATACTTAATAAGTTTGGTAGTCTCAGAGAGACTCAATATGCAGCTTATGGATGTTGTAACTGCGTATCTTTATGGGGACCTAGATACGGAGATGTACATGAAAGTGCCAGAAGGACTTTCGTTACCCAAGTCAAGTGAGCAAAAACCACGAAGTTCATTTGCTATCAGGTTGAGACGATCTCTATATGGACTCCGACAATCTGGTAGGATGTGGTACACACGGTTAAGTGATTACTTGATTGGGAAAGGATACAAGAATGATGAGTTGTGCCCTTGTGTGTTCATAAAGAGAACAAGTTCAGGATTTGCCATTATAGCCGTCTATGTCGATGATATGAACATCATTGGAACTCTGAATGAGATCAATGAGACCGCTAGCTATTTGAAATCCGAATTCGAGATGAAAGATCTGGGAAGGACTCGGTTTTGCCTAGGTTTAGAACTAGAGCACCGAAGTGGTGGAATTTTTATACACCAGTCTGCATATGTCCGAAAGATGCTCAGGCGATTTAACATGGACAAAGTTATGCATCCTACAGGCACTCCCATGGTCGTTAGAAGTCTGGATATCAACAAAGATCCCTTTCGTCCGAAAGAAGATGACGAAGAGATCTTGGGAGCTGAATATCCATATCTTAGTGCGATTGGAGCTTTGTTATACTTAGCTCAGTGTACTAGACCAGACATCGCTTTCTCTGTGAACTTGTTAGCTAGATTTAGCTCTGCGCCAACACAACGTCATTGGGTTGGAATCAAGAACATCTTCCGATACCTTAAAGGAACCCTTGACATGGGCTTGTACTATCGATACACTCATCAGGATTCGACACATAGTCGATCTCTTGCATCTAACAGCACAAACCACGGCTCGGATTGCCATCCGCCAGCCATATCCGCCAGGACTGGCTTTGGTTCATCCATCCGCCATCTTGCAGACATATCCGCCAACTTATCCGGACCCGCGGATGCTAAGTCGTGGTCCCGATACGGCTTTGGCGATACCCCCTCCTACTCAGATACACCAAATGATGTGATGGTAGGATTTGCTGATGCTGGATATTTATCAGATCCACACAAAGGACGTTCCCAAACAGGTTATGTTTTTACCATTGGGAATACGGCGATATCTTGGAGATCAACCAAGCAAACCCTTGTTGCTACCTCCTCGAACCATGCTGAGATTATTGCACTACATGAAGCAGTCAAAGAATGTATTTGGCTTCGCTCAGTTATATCTCACATTCGAGAGTCTAGTGGACTTGAGTCTACTACGATGGGACCAACTTGCATATTTGAAGATAATGCAGCATGCATTGAGCAGATGAAGTTGGGATACATTAAGGGTGACAATACTAAACACATTTCGCCTAAGTTCTTCTACAATCAGCAGCAGCAAGAGACTTTGAATATCCAGGTGAAGCAAGTCAGCTCAGAAGAAAATGCAGCGGATCTGTTCACCAAGTCTCTACCTAAATCTACATTTATGAAGCATGTAAAGCGCATTGGAATGTGTCGCTTATCCGAACTCAAAGACTGAATGACTATCAGGGGGAGTTCTCATCTAGACTTCAGGGGGAGCCTAGTTATGCATGTCTCACATACTTGTAGTTGGTGCGTTGTACTCTTTTTCCTTAGACCATGCTTTTATTTTTGCCCAAGAGGTTTTTGTTTGCTGGCAAAGGTTTTAACGAGGCAACGGTTCATGCACCATTGAGGACGCGACACAAGGGGGAGTGTTCAAGGAAGGTTAACTCCGTAACTTCCGTGGTGTGTCTTGTCCTAATAAGACTTGTAGTCTAGATACTCTATTAGATAGGGAATCCCTGTTCGCCAGGGATACTTGATGTAATGCCTATATAAAGGCCTCCTTATCAATGAATAGACAGAGAGATTTATCAATCTATTTCTCCTACAACACCTGTGAGTTATTCGAGAATTAAAAAAATCATCAAGGATATTTCCCTTGGATATGAAAAAATTCATGTTTGTGAGTTCAACTGTTACCTATTCAGGGGGGGCTGCAAATAAAACTCGTAGGACTTGTCCAATATGTGGTGCTTAAGATATAAGCCAGATACGGATGACCTTCCAAAAAAGATAATATGGTATTTCCCTATCACTCCAAGGTTAAACGCCTGTTTATGTCCCCACACACAGCAAAGCATATGCGATGGCATAAGGAGAGGCGACAAGATGAAAGTACCCTCTGTCACCCATCTGATGGAGAATCATGGCAACATTTTAACAGGACATTTCCAGGTTTCGACGACATTAAGGGAAGAAATGTGCGGCTTGGAGTGGCAACTGATGGTTTCAGTCCATTTGGAACAATGACAACCCAGCATAGTACGTGGCCCGTGGTTGTGATGCCATATAATCTACCCCCTAATATGTGTATGAGGAAGGAATATAATATGCTGGCCGTGTTGATTCCTGGCCCTAAATCTCCAGGAAAGTGCCTTAGTGTACTCATTCGTCCATTGATCGACGAGCTCAAAGATTTGTGGGAAAATGGAGTCCCTACTTTTGACAGAGTGGACAATGATGTATTCATGATGAAGGTAGCGCTGATGTGTACGATAAGTGACTTTCCTGGTTTAGGGATGCTTGCAGGCTCAACAGTGAAAGGGTACAAGGCATGTCCAATTTGTCTACATGAGCTTACGGCGGAGCATATTTGTGGGAGAATCGTTTATGAGGGACATCGGAAATGGCTTGACGAGAATTCACCAATGCGATCCAGTTTGGCATTTAACGGGAAGCCAGAGTGGCGAGAAAGACCAGCTCATAAGGACGGGGATGAAATTTTGGAGGAAATTAGGTCTCACAATTACGCCACTCTTAGCCAGCATCCAGATTTTCATGTCCCTTACTCAGCACACAACAGACAATGTTGGACCCACGAGAGCGTATTTTGGATGCTTCCCTATTGGTCGTCGTTATTACACAGGTACTGTTTAGATGTCATGCACATTGAAAAGAACGTGGGTGACAATATCCTGGCCACCATTCTTTCAATTGAAGGGAAAACCAAGGATGGTCCAAGGGCTCGCGAAGCTTTGCAGAAGAGGGGAATACGCAAAAGTCAGTGGTGTTCGGAAGCTGAAAAGAGGACGGGAAAGGTTCCTCATGCACCCTTTTTAGTTGAAGAGGATCGTCTTGAAGAAGTATTCGAATGGTTTCGCAGTGTTAGGTATCCACTTGACTATGCGGGAAGTTTGAGAAATAAGGTGAAACTATCCGAGAAAAAGTTTTATAGATTGAAGACGCATGATTGCCATGTCCTGCTTCAACGTCTTCTTCCAGTGGTTATCCGATGATTTTTGCCGAATAACGTCGTGAAGCCATTGATAGCATTGTCAAATTGGTTTCGAAAATTATGTGCCAGGGAGTTGAAGAAGACAGATGGCCAACAGATGAAAGATGAGATTGTGATCATTCTCTGCAATTTGGAGTTGATTTTTCCCCCACATTTCTTCACCTCTATGGTTCATCTCATGGTTCACCTTCCCGAACAAGTTATGCTTACAGGGCCAGTACATTTTACATGGATGTATCCGACGGAAAGGTATATGCAGTAACCAAAAATGTTTCTTTTGTTCAAACTAAATTTACACTAACTTTATATGTGCACTAAGCATATTCATCATTTTACAGGCAATTAGGTGACGTTACCATGGGAGGGGAGTATGTGCACTAAGCATATTCATAATTTTACAGACAATAAACAGTCAATGAGTAATACACGTTACCCGGAGGGGAGTATTGCAGAAAGGTACATATCATGGGAGTCGGTGACGTACTGTAAGTCGTATCTGCAATTGGAAGAACACGAAGAGCCCAATCCCTCAATATGGAATATTAGTTCTGTTTCTCAGTTAGTTCAACCGTGTATTATGGATACCACCGGAAATATCAGGTTAACAGAGGAGCAAACGGCTGAGGCTCACTGGTAAATTTTGACGGATACAGAAGAAGCTCAATATTACATGGACGCTCATTTGCAGCTGTACACGGCGAAATATGGTGACGATTACGACCCGCGCCATCGAAGGAGGAGTTTCCATCCATGGTTCTTAAAATTTGTACAAAAACTAAATATATGGTTCTTAAATTTTGTACGAAAACTGAATAGTATAGAACTGACACATTCTTTTTTTCAGGCCAAGAGAATATATGATGCTCAGGACCCTAATTTTAACAGGGCAATATGGTCATTGGCTCGAGGTCCGCAATTCACTCGGATTTATAAGGCGTGCTACGTGAACGGTATCAAGTATGTCTCATTCGATAGAGATCAAAGGCTCGTGACTCAAAATAGCGGGGTGATGTTAAGCACGAAGCTTGGAAACCTGTCTCAACACTTCTACAGCCATCTTGACTATGTAGTCGAGGTATGTTATCCAGACAATTTGTCGGTCGTATTGCTCAAAGTTATATGGCACAACACCACTGACGATCAGGATGACGAAGAAATTGACACCGTCAAGGTAGATCATGGTCTCATATCGGTGGATACTAACACTAGTTACTATGAGAGTTCACCATTTTGTCTTGCTGTGAAGACTAAACAAGTGTTCTACTTGGACGATCCTGCGGCGGGTGGTACTTGGAAGGTGGTGCAAGAAATGTCGCATCGAAATGTATACAGTGCCGAAGTACTTACAACAGAAGACAACATGCCTCCTTCAGGGAATCAAATCACAGAGCCTTACCAAGAGGACACATTAGGGTCAATACAATTTTACCATATTGATGCATCTAATCTCCAACTCGATTTAGAAGTACACGAACATAATGAAGAATCAAACGGTGAGGAAGATGACAGTGACGATGAACTCGATGAGGAAGAAGAAGAGGAAGATGAAGACGATGATGGCGGAGACGACGAAGAGGAAGACTACTAGTTAATTTTGGTACATGTTGTAATATGATAATGATGATATGCTGGCCGTGTTGTAATTTTGAACAATATTTACAATATTCTAATTAAATAAAAACAAATGCATATAAATAAAACTAATCTGTTCAGTCAACTTAAAGCGACGAATATTGCACAATACTTGTCGCTTCAAAATTTGTTGCGACCATTTTTGTTAGAATTCGTCGCTTCGAAAAACAAGGTGGCGACGAAGTTAGACCTCCCTACATTACCTAGTGGCTTACAACTGCGTCGCTTCATATTATCTGAAGCGACGAAGTTATAACCCACTAGGTAATGCAGGGAGGTCTAACTTCGTCGCCTCAGTTTTCCGAAGCGACGATGTTTGATATTCGTCGCAAATGTAAATGTGAGGCGACGTTTTTTGGACTTGTTTTGTCGGTTAATATTCGAAGCGACGACGTTTGTCTATATTCGTCGCTTCGTGTCTGATTAAAAGAACCGGGACTTTGCTCCTCCTCAGTACCGCCAACTGACCCTAAATTCCCCCCAAATCCGAAATTATTCTTCTTCCCCCCTGTTGACAGTAGCCGCAGAGAGGCTACAGCAGGCCCACAGACCCGCAGCAAGCGCACCAGGGCCCGGCCCAAGGGTCGAGACCGGATCACCAGCACCCGGCCTCGGGGCCTGGCACTCTATCCTGCCTCCAGGGACCCAGGGGCCGGGGGCGCCAGCCTGCCTAAGAGGGCACCAGAAAGTATAAACAGAAGGGAACCAGTCCCACATCGAAGAGTAAGGCCAGTCCTTACCCCCAACCACCTATATATGGGCCCCAACTACCTTCTTTATGAGGTAACTTGTCTCTCTCCCTGCTTACATACGTGCCTTAGTTATATACATTCCAACTATACTAACTTAGGCATCGGAGAGGTGAAGGCCGGCCCGCCCGGTATTCCCCTTAGTAAGTAGGATTGCAGGAGATCGAGTTGGATTCATCAAGTATCTACTAGACCCCCGGGTTTAGGCAGAAACAATTGGCGCCGTCTGTGGGAATCAGTTCAAAAGGCTGTGTTGCTCTACCAACAGGTAGAGATCGGTCAGTGTTCTTATTATTCCATCGGGAGGAAAAAAAAAAAAGAAGAAGAAGAAGAGAGATCGGAGATGAGTCAAGAGAAAGGAACCACCGAGGGGGGGCACCCCGCAGTAGTACAGACGCTCACCTCCACCCCAGCCGTCACGCGGGAGCCGCGCGGCGACCGAGGCAACGGTCTGGATGGAGAGAGCCATGGGGGACCATCCGGCGTGCCGGATCCCCATCGCGACAGCTCGCGAGGCAAGGGCCCGGCAGAGGAGGAAGACAGTCCAGAGCGGCGAGGCTTCGCCCTGACGTTCTCAGATGATTCAAGCGATCGATCTGAGAGCCCGGACCGGGACCTCACGTACAGCCCCGGCCATAGTGGTATGGCGGGAGAACTACGAGCGATGGCCGCAGAGGTCAGTCGTCTGAAAGAGGAGAGCGACAGGGACAGAGCTAAGTCCAACGCTCGGTACGAAGAGATGGAGGCGGTGAATACTGCCCTAGTGGCCGCCCTGGAGAGGGGACAACAGCGTAATGACGCCATGGCCGGGGCACAGGCGGCAATCCCGCCGGTCCCACCTCAACGCACCGATGGAGGGCAATCTTCGGGCGGTCGGTCCGGTGACCCCGTACAGCAGAAGTCGCCATTAGGCGCAGGCCCGCCAAAGAGCGCGACGACCTCCCGCCAGCCAGACGCTTCGTCAGTAGATGGAGCTGAGACGCCAACCGCGCGAGCACTGCAAGCGCTGGCCAACACCGTGTCGAGCTTGAAAGCCCAGATGGAGGCTAGCGAGAGAAGAGCCGCGCGGCCGATGGAGGGCGCCCGGTTTAATGAGCGCATGGGTCCCTTTTCGCACCGGGTCATGGAGTCGGGAAGATCTGGCAACCAGAAATCCCTCAAGCTCACCTACTCAGGATCCGGTTGCCCGTACCAGCATCTGGACAGCTTCCGGTCCCAAACCTGCGCCAAGAGATACTCCGATGCAGTTTGCTGCAACATCTTCCAGGAGACTTTGTCCAGAGAGGCACTCGGCTGGTTCTACGAGCTTCCGGCAAACTCGATCGAGGCGTTCGAGCAGTTAGCCGACCGGTTCGTGGGCCGCTTCATCCTCCGAGTCGAGGGAGCCCGGACGTCGACCATCCTCTTCAATTGCAGGCAAGCCCCTGGAGAGGAGCTGAGAACCTTTGTCAACCGCTGGCAGACGGCTACGGCCGGAGTTCGGAACCTGGACAAGGGCATCACCGAGATGGCGTTTAAACAAGGGCTCCGAGCGGGCAAATTTTCCTACGCCGTCCGGGTAGAACTCCTGCAGGTGTACGACGAGTTGATGGCTATGGCCATCAGGCATGCTCAGGCCGATCATGAGACCTATGGGCACCACCTGCAGAAGAGGAAGCGGGATGAGGAGCAGGAGGACCATCCCCGGGAAGAGAACCCCCCACCCGCCCAGGAAGCCAAGCCCAATCAGCGGACCGACAACCGCACCGCTCGGCCCAGCCGGAACGCCAACAACAGAAACTGGCCGCAGCGGCAGCAGAGGTCCTATTCTGATAAGGCTCAGAATGAGCACAAGCCAGCGCCGTTCCGCCAAGAGCGCCCCCTAGCAATCATGCCAGCACCACCACCGGCCAACCAAGAAGTCTTCACCGCTCTCACCACATCCTACGAGGATATCCTACTTGAGAACGGGAGTGTCATTCCCCCACCGCCCCCGAGAAGGTTCCCGAAGGGGAAACTTACAACGGCGCAGACGGGCAAGTACTACTCGTACCATGATGAGGCTACTCATCGAACGAGCAAGTGCCACGCTCTCAGGCAGGCGGTGCAGGTTTTGATTGATAACGGCCAGCTCCAGCAGTACGTGGGGAAAAGAGGGACAGACCCCGACCGGGAGCATGACCAGTCCTGGTGAAACCCGCTAGTCTGAGCGGTTAGTTTGGCATAGTTCGCGGTTCAACCGCTGTAACAAAAACAAATATATATGCAAACTACTTTTGAGAAAATTTCACCGGCTCTGCCAGTTCCAGTATATTCATATTCATGCAAGTATACAAGCAGTAACCGATCCGGAAAGATTACAAGGAAAAGGGCAAGAAAATCCTAAGGAGCTACGACTCCGCCTTCGGCAGGCAATCCGCCAGCCTCTCCTGCGGTACCCTCGTCGTCGACGACAGTTCCGGTGTGGACTTCGGCCCGGGCAGACTCGGCACCGTTGGTAAAAGAATCCAAGTCCGAGCGAATCGCTTCACCCGGCTGCTCCTCCACCGCCTCCTGATGGATGTCCGACTGCTCATGGATATCTCCTTCAGCAGCAGTCGACATCAGGGAAGTGTCTAGCCATCCCTTCCCCGCCCATTCCGTGTACGCATCCGAGATGCCCTCTTCCCTGGCCTTCACCAGAAACTCCAGGAACTGATCGCTCTTGCGGTATTCGAGAGCAACCCGCTCGTAGAGTTCCGGGTCATCTTCCCCGGCCGGAGCGGCCGAAGCGGCGCGAAGAGCAGCACCCCCCACTTAGAGCTCGTCCACCTTGGACTCCAGTTCGGCCCTCTCCTCCTCCAGGAGCCGATTTTGCTCTTTCAGTTCGGCCCTCTCCTTCTCCAGGATCCGGTTCTGCTCCTCCAGCTTCTTGGCCCTCTCCTCCGATCTGGCCTTCTCCCGGTCCGAGCGAGACTTCTCCACCTCCAGGCGCTGCCGGGTCTCGGATAAAGCAGTTATCTGTCTCTGCAGCTCCGACAGCCCCTCGCTCGCGTCCGGTTCGTACAAACTGTACAGCAACTGCGCAACACCAAAGAGTTAGTCAAGCAGCGAAACAAACAAATTACAAGCAGTACAGTGGTACCATGCGGTATTTACCCGGAGGACGGATTCCTTGCATTTTGGACGATTCCCGCCCGCCAAAGCTCCAGCAACCCCGGGTCTATCCAGACCAAGGCCGGCCAAATCTGCCGCCACTTGCCGGGCGATTGCACCATCCGGGCTTCCCCTTGGTGCATCCACAGGCGCTGGACTACTCTGCCGAGCAGCAGCAGCAGCATTCTCCCCAGCAGCGTTGGTCTGCGCACCGCTGGTAATCCGGAACCGTTTGGCCAGGTTCTCCCGTGCCGACCCGCCGGTCAGCGTCACCAGCGCGGAGGAAGGAACATCCCCGACCTTCCGTTTCTCTCCCCGGCCCTCCGGAGAAGAAGATCGTGCGCTTACGGGGGCAGCGCGAGCCACGTGCGGCACAGACACCGGGCGGTTGGGGATCCTATTCACTCCACTGGGAATCTTTAAGGCCCCCCCGGTACTCTTGCCCTTTCCGGGCGCCAGAAGGCCTGCGGCATGATGGGTCTTCACCCGCTTCAGGACATAGGCATCCTCATCGACGTCCATGGCCCTCGGCTCCGCCAGAGTCGTAAGTCGGCCGGACCAGTCGTTCACCGACGTCCGCGAGACGATCTCGGCTTTCTCCTTCAGCTGGTTGAGGAGGTCTTCCCCGTCCATGGAGAGAGTGGTTTCGGGCTTGATAGTCGCCCGAGAAGATGCACCTGCAAGGAAAGCAAACGGTTAGTATTTTGCAAAGCTAGCACAAAGTATCACCGCTCAAGCGCTTCCTACGCACCGGGACCCCGCCCAAGCTGGCAGTATTCCAGCACTTCTCTTCGGATGAAGTTGTAAGAACTCCGTTCCAAATCGTCCCAGCATCCGGTTATGGTCGAGATCCTCTCACGCTCCAGATCGGATAGCTCGTACGACTGGTCGCCAATGGGTTGGAAGGCGCCAGGAACACAGTACATTCTATTCCTCGCCTGCCACTTCCCGCCCACCATCACCACTTTCTTCCTCCAGCTGTTGTCTACCCATGAAGGCATATTGGTAACAATCGGTGGAGGCTTCCGGGTGTTGAAGAACAGGCAACCACGGGACCCCTGCTTCCGGGAGTACGACAGCCTGTACAAGGCCCGTAACTCGTTCACCGTGGGGATGTTCATCCCGGAGAACTCGTACAAGCAGCCGAGGCTCAGTAGTCGTCTCCACTGGAGCCCAGGAAGCTGCGCGGGTGACACTTGCAGCGCACTGAGCATGTACTGCACATAGTGTGGCAGCGGGAACGAGAGTCCATGCCGGAACTGATCCTGATGCGCGACAACCCAACCCTTTTCCGGGTTGCAGGCTGACTCTCCAGGATTCAAGGGCCATAGCAGAACGTTATCCGGGATAGCCCACGCTTCCCGCAGCGCCTCAATCTCTTCAGGGGTCATGCTCTCCTCCGGTTCATCACACACCACAGTGTGCTTCCCGCTACCGATGGTGTAGCTCGCAACAGGAACATCTGCAAGACGCACCCCGTGCGGTATTTCAGTCTCCGAGGATTCAGCCCCGGAAGCCGAAGAAGAGGACGGAGTCGAAATCCTGCTCCCGGAGCAGTCAGCAGCTTCGGTCTCCGGAGATTCCGAACTAAGCCAGTCGTCCAGCCTCTGCGCATCGTCCACGAGGGGACCTCTGGCGGCCAATTCGGAAGCCCGGTCAGAACCTGAGGACGACATCTTAACCTAGGGGAAGAACACAAAACCCTAGCGCTCGTCAGCAACAGGCTACAACAACGCCTTCTACGGCCTCTCCCTAGGTTCGCCGCAAAGCAGTTCCGTCAGCGGCAGAGACCCCCCCCCCCCGCCGCAAAACAGCAAAGGCAAAAGCAATAACAACACCGGGGCAAAGAAATCAAACAAACTTATCGATTAGTATGCTCAACCGAGGACAATCGGTCCTGGGAAAGCAGCGCGCAATGGTAGGGAGCGTTCAAGAAAACAGATCTCGTGACGCACTACCAGATGCGGATGAATAGCCGACGAAAAAAATTTCGTCGGTTATGGTTATATTTCGTCAGCTATACCATCTGCCGACGAAATTTTCGTTGGCTATACGTCGTCGGAACAACCCCGTCGGCTATACTAATGGCCGACGAAAAAAAAGAATTCGTCGGCTATAGTAGAGTATGGCCGACGACTGTACCGACGAAAATATTTTTCGTCGGCTGATAGTTGCATAAATATGCAACTTTCTTGGTCTTCAATGTATTCCCTAGACTTAGATTCTTGTTATGAATTGAGCATTTTAACTTTGTTTTATTGTTTTGTAGGTCTTTTGGAGAATTATGACAAAAGGAGCACATTAAGCTGATTTTGGGAATTCTGCCCGCTACAGGTCAGCCAACTTCGACAGAGCACTGAGAACGGACCAGGAAGAGTCAAATTATGATCTTTACATGCTTGGAAAGCCCTGGAAGTCTAGTTTCCGTAGCCGCTTCCGGATCATCGTTTCGAATTTTCTAGAGGAAGTTATGGCTGTTTTAGTGCTCGAAGGTCATTCTGCTCGGAAATGCTGACTGTGGACCGAAATGCGTATTTGGAGGCCCAAGTCTTATTGTGATGATTATGGACGAATTTGTGGACTTGAACCCAACTAATTACTGATTTGGATTGTGGAAAAGAAGCCAAATGCTGAAGGGATTAATTACTTGGGTTTGGAAGGAAAGGAATCATTATTCCTTACGGATTTGGGCTAGGGTTTTCCTGACAGCTTAGTGTTGGACCAATGAGAAAATGAAGATTAAAACTGCTGCAGCCATCATGTGATAGAGATACACGGACTGGAGGAGAAAAAAAAAAGAGGTTTTTTGAGCAGAGAGTTAACACAAGGAGAAGCGGCTGTAAAACCTAGGGTTTTTCATCATCTGTTTGTATCAACTTCTCCATCATGTTTTGCTATTATATTCTTATGATTATGAGTAGCTAAACTCCATAGTTAGAGGCTGATCGAAGCCCTAGATATGCTACGATTTTGAACCCCAGTTGTTTTTAATAACTATTTGGTTGAGTTTTATTCACTGATTATCCCATTGATGATTTCTATCTTATGTTTCTATGGTGATCAACGTAGTTGCATGATATAGGATCTAGCATCTAGAATGTGTACATGACCACCATACCATTGCATGTTCAATAGAGATAATACAGGCTCCTGTGTGAATGAATCCTAGGTGATGTAAGAGCACCCACCATAGTAGCTCTTGAAGCTTTGTTGTTCTTCAAACATTCTTTAATCTTAATGACTCTAGTTTTCTAGGCTTACACCACCATATGTATAAGTCGGTTGATTAGGGATCAAGAAAGAGCGGACACCATTCCCTCTTTCATGCCAAGTAAGAGAGTGTAATATGCAAGATGACTTAACCATAGCTCGTGCATGGGGAACATTCATCCATGGTTGTTAGAATTAGTTTGGGGAGTCGTAGGATGTCTAGGGTGGAGAGAAGTGCCTAACTCCCACCACATTTGATTTACATCAATATTTACTTTTCTGAAATTTACTGTTTTCTGTTATTTACTTCATTTGGCCGAATTATTTCGGCAACCAAATCAATCCCGTTTTAAACCAAAATTTAGGTGGTAGTCCGCCACTGTATCTAGTATCTTGTGTTAAAATTTCGTGTTCATTGGTCAAGTAAATATTTAATTATAATTTTCGTAGTGTCTAGAGGTCGAGAATTCCAGTTTTCTGGAATTCGCGTCTTTTGTGTTTTGTTGTGTCATAGACTTAGTCTCACTAACTCCTCGTGTTCGATAACCCTTGTATATGAGTATTACATCGATATATCTTGAAAATATAAGGTATCTTTGAGAGGTGCTTTTGCACTCATCAAATTTTGGCGCCGTTGCCGGGGAGTTACTTAATTCTGAGTCTTTGTAGTGTCTTTTTGTTTTTCTTGTTTAGTTTTTGTTTAGTTTTTTTTTTTCCTTTGAGTTCTATCTTGGTTGCTGTATGCAGGAAGTTGTATGCATACAAGGAGCAAGTCGTTAGACTCCCCACACTTGTTATACGATTCAGAGATTGAGAAAACAGCAAGGCTTAACAAGAAGCTCAGGAAGCAACAACAAGCAGGCGCAAGTAACAGTGGTGGTGCGAGTTCTGAGCCAGAGGTTCATACAGCATCTGAGTCAGAAGAGGAGGAACAGTTGACACCTCCACCTACACCACCAGCAATGGCCACTTTGAGAGAATCCTTTACACCGGGTACAGGGGCTGCTAATTCACCAATTGTGCTACCTGCAAACTTGGGAACTTACTCGATCCAGCCTGCTCTGATAGCAGCATTGCCACACTTCAGGGGCACTCCCTCTGAAGATCCACAGGACCATCTAAATGAATTCACAGCTCTTTGCAGGATTCAGAAGTCACAGAATCTAGAAGAAGATACCCTCAAGCTTCTTCTGTTTTCCTTTTCACTGAAAGAGCAAGCAAAGTTATGGTTCAATTCGTTGGCAGCAGGTTCAATGGATACATGGGTGAAGATGGCTACCGCTTTTATGAGAGAATTCTATTCAGCATCCCGGACCAAGAATCTGAAGAAGCAGATTAGTACTTTTAAACAGAAAGATGGGGATGAATTTCATGAAGCATGGAGTCAGTTCAAGAGCTTGCTTCGCCAGTGTCCTCACCACAAGTTTGATATTAATACTCAGATGGAGTACTTCTATGAAGGACTTGATACCTTTAACAGGCAGAAACTTGATTCAGCTAGTGGGGGTAACTGGTGGAATTTGACCGGCGATGCAGCTAAGGTGATTGTAGAGAGTCAGGCAGAGAACTCCAGGCAATTTCACTCCAGAGATCGATCTATGGGAGCAACTAGGAGATCTGTGAGTGTTGCCACAACTGATGGAGCCATGGAAAAAAGGATGAGTGCTGTGGAGAATGATATTGCATTGATTGCCAGCTCCTTAAAAGTTGACAAAATTCAGACAGTGGCTGCGGTTCAGGTAGTGTGTACCATTTGTTCTTCTAATAATCATATTGCTGAGGATTGTCCTAAGTTTCAGCCTATCCCTGAGGAGGAAGATGTGAATTATGCTGGGACGCAGTACAATAACTACCAAGGTAACAGTAATCATCCACTTTTGAGCTACAAGAGCAACAATGTCTTGAATCCCCCAACCAATCCACCCGGATTTGCTCAGAGACCACCTAGAGATGGACAAACATATGGTCAAAGGCAACAACAACATTATCAAGCTCCAGCGCCTCCAGTAACTACAGGCCCTACCGGATTAGAGGCTATGTTTCAACAAATGATGCTTGATAACAAGAAGATATTGGAGGGGACGAATACAGCTCTGAATACTCTCTCCCAAGAAGTCAGAAATATGGATCAAAGACATGGAAAATCCATAGAGCTTTTGGAGCGTCAGATGAGTCAAGTACAACAACTGTTGACTCAACAAAACTTTGGTGAACTTCCTAGCCAACCTGAGGCAAACCCAAATAATGTGAGAGAATTGCACGCCATGGAGTTGAGAAGTGGGAAGGTAGTAGAGAAAGAGCCAATGTCGAAGAAGGATGCATCAATGATAGAGGAACCGGTTCTGGAGCAAATTGTGTTTGAAAATTCGGAGAACCAAGATTCTGCCCCAGTTCGACCAGTCGAAATCCTTCCGGAAAGTAAAAGTTCAAAGTCAAATCAGGTATCTTCTAAACCTTCTTCTTCCACTGATATTCCAGTTCCTTTCCCTAGCAGGTTGAAGAAACAGGAGAAAGAGGACAATGCCAATGACATACTAGAGATCTTTAGGAAGGTTCAAGTGAACATTCCTCTTCTTGAAGCATTGAAACAAATTCCACAATATGCAAAGTTTCTCAAAGAACTTTGTACTGCTAAGAGGAAGTACATGCCAACTGAGACGGTAGCTCTGAGTGAAAAGGTATCTGCTGTTCTCCAAAGGAAGCTACCTCCTAAGATGGAGGATCCAGGTCGTTTCACTGTTCCATGCATTGTTGGACATCACAGGTTTTCTGGTGCTTTATTAGATTTAGGTGCTTCTATTAATCTGATGCCCTATTCTGTTTACAATAAACTTAACCTGGCTCAACAATTGCAACCTACTCTGGTGACTATTAAACTTGCTAACAGATCTAGCTGCTACCCTTTGGGTGTTGTTGAAGATGTTTTAGTGCAGGTAGGTGAGCTGATCTTTCCAGCAGACTTCTTCATCTTGGAGATGGAGACAGAACCGATGCCCTCTGAGCTTCCATTGATTCTTGGTCGTCCATTCCTGAGGACGGCCCGAACTAAGATTAATTGTTTTGAGGGGACTCTCACAATGAGAGTTGATGATAAAAAGATACGCTTCAACATCTTTGAAGCCATGAAGCATCCAGGTACTTCTAGTGATCATTCCTGTTATTCAATTGATGCGTTTGATAGTTTCATGCAGGAATACATTCAGTACTCTATGGAGGAGGATGCTCTGAAGAAAGCCATCGAAATTGGTGAAGAACCCACTCCACCCAGTAGCAATGAGCAATTTCAAAGGGAATTGGATGAACTAGAAGCTAAACCGGGTTACACACCTTCAAGTGTGGGGTGGGATGATGATGAGAAGGATGTGGAGGAAGTACCTCTCCAAGATCCTGTGATTATGGAATGATTTGAAGTGTACCGTCTGGCTGAAGACGTTAAACTTAGCGCTACTTGGGAGGCAACCCATGTTGATGGAGAAGCGAGGACAACAGATTTGCTTTCTTAAAACCTTCTCCTTTTGTTTTATTTCTCCATGATTAGTGTGTTTTGTGTGTGTTATGTGCTTCAGTCCATGCTTGTTTGATGTATTGCATACATTATAATAGTTTTACATTGAGGACAATGCAAATTTCAAGTGTGGGGTGGGGTTTATAGCATGTACTTAGCGTCTAGAATAAATTTTTCATTTTTAGGTGTTTTTTCGGAACTATGCAGTGTAATGTGTTGGGTGAATTTTCGAAAATAGCTAGAGGGCTCAGACAATTCTGAAATTTTACAGGCGTGTTGATATATGTGTCTAGTTTATCCTGTTAAAATTTCAGCTCATTTGAACGAATGGTTAATTTTAGAGAACTTTTGCAAGATTGGTGAGCAGTTCAGGGAAATTTTCAGAAAAAGCTACAGTGGTCATTTCGACCCATCGAAAATTCACCGGAAACTGAGTCTTTTCTTTGTTTTCTAATGTGTCTTAGTGTTTAAAGAAGAGTCTTAGGAGCCCTTAACTAGTCCATGATGTGATTATATCTTCCTATATTGTGACTAAGAGTGAACAATTGCTTACATGATTGAATTTCTTTGGTTAATCTTGATGTTTGGTGCATGTGCTAATGTGTAGTGGATGTAGAAACAGGTTAACATGGTACAGATCTTTTGAGCATGCTTAAAACTTTGTCGAGATTCATTAACCTTGTGAGCGATTGAGCCTAAATGTGATATACATGCTTTCTTTCTTGTGTGTCAATTGCTTGCTACAGATTAAGTTAATGGACTCTAGAGATTACTAGAACTTGCTCTTGTGCTTTTCAAAGCTTATAATCGATACATGTTCTGATTGAGGAAGTGATAAAGGCACTTAGGATTATCACCATAGCCATATTGCCACGTGTCCTTATTTGTGCGCACAAGTTGCGACCCTTTAGATATCCACTTTGAGCCTACGTTTAGCCTTTTCCTTCATCACCAATGAATATCTAAACACCTTGCCTAGTGTAGGACTTCTTTACCCTATGTTTCTGGCCAGGACTTAGTGTGAAGTAATGTCGACAAGATGTGATGTGTTTCTTTGTTTTGAGGAGTTGAAAGATGGTTTGCTTAATGATTTGTATAGGGATAGACTTGTTCAGAAATGCATAGAATGATGTAATTGCCAGAAAAAGAAAAAAAATTCGAGAGATGAAAAGAAAAGAAAAGAAAATTTGTGTACTCTCGTTGGCAATAGGTTTGTATATGATAAATGTCTGGATTAATGTCCCCTATCTTTGTAAATTTGGAGTTTGATTTGAATTGAAGACCCAACAATGAAGATTTGGTCTTTGTCCTGTTTGCAAAGCTCAAGGATATAAAGAAGAAGACCATGGTGACATGAAGAAGTTGATGGAGTTATGATGCGATTTGACTAAGTCTTGGAACTGTTTTATCACCACTTATCCTATATGTTTCCATGCCCTATACTTAGCCCCATTACAACTTTTGAAAGTCCTTTTTGATCCTCAAGATGGCAGCCTTTGATCTGTGGAGATTAGTTACAAGAGTTGAGCTTATGGTTCGGTCCATTTGGCAAGTAATTGTGTTGAGTGCATACCTTATACATACTTTGAGTGAAACACTTATGAGAGCATATCTATGTGAGGTTGAATCTTGACTTGTCTATTGCATGCTACAACTTTATATTCACCATAATTATGTCTGTGTCCTACACGTTACATGTTTGCCATGCATTGAAATTAACCTTTGAAATTCTATGAGATGTAACTGTGGATTTGTAGTCATCTTGGTGTTACAAGTGTAGGAAGATTGCTAAGACTAATTGTTGGGGGCATTAGAGTTTGTCTGTGTTGAGTCAGTTTTGAGTCTTAGTTTAGTGTATTGCTCGAGGACTAGCAATGTTTAAGTGTGGGGTATTTTGATAGTTGCATAAATATGCAACTTTCTTGGTCTTCAATGTATTCCCTAGACTTAGATTCTTGTTATGAATTGAGCATTTTAACTTTGTTTTATTGTTTTGTAGGTCTTTTGGAGAATTATGACAAAAGGAGCACATTAAGCTGATTTTGGGAATTCTGCCCGCTACAGGTCAGCCAACTTCGACAGAGCACTGAGAACGGACCAGGAAGAGTCAAATTATGATCTTTACATGCTTGGAAAGCCCTGGAAGACTAGTTTCCGTAGCCGCTTCCGGATCATCGTTTCGAATTTTCTAGAGGAAGTTATGGCTGTTTTAGTGCTCGAAGGTCATTCTGCTCGGAAATGCTGACTGTGGACCGAAATGCGTATTTGGAGGCCCAAGTCTTATTGTGATGATTATGGACGAATTTGTGGACTTGAACCCAACTAATTACTGATTTGGATTGTGGAAAAGAAGCCAAATGCTGAAGGGATTAATTACTTGGGTTTGGAAGGAAAGGAATCATTATTCCTTACGGATTTGGGCTAGGGTTTTCCTGACAGCTTAGTGTTGGACCAATGAGAAAATGAAGATTAAAACTGCTGCAGCCATCATGTGATAGAGATACACGGACTGGAGGAGAAAAATAAAAAGAGGTTTTTTGAGCAGAGAGTTAACGCAAGGAGAAGCGGCTGTAAAACCTAGGGTTTTTCATCATCTGTTTGTATCAACTTCTCCATCATGTTTTGCTATTATATTCTTATGATTATGAGTAGCTAAACTCCATAGTTAGAGGCTGATCGAAGCCCTAGATATGCTACGATTTTGAACCCCAGTTGTTTTTAATAACTATTTGGTTGAGTTTTATTCACTGATTATCCCATTGATGATTTCTATCTTATGTTTCTATGGTGATCAACGTAGTTGCATGATATAGGATCTAGCATCTAGAATGTGTACATGACCACCATACCATTGCATGTTCAATAGAGATAATACAGGCTCCTGTGTGAATGAATCCTAGGTGATGTAAGAGCACCCACCATAGTAGCTCTTGAAGCTTTGTTGTTCTTCAAACATTCTTTAATCTTAATGACTCTAGTTTTCTAGGCTTACACCACCATATGTATAAGTCGGTTGATTAGGGATCAAGAAAGAGCGGACACCATTCCCTCTTTCATGCCAAGTAAGAGAGTGTAATATGCAAGATGACTTAACCATAGCTCGTGCATGGGGAACATTCATCCATGGTTGTTAGAATTAGTTTGGGGAGTCGTAGGATGTCTAGGGTGGAGAGAAGTGCCTAACTCCCACCACATTTGATTTACATCAATATTTACTTTTCTGAAATTTACTGTTTTCTGTTATTTACTTCATTTGGCCGAATTATTTCGGCAACCAAATCAATCCCGTTTTAAACCAAAATTTACGTGGTAGTCCGCCACTGTATCTAGTGTCTTGTGTTAAAATTTCGTGTTCATTGGTCAAGTAAATATTTAATTATAATTTTCGTAGTGTCTAGAGGTCGAGAATTCCAGTTTTCTGGAATTCGCGTCTTTTGTGTTTTGTTGTGTCATAGACTTAGTCTCACTAACTCCTCGTGTTCGATAACCCTTGTATATGAGTATTACATCGATATATCTTGAAAATATAAGGTATCTTTGAGAGGTGCTTTTGCACTCATCATCGGCCAAACCTGGGACAAATTGCCGACGAATTTCGTCGGGTATTTTCGAGTATGGCCGACGAAATTCATTAAGTATAGCCGACGAAAATTATGTATTTCGTCGGCTATTGTTAACAACATATAGCCGACGAATTAATAAATGTTCGTCGGCTATATGTTGTTAACAATAGCCGACGAAATACATAATTTTCGTCGGCTATTTCCTCAAAATATATTAATATTTAATAGGCATTAATTAGTTATAGCCGACGAAATAATGTAATTTTCGTCGGCTATAAGTTGTATAGCCGACGAAAATTGGTAAAATTCGTCGGCTATAGTTATTATAGCCGACGAAATAATGCCAAAATCGTCGGCTTTTCTTACATTTGGGAAAAAAAAATTAAATTATTTTCTAAATTACCATTCCAAGTAACCTGCAAATCACAAAAACATTCCATGCATTTGCACCAACAAGAAACACGTCTAAATACCATTTTTATTAAATTCGTTCTAATATACATAAACCCTAAACCCTAATCATCACCTAAACTACTAAAGTCCAGCAGGTCATCCCCAGCATCCTGCTCTCCATCAGGCTCGTCATCCTGCTGACCGAACACGGGAGGTTGAGGCATTGGAGGTTCCGCTAACCGCTGAAACGGGGGCGGGGGTGGAAGGCCTTGTTGTTGTGCCGCGAACAGCTCATAGCACCAGTTTTGTTGGCCGTCGTAGTTGTGTTGCCGAATTCTTTCGCATTCGGCATGCCAACCGGCCACATCCAACTGATCTTGCTGTGATCTGCGGCGCGTCTCCTGCTGATACTGCTGTGTGCTGCGGCGCAGCTCCTGTACTGTCTAAGACGAGGTCGCCAATTTTGCGGCCAATCGCTGCACTTCCCCCCTCATATGCTGGCTCTCCCCGCCTCCCTTCTTCTGACCTCCCTTAGTGGTCTTCAGAAGCCCTAGTCCAGCACTTCCCAAACCCCGGCAGTAGTAGTTGTTTGACCGGTTTGGGAAGGCTGCGTCGAAGGTCCTCGCTGCCGTTTGGACACTGGACCGGTCGACATGGCGCATGGCTTCTTCCAGATCTGCCTCTGAAATGTTCGGTTGTGTGTCCCGAACTACTTGCTGGAGCACCTCTTCTTCGGCCCGGTTGACCCTCTCCTAAGTGGACGGGAAAAAAAAATTAATATTATAACAAATATATAATTAAGTAAAATTAATAATTAAAATTTTAAAATTGTAATGAACGACTTACGAGCTGTTCTGTCGCTTGTGGATAAGCGATCTTGAACGTCTCCACGTACGGGTTGCTATCAGGATGATCTCTGAGCGCCTCCTCCTGATACTGTGCAAACGGCCGTGAACCAGCATGATGGGGGGTTGTGTTCCGGCGGCGGTTCGCAGAGTTTATCCGAGACCGTTCCTTCAAACAAATAATAAAATATTAGAAAAATACATCAGAAAATATTAATGTAATAATTATAAAATAATTAAACTAATAATTAAAATATTAACAAAATAAACATTTTTACTGAAGTTTAGTATTTACCTGCATAACTGGGTTGTTGAAGTCTACTGTCTTCAACCAACGCCACTCGTACTCCCGAAACACGAACTCCCTGGGAGTGCCCATACGACCAAGGTGGTCGTACTCGTTATAATGGGAACGCAGCTCGTTCTTCCACTCTTTGAACCTACGAAAAAAACAAAAGTGCATTAGAAATATTATTAATATCATAAAATATTAATAATTATAAGATAATTATAATATCATAAAAACAAACGTACCTCAAGTTCTGCTGGTTGTCCGCCCAATCCCGCCTGTGTTCGGCAATCTCGAAGAATGTCTGAAAAATAATATTTTATTAGTTTTACAATTGTAATAATACCGAAAATTATTAAATATTACGATAAATAAATTAAATTTTTTAAATTACTCACCGCCGCGGCAATGTTCACCTCCCTCTTGATCTCTTGGGGCACATCAGCCCACCGGGTCCACAACATAGGGACTCTGTCCCTAATCAGTGACCCCACGCAACCCGAGTAGTCGCGTTTTTTCTTCCCCTGAACCTCCTGATTAGGAGGTTCGTTGATCTGGATCCTGCCGCTGCGCTCAACAGTTCTTCTGAGCGTGTCAAAACAGATGACACCTCTCGTATTCCTCCGTGAACTGCAAGCGGCTGTCCCTATCACAAAAACGACGATTGGTTAATAAAATTAAATATTAGTGCGTTAATTTTAATAAAACATTTAATTAATAAAATCAAATGTTACCTGAAGTGGATGACTCGTCTGTCGACTTCCCTTTTCTCCTCGCCGAAATAAGGTGGTCAGGGTCCTCAAATGGCTGCTGCCGGTATGCCTCCGCAGCACTAACGTACTGAGGCATATCCGGCCATAAGGGCACACCCTGATAGTCGACCTCCGGTATCGCCGGAATGTTGTACGGGAGGAAAAGCTGGTTTGGGAGAGTAGGAACCTCAGTCGAGTCAGCACCAGACTGAGTCGGACTCGGCATCGGCTCCCGATGAACCTCAGGCATACGAACCTGAGGAACGTCGGCAGCTATCTCCTCGTGAAACAGCTGCCGACTAAACCTCGGAGCCACAGAGGGACCGGCATGCGGAAGTGAAGTGCTCGACGGCCGCCCCGCCTGGAGAAGGGTCTGGTGCCGAGCACTCACACTCCGTCGCGGCTGGTCTGCATCCACAGTCCTCTGCGGCTGGGATGAATCTACACTCCTCCGCGGCTGGCTAGTGGTCCTCTCAGGCTGGCTAGCGGTCCTCTCGGAGTCTGCGGAACCGCCGGAATTTTTAGAACCTCTAGATCTGCTGCCACGACGGCCTCCGAATAGGTTTCTTAATGCATCGGCCATCTAAAGCCCGAGGCATTAATACATTAATTGATATTAAATTAAATTATATTAAATAAAAAATTCTAATTAATATAATAACCAATAATACTAACATATTTTAATATAACAATTTATATACTAACATATTAAATTATATTATATTAAATAACAAATTCTAATTAAATATAATTAAGCTATATATATAATTAAGTAAATTATACAATTAAGTTATCAATTTATATAATTAAAAAACCAATTTATACGTATAAATTATATAATTAAAATAAATTTGGAAACAATTACCTAAATTAACATAAATACCTAAAATTTATCTAAATTAACATAAATACCTAAAATTTACCTAAATTATACCTAAATTAACATAAATACCTAAAATTTACCTAAATTAAATTAAATACCTAAAATTTACCTAAATTAACATAAATACCTAAATTATACCTAAATTAACATAAATACCTAAATTATAAATAAATTAACATAAATACCTAAAATTTACCTAAATTAACATAAATACCAAAATTATACCTAAATTAACATAAATACCTAAATTATACATAAATTAACATAAATACCTAAAATTTACCTAAATTAACATAAATACATAAATTAACATAAATTAACAATTATAACTAAATTAACAATTAATTAACATAAATGAAAAAAAAAAAAAAATTTCCTTACATTGCTTGATTCGGGCAGAGGAGAAGGAGGCCGGCCGGAGGAAGGAGGAGGAGGGACAGGCCTTTCGTCGGCACTGGAAACGGAGGAGGGAGACGGCCGGAAAAAAATGGAGGAGGAGGGAGGAGGTGCCGGGGCTGCCGGCCGGATTGGAGGAGGAAGAGGGAGGAGGTCGGGCCGGGGCTGCCGACGTGGAGGAGATAGAGGGAGGAGGGCCGGATTGCACGTCGAAGAGGAAGATTGGAAAAATGCAGCAAATGGAGGCTAGGGTTCGGCTGCAACAAACTTATACCTGATAGTATAGCCGACGAAATGTTTTAATTCGTCGGCTATACTTAAGTATAGCCGACGAAATGTATCAACTCGTCGGCCATAGTTTAGGCGCTCAGCAACCGTCCGATCTCTCCCATCCAACGGCGAACAATGAAAAGGCGCGGATCACTAGAGTTTAGCCGACGAAATTAAATATTTCGTCGGCTATACTTTGGAAAATCACAGCCGTTCGATCTGAGCCATCCAAGGGAGGACACTAAGCGGATGGCAAGAGTTTAGCCGACGAAATATTTGATTTCGTCGGCTAAACCTTTGGTCAAACTACAAGGTCAAACCTCTAAACCCTATAAATTAAAACGAAAATTGGGCCGTCTAAATGACGTTTTTTTGCCTTATCTTCAACAGAGAATAGTTTCAAATCGATG
Organism: Potentilla sterilis; assembly: GCA_963682095.1. Lineage (NCBI taxonomy): Eukaryota > Viridiplantae > Streptophyta > Magnoliopsida > Rosales > Rosaceae > Potentilla > Potentilla sterilis. The sequence continues at coordinate 31,228,739 of OY821766.1, forward strand.
AGACGCGACTAATCGTATAAAAATTTTCCTCAAAATATTTACCGACCGTCATGCTACCCATAGGAAAACGGGAGTAAAAAACAGTTAACCGCAACATTCCGCACACAGATTTTGTCGGAATCTGCTCATTTTTCAACCGTAGACGTTTTTCAATATTTCGGTCATATCTTATTTCACAACACATTTGCATTTGAAGAGTCTACGTATAGTAACTATTTGAAACTATACATTCATTTAAACACTTAGTAAACAAGTTAAGGAACATTAGTGCATATGTTCCGACTTTGAATCTAAAAGTTTGGAAAATCTATTCCAACCGTCAGATATCACCGTTAAGATTAAATACATGTATGAAAAAAAATCCAACTACATCTGACAACGTTAAAGGCTCGATCGGGACGGCAACCGGGTGAGTCAAACCTCTAAACGCTTTAAAACGGAAATTGGCCCGTCTAAATGACGTTTTTTGGCCTGATCTTCAACAGAGAATAGTTTCAGATCGATGAGACGCAACTAATCGTATAAAAATTTTCCTCAAAATATTTACCGACCGTCAGGCTACCCATAGGAAAACGGAAGTAAAAAACAGCTAACCGCAACATTCGGCACACAGATTTTGTCGGAATCTTCTCATTTTTCAACCGTAGACGTATTTCAATATTTCGATCATATCTTATTTCACGACACATTTGCATTTGAAGAGTCTACGTATAGTAACTATTTGAAACTATACATTCACTTAAACACTTAGTAAACAAGTTAAGGAACATTAGTGCATATGTTCCGATTTTGAATCTAAAAGTTGGGAAAATCTATTCCAACCGTCAGATATCACCGTTAAGATTAAATACATGTATGAAAAAAAATCCAACTACATCTGACAACGTTAAAGGCTCGATCGGGACGGTCAACCGGGTGAGTCAAACCTCTAAACGCTTTAAAACGGAAATTGACCCGTCTAAATGACGTTTTTTGGCCTGATCTTCAACAGAGAATAGTTTCAGATCAATGAGACGCAACTAATCGTATAAAAATTTTCCTCAAAATATTTACCGACCGTCAGGCTACCCATAGGAAAACGGAAGTAAAAAACAGCTAAGCGCAACATTCGACACACAGATTTTGTCGGAATCTTCTCATTTTTCAACCGTAGACGTATTTCAATATTTCGGTCATATCTTATTTCACGACACATTTGCATTTGAAGGATGAGGCAATGGTTTGTCGACAGTGATAGAAAATGGAAGCTGCTCATTTTTTGTTTTGTTTTTTTAATCATAGCCGACGAAATAAAACCTAGTATTCGTCGGCTATTCTTTTGTCGTTTTCGGTAAAAAATAAAATATTTATTTTTAAAAAAACTTATGGCCGACGAAATAATGAATTTTCGTCGGCCATTGTTCGTAAAATAATTATTTTTAAAAAACTTATGGCCGACGAAATACTTAATTTTCGTCGGCCATTGTTCGTAAAATAATTATTTTTAAAAAACTTATGGCCGACGAAATACTTAATTTTCGTCGGCCATTGTTCGTAAAATAATTATTTTTAAAAAACTTATGGCCGACGAAATAATTCATTATTCGTCGGCCATTGTTACTATAGCCGACGAAAAATTTATTATTCGTCGGCCATTGTAATGGCCGACGAAATAAAGCATTTTTCGTCGGCTATTCTCTGAAAAAAAAAAAACCAAAAAAATCAGTGGTTTTACACCTCTCCTATTCCGATGTCCTGTTCACATATAACCAAAATTGAACATAAAAACCCAGAAACCCAACAGTCAACATATTTCAAATTTTTTTTTAAGGGGTTTGGAACCCAGCCTAGCTGGGAGGCTCATCCCCACGCCCGTTCATTAGAAATGAGTTGATTACAAATGAAAGGATTACATCATTTAAATTACTTAATCCGTCGGATTGTAATCGGAATAATCGGATGAGTCTTCTTCGGTTTCTGAATTGCTCGATAGGGGTAATCTATGTCTTTCCTCACCACTAGAGTCCTCGTTAGTTTCTTCAGTTGGATCAACATCAACAAGCAGTGGCTCTTCACGTCGAATTCGCACCGGCGTGTCTAGGCGAATAAAAGAGGAGTCAGGAATACCGTTTGAGTTGGGCTCTTGATACGCGGTGCCCCCTTCCTCGTTCTCTTCAGCCACTCCAAGTGTAGACGCCCGGTAAATGTTGCGATGGTGGATAGTGTTGACTACTTTCCACGGGTCACCCTTGGCGAGATCATCAAGATAAAACACTTGTTTCACCCATGTGGCTAAAACGAACGGGTCGTCCTCATACCATGATGTACTAGTGTTCACAGAACTTACGCCGTATTGATCGGTTTTCATGCTCTGCGGCCGTGTGTCAAACCATCTACACTTGAAAAGGTGCACTTTCATGCCTTCCCCGTAATGCAGTTCCACAACTGAATGGAGAACACCGTAATAGTCAACTCCACCATCCCCACCATGTGCCATAACCCCTGAATTTTGTGTTTTCAGTCTGAGGTCTCTGTCTTCACATCGAAATAACACACCATTCACCTTGCACGTCGCAATAAACTTTTGAATAGACCGGCCTCCTCGCTAAAAGTCTGAGTTCGTGCGACCAATTTGGGTGATTATCATTTGCAATAAGGTCCATCTGCAACCATCAGAATCAACTATAAATATGAATAAATATACACAATAATATATGAACACGTATAGAATAGTGTTAAAGGTACGTACCCAGCGGCCGAAATACTCTGCGAATGTCTGGTTGTGGTAATCGCGATCACCTGCTACTCCTTCACAGCGTAGATGTATGTCCTTCCAAAACTGAACTTCTGGACAGTTGATTAGTACCCACCAATGTGCAATGGCTACCTCATAATCTTTCAACTTGTAGGAATCTGGCATGTTTCCACCGAGTACAACATCGTCGGAGAGTATGGAAAGATTGAACTGTGACTGTACATCTTCCTGTATGCTTTCCTGTAACGCTCCGAAATACAGCTTCATGTAGGTGACGCACTCGTGCGCAATATATGCTTCAGCTATACATCCTTCAGGTGCGGATCTGTTTTGGACAAAACCACCGTATTGTCCAAGTTGCCTATAAATCAAGTTTTTAAAGTGTTTTGATAATACATTAACACTATATCACATATATTGATGAGGAAATTAACATAAGGTGTAAAATACGTACCTTTCCATCGGATACATCCAAGTGAAGTGCACATGACCGGTAAGCAACAACTGCCGAGGAAGATGGATCATGAGGTGAGGCATGATGTCGAAAAAATTTGGAGGAAATATCATCTCAAATTTACACATGATATGAACGATGTCTTGTTGCATTTCCCGGAGGTCAGATTTTCTCACTTCCCGTGTGCATACCTTCTGGAAAAATCTTGCCAACGCTACTAACGGCTCCACAACGTGACGGGGAAGGAACGGTCGAATGAAAACAGGGAATAGACGTTGTAGCAGGATATGATTGTCATGACTTTTCAACCCGTACAGATTGTTGCATTGTCTGTTGACACACTTGGCTATATTTCCAGCAAAGCCTGAAGGATACTTGGCCCGACTTATCCAATGCAAAATTTCTGATTTATGCTCAGGCTTGACGGTGTAAGGAGCTTGAGGCATTTTTCTCTTCCCTTGTTTCAACCATAGTGGTTTTCTGATATTCATGTTTTGCATATCAGTGCGAGCCTTAGGACCGTCTTTCGTCTTCCCCTCCAAGTTCAGCGTTGTGCCCACCACACTTTCAGAAACATTTTTTTCTATGTGCATAACGTCTAGGAAGTGACGGATCAGCAACTCACACCAGTACGGGAGTTCCCACAATATGCTCCTATGTGTCCAGAATTTGTACTCCTCAGGCCTTTCAGGTATTTCCTCTACAATATCGGGATGATTGCTGAGGGGCCCAAAATCGTACTCATTAAGTCTTGCTAAAATTTCTCTTCCTCTCCATCTTCTGGGAGCACGGCCGTGTTCTTCGGTTCCATCAAATGCGGCGGACTCGTAACGCCAGTGGTGATCCGCCGGAAGGAACACACGATGACCCATTCGGCATATCTTGTTGCAATGAGGGGTGCTCCCATAATCGCTGAGGCACTCTGGACAAGCCTTGTATCCCCTAACAACGCTGCCCGACAACATCCCATAAGCAGGAAAATCACTGATGGTATCAATAACCATGGCATGCATCTGGAACGTCTCCTGCTTGTACTTGTCAAAAGTGGGATGACCAACGTCCCACAATACCTTAAGCTCTTCAATCAATGGTCTCATATACACATCGAGACATTTCCCTGGGTAACCAGGCCCCGGAATCAACAACGTCAACATATTATATTCCTTCTTCATGCACATCCACGGAGGAAGGTTGTAAGGTACCAAAACCACCGGCCATATACTGTATGAAAGACTCATGGTGCCGAAAGGGTTGAACCCGTCGGTTGAGAGCCCGAGCCTGACGTTTCTGACATCTGACGCAAAATAAGGAAACTCATTGTTTATATGCTTCCAAGCCGCTCCGTCAGAGATGTGTGTCATGATATCTGCGTCTCCCGCATCCCGCATCCCGCATCCCGCTCACCGTGCCACTTCATAGCTTTTGCGGTGGTTTCTGACATGTACAACCGCTCAAGCCTATCTCTCAACGGAAAATATCGAAGCACTTTCACAGGTTTCCTATTGCCTGCTCCCGTCAACTTATATCGGTCAGACTGACATATCGGACATGCGTCAAGGCTAGCAAGGTCATTCCCTTCTGCATCTTTACCCCAGAAGAGAACACAGTCAAATGCGCATGCATGGATCTTAATGTAGGAAAGCCCTAGATCTTTGAGGATACTTCGGACCTGACGGTGATTGGTAGGATTACGATGACCCTCCTCCAACAACGAAGAAGTGTACTGTAGATATTCATCTACTTGCCTGATAGTCGATTTTGTCTCGACTTTAATCCTCATTACCTCCATCACACTTTCAAGAACTGTCTTCTCAGAACTTGAACACACAGGGGTCTGTTGCAATGCAATCAGTTTGTTGTACTTGTCAAAGGCAGCAGTGTTGACAACTTGTGGGAACGGCTGCACCGGGTCCTGCATATATTGTTCCCCACGTACACCGCTTTCAAAAGGAAACACGTCGTTGACGAATGTCATTGTTGGATCGTTGGATGTACTACTACTGCCCGCCTCAAAATACTGCCCATGATCATGCGATCCATCTAATGATGGCTCACCGTGATATATCCAACGTGTGTACTTCGGCCAAAACCCATTACTCTTTAGGTGCTCCCATACTGTCCTAATCGGAAATCGACACATATCACTGCGACACTTACATTTCTTGCACGGGCAATAATGGTACGGTCCTTTTGCATTTTCCTCGACGAACTGCATAAAATCCACAACTCCTATAGTGTATCGTCGGTCATGCCTTGGAAGCGAAATCCAACTCTTATCTCGATCCATATATAGCCTGATAATAATATATATGTATAACTTTAATTAATAATAAATTAATTAACACATATATATTACAATATATATTATTATCAACATCAACTCATATATATATATACCATTAATTAACAACCATTATTTAAGTTCATTACACTATCAACAACCATTAATTAACATATTAATTTATATATATTTTAACACTAATTAAAATAACATTATTAAATTAAAACACATAATTATACTCTAACTGAAAATCAACTCAACTACAACTCAAAATCAACATATATACATACATTCTAACACTAAAACAACAACAAAACAAAAAATCACTTACTATATCAAAATCACTAAAACTCAAAATCAACTCAACTAAAACTCAAAATCAACATATATACACATATACGTACCTATATATAGCTCCACAATGTAAGAGAGGACGGATTTCAACAATACCCACAGATTTTTCACTCTTTCTCCCGTTTTTTTTCAAATGAGCAGCTTCTGTCCAGATCTGAAAATATAAAGACTTATAGCCGACGAAATTGCCAACTTCGTCGGCCATTCTTCCAAAATTTGTATAGCCGACGAAAACTTTAATTCGTCGGCCATTATAGGAGTATAGCCGACGAAATATTTTTTTTAGCGACGACGGAAAAAATCGTTGGCCATTCTTGTAGAATAGCCGACGATTTTTCATTTTTACCTACGAAATAAAAAATCGTCGGCCATTCTATGAGAATGGCCGACGAAATTTTTTTTTTTGCGACGACAAAAATTTTCGTCGGCCATTCTTGGAAATAGCCGACGAAAAAAGTGTTTCGTCGGCCGTTTTTTTTTTTTTCGTCAGCAAAGCCATATTTTCTTGTAGTGACGCAAGAAGGGCTCAGAGTGGTCGCCGGATTCCTCTCTTTCTCTTAGTTTCTCTAAAGCAAGAAGCAATAACAGAAAGAAGAGCAGAAGAGGCCTTTTTATAGAAGGGACCAGTGCCCTAGGTAATCGAAATCCCTCCAAAAACATGTAATCAGAGCAACTCAAACGCCTGCGAATCCACGCCCTACATCTCAAGACCGCCCCGCGCTGGCACGTGTCCCAGCATTGGTAACCTCCCCATGCCATCATAACTGACGGGGCTGATGGATTTCCTCCTTAAATGCATGTCAGCCACTTGTCCCACACGCTGGCGACAGGAAGGTAGGAGCGGGAATCAAGGAGTCAGGCCCTCCCACTTCCCCAGATTCCACGCTTGCACGGCAATCTTCGTTGCATATCTCGAAGACCTCTCTCGCGGTTATGATCATCCAAACGCTTGGAGAGCACCCATCCAGGTATGAAGCCTCGTCTCGCTATGGCTAGACGCCCGGTCGAGGATCGCCCGGCACCATGGCAGTTCGCGGTTATGATCGTCCAACCGGCTGCATGGCTTCTTCGCTGCATATCTCGAAGACCTCTCTCGCGGTTATGATCATCCAACCGCTTGGAGAGCACCCATCCGGGTATGAAGCCTCGTCTCGCTATGGCTGGACGCCCGGTCGAGGATCGCCCGGCACCATGGCAGTTCGCGGTTATGATCGTCCAACCGGCTGCATGGCTTCTTCGCTGCATATATCGATGACCTCTCTCGCGGTTATGATCATCCAACCGCTTGGAGAGCACCCATCTGGGTATGAAGCCTCGTCTCGCTATGGCTGGACGCCCGGTCGAGTTCCGCCCGGCACCATGGCAGTTCGCGGTTATGATCATTCAACCGGCTGCATGGCTTCTTCATCGCATATTACTGGAGACCTCGTCCGGATATGGCATGACGACCGGACACCGGTCGAGGTCCGTCCAGTCGCATCTCTCTTGGGGGACTCGTCTCGATATGGCAGGACGCCCGGTCGAGTTCCGCCCACCGGTTACGACGCATCCAACCGGCTCAAGAGCATATTCCGGGAATAGGATCCACCCGGCACCATGGCACTTCACAGGGGGACTCGTCCGGAGATGGCATGATGTCCGGGCACCGGTCGAGTTCCGCCCAATACCATGGCTGACCCCGGTCATAAGAACATTCGACCGGCTTAGGCTTTATACACCCGGGTGAGTTTACATCTAACCCATGTACGCTTGTTCAGCAGGATAAAAACCCTGCATCGCACTAGCTGCGGCAACAGGGGGACGCATGGCGAGCTTTGTCACCTCAACGCCACCCCCCTACCAGGAACATAATGCACCTGGCCCCATGGCACTTCACTGGGGGACTCATCCGGAGATGGCATGATGTCCGGGCACTGGTCGAGTTCCGCCCAATACCATGGCTGACACCGGTCGAGAATATTCGACCGGCGGGCTTTATACACCCGGGTGAGTCTGCATCTAACCCATGCACGCTTGTCCAGCAGGATAAAAACCCTGCATCGCATTGAAAGGCGATCAAACATGGGGCTACATGGCGAGCTTTGTCACCTCAATGCCACCCCCTTACCTCAACGCTTATTCAATACAAGCTGAGAAGAACTAGCAAGTGTTCGCCGGTGCTTCAAATAGGCCGCAACACCAGGGTAATCTCCCTGCAGCCTAGCAATGGGAAACTAGTCCCGTTTTGGCAGATCGCCCGGTAGGGGCTCAGTGAATCCCGTTTTGGCAGCTCGCCCGGTAGAGGCTCAGTGAATCCCGTTTTGGCAGGCTCAGTGAACTCCGCTCCTCTTTGATTCGGCAGATCGCCCAGTTGAGGCCCAGTGAAGCTCCGTTTCGTACCGAGAGGGCAGAGTGCCCGGCCAAAATTCCGTGCACATTCCTTGTATGGTGGATTTCAACGCCTCATTGTCATCCCATGCACAAATCTCTTGCATGGCGGATTTCAACGCCTCATTATCATTCCATGCACACATCTGTTGCATGGCATCATGGCATCATAACATCATGGCATCATCATTATCATCTTGGCTCCATGCTCATAACACCACAACACTTAGCCATATTACTGCTTATATTGCAAGTGTGCTTATAAACTATTGCTTCCCATTGGTAACAGGTACTCACCTCGGTCACGCCCAATCTTTAACGCGGACTTGGGGGACTGGGCACCGGTAGGTTGGTAGCCCCGCGGGTCTGCGGGACAAGAGCAAGACAGATTTAAGTCCCCATTCAAGATTGCACTTGACCGGGAACTTGGGGGACTTGTTGACAGTAGCCGCAGAGAGGCTACAGCAGGCCCACAGACCCGCAGCAAGCGCACCAGGGCCCGGCCCAAGGGTCGGGACCGGATCACCAGCACCCGGCCTCGGGGCCTGGCACTCTATCTTGCCTCCAGGGACCCAGGGGCCGGGGGCGCCAGCCTGCCTAAGGGGGCACCAGAAAGTATAAACAGAAGGGAACCAGTCCCACATCGAAGAGTAAGGCCAGTCCTTACCCCCAACCACCTATATATGGGCCCCAAGTACCTTCTTTATGAGGTAACTTGTCTCTCTCCCTGCTTACATACGTGCCTTAGTTATATACATTCCAACTATACTAACTTAGGCATCGGAGAGGTGAAGGCCGGCCCGCCCGGTATTCCCCTTAGTAAGCAGGATTGCAGGAGATCGAGTTGGATTCATCAAGTATCTACTAGACCCCCGGGTTTAGGCAGAAACACCCCCGAAATTATTCTTCTTCCCCCCAATTCCCAATTTCTGAATTCTCTTACAACCCGAAACGCAAATCCCTTCTCCTTCTTCCCCTTCTTCTTCTTCCCATTGATAAACCCAAACCCCCTTCCCGCCAAAAACCCCCTTCTCACCGAAATCAGTTCATCTCTCTCAAACCCCTAAACCCTAAATTCACCCCTAACCCAAATCTTCAAGGATGGCACCCGGTTCTAGTGCCCAGAAGAGGAAGAAGGAGATGGAGGCGAGAAGAGAGAGGAAGGCGGCGGAAGTTGCCGCTCAAATGGCTGCTGCGGCGGCGCAGGCGACGGCGACAGTGGCGGCGGAATTGGCCAGGACGGCGCTAGAGGCGGGGACGATGGTTCCCATCCCGTCTCTGGCCGAAACCGATCCTTCGGCGGGTGTGGGGGCTAGTGGAGGTGGCGCTGACCTGGGGAGCGGCGGCCGCGATGGAGGTAGCGGTGGCAGTGGTGGTGCCGCTGGAGGAGCAGCCGGTGTGGTAGGCGCGTATGCTCCTTCCCTCAGCATTAGGACCAAGAGGGGTCCTCAGGAGCCGGGTGAGTGATTCAGAATCATAGTAGGGACTCTTTTTTTCGTTCAACAATTATGAGTTTTTGGTGTAGTAGATGGATGAAATAGTTCAATTACAGATATCATGTCATGCTTTCTAATCAGCTGCATTTGAGGGAATCACATGTATGGTAGATTAGGGCTTATTATTTGAAAGTTTGCTTCTGGCAAGAAGTAACTCCACCTTGTGAATCCAAGCTTGTGGAATTTGACCCTCTATCCAGCTCATACTCATAATAATTGGATATTTGGTCAATTTTCATTCGTTGATTTTAACAATTGGTGCAATGTGATTAGTGTCTGTGTGATTTTTTGTTTCGACTTGGTTCGGAGTGTGGAAAATTGCTCTGGTAAACTTGGTGTGAGATTCTTAGATCTGCAAGATGCAAACTTGAGTTAGTTTTAGGGTTCATGCACTTAACTAATATGCAGAAAGTGCTATTCCTTGTTGGCTTTAGTGGATTAGAGAGCATGTAAGAATCAAATAAAAGACATTGCAACATTTAAAATTCCATTGAGGAATGGATTAGTCAAACTGATGGGCTTGATTTAACTTAAATCAATTGTTTATGAGAACAACTTATGTATTTACCACTTTTGTTATCTTTAACACCTTTTGGATAGTTTAACACTTTGTATATAATTTCTGTAATAAATCTCATGCACTTGGCTATTAATGTTGCTGTGAATCCTGTAATATATATTGCTTGAATATCAATGCTGCAATCTTTCCCTGAAAACAGGAAGTGGTTTTACATACTGCATGTTTAAGCACCTGGTTTTTACTTTTCTCATCGTACATATGCCTCTATTTTTATGCTATTCCGATTTCTGGTTCTCATGTCCAAGGGATAATTAACGGCATGAAATCTCTAATCTGTCATGAAAGTTTTCTGTGTGAACGGAATGGGAATTCTGTGCTGAATAAACAGAAATGGCGAAAAGGTATTGGTAAACATTATACCAGTAAATAACTAAATAGAATGAGTTGTGGTTGAGCATGAATGATTATTCTGTGTGGACAAGCCATCAAATTCAAATGCAGTAGGATAATAGACTATCCAGGATGCTTTTTATACTATGAACCACTCTGAAATTAGTAAAAAAAAAAAAAACTGACAGACAAGTTTGAAAATGGAATTGCAATTTGGCATAGATGGGAAACTGTGAGCACTTTGTTGTTGTTGTTGATGTTGTTGTCTGTGGTCCTTCCCTGCCCTGCCTTCCCCTCCCCCCCCCCCCCCCCCCCCCCCCCCTTTCGACACTTTTAGTAAACATTCTTGCTACATCTCTATTTTCTTATGTAAACAAGATTCTATTGATCAAACAAATCATAGAAATGTGTAGCTGAGGCCTACATACTGCTTGTATGGATTGTTTACTTCACAGTTTGGATATAGTAAAGACTTTCTAGGTGTTGTTGTTGCTGTTCTTGTTGGGTTTTCAGTGTTCTTTGTTTTCATATTTGCCTTAGCAATCAAGAAATTAAACTTCCAAAAGAGATGAACTATCATAAATGCATGTATCAGTGAGCAATGAAATATGACATACAAGTTCCATTATGTCTCTGTTGTCTCAATGAGAATTAGTTTCTGAACTTGAAAAAGAAAGTTGCATATTGATTTCAAGTGATGCACCAAAAATGTCGACTAGAGCTTATATACAGTGACCTCTTTCTAATAATGTCGACTAGAGCTTATATACAGTTTGTGATCAGCTTATATACAGTGGTTACGTGAGCTATACTTTCTGCTAGACACGTAACATATACATTTCAGAAATTAATTAAACTACAAATGCATATATTATTTCTTTTTTGATTAATATATACTTTGGGTACTAGTTCGATCAGTCATTGATATATGTTGTCAAGTCATCACAATTAGTTGCATTGAGAGCTGCACTGTTGGATTCGACGACATTTTAACAGGGATGTTTATAATGATAATGTGAATATCATGAAACATATGGGAGTACCCTAGCTAGTGTGTGCCGATTCATCAAGTTTCAACTTTTAGATTATGTTGTAGCTGTTTTTTCTAGCTATAGATACGTTGGACGATTTAATTAGGTGACTAATTGTTTTGTATTTACTTGCTCAAAATAAGTAGAAGCATAAACATAACTACACGGAGGCTGAGGTGCGCTCAACCTACCTCATTTTTATGAAAAGAGACTGAATTATATATACTCAAGTCAATAAAAACTCATTCCATCCTCCTATTTTAATCAGTTTGAATTTAGTTAGCATATGCATACCCTAGTTAAATTCTCATGTGTCTTTCTGTTTAATGCATGTGTTTTTGGTTGTTCTAATATGGCAGAGGTTGTTGATATGGCAACGGGTCAGAAGGTGAACGGACGGAACCCGGACAAGCCTGGCATCATCACCGGTACGAAGACCCTATATTTGGTGTCGCTGAACGACGGGAAACCTCTAAAGGTTGACTACTCGGAACGGCACAGGGGTCCGAAAGAGTTGAAGTGGAGGACTTTGATGTCCCGAGACATCGGGAGCGCCATCCGGAGCAAAGTGCCCATGCTTGTGCCTTCATATGCTGAGCTGGCTGAGGAGCACCGAGATGCACTGACCACTTATCTGGAGGTAAAACAAAAGTTCATAATAATTTCAAATTCTTATCTTTCAGTCATATATATTGAAATATGTTATTTCTAATGATTTCTTTGAAATGTTTTTTACTAGATGTTCTACGACCTCCCTCCCACCGAGATAGACATGTGGAGATACATCGACGAGACCGCTGCCAAGATCTACAAGGACTGGAAGTACGACTGCCACACGCACTACGTCGAAGTGTCAAAGGCGACGCCTGCAGAGTTCATCCACCGACCCGAGCAATGGGAGTACCTCAAAGTTCACTTTGAGGACGACGATTCTATGGTAACGGAAAGTAATTAGAGGTTTTTAAATTTCATATTATCGATTTTGATTCTAATAGATCGTGCATATTTTTGCAGAGGATATGTGCTCGGAACGCAGCAAACCGGAACAAAGCAAAGGAGAAGGGGTGTGCAGTCAACCACCACTCTAGCATGACTCCCTATAGCTACCGGGTCGTTGCGAATGAGGAGAGAGGCTGTTTGGCGCCGATACTTCAGACAGTCTGCGATGTTTATGCGCGATCGCAGAATGCGCAAGAGAAAGTGGTGAGTTTCCTGACGAGTTAGATGCAAGAATTCCTAGTTTTTAGCTTCTGATTTTATTTATTTACAATTTATAACTATACAAACACAAACTAACTTAATATGGTATTTTTGGCAGGCAGCGGTCAAGAGGAAGATGGATGAGCTCTGTGCTAGCCGAGCGGCTGATGTGGAGAGCGGCAGTCACGCGACGGGCCCCGCTACCGTCGAAGAACAGATAGCGGTAGTGGACGAGTGTTTGGGCGGGAAGCCGGGGACGAGAGTCCGAGGTATGAACAAATTATAAAATAACAATTTCTATTTTAGATACGAAAGAGAATTTAATTTGAATAATTTTTTGTGTTTTACGATCTTTGCAGGGCTAGGAGGTGCATTAAGACGCCCGGCAAAACCAAGAGGCGGTGCACGCGTGTCCAGCAACGATTCAGAGGTTGAGAAGTTGAGGGCAGAAGTAGCAGCCGCCAATGAACGTACCAGAATCAACGAAGAATGTAGAAGAATCGAACAAGAAGAAAGCAGAATCGAAAAAGAAGAGATGCTGCAACGTATTGCAAGGATGGAGGCTGCCCTCGGCATGTCGACCAATCCGGATGCCGCCGCCGCCGCCGCCGACCCTCCGACGATTGCCGACAGATCATCATGTGCTGAAGGTATGGGGGCAACATACGTCGATTTAGAGTAGGACCCTTTGTTACTTTGTATTCGGAACATATATACATCATTGTGAGAACACATTATAATTTTGAATGAAATCTATGTATTTATAGTGTTTGTGTTATGTTGGATTTGTGATTTGAATTAAATGTTGGTTGGATATGTGATTTGAATGCAGGTCTCAGAAATGAATGCAATGCAGGTTTCAGAATACCAGAATGCTGTTATTCTGCCTCTGTATCAAATTTTGAAGCGACGAACATTGATCACTGTTCGTCGCTTCGATTTCGTTGATGCGATGAATATTGTACAACATACGTTGCTCCATGTGTATTCAAAATGGAAAAAAGAGAGACATTCTGTTATTCTGTCTCTATAACAAATATTTAAGCGACGAATATTGCTCATAAATCGTCGCTTAGACTACAATGAGGCGACCACTTTTGAACCAAATTTCGTCTCGTCAAATTGTAAGCGACCATCCAAAATTTGTCGCCTCGAATGTGAGTAGACGACCTAAACTTCGTCGCCTGAAACTGTAAGCGACCAGTCAAACTTCGTCTCCTAGAAGTGGAAGCGACGACCCAAAAGTGGTCGCCTCGAATTTGAGGAGATGATCCAAAATTCGTCGCTCAGTATGTGGCGACAAACTTTGTTGTCGTCGCTTGAAATATCCAAGCGACGACTTTTTTAGCGAAATTGGTCGCCTTGAAGTCGAAACGACGAAAACGAAGCGACGACTTCGAGCGACGACCGCGTCGTCTCTTCGGTGTCGAAGCGGACTTTTTCGCTAAAGCGTTTTGTCGTCACTTCGAACATGTTCTGGAGTGGTGTAATCAGTAATGATCATAACTAAATATACTGAAAACAAACTTAAGTTGAATACAAAATGCACACCCGGCCAACTATATTCATTTTCGATCAACTTCACATACAGTAAGTCCCGGTTAATAAAAGGGGGTTTTCTGCTTAACTAGTTTGACCAAATACCTTTGTCAATTATATTTAGAGTCAATTATACCTTTGTCAATTATAGTTTAACATTACGTACTGATTGTATAGTTGTATGTATACAACAATATACTTATGCGTAGTAGTGTTTCCAACACACAAACCTCCATTACGGTCCCCGGTGTTACCACTAACTTGATTGCCATTAACAACGATGGATGGTTTCTGATCAACTTCATGTTTGTCTTTGGTGACCTGCTTTTGAGAAGGAGGACATAATTTAACGATGGCACAATTGCTCGAGGAATTGCTGGAATTTGCTTCGTCTGTTTTCAGAGCTGAAGATGGAGCTGCAAGAGGATAGGGGTTTGGAGCGGCCCGTGGTGGTAGTGGGTCGGTTAAGGGGACAAAGCAGGGGTACGGGATGGTGATCAGGGTAATGGCATTGCAGACTTCGCAGAAGACGTACTTGCCTAAGCAGTTTCCCAAAAGAGGCAGCAAGAGTAGGGTGCGGCAATTGGAACATTTGCAAACCTTTATTTTGCCGCAGGGCGTGCTAATATTATCAGTGCTGGAATTTGCTTCGTCTGTTTTCAGAGCTGAAGATGGAGCTGCAAGAGGATAGGGGTTTGGAGCGGCCCGTGGTGGTAGTGGGTCGGTTAAGGGGACAAAGCAGGGGTACGGGATGGTGATCAGGGTAATGGCATTGCAGACTTCGCAGAAGACGTACTTGCCGAAGCAGTTTCCCAAAAGAGGCAGCAAGAGTAGGGTGCGGCAATTGGAACATTTGCAAACCTTTATTTTGCCGCAGGGCGTGCTAATATTATCAGTGCTCATTCAGAATCTGGAGGAGCGCTTAAATCTGTGTGAGATATGCTAGTTTTGGTAGTAGCTAGCTAGTGTGCAATCTGTGCATGCATGAGTTGAAGACTTGAAGGGGGAGTGAATATATGAATTTAAGGATTTTTTAGACAAACAGAGAAAGATGGATGCTGGCTGGGGATGTGGTTGTTGGAATCAAATTCCTCTTTAGCCTAATTGTGAAGCTATATAATGAAGTATCAGATTCATTTTGATAATGAAACTGACAACAAGTTCGATGATCTAATTAAAAAAAAAATGTCAAAAGCCAATTAAGGAAAAAATTTAGCCTCAAAGTCATTTTAGGGCAATTTCCTGGATTGGTATCACAAGTTCACAACCTTTATTTGTTTTTATGCTTTAATTGTGTCCATGCTTGAACGTTTATATGATACACATAGGTTGGTGTTTCATGTTTGATCATTTCAACAGTAAATACAAAGGATGGGGCCGGGGAGATAGTTTAGGTTTTCGAGTGAATAGCTTCCAAAGAAAATAAAGACCTTATCTAAGTTCTTGTTTACCCTAAAATCTATAGACAATTCAAGTATCACAATTAATGAAAGAATTAAGAAAACATATAGTGTACCCGGCCGTTGTGGCTGTCGATATGTTATATATGTGACCAATAGAGAGAACAATCGAGGTGGATCTTGCTGGCAACGTACTGGTGAATGTGGATTGGATTGGTATCATATTCTCGATCAGCTAGCTTACTCGAGAGGCCAATTAAAATAATCAAAGGATCAAATTCTTATTTGATAATAAAATTGACACCCACGTACTCGCAATATTTAAGGATGTATACAAAGTCAAAATAGGAAATAAGTATATCTAGCTCGAGACAAATTAAAGAAGTTGTCCATCGATCTTGTGAGTATGCTAGGGCACTCTTTGGTCAATGTTAGATTAGGTGTTTTGGATCATCGGATGCATACTAGCTACCATGCGTCTCAACATGACAACATTTGATTTTGGCTTTGGTTATTCTTAATTTCTTATATATGTGTGATGCCTCTTTGGTATCTTAAACTGGTACATATGATACTCATATATTGCGTTCCAGTGTCTATGCATGCGAATGTGAATTTCTTTTGTTTGATTAGAAGATATTTATCAAAGTAATTAGGAGAACTCAAATTTTATTCACATAATTAATTTATTTTCCTTTTTCCATACCTGCTACAAATGGAAGTTAAGCAATTGTTCATAATTAATTTACTTTGAACAAAATCAATTCAAAACTTGTCCGGATTACGAAAAATGAAGAAGACAATTACTTTGAACTTAACATGCATGCATGGACTGAAAACAGTCCACACATGTGAATAAGCTATATATCTCTTCCCAGATTCAGCAAGAAAAAACAGTACGCATCACCTATGTCAAACTTAATTAAGTTGAATACATATTGCACAGCAAACTAGAGACATTTTCGATCAACTTCATAGTCCCGTTTAGTACCAGAGGGTTTTCTGGTTTGACCGATACCTATATGATCGAGTATATGACGTCGATTTTATAGTGATCAAGATTCGAGTCTCGTCAAACATTACGTACTAATGTAGGTTTACAACAAACTTACGTGCATTTAACGTAGGGAAAATGTCTATTTGGTGCTAATTTGACCCCCTGACTGCCCATTCAAATGACAAACTTATATTTTTCCCCTATTCAACATAAGGTAACAACTCTATTGCCCATTTGAACAAATCTTTTTAAACCCTAGTACAACTTTAATTTTTGTCTTCCGTTTTTGCCCTCAAACCCTATCTAATAGATTTTGAATTATTACTTGCCGATAGGGGATATCAGAAAACATTAGGGCACGACTTATTCCAGGGAAGAAGAGAGCGAAAGAGGGAGAAACGGAAGAAGAGAAGAGAATAAAAGAGACGATTTTGCAGATTAGAGAGAGAGATTGCGATCGATTTGTACAGATCGATAAGATAATGATGGTTTAGGGTTTGCCTAGGGTTTCAATATGAATTCGGGTATTTTTGGGTGATTTTTTTTCGGCGGATTGGAGTTGATTCAAGCTGGGATCGAATCTGAAATCTGAAAATCTGATATCTGAAATAGTATTTGAACATGAGGTGATTATCTGGTTTCTCTTTTCTTGATGTTTTGTTGATGTTGTTGAATTTAGGGTTTATTACGTTCGATACATATTTTACGTGTGCATCATACATTCTGCATTCTTCAGATTTACAATCGAGTTTGGTTTTTTTGTACAGATCGAGAAGATACAACAGGGTTGAATTCGGGTAAATATAGGTGATGTTTTTTCGGCGGATTGGAGTTGATTCAAGCTGGGATCGAATCTGAAATCTGGAAATCTGATATCTGATATCTGAAATAGTATTTTAACATCAGGTGATTATCTGGTTTCTCTTTTCTTGATGTTTTGTTGATGTTGTTGAATTTAGGGTTTATTACGTTCGATACATATTTTACGTGTGCATCATACATTCTGCATTCTTCATATTTACAATCGAGTTTGGTTTTTAACCCCCAGTAATTGATTACTGACCCCCAGTAATTGATTATCGACCCCCAGTAATTGATTACGGACCCCCAGTAATTTGTTACTGACCCCCAGTAATCGATTACTGGGGGTCGATAATCGATTACTGGGGGTCGATAATCAATTACTGGGGGTCGGTAGTCCATTACTGGGGGTCAGTAATCAATTACTGGGGGTCCGTAATCAATTACTGGGGGTCGATAATCAATTACTGGGGGTCAGTAATGTTGTTTTGGTTTTGGTAAGTACTGCTTGTATTTGTTTCTGACGGACATTCTATTCAATGCAGGAACATGGCTCATTTATTGCTTGCTCAGTTTATATGTTCTGGAGAGGGTTTTCATCATTCACTGAATGAGTACATTACTTTTGCTGATTTGTGTGTTACTATTCGTCGACGATTTAGGTTCCGTGCTAGTGATAAATTTCGTCTTCATTATTCTTCTCCTTCATGTGCTGTGATTTATTTGGATAGCGAGGAAGATTTGAAGATGCTGTTTTGTTGTGCTAGGATATATAAGATGGAACATGTTGATGTTTCTGTTGTGAAAGAGGTTGGAAGTGGTTGTGGTTCAGGATTGTTGTCATTGGAGTATAGTGTGTCTGCCGTAATTGATGAAAATGATTTTCTGTGTGAGCCATTCAGAGATGGGCCGAAGAAGTCTTATTTGTCTGATGGGTGGAGCTCTCTAATTACTAATGAAGGCCAAAAATTTATAAATATTGATGATTTTCGTGACAATTTGAGAAAATATGCAGTGGGATGTGGTTTTTGCGTAATATTAGTTAGGAACGATTCTATCTATGTTCATGCAGTATGTGAAAATCATGGTATTGAGAAGTGCGAATGGTTTGTCCATGGTGCTGTTTCATCTATCAATGGTTGCTTTTACATCAGAGGGCTAAATAACGTGCACAGTTGTAAAGGGGTTCTTAGAACCCAAAAGCATAGGCAGCTTGGGTCTAAGATAGTTATGAATTTGATTGAAACTGATGTTAGCTATAATCTTGGTTTGAAGCCGTGTGATATCATCAACAAGCTTAAGTCTGCCTATGGTTTTCATATCAGTTACAAAGTTGCTTTGACTGCGAAAAGAAAGGCTGTGGAGAAGCTTTATGGATCTGATGCTGCTTCTTTTAACATGCTTAGTTGGTATAGAGATGTGGTTTTGGACAGTAATCCTGGATCTTCTTTTGTTCTTGAAGTCGATGAGGGCACTAATAAGTTTGAAAGAGTTTTTGTTGCTTACGGTGGGCAAGTTGAGGGGTTCAAGTACTGCCTCCCTGTTTTATATGTGGATGGTACATTTGGTAAGAGTATATACAAGGGGCAGATACTATCAGCCACCGGAAGAAATGGGAATAAAGGTACTGCTTAAGCGCTTACTGACCCCTAGTAAAATAATTATTGACCCCCAATAATCGATTACTGATCCCCAATAATCGATTACTGACCCTAAATAAAAGATTACTGACCCCCTATAACTAACGATTTTATTTGTTGTTTTGACAGGTTTTTTTCCATTGGCCCTATGTATTTGTGACTCAGAGACCGAATTCAATTGGTTATTTTTTTTCAAACACTTGAAGAATTTGTTAGAACCTCAAGGAAGAGTTATTACCTTCATTAGTGATCGAGGTTATGGACTCTTGAAAGCTTTTGATATCGTGTTTACTGGAAATCCTCATCTCTATTGTTTCAAGCATTTGACCTATAATCTGACCCGTAGATATGCTGGTAAGGGTCATGGTGTGGTGATTGATAAAGTTATTGGTAAGTTTTGTGAGGTTGCTTATTCTTCAACGGAGAAGCAGTTTTACCATAAATTGGCGGAACTTAGAGAGGAGGGTGGTGCAGAGATTATTAACAGTTTCATTAATGATATCCCCTTGGAACATTGGTGTATAGCATTTTTTAAGGGCTGCCGTTATGGTATAATGGCCAATGGCATAGCTGAATCGTTCAATAAGTGGATTTCTGTAGAGCGGTTGATGCCTCCTTATGCTATGCTAGATCAAACCCGCTTAAGAGAGATGAGTCAGATGGCTGAGAGGAGTGCAAATGCAGAAAGTTGGACAACACAACTAACACCAAAGATGGAGTCTCATCTCAAGACTGAGATGGAGAAGAGTCGAAATTACAGAGTGATTTCTTCTCAAAATGGTGTATATGAGGTACTATTCTAACACGAAATGTGCCCCAATAACAATTTTTTTTTCTTTTTTGCCATTTTTGTTGCTGTTTTGCCAATAACTTTTTGTTTACTGACCTCTAGTTGTTATGTGCAGGTTAGGAATGATAAATATTCTTACAGTGTCAACATTAATGAGCATTCGTGTTCTTGTGTGAAGTGGCAAATCAATTGCTTTCCTTGTCCTCATGGTCTTTCGGCAATACAATATGCTTCTTTGAATGTTTACGACTTTATTGATAGGTATATTTTTTGTTAGTGTGTGTCAATACTCATGATTATTAGTTATTTTTGAGACCTGATAAATGTTTTTGATAGGTATTTCCATGTCGAAACTTATAGGAAGAGCTACAGTTTTCCCATTCATCCTGTGAGCAATGTTGATGCTTGTTTTTCGGATTATAGTGATGAGCTTATATTACCTCCTTCTTGCAAGAGGCCAGCTGGGAGGCCTAAAGTGAAGCGAATAAAGTCTTCTGGAGAGAACTATAAGAAGGTGATACAGTGTGGTCGTTGTCACAAAATGGGTAATCATAACAAGCTCACCTGCACGGAACCTCTGCCGGGCTAGTTGTTTGGTTGTTTGTCACCTTTTTTTGCCAGGAGATTTTGTTTACTATCTTTGTTATAATCCTACCACGGGTCTGTAATCTTGATTATTGGGGTTTAGTAATCGTTTACTGGTGGTCAGTAATCGTTTTCTGGGGGTCAATAGTCGATTATTGGGGGTCAATAATCTATTATTGGGGGTCAATAATCGATTATTGGGGGTCAGTAATTGATTATTGGGGGTCAGTAATACGTTTTTGGAAAGAAATATTGTCGACATTCTATACAATTTTTTCATCAATTTTCATATTTTAAGATTTGCTTGGAATGAATGATTCTTTTACATATGTTGCTCTATTTTTCCTTTTTTAAATGTAATTAAGTAGCATCATACCATATAGATCATACAAGATTCCAAAAATATGTTTACTAACTAACTCCGACTAATGAGGTTACTGACCATCATCACTATGATTATTGTCCCTAAGTAATAGAGTAGATGTCCCCGATAATCATGATTATTGTACCTCCATTAATCGATTACTGAGCCCCAGTAATCGATTACTGCCCCCCAATAATCGATTCCTGGGGTTCGGCAATCGATTACTGACCCCCAATAATCGATTATCGACCCCCAGTAATCGATTATTGGGGGTCAATAATCATGATTATCGACCCCCAATAATCGATTATTGGGGGGCAGTAATAGATTACTGGGGGACAAGGGATCCATATACTAACTTCCTGCTGGCTTCCTGTAAGCATTTTCTCACATGCCAAACAATTCAAATGAAAGCATAAACACAGATAGTAACAGTTTCTTCAAAGATGACAATTGACAATTGCAAAAGGAGTTAAAAATAAAAATAAATAAGGTCTTAATATACTGCAAATTGTACTAAGGGAAACTAAACATCTCCATTGAAACTATTCTATATTATCTTGAATGTCTATGTTCATAAACATCTCCAGCATTTTTTTCCTCATGTTGTTTCCACCAGCCTTCGTTGGTCTTCTTCCCATTGCTAATTCCTCCATCATGTGAAGCACGAACGGTCCGCAGTCAGATCTGCACAAAAACATCTTCTTTCAATCCAAAAACCACATGAGTAATTACAGTACTGACCAAAAATATTCTATTATTGACCCCCAGTAATTGATTACTGACCCCCAGTAATTGATTACTGGCCCCCAGTAATTGATTACTGACCCCCAGTAATTGATTATTGGTGGTCAGTAATCAATTACTGGGGGTCAGTAATCATAACAAGTCATTATACTTGCATCCGGCTGACTTCCTGTAAGCATTTCTCACATCCCAAACATTTCAATTGAAACCACATAACAAAGACCATACAAGTTTCTTCACATATGACAATTTGACTATATATGAGTAATCATTAGATAATTGTAATTTAAGGCTACTTACGATGTTTTATCTTGTTGCGGGCATTTGAAGTCGAAAATTAACTTGTACGATTGGTCGGTAAAATGATTGTCAAGAATCCATCTTCTTGTCTCCTTTTCCTCTTCCGTCATTTTTACCTTCTCCTCCACCAAGGCACCCCTATCAATGCGCACAATTTTTTCTCTATATTCTTCAGGGTCCTGACTATCAGGGAACTGATTTGAAAGGTGCACATCTCTAACGAACCGCCTTATCTCTTTCGCCTGTAGGTTGGTTTTAATTAAAACAAGGATTCCATACTAACCACTATTCCAAAAATTAATAAATGTGTCATTAAAATACTCACCAATGTTTCTGCATCCTGAGTAGTATAGTGATCCGCGTGTTCGGCCCTTTTTGGTGTCATTGGGTTCATGTGCCTTAAGCATTTCTTCTCGTTGTCTATGATCATCAATGACCAGTGATGGTGTATGTGGTGGTGGATAGGAATGAAGACTTTCTGCTTAGAGAGCATTGACCACAATGGGTCTATAAATTGGGTTTCGACCTCCAATTTATAGCCTTCGAATTCACCTTGTTGTCCCCCTTCTCTGTATTCTCTTTCCTTAGCAGCATTAGCCAATACAAAATGCTGTATATTTCACCAACAAGATTAGTAAAGCGAAAAAATATGAGTGTTTTGCAGAATATTCATAATGATGAGCTCATATGAGTGTTTTGGAATGAATCACTATGATTACTGACCCCCAGTAATCGATTACTGACCCCCAATAACCAATTATTGGGGGTCAGTAATCGATTACTGGGGGTCAGTAATCAATTACTGGGGGTCAGTAATCAATTACTGGGGGTCAGTAATCAATTACTGGGGATCAGTAATCAATTACTGACCTCCAGTAATTGATTATTGTGGGTCAGTAATCAATTACTGACCCCCAATAATTTCACATACTAACTTCCTGCTGACTTCCTGTAACCATTTTCTCATATGCCAAACAATTCAAATGAAAGCATATAACACAGATAGTAACAGTTTCTTCAAAGATGACAATTGACAATTGCAAAAGGGGTTCAAAATATGAGTGTTTTGCAGAATATTTAACTTCAAATGCTTACCGCTGCGTCAAACCCTAGGAATCCCACTGCTCTAGAATTACGAGTCGCTTTCAGCTGTTGTTTCACCATATGGATGTACACCTTCATTGGCTGCAAACATATAAATATGAATGTTACTGGGGGTCAATAACCACGATTAGATATTGTGGCTGGGCATGGGGGTCAGTAAGATGTCTCACCTCTGTGACGACGTCTCCCTCTCTAATGATTCTCGCCAAATCCTCCCGAGTTATTGCAACCAAACAGTCCTTAGTATTCCAGTAGTTAGGGCTGTTTTTTTTTAAAAAAAAAAACAATTACTTTTCAATCTCAGTAAGTAAAAACAAAAAAAAACACTAATAATTGATCCGATTACGTTTTCTCGTCCTTGTGTTCATTGAACCAAGACTGATAGTGTCGTGCCACATGCTCATCAAGATTTCTCCAGGTTGCCGTCTCGCAATACACACCATGAAGCACTATACTATTCTTGGTCTTCTGAATCCTTGGTGCTTTTTTGGCCGGGTATTCAAAGTCCTCTTCTGGCTTTTTTTCTGCCTTCCTCTTAAATACCTTCACGTTCCTCTCGATTGAATGTGGGTCAGCAGTTTTCTTTTCCGAGTTATCTATTTCTTCCTGAGTTTGTTCAATGAAGATGGCCACCTTCTCACATGTAATGTTTGTCTGCATGTTAAGTTAAGGTAAGCAAAATATACCATCTACCACAAAAAAAAGTTTATTACTGGCCATCAGTAAAATTGTTATTATTGGGGGTCAGTAAAACATTATATTGCACTAAACATGAGTAATATTCCCTCACCTTTGTGCTTGTCTCCTCTCTCTGAATCTCTGACCTTTCCAAGTTACTCCTCACAGCTTCATCCACCACATTTGCCAGAGTGTCTAAATCTACTGAACCTAATGAACCGTACTCTTGTGTGTTGTCCATCACCTCATCCGGTTCTTCTACATGTTCTGCTTCATCCTCTACTCTTCTTCCTTCGTCCCGACCTTCTCCCATGTCACTGGTCTGATCCTCATCCGGATCCTCTTGCTCCTTTTTTTTGTAAACCACTATTTGCATATCCTCAGAACAGTACTTCATTCTTAACTCATGGATAGTCTTCTCTAAAATCTTCTTATCTTCTTCTAGTCGCTTGACCATCCCTATCAAATCAGCATTCTGCCTCAAGAGTTCCTCATTTGCATTTCTTAGCTGGTTAAGTGGCTCTTTCAAGTCTGTTTCTTCTGCCCTCACTTCCAACTCTTGTAGAAGTGCTCTCATTTTAGCATTCAGCACAGCGCTTCGCTCTTCTTCCACTTTGCTTGCTTGAGGAACCTGCAACCTCAGTAATTAGATACAAATTACAAGTCCCTGCCGGAAATTACAACCCCCAGTAATTTATTATCGACCCCCAGTAATTGATTATCGACCTCCAGTAATTGATTACTGGGGGTCGATAATCAATTACTGGGGGTCGATAATCAATTATACTCATCTCTCTGACGAGGACACTGTAACCATTTACGCCGATCCCAAACAATTTAGCAGGATATGATACTATCTACTAAATCATAGCAATCTTACCCCTTCATTGAAGCTTGGATCATCTTTTCTACTGTCCTCGTCTACAAAGCTGGTCCGCGCTGTATATGGTCCATGCTCCAACAGTTCCTGACATAGTCATAAATAACTGTTATTACACATATTTTTTTAAGGTAAACTATATATGCACTAAAGTTAATGGTTATTACCTCTGTCATTTTTGGGTTTGATAACCACTCTTGTTCATTCAGCACATGCATGGTTGACCATCTAATGAATGTGGGTTTCTCATTCATTTTCTCTCTAATGTGCGGACGCGCCCTTGTGTTTTCAAGGAACCAGTAAATGATTAGCAGTGTGCAGCCATTGTAGGTTTGAGGCTTTTCCTGATTGTACTTCGCAATTCCATCCAGGAGGAAGTCGATCACCATCTTTGACCAGTTGTATCTATCTATATTGTCCAAGTCTTCGCATAATGTAATCAGCTCCCAATCAAGATGTGTTCCTGTCTTGCTGAAGAAGAATACCGCAAACAAGTACATGATTATCATCGATGCAATCTTCTTCGGATCCATCTTCTTTTTCTGGAGCTCATCCCTCAGCGCCGACTCTATCTGGTTTCGTTTAATGGTGTCGTTGGGTTTCTCTCGCGTGAATATTGCAGATGCTTTATTCTTGGCATTGCCCACAGCTTCGAAATCCAACCCCTCCTTGGTTATATGAAATAGCTGATGCACTTCCTCAACTTTGATTGGCTTCTCTTGTTGTCCGAATTTGAAGACCTTCTTTTTCTTGTCGAAGTGCTTCAATATGATCTCCAAATCAGATTCTTTTTTCCGGACTTGATAGTCTTCAATCTTACCATCTTTGAAGGCTGCAATCATATCCCAGAAACATGTCTGTTGCAGCAGTAACCAAGATTCTTCTGGTACTTCTTCCTTTAAATCTCTGATCAACACAAAAAATTGGTGCATGGCACATTTTTGGGGCTTGCATTGCACCCTTGGCAACTGATGTGCTCTCTGCTCCTTCAATGCTTCTGGCTTCTGTAAAGGAACAAAAAAAGAAGGATTAGCATTCATTTTCATGTTTACTGACCCCCAGTAATCGATTATTGGGGGTCAGTAATCGATTACTGACCCCCAATAACCAATTACTGACTCCCAATAACCAATTACTGAGCCCCAGTAATCGATTATTGGGGGTCAGTAATCGATTATTGACCCCCAATAATCGATTACTGGGGGTCAGTAATCGATTATTGACCCCCAGTAATCGATTACTTGGGGCTCATTAATTGGTTACTGACCCCCAATAATCGATTATTGGGGCTCAGTAACCAATTACCGGCACCCAATAATCAACCAACAAAAGGCATTTGAGATACAAAGTTACTGTTTTTTTACCTTTTTCTTCTTTGCTTCTGCTCCACGTTTACCTCCTTCTTCAGTCTTCTTCTTCTTACTTGAGTTATTCTTCTTTGTCCCCTTGGTTGTTGCTCCACCTTTACCTCCTGCTTCATTATTGTCTCCCTTCTTTTTTTTTGCACTTCGCGTTCTATGTTTAATGGTGAACTGCCTTGTGGTTTCATGATCGTCCTCCTCATCATCATCACTAGCAGACCTCTCATCCTGATCACCATCAGATTTCTCACTATCACTTTCCTTATTTTCACCACTATCACTTCTGTCATCATCATCAGCTTCATCTCCGCCATCGTCATGACGATCAGCTCTATCATCTTCAAAATCATCTTCATCTGGCTGATCTACTGCCTTTCTGCAAATATGATACAGACACAATTATGTAAGCAAATAAGAATTACTGACCCCCAATAATCGAGGTTATTGATCCCCAACAATGGAGATTAGTGACCCACAATAATCACTCAAACCGTAAACCCAATCTAATCAGTAAACCCTGGAATGATCAACCAACACTAAACCCAATCTAATCAAGGGATCCCTCTAATCAATAACACAATGAAGGCGCATTCAATAACACCCAACAATCGAGATTATTGACCCGCAATAATCGTTCAAACCGTAAACCCAATATATTCAGTAATTCCTGGAATCATCAAGCAACCACTATAACAAATACAGATTAACACCATGAAGGCGCATTTTACCTTTTTCGCGGCGCCATAATCAGTTACGGCGATTGGCCGAGCGAGATGAGTAGAGGGGTTTAGAGGGAGAAACGAGGGAGAAACGGGGGAAGAGTTTAGGGTTTTGAGGGGTTAGAGATACAGCGGGGAGAGAGAGAGCGAACGAGGGAGAAACGGGGGAGAGAGGGAGAGAACGAGGGAGAAACGGGAAGAGTGGGAGAACGAGGGAGAAACGGGAGAGAAAGCTGCTGCTGTGATTTGTGTGTTATCGGGGTGAATTGGTTAGGGTAAACGGGTTAGGGTAAATGTGTTAAATTGGGTAGTTTAGACATTTTCCTAAGATTCATTGGGTTGGGATATAAACATTGAAATGGGCATTTTTTAAACCCATTTTGTGCAAATGGTCTTTTTCCCTTTAACGTATGCCTATTTTTAGTGTTGCCAACAGAGAAACCTCCATTACGGTCCCCGGTGTTTCTACTAACTTTATTACCATTAACAACGATGGAGGGTTTCTGATCATCTTCAGAGTCTTCGTCTTCGGTGTCCTGATCATTTGCAGAATTTTCGTCTTCGGTGTCCAGAATACTTTGCATAATACTTTCAAAAATTCCGTCTTCGTTGTCTTGATCATCTTCAGGTATTTCGTCTTCGGTGATCTGTGTTTGAGAAGGAGTAATCAACTTACCATTATTGGTGGAGGAATTGCTGGATTTGGCTTTCAAATTACCGTTGTTGGTGGATGAATTGCTGGATTTGGCTTTCAAATCACTGTTGGTGGATGAATTGCTGGATTTGGCTTTCAAATTACCGTTGTTGGTGGATGAATTGCTGGATTTGGCTTTCAAATCACTGTTGGCGGATGAATTGCTGGATTTGGCTTTCAAATTACCGTTGTTGGTGGATGAATTGCTGGATTTGGCTTTCAAATTACCGTTGGTGGAGGAATTGCTTGACTGGGCTTTCACATTACCGTTCGTGGAGGAATTGTTTGATTTGGCTTTGCCTGTTATCGGAGCTGCACCAGAGGAGCGCTTTGGAGCGGCTTGTGGACGGCGTGGTGGTGGGTTTATGGGGACCCAGTAGGGTACAGAACTACGGGAGAGGGGGAGGTTCGGAACAGTGAGGCTGGTACTGCGATAGCAGATACCGCAGCGGAAGGATTGGCCAATGAAGTATGACACAAAAGGCAGTCGGAGTTGGGTGCCGCAATGCCAACAGTTGACGACTCGTCGTCTGCCTCCATTGGCGCTCATTCTGAATCTGGAGGAGAGCTGCGCTTAAATCTGTGTGAGCTGCGTGTTTTGCTAGTTGCTAGCTAGTGTGCGTGCATGCATGAGTTGAGGGGGGTGAGTAGAATTTAAGGATTTAATTTTGAGACAAATTGACAGAGAAAGATGGATGAACTACTGGTGGTTGTGGGAATCAAATTCTTTAGCCTCATTGAGAAGCTATATATAGATAATGAAGTATCAGATTCATTTTGATAATGAAATCAAGTGCGATGATGTAGAAAAATATCTTGAGCCAATTAATCTTAAGAAGAAAATTAATCCTCATAAGCCATTTTAGGGCAAGTTCCAGGGCTGATATCACAACCTTGGGCTTCGATGCTGATATATGATATGTAGATTAGTGTTTGGTGCTAATATATGATATATAGAGATTGGTGTTTTATCATTTTTAACAATAGATATGTAGGATAAAGACTTAAATATATGTGAATCGTCATCATTAGTTATACATACGGATACACGATGTGTGTATATACATACAACATACATGGATATACCTTTCTGCTGTTTAACATGTGAACTAAAGCATTTACCGAGTAATGAATGTATTTTATTAAACCAAAATACCAAATGCGGCCAACATTTTATTAATAAGCTTCTCTGAATGGCATTTAAAGGTTTAAGCAAAAGCATCTGACATGCAATTTGAATTCTTTACATTGTAGTTTTTCTGTATGTTTGGGCCTAAATTAACATTAATCCAGGACTTTGGGCTGGAGCCCATAGGGTCACCCATTGGCGGGTAATCCGATTTCATTTAAATCAGTTTATGCTTGAGAGAAGGTTTGGAGTCCTTCTTCGAGTCTGATTTAGAGTTGGTTTAAGGTAATACAATCCTATTCGATATCAGAATCCATGTACTTGTTACATATGTATTTGGGGTTTTGAAATCACTATATAAAGAACTCTAGGACAACGTAAAAAGGGTTCTCAACCATACAACTACAAGCTTTTGCCCTGCAAATCTTGCAAGCCTCTCCGAAGCAATCTTACGCGAACTGCCTTCCACCAACCGCAAACAACCACTCTTCCAACCTTGCCGCAACCTTGCTTGCCGCCGTTGTCGAAAGTGCCTTGTATTCGTGTCGAAGCATCGCTAAGACCTATCGCTTCCAGCATCCGCACGTCTCAGCACACCTGCTCCAGTCGAAGTCGCCTACTCGCGCCGATCAGAGCTGCAAACTTGCGTCGTGTCCGCGTTCGCTGAAGCACCAAGTGTCAGTCGTCACGCCTTGTGACAAATCGAGTCGTTACCCCGGTAACAGTCTCTCCCAATCTGCTAAAGGTTGGACGAACGCCATCCGCGGTCTTGATACTTAGCTCTGCTTTGCATCCCAGGATCGAAGTAAGATATCTCAATCTACCGAAAGGTTGAGGAAAAATCCTAGTAATTGTTTACTTAGGTCTTGTTCGAGCCCTTACGCCGGTTTGTCAACGCCCGCGTACAGTTGCTTGATCAAGAAGTCAGGTAGCAGGGAGCAGACGAACACGTTCACCAGAGTTATCCGCTCGCCAGGGTTGATTCGCTCGCCAGACGTCGTCCGCCACCAAGGTTGTACCTAACCCAAAGGTACTGGCACGCTCGCACCAGCACTGAAACTTACGTCCGTCACCCCCACGTGTTGATAGTTCGACAGGAGTAAAATCCAACGCGAACATTTTTGGCACACCCGGTGGGACCAGTGTCGAGATTGCGCAAGCCAATATCTATAAGCGACCAATGTCGTTTTGTAAGAAACCAGAACATCAGTTGTTGAAACAGCATAACTCAGCTGCATGTAGGGGTCTGTCCGAATCCCAACTGCAAGCCAAGTTTGGAGATGGCAGACCTGAAATCGAGAATCTGACTGAGGTCCTCGAAGGAGGTAACCAAGTTCCCGCAAACTTGGAGGGTGTCGCCGATCGCCATCAGGAAGGCGATATCCCAAATGCCGCCGTGGCTCCATTGGATACTGAAGCCAATGATGGAGATGGAAGGTTCCCGCCTCGGACACCTTCCACTGACGAGATAATGGAGTCTTTTGGCATTATAATATCCAAATCTCAGGCAACTGATGTGATCCTAGAGAAGATAGAAGCTACGCTGAAGGAGTTAAAGACTGAACAAATTGGTCATATGACTAACATCCGTGCTTTGGCGGAGCACACCCATAGGAATACTGATAATATTAATTCTCTCACTAAAAATCTTGATAGATTAGTGAGGGGGCATCAGGCCGATTTCAGTGAACAACTCCAGCAACAGCAGGAGGAGTTCAGAGCCCATATGCTGCAGCAGCATGAACAGATGGAAAAGACCAACGCCGCTGTCGAGCGATTGGCGCAGGTCGTGCAGATGGGTTTCGAGACTGAGGCATCTGAACCAAACGAACAGACCCCTCCACTAAAACCCACAAAGACAATGGAGAAGGGTCCACTTAAGACAGCCAAGCCTTCCAATAAAGGAGCTGACACTGCTCACATGAATAGACAGCCGAGGAGAGGTGGTCGGTTGATAAACCCCCCACCTGACAACGAAGGCGAAGCTCAAGAGGAGGACGGTGAGGGTGTTATGACCCGCAACGAAGTACATAGGCTGTTTCATGAACAGTTAAGGGTCATGCAAGGATTGCCGGATCCCGGTGTAACCTATACCAATCCGCTTACACTAGCTGTAAATCTGACGCCATGGCCCGCGAATTTCAGGCATATAAGGTTTACCCCTTTGTCGGGTGAATCTTCTGAAGACGCAGAGACCCACATAACTCGTTTTCACAATGAATGTGGCCCTTACGCCCAAGATCCTGTCCTCAAGTTGAAGTTGTTCGGAACTTCCCTGACCGGGTTGGCTTTAGCTTGGTACAGAGACCTAGCACCAGGTTCTATTCCAGATTGGCAATCCATGGAGGGCCTCTTTAGGACCATGTTTGGGGTTGTCGAAGCTAAGATAACCATTAAGGTTCTGGCGGATACTAATCAGGAACCTGACGAGTCCGCCATCGACTATCTGAAGCGCTTTAAACTCCTGCGAGCCAAATGCAGAGATAGGCTGAAGGAAGAAACCACGGTCGAGCTGGCAATTGCGGGGCTCGAGCCAGATATCCAGGCGCACTTCCAGCAAGTGTATGTGATGAATATGGCCGACTTAACCAATAGGTTAGCCAAACATCAGCACTTCCTCGACCAAACAAGGGCTCAGACCAGTAAGAGGAAAGGCATCCCATTATCGTATTTTCCAGGTACTCTGAAACCTAAAACAAATGTTCCTCCTGTTACTAAAATAGTAGCGACTATAGAAGCTGAACCGGCGCCAACAGTCACTTGGGTTGATGATACCAAGGATGAAGAAAACGTAGCGGTTGTAGAAGTGTTGGGTCGCCAACCCCTACAACCGAAAAGTGTAAGGTTCGCCAAGGAACCTATTAAGATTATGGGTTCTTTGCCTTTGAAGTCCGCTTTCGAGAAATATACATATAATGCTCATCAAGCACCGGAGATCCTCGCTGACTTATTTAAGCAAGGAAGGCTCCAACACGAGGGCGGTTTCATACCCAAGCCAGACTATATGGCGGGTAAGAAGTATTGCAGCTTCCACAACATGACTAACCATTATACCAAAGACTGTGTCAAGCTCAAGGACCAGATCCAGACTTGGATTAACGATAAGCGCATGGTGATGGACGTTCCAAAGGAACCTACTTGGACGGAGACACGACCCTTTCCGGACGTAAACACGGTTACTCTGATTCCTCATGAAGGTTATGAACTGGAACTTGGTCAACAAGGTTCTAGATTCCAGACCTATACCTACAATGCGCATAAAGCGGTGGAGATCTGGCGAACCTTGAGCCAGAAGGGGACAGTTGCTCCTAACTGCACGCTGGAGCAACACGAGTACGAAGGGTCAGGCGGATCTTATTGTTCTTTCCACCGTTCAAACGATCATGGTACATCTGCATGCATTGGTTTGAAGGATCAAATCCAGAAGTGGTTGAATGAGGGATTCCTCCAATTTGATAATGCCGCGGTGGCAACCCTTCAGCACTTTTGGGTGAATGCCATCGATCAGGACAAACTTCATAGTACCTCCCGAGCGGACAAGCAAGCGAATCCGCCAGCAGAGGAGGAAATGGTGACGATACCTAGGGCTCAGTTATGCCTGGACTGTAAGATAAATTGTCGAATACCCCTTACCCACGAAGAGCTAATGAAGGCCCTTCAGGAGGCAAAAGAGAAGGCTCTTGAGACGGCCAAACGGACTCATCCATGGTCGGAACGCTCTCGGTCCGGCGACCCCAAGCGAATCAAGTATTATCACCAGGAGAAAGCAGCTTTCACTACTCCAGCGAGGTCCCGGCAAGACCCTGGACCTTCAGGAACTAAGCCAATAGTAGAGGAGCTCACACCTCCAACTAGGAATGTACAGAAGCGGTATGGCAAGGCGAGAAGGACTTTAGAGGCTTTGAACAAAGGGAAGGTGACTCCTGACGAACTCTCCATGCCTGTCGAGCACATACACGATGCCTATAAACGTTATAAGTCGAAGACTTATATAGATTCTCGTCGGGTACGAAGGGAGGAGAAATCGCCAACTCGAAGGAGGAATGTTCATGAAAGGATTGCGCATCCTACAGCGGCGGATGGTGCACCTCAGAAAACTCCTCGCGGGAGGCTAGTATTTTCTCCGGAAGGGATACCACTGCGTCCAGCCGTGGAGGCCCCAAAACTCAAATCTTTCCAAACAACTCTGACAAAACAGAGAAGACAGATTCTGTTATTTTGAAATGGCAGCCTAAGGGGATGACAGCAGTTTCTACATCAACAACTATTAGGGTTCCTGAACTACAACCAGAAATTCAGGGATCTACTCCGGTCCTTAGTAGGTCATCGGCTAAGCCAATTTCAGTTCTCACAGGTCAGAAGGCTGTAGGTCAACAGGGTGATCAGCCCTTTCCTCAGTTCATCGCGCAGCAGCTGAAGACCGATTTTCCCGTAAAGCAAGCAAACGTAGCTCTTATAACTTCTCAACCTAAGGCGCTTACGAGCTCATCGGGGGTTGATAGAGACATGCCGAATGCGGATGATGAGATGCTGGAGGATGAGGAAGGTTTTACGGATGGTGACGAGCCAATTCTAGATTGTAATATGGTTTTCATATTGTCCTCTAGTTATGCTTTGACCAAACCAATCCCAACTGCTTATTTTATACAAGAGGAGGCGGTGGACAAGCCGGTTTGTCTTATTCAGGCGCCAGACGAGGAAGATCTTCCCGCCAACGAGGATTTAAATTCCTCATCAACACATAGTGACCATGAGAGGGTCGCTGATCTGGATAGTTCACATATGGCGTTTTCTAAGCCTACGTTTACAATGACTCAACATCTCAAACCTCTCTACGTTACAGCAGAGGTAGAGGGTGTTCAGGTGAACAGAATACTCATCGATAATGGCGCGGCGGTGAGTGTTATTACGCTTAGTACTGTGGAGCGACTTCAGATTCCCGCAGATAAGATCCAGAACTCTTCTGTTAGGGTTAGAGGGTTCGCCGGCGCTGTGGCTCAAACGGCTGGCTTCCTCGTGCTCAAGGTTAAACTCGGGCCCTCCAACGCTTGTCAGGGTCTTTTCGTGACGGAGACTACAGTCCCATATTCAATGATTTTGGGACGTGATTGGATTCATAAAACATACTCAGTCCCATCTTCACTACATCAGGAGATGCTCATGGGGGATCCAACTTCTGATAAACCAGTTTTAGTCAAGGCGGACGAGCGCCCCTTTTCTATAGCAACTAATACTTTGGAGTCGGATTATTACTACAGCACTATGCGTCCTCTTGTGATTGATGGGGTTGATAGTAAAGGTCGTCCGCTCGGGGTGACCTCCACTGACTTGACAAGGTGGGGATTAGCTCAGGCTCAGGCAGACTGTTCTCGGCCTGTTTCCATCGATTATCAACCAATTGTCAACATGATTGACAATTTTACAGCTGAAGAAACAGAAGCTGTAATTTCGTTTCTACAGCGATTGGCAATGTTTAGAGCCGAGCAATTGGCCTCGGATACGGTCGCTCTAGTTGAGTGTATCGATGAAGACGATGTCATTACTACTGAAGAGGTAGAGGCCATTCCGCCAGCACCAGCCGCCTTAGACGACACTCCGCCTAAAGTACGGGACCCGGTGGAGAGGGTTAATCTTGGTACACTCGAAGAGCCGTTAGAAGTTGGGATTAGTCACCAGCTGGAACCAGAACAGCGGCAGCAGTTAATCAATTTGCTGCAAGAATTCAAGGATTGCTTTGCTGAAAAGTATCAGGATATGCCTGGACTGTCCAAGAATTTGGTGTGCCATCGATTACCTATTAGGGACGGCGCCAGGCCTGTTAGGCAAGAACAGAGGCGAATGAACGCCGAAACCGCTATGGCGGTCAAGAAGGAAGTTCAGAGCATGGTGGATGCAGGAATCATCCGGCCAGCCCAATATACACAGTGGTTGGCGAATGTGGTTCCTGTTAAGAAAAAGAACGGCAAAATCAGGGTCTGTGTTGATTATAGAGATCTCAATGCTGCTTCACCAAAGGATATATACCCTATGCCTATTGCGGATCTATTGGTGGATGCAGTTGCGGGGCACGAAATGTTATCATTCATGGATGACACGGCCGGTTATCATCAAATACCAATTTACGAGCCGGACATTCACAAGACTGCGTTTCGCTGCCCAGGCTTTGCCGGAGCCTTTGAATATCTTAGCATGCCATTTGGCCTAACAAATGCAGGGGCTACTTATCAGCGTGCTATGAACTTAATCTTCCATGACATCCTCGGAATCATTTTGGAAGTTTACATTGATGACGTGGTGGTTAAGTCTAAATCCAGGATAGACCATATTGGCCATCTACGCGATGTCTTTACGCGGATGAGGAAGCATCAGCTCAAAATGAATCCAGCCAAGTGCATTTTTGGGGTTCGTGCTGGTGATTTCCTTGGCCTCGTGGTACATGACAGAGGTATTGAAGTAGCGGGAGACAAAGCACAAGCTGTTTTAGACGCCCCAGCGCCTCGGGACAAGAAGGAGCTTCAAAGTTTGCTGGGCAAAATAAATTTTCTTCGACGTATCATTTCTAACTCAGCTGGGAAGATTGCTCCTTTCTCTCCTTTATTGCGACTCAAGAAAGATGAGCACTTTGTTTGGGGACCCGAGCATCAAGCGGCGTTCGATAAGATTAAGGAATATTTGGCCAGTCTGCCAGTATTACGACCGCCAAAACCAGGGATCCCACTCAAGTTATACATTTCTGCATCTGACAATTCTGTTGCCGGGCTTTTGGCTCAGGATGACACTTCTACGGAGGGTAAGAAAGTCGAATACGCGGTTTCTTATCTCAGTAGAACCCTTTTAGATGCAGAAACAAGGTACTCTCCTATCGAGCGCCTCTGTTTGGCGTTGTATTTTGCCGCGACCAAGCTCCGTCACTACATGCTTTCCTTTACCACCATTGTAGTAGCTCAAACGGACTTGGTCAAGTACATGCTTACTCGACCTATCTTACGTGGTAGGATTGGCAAGTGGGTCTTGGCTCTCTCTGAGTTTTCATTGCAGTATGCACCGCTCAAAGCGATGACGGGTCAAGCAGTCACTGACTTCTTACTTCATCATCCTTTAGACGAATCGGTTGAAGATCCTATCCCTTTCGTCAACATGGTCGGCACGGTACCCTGGATCCTGTACTTTGATGGAAGTAGCACAAACTCTTTGGCGGGTGCAGGAATTTGCATCTAGAGTCCATCAGGGATAAGCCATTCCTATTCTTTTCAGTTGGAGTGGACTTGCACAAACAACCAGGCTGAATACGAAGCCCTTATTATTGGTCTGGAATTACTACTGGATATGGACGCTAAAGAGATCGAAGTATATGGTGATTCTCTCCTAATCATCAAGCAGCTGTTAGGTGACTATAAATGCGTATCTTTCCACCTAATACATTATTGGGAGCGAGCATCAGAGTTGTTAGACCAATTTGCTGATGTGGTGTTCGACTATGTCCCTCGTGAAAAGAACTTTGCAGCCAACGAGTTAGCACAGCTCGCCACTGGTATTACCCTCGCCAATGGCGTCAAATAACGCATCCTGAAAGTAGAACGCAGGACGCTACCATCTTTTGCTGCACGAAGGGAACATCGAGGCGATTGGTTGGTTGCTACCCTCGACACTATTGATATTGATTGGCGGCAACCGATCATTAAATATTTACAAGATCCTTCTGTCCCATCCGAAAGGCGAACCAGGTACTTAGCTACAAATTACCTACTTAAGGGTGATGAGTTGCTTCGCCGGGGCGAGGAAAGTGTGGACCTCAGATGCGTCTTTGGCGTAGAAGCCAAGAGGTTAATGCTCGAAGTTCATCTGGGCGTGTGTGGTTCGCATCAAAGTGGATCGAAGATGAGGTGGTTGATCCGCCGGTATGGTTATTTTTGGCCATCTATCCTCAAAGACTGCATCAGCTTTGCCCAAGGTTGTATCGAGTGCCAGATTCATGGACCGGTTCAACGGATTCCTAATATCCCCATGCAGCCTATCATCAAACCTTGGCCCGCCAGGGGTTGGGCACTTGACTTTGTTGGGGAAATCCATCCAAATTCTTCTCTCCAGCATAAGTACTTACTAATTGGCACAGACTTCTTCACCAAATGGGTGGAGGCCATCCCTGTTCGAAATTGTGATGCAGCAACAGTCATTCGCTTTATATTTCAGAATATCATTTGCCGTTATGGCATTCCTGAGTGTATTGTGGCGGACAGGGGGGCAGCGTTTATGGCCAGAGAGTACGCAGACGTTCATTCAAGATTATGGCATTCAGTTTTTGCACTCCTCGCCGTACTACGCTCAATCAAATGGCCAAGCTGAAGCTAGCAATAAGGTGATTATTTCTATCATCAAAAAGATGCTGGCGGATAACCCTCGAACTTGGCATACGGAGCTAGACAATACTCTTTGGGCGTATCGTACGTCCAAACAGACTCCTACAGGAACTACTCCTTATGCCTTGATGTTTGGCCATGATGTTGTTCTTCCTTTGGAAATCAATGTTCGCTCTCTCCGGGTGCGCGAGCAGCATCAGCTGATCGGGGATGACTACGTTCAGGCTATGTTTCAGGAACATGAAGATCTTGATGAGCAGCGACTAGACGCTTTACAGAACATAGTCTTGGAAAAGAAAAAGGTCGCCAGAGCTTACGATAAACGCACTAAGGGTAAGTCCTACGGTGAAGGTGATCTGGTTTGGAAGGCCGTGCTTCCCTTTGGCGAACGAGACACTGGACGTGGTAAATGGTCTCCCAAATAGGAGGGCCCCTTTGTCATTGATCGGATTATTGGCAAAGGCGCGTATCAACTTAGAGACTTGGAGGGTGAGGTCCATCGTAATCAATGGGCATCATATTAAGAAATACTTCCCTAGCGTGTGGGAATATAAAGAGCCGCTCGCTATGGTTGAGACAGGGGGGCAAACTTCGACTTAAAGACCTCCTACCAACATACTAACATTCTACCTTAGTCCCCTGGCTTTGGCAGCATACTTCGCCTCAGCCTAAGGTTACTAGGGGGGCAATACAAGGGATACTCTTCATAAAAGACTTGGCGATTCAGTCCGCCAGCAGTTCAGCTCGCAACGATTTACAGAGTTTAGAATATGAATCTACTTGAGGTTCATTAGTTTGGTAATTCGCTTTCTTTTGTTATGAATCTGTTTAAGGTTCGTTTACTTAGTTTGTTTGAGAATGCCAGCAGTTCAGCTCGCCAACGATTTACAGAGTTTAGAATATGAATCTACTTGAGGTTCATTAGTTTGGTAATTCGCTTTCTTTTGTTATGAATCTGTTTAAGGTTCGTTTACTTAGTTCAATATGAAAATTTTTATTGATTCTATTTCAAGAATGACTTTGCGGTCAAGAGCTTTACAAGTACAGAATTACATTTATACCTATACTTCTAAATTTCTTGAACGAAAGAGAGAAGAGGATATGTTTCACAGATTCTTTCGGAGAGAGATGTGTATCGTTCCTCCTCCGATCTCTTGCTCCAATCCTCATCGCTTGCACCATCCCGTAAGTTTCTTCATCCACCAATACCTTTATTTGGAACCTTACCTCAAAGGGAAGGCCTTGAAGGTTGAGAGAAGAGCGAAGGGATGAGGATGTGGATGCCAGCCGACGATCACCTCTGGTCACTAACAGGATTCTGAAAGATCACAGAAGGAAAGTGACCGTCATGGTGGCGGATGGATTCTAAGCCACTAGCAGCTATTATACCCTGGAGAACAATAGAAGAGCTCCTGCTTTTGGAGATTCTATCTGTATTCCATGTTCTCCAGGGGACATAATACCAGATTATACGACTTAGAACATATTTAATACCAGACTGTGCGACTCAAGGTGTTTTGACAAACATCTCCATATGATCTGGAGGAAAAGACTCAGGAAGCCATAGAGGCTTGGCAGAGAGACTGGAAAATAAAATAGACATATTGAACAACATAAAAGAGATGATCTTAGTTTCGATACTAAGGGCTTCGTTTTATAGCGAATGGCGAGTGAAATCCAACGGCTGGGATGGATTAGGGGTTCACATCATCGGTCTTGTCAAAATAATGAAGGTTTTTATGGTCCTCAACCATTTGTAGCACGGGGAATCACAAGTTTTAAATGTCAGTCTAACTATTGACCGTATCTTGGAAAATTGACAGTTGTAGATATGCACTGATCAAGGCTATGTTAATGCTTGAACGGGCCAGACAGTGCTGGGCCTCGCATATGGGTTGTTCGATTAATATTTATCCGATATTATCAAAAATGGATATTACAAGGGAGACCCAATTTACTCGGGGGGCATAGAAGAAAATTCGAACATTTCGAAACTAAGCCTAGCTATTTTCGCCTTCAAGTACAGGAGCTCAGCCTTTGTTTTATGTGCATCCTTTTGGCTCTGCTCTGTTTCACTTTTGAGCTTGGCAATCTGGATCCTCTGTCCCGCGGCTGTATCAAGACATCTTTGCTGCCTTTCTCGCACGATGGCTATCTTCCGGTCAATGTGTTCCTTTTCTTGCTCCAGGCGCTTGATTTCTGCCTCGTCTTCTTGCTCCACAGAAAGTATTAGCAAGGAGTAGGAGTTCACAACCTTGGACAGGTTTGAAGTTTTCTTCTTGATGGTCGCTTCCTGTCTTGGAACACCGCTCGCCTTGTTCTGGAAAGTGGCGAGAAGATTAGGGAGAATTTCTAGAATTTCCCTTATCCTGGTTTGGGCTATGGCGGGCAGGTTTGGAAGTTGGTTCTTCACGGTCTACAGCACGCTGTGGATCCTTTCACGAATTTTTGCATCCGTAAGGTCTTCTTGATATATCTGGTTGAGGAGATCCCAGGTTTCTTGTAATTTGGCTGCGTCTTGCTGAGGAGTTGGCGGCTGCAGTAGCGGATCATCACTAGGCCGAGGGATGAACTGGAAGCTAGGAGTGGCGGTCTGGGGAGAGCTGGTGACAGCGTGCGTGATAGGAAAGATGACAAACTCTATGAAATAGAGTTGATTCTTACTCTTGTTGATTCTCTCAGAAAAGAATAGCCAAGAATAAGAGAACTATGCCTTGTTGATTCCTAAGGAATACCAAGTTGATAGAAGAGAAAGTTTCTCTGTTTATTTTAATCTCCCAAAAAAAAAGAAGTACATACCAAAAGCTATACCATAGCTCTTAAACAGAAATCTAAATCAGTTACAGAAGCTTTAAAGCTTCCAGTAAACCACAACTGATTTAGAGGAAAATAAAAGACTCAGCTAATTAAGACAAAACATTAAATGCATTTAACATATCAGTTACGACCCTTGCTCTTTCGACCATCCAGACGAAAGAGATAGTTGTCTGCAATGCAGGCTGCATCATCCTCCCCAGGGTGCGAAAAATTCGCCCTCGAATTGACTTCTTCTTCCTCACTATTGTCACCACGGTAAGGTGATAGATGCTTAACATTGAACACATCAGCAGTGCGGATGTGACTGGGAAGCTTCAAACGATATGCATTCGGATTTATCTTCTCTATAACTTGCACAGGTCCAACCTTTCTGGCAGCCAACTTGTTGTACTCCCCAACTGAAAACCGATCTTTTGTCAACACTGCCCATACAAAATCACCAACCTCAAATTCCACATGTCGCCGTTTCAAATCAGCTGCTTGCTTATACTTTGTATTGGCGTCCTCAAGTCGCTGCCTTGTTGTGGTATGGATTTGTTGGAGGTTAGCCACAAAATCTTCAGCCTTCACATGAGCATGCTGCAGGTTCGGAGTAGGAGCAAGGTCTAGAGGCGACCTTGGGTTATAGCCATAAGTGATGAAGAATGGGCTGAATCCAGTGCTCCGGTTGACAGAATGGTTGAAAGCAAATTCAGCCTGACTTAACTTCTGATCCCAAGACTTGAGATTGTCTCCTACCAAACTCCGCAGCAGATTACCAAGCGACCGGTTGACAACTTCAGTTTGTCCATCGGTTTGAGGGTGATAGGCACTGCTGTAATTAAGTTTTGTGTTGACAAGCTTCCACAAGCACCGCCAAAAATGGCTAAGAAACTTAGTGTCTCTGTCAGAAACAATGGATTTTGGCAATCCATGAAGTCGATATACCTCTTGAAAGAAAAGCAGTGCCACATTAACAGCATCTGTGGTCTTCTTACATGGAATAAAGTGTGCCATTTTTGAAAACCGATCAACCACCACACAAATGGAGTCCTTACCTCGCTGAGTGCGAGGAAGTCCCAACACAAAGTCCATGCTGACATGCTCCCAGGGTCGTTCAGGAACTGGTAATGGCATGTACAAGCCAGCATTAGTTGCTACACCTTTGGATAATTGACACACCCTACAACCTTCAACAAATTTAGTGACTTCACGTCGTAGGGTTGGCCAATGATATGAATTCATCACCAGCTGCAATGTCTTATCTCTCCCCATATGACCTTCATTGTGCAACTCACTAATGATCTTCAAACGCAAACTGGACATTGGAATGCACAATCGATTTTCTTTGAATAAAAAGCCATCATGAAGGATAAAGTCAGATCGTAGGCCTGATTCCACATCCTTCAATATAGGTCCAAAATAGGAATCTGTAGATAATAAGTCACGCAATGAATCAAACCCAAGCACCTGAGTATTCATGGTGGTGAGAAAATTCGCTCGCCTACTAAGAGCATCCGCCACTTTATTCAAGGCACCAGATTTGTGCTTAATCACAAATGTAAACTGCTGCAAATATGATGCCCATTTAGCATGCCTAGCAGAGAGCTTATCTTGTGCATGGAGATGTTTTAAGGCCTCATGATCAGAATATAAGATAAACTCATTATGAGCTAAATAAGAACGCCAATACTTGAGGGCTTGAACAACAGCATAAAACTCCACATCATATGTGCTATAGTTCACCTTGGAGCCATTTAGCTTTTCACTGTAAAAAGCTACTGGTCGCCCCTCTTGGCTTAAAACAGCCCCAATGCCGACTTTGGATGCATCACAATGCAATTCAAATGGTTTGTTAAAGTCCGGCAGTGTCAAAACAGGGGCAGTAACAAGCTTCTCCTTGATGGCTTGAAAAGCTACAGTGGCCTCCTCATTCCAACTGAATTTCCCACTCTTCATACAATCGGTTATAGGCGCCATAATAGAACTGAAGTTTTGTATAAAGCGTCTATAGAAAGATACTAACCCATGCAAAACTTCTGACTTCTTGTAGACTTCTCGGCATCGGCCAACTCTTGATTGCTTCCACTTTGGACTGGTCTACAAGAATCC